>CM040241.1:77026313-77626313 GCA_022545495.1 Chrysanthemum lavandulifolium | reverse complement strand
TCTTGAGAGACATCGACTCTGCTACCTCGGTCCCTCAACAAGCGCCACATGAACACCTTAGAAAATGGACTCACGATCATCCACTAGACAACATCATTGGAAATCCTCTCGTCTGTATCAACACGGAAACAACTTGCTACCGATGCCTTATGGTGCTTCTTCACTCCGTACTATCTAAGATCGAACCAAAAGATGTTAAAACCGCCATGAATGAAGATAGGCGGTTCAATGCCATGCAAGATGAAATTCATGAGTTTGATCGACTTGATGTATGGGAGTTAGTACACTCTCGGGGCGTGCTATGATTATTGCTCTTAAATGGATCTTCAAAGTGAAACTTGATGAGCATGGTGATGTGTTGAAGAACAAGGCTCGATTAGTTGCTAAAGGATACCGTCAAGAGGAGGTATTGACTTTGAAGAATCTTTTGCTCGGTTGCTCGAATCGAGGCAATCGAAATCTTTTGGCTAATCTTGCTAGTAAGAACATGGTAGTCTATCGGATGGATGTGAAGGCGGCATTTACGAGCGGAGACCTTAAAGAAGTCGTCTCGTCGACCAACTGAAGGATTTGTAAATCAAGAGCATCCTACTCACGTTTATCGTTTGAAGAAGGCCCTTTACGGTTTAAAGCAAGCTCCAAGGGCATGGTATGATACATTGTCAAAGTTTCTTCTATCAACCGGATTTAGCAAAGGAGCGATTGATCCAACATTGTTCACCGGAAGTCGAGCAAACATTTAATTCATGTTCAAATTTATGTTGATGATATTATTTTTGCCTCGGCGGACCCAATGGAATGTGATCGTTTTCAAATGAAATGAGTTCAAAATTTCAAATGTCAATGATGGGACAAATGTCATTTTCTTGGGATTACAAATTTCACAAAGTCCGGAGGCATTTTCATAAATCAATCTAAATATGCAACGAGATCTTAAAGAAATTTGGATTTGATTCAAGTGACCTGTTGACACTCCCATGATTGATCGAACCAAACTAGATGAGGACCACTCGGGGATCATGATTGACCAAACAAAATATCGTAGTATGATTGGATCCCGATGTACCTCACGGCTAGTAGACCGAGACATCTTGTTCATTTGTTTGCATGTGTGCTAGATACCGAGCTAAGCCTACTAAAAAGCACCTTGAAGCGGTTAAGCGGGTCTTCGGTATCTCAAGGAACCATCAATATGGGTCTTTGGTACCGAAGGACACCGGCATGTCACTAACGACCTATCGAGAGATCTTGATCATGCGGTGTCAAGATACTCGTCAAGTACATCCGGAGGTGCTCGGTTTTGGGTGATAAGCTTGTGAGTGGTCTTCAAAGAAGCAAATGAGTACTTCTATTTCCTCTATGAGGTGAATACATAGCCATGTCATCTGTTGTGCTCAAATCTTATGGATGAGATCTCAATTATCGACTATGGCTTTGAATTCAACAAAATCCCTCTGTCTTGTGATAATAAAAGTGCTATTGCTCTCTCATGCAACAACGTTCAACACTCAAGAGCAAAGCATATCGACATTCGACATCATTTCATCGGGAACAAGTGGAAAAAGGTGTGGTGGAACTCTATTTTGTGAGGTCGAATATCGGTTAGCGAGACATCTTCACCAAAGCTCTTCCAAGAGAGCGTTTTGAGTTTATTCTTCCACGTCTTGGCTTGAAAAGCCTTCAACGAAAACACTCAAACGTCTTGAGGAGGAAGGCGAGGAGTAAAGGTCTATCTTCATCTATCTCTTGTATATATCTATTCGAAAAACAAAATACAAAATTATAAAACCTTCAAAAATCAAATAGAAAAATATAAAACCTTCAAAATCCATAAAAATTTGAAAAATCTTGAAAATTTCCAAAAAATATTGTCCTTTTGTCATGTTTTCCTCGATTCGATAATATCTACGGTCTTTGAGATGTCATTCAAAGAATGACACGGGACTTTAGATGTTGTTCGAATGTTAAAAAAAAAAAAATAAAAAATATAAAAATTATTTTTGGGAGAAAGAGAAAAATGGTTTATTGTCATTTCGAGCGATAACCCGCTTTTCAAAGAAAAACGAGCCATGCTTTACCATGTTTTCAAATTCCATGCTCGATTCTATAAACATTTATCTCTTTGAAAACTAAGCGCTTTGAAAAATAACTCGGTCTCTATTTTTGATAATCATCGGGACTTATTTGTCAAAATCTCAATCTCTCAATCAACAACCTATGTCATTGATTGAGGGGAGAATGATTTCAATTAAATTAAAAAGTTATTTGGCATTAAATTGTTTTCAAAAGATATACATGCATGTTTTATCAATGGAGTTTAAAGTCTTAAAATCCGATCCTTATCGGTTAAAACGCTTTCATAATCAAGTCACAATTCCCTTAAAAGCTTTCAAAATCAATTTAAATCAATAAGAGATCACAAATCTCAAATGATTTGATAATTGTGATCGGGGAGAATGTGTGATTTAAATTGGTTTAAAGCGATAATTCGGTAAATGGTTTTATAAGGATGTACATGCTATCCTTCCCACATGTGACAAACGATTTCAAATTTTCCATGCACATGTTGAGGGGAGCATCTATCTTAAACCTATGATTTGAAACGTGATCACTTATCTCAATGTGCGGGTTCCTCTAGTATGTGCAAAACTCTTTTCAAATCTCGAGGCACATATTGAGGGGAGCAAACTTATGAAAACCTCATCCTTCCCAAAATGCTTTATCTACTTGATTTGATCAAGGAAGTGATGTTGATATCTTTTAGAAAATGGTAATCAAAGTAAATTCTTCCTCTTGCCTCCGTGTGCAAAACGATTTCAAACATTTGATGCACATGTTGAGGGGAGCACTTATTCTAAAAATATCAAAAACAATTCGGTACAAAATGTTTTGATAATATATCACAAGTATCGGATTGATTTTCAAATGGTTTTCAATTGGTTCCAATGGCGGATGAACAATACCAAATAGACCGACCAACTTTACTTTATGTACGGTGATATAAGGATGATAAGGTTAGGTATGTGTTCCCATGATCCGCCGAACCGGAGGGATCTACCGAGGACTATCCACTAGTTAGTGTAGAGTTCTTAGGTATGATGATAAAAGGAGAAAAATGAGATATGGGAAGAGTGCGGATGAGGCCGAGCTAGTCTTGGAATAAACCCAACAAGGTTCTAGCTATGAAGTCTCGGTAAGCTTGAAGGGTTGAAGAATTAAAAGAATTGAATGAGAAAATGGTGAAAACAAATAGCCCTCCATATATTCAACCTTAGGGCGAAACGGGTTCAATTCATATGCTCTTGATGGTAACATCGGTATTGAAGACAAGGCGTCATGGACCCGGTGGCGCTTGCACTTCAACTTTCCAAACCACTCAAGTTCCTCTTAAAAGGACTTGTTTCATTCTCACGGGAACCGACATTATCTATCGACTTTCTCTTAGAGATTGTTGATATTGAAGAAGGAGACCCTCTCCCTAGTCTCCGACACGGGATCCAAATATGCACAAATTGAGTCTAGAGCCACGAGATCATCAATAAATCTCATTAGGACACTTTCAATGAAGACTCTCTGTTTCACACAATGTGGAAAGAGATTATATCTTGAGTCCTCGCATTATCCTTGTGGTATTGCGGAACATCCGAGTGATGTGTTTACATATTCACAATGAAGATGGAAAGCCTTACGGAGCCAACATCAAACAAGCTCTGGTAGGTGGCATGTGAGATCTATTATATAGATCAACCATGTGACAAGCGAGCAGAAACAATGGGCGATTCAATCTCTTGAATCAATCACGGTTCGAGTTATGGATTGACGGATACCTTTGAAAAACCGGTCTTTGTGCTTAATAACTCTTTTCTTTAGCACATCGACCGTGTACTAATTTTCAAATCAAAGGTGTTTTATGATTGATAATTGATTTTCAATAAAACCTTCGTTGTATTGCAAAAACAATTTCTATTGAGCAATACACGATTGTTTTTCAAATCTCTTTTCATCAATCGGTGGACTTAAATTATTTGGTTCACTCACTCCGTGTTGTCTTCTTTGAGGCGTTCGGTTTGAGAACGACTAGAGCATTGCGAAACCACATCAAGGAAATTCTTGAATTATACACGATCACGAGCGGTACATGTCTTGATCAGCGGGAACCGTGGGCGTGTACCTCAATTCAACTAAAGTGGTCAAAGACACTTTTATGCGCTTTATTGCTAAGCTGTTGTATGCGAGTGCGCCCGGCGTTTGCGGTGATCGAATGAAGCGGTCAATCCATAGCCGCATGCTCACACAATACATTCATCTCTCAAGAAATCATGATAAGTGCATCAATGACTCGATATTTTCACTCCATGCTTACGCTTTCTGCTGCGCCAATATCATGAATCATCGAAAGCTTCCGTTACTCGATGAGAAGATATCATGATCGAAATGTGAGCATGTCGGTCCGAATGTCACAACATCACATAATACCAACACCACAATGGATGTCTCGAGATTTTGATAGGTGATGATCTCAAAAGGCGGCTCAAAATTATTATCACGTGGATCGATAAAAGACCTCCACTTGGATTAACCAAACATGCAATGAGAAGAATCAATGACTACGAGCTTGAGCAAAGTACTACATCAAGAATGCAAGAACAATTGTTAATGTAATATCTGTTTGTATTCAATGTAATTTTAGTACATGATTGAGGTGACCTCCTTAGGGAGATTGTTAGGAATTAGAAATTCCGGTATTAAAGAGTCGGTCACCTCAAGTATATGTAATCGTTAAAAGCTCGTAGTCGTAGTTATTTTAAGTTAAGTAGTATTTAGTTAAGTAACACCGTGGAGGACGGACGGTCTTTACCACACCCGTGTATGCACGATCCACCTCCCGTTGTGTGGCGTTTATGTAAGACTATAAATACTCTCTACCTCCCAAGGTAGAGTTTGATGCTCATAATAATATCTTTCACTTTCTCTCACTAAGTTCCCTAAACCTCTAACTTTCTCTCTAGAATTCCATTTATCGCCAACTTGGTGTTTTATCGGTTTGATGTGTAAGTGAAAACTAATATCCATGTTCCTTGGTTGAGGTGAGACTAATAAATTCAAAACAAATGATATGGTTGATAAAAAGGCTTTTGATGAACTTTCAAACAAATTCTCAAAACTTGAAAAACATTGCATTTCTCTTGAAATTGCAATACAAAGAAAGGAGGAAAGTTTTCAAACTAAGAAACCATTAGAAAATCCGGAATTTCCTGAATTTCGTGAATTTTTTGAAATAAACAATTTAAAAGCTCAGCTTCAAGCCAAAAACTCGACTATCAACAACTTGAAGAAACAAATTTATATGCATGTGAAAAGTAATTTGGTTACAAGTAATTCGATGTTAATGCTATTGATGATATTCATATGAGAAATGATGAATTAGCAGTTTGTGTGGCCAAATTACTAAAGGAAAATGAGTCTTTGAGAAAGCATCACATAGAACTAGGTGACTCACAAAGAAGCTAGAATTAAGTCAATGGAACAAACAAATTCTTTGATAGAAAAAATTGATGAACTCAAAGCTCAACTTCGTGAAAAGAGTTTCGCTATTGTTGCCTTAAAAATGAGCTTAGGAAAACGTAGGGAAAAGTGTGAACACTATGTTTACAAAACCATTAACCTTGGGGAAACCAGTTTCATCTCACTAGAAACCGGTCCGTTGGAGGCAACCCATCTGCGTTTATATCCGAAAGACCAAAATTTTCAAAACACGGTTTGCCTCCCAAGTTGATGCGATAAACGCTTTGTCAAAACCACCACTTCACCGAAAGTTACCTAAGAATAAGGCTTCTAACTCCGTGAACCCTCAACAAGTAGCCACTTCTACTCCAAAGACCTCAAGGATTAGTTCAAAAGCAAAGGTCAAAACCAAGCATTAAAACCCGTAATTCATATGATATGAATGACTTGTGGAAGAACTATTCTCTAGAAGAAGCTAGGAAAAAGGCACAGATTCGAAAAGACGGAATTTTAGGTGCAACACCTAGGATGATGCATTCCACGAGATTTCAAGGCACTGCTAGTAGTTGTAAACCATTTCCTAGGAACACTCAAAATACTAGGGGTTGGCTTGCATCTAAGAGTAGTTATATGAAGAAGAATGCTAAGCATGTAGAAAATGAAACTAGAAATTCTGAGTCTTTTCCGAATAAGAAACATTTTCCTAACTCACATGCTAAGGTACAATCCACTAAGACTACAAACAGTGCTAAGGTTCAACCTGTTAAGTCTAGGACATTCAGTAAGTCATCTTCAGTGCATAAGAAGCAAAACAAACCCAAAACTTCACCTAGATGGATACCAACTGCTAAATCATTGGAGTCTAGGAATATTGATAAGTCTTCCACTGTGCATAAGAAGCTTAACAATCCTAAACCTTGCCATAAGTGGATACCGTCGGTAGAATGTTTAAGGATCTTTGGACTTAAGTAGATTCCTACCGGAAAGTCATTCATCGATGACAAAATCAAGGTTGATGTGAAACCCCAAAGGGTTTGGATACTAATGTCACTAACCAAAATATATGCAATCAAGTTTGTAATATTAGTGCGGTAGTCCTTACTCGATTGCGAGATACTTCGATCCTTCACTACATGGACTGGCTTAAAGTATGGATTACAAATGGATTGATATCTCATAACTCACGGGTTCAAGTAACTCAATCTTAATATTCATTCGGCTATGACGTCTGCTCAAATCGATTCAGGCCTCGTACTTCATCATAATGGCGTCTGCAGATAACACTTCAGCCCCATACTTCACGTAAAATAAAAGTGTACGCTTGAAGGCGCTTTATCTTCAAAAGAAGAGAAATCTTCATGTTTATGACCATTCTCATCTACATTCTTCATCAACATGCTTCATGCTTTTTCCATGCGCTTGGTCATCAAGTGAACCGGACTCATCGATAATTACTCTTATTTCACTTGCTCAATATAATGAAGATGGCGACATCATGTGCTAATTTTGCGGGAGAAGTGTGAATATAATACATTTGGATGATAATCACTTGTTTAATCAAGAATGGCATCTCCGTATGCAATTCTTGAGGGGAGAAAAGTGTGAATTTTTGCATGGTTGATTGATATTTGAGAATATATGGTCAAACGGCTCCTAACTCATGTAAGAACCGAGCTTCTTCTTATAGGATCATCTTCACATGTAGTTTCTTCTAAGAGTCGTTGGTTGACATCTTCACACGGTGATATGATTAAATGACAAAGTGCTTCTAGTTGTTGGGCTAATTTCTTTGATGAACATCTTTATGTTCTTGTTTGATTGAGAGGATTTTAATTAAGGGATTTGCTATTTACAAGTTAACGGAATGCCCTTGGTGTGAAGAAGATGTTAACTGTCTATTTCCCATTCGGACAATCTTGAAGAAGGTCGAGTCTACATCGATCTACATTTTCGCTACATGTTCAAGACTAAAGACAATTGCATTTGATGATCTAAAGACTTCTTCTTAATCCGTCTTGAAAAGAACACTTGAAAATCTTCGTCGGTTTAGGGAGAGCACTAATTGGGGAGATTGAAAAGCCAAATTTAATCCCCAATTAGACTTGCTCATATTCTTTAGCGAGGACTCATTGTTTTGATTTTGATAACTCTCCTCCAACGCCTAATGCTTCACTTACTAAGGATAACCGGGATTCAAGTGTTTGGGATTCATTGTTTTCAAAGATATGTTTGATGAGTACTTCCAACCTCGACGAATGTTGATCATCCAACACAAGCTCATGCTCCGGTTCCTACCGACTCAACTGGTTCACCATCTAAGAAGTACTTCTCGTAATCCTCAAGAAACCTTATCTCCATTTACTTCACAAGGCGTTGATAATGACTATCATGATATTGTAGTTGCACTCTCAATAATGATCCGCTCTTTGGTATTCCTTTGCCAAATCTTCACGGATTATTGTTCATGAATAATGATCCGCTTTTGGTATTCCTTTGCCAAATCTTCACGGATTATTGTTCCTCTCATTGTGCACGCTATAAATCAACCACATGAACATTAAGGAAAATGACTACCTCATCCGCTAGAAGACATTTTTGGTAACTCTTCCAGATCAGGTTCTACATGTATACCTTAAGGAAGAATGCATTGATGTTGAGGAATCATTTGCTCCGTTTCATTCAGTGGGACAATGTTCATCCGATTGTATGTTTATTCACGTATTGGACATTTGACACAAGTTGATTACTTCGAAGATACTCATTTATCACTTATTTGAGGTTGAAGTTGACATTCACAAAGGCGTGTTCTTATTTGATAACTTGCTCGGGCTTAAGAATTTGAGTTGAAGTCTTGGGTTATCTAGTTACCGGCAATGAGGTGGATGGTTGAAGACCGTTAACTATCACTATTAGGAGTTACTTTGTTTTACTCAATGTCACACGATATGACGGTGTGGATAATCGCAAGAGTCATTAATGTCTCATACTTTGCTTGAGTAGTGAGTACTTAGAAATTTGCTTGAAGCATAAATTCTCGACACCGTTCTTCCATTATTAAGTGCAAGCTTAAGATACAAATGTGGGAATTTGACTTCAGTTTTAAGTTTGGTATATCGGGTGTTCTTCATCAGTGGTCACTTCAAATTGTCTACATATGGGTCGATAAAGATAGTCAGAGAGAGTTTCTTTAGTAGTTGATTCTCACAGGATTCATTTAAGCTAATTGTTGTTCTTCTCTATTTCAAGAATATTTGGTATGTATAATGTGTTGTTGTTTCTGAGGTATCAAAACCTGCAAGGGGGAAGGAGACATACATCTAAACACACAATGAGTACACGTGATGAAACTAATACTTCTTCTCTATTGAAGTAATCCCGGGAAAGACAAATGTCATAACCGTAGAGAAACTAAGTGTTTACTCATAGCCTTTGGTGTGTTATTCCAACCATTTATGAGGAAGTGGTCTCTGGATACTTTCGGTATGTGTTAACTCAGCCTTCAGTAGATAGAAATATGAGAAGAATATTTGGAACGTGAGATGATATTGCTTATCGACATCTTCTACATGACTTATGATAAAGTGCTTCCGGTTAGTGTTTCATGTACACAGTGTAATGATGATTCTAATGATAAAGTTACTGGATGTCGTTGTTTCTACTCTGGTTGGGTACTTGTGTACATAATGGGTGGATTGGTTATATGGAAGATAACTGGAATGCACTTGGTAAAATGAAGATGTTGATATATGGTTCCCCTAAATAGACAACTGCTCAATCTCGAAGAGTAATGTATACATCGGGGATGCACAACAAGTTCATGTGATCTCAAACTTAATCATTTATTCTAGGTTTGATAACCATAGCGATGATCCATGTTTCAACTTGTTACTTCGGTGTTTTCGTCTTCTTCGGGGTGTTGAGCTTCATTCAATGAGACCGCTTTGTCTTCAACTCTACTTCATAGGGAAATGGTCTTTATTCGATGTTTGTCGGTTTGGGGAGAAGTTACCAAAGATTCAAATTGAGAAGGCTCATGTTCAGACGATTTTCTTAGAAGCCTCGAATGCTTTGGTGGTGAAAGTTTAAGAGATGTTGATTTCTTTCTTCTACAAAGTGCTGAACGATTTCCCTATCTCGGTACTTGTATCATCATCTTCTTAAACTATTCTTCTATCTGTACATATTTTATCATAAAACAAAATACAAAAATATAAAACCAACAAAAGAAAAGAGAAAATTGAAAACCTTCAAAACCCATAAAATCGAAAATTTGAAAAATACCAAAATATTGTTCTTTAAAGACATGTCTTCGGTATCGATAACATCTACGGTCTTAGAAATGTCATTCAATAATGGCACGGGACCATAGATGAAGTTCGAGCAGGAGGTGTAAATATTCTTTTCAAAACATGTCTCAAAATATGGCTTATAGTTATTTCACCCGCTTCAAAAATGGCTTGCGCTATTTGATCAGAACCCGTGCTAAAACTATGGTTTGCTATTATTTCGAGATAGCAACCCGTTCTTCAAGAAAGGAAAGTGTTGCGCTAAACCATTTTTCAAAATTGCACTTATCCTAAAACAAAACAAGGAAAGCATGTCGTCAAAAGATCTTTGTTTCTACACAAATGTTTTTCCATCTAAAATTCTTCAGAAAAATATTTGTTGTTTTTCAAAAATGGTGGTAAATGAGTTGCTTGAAAATCAATCTAATTCAGAGTTTTCAAAATAAATTGAAAACTCAATCAATGACTTCAGCGCTTTTAAACTTTTCAAAAAATGAGTCATTGATTGAGGGGGATAATGTTTTCAAATCTATATCATCTAACGGGCTTTCTTAATTATCCTACGTGCTTAATTAAAAAATGATATTTGCCTATGTCGAAGGACTAGGAATTTAGGATATGATTGTTAGGACTAGATGATTATAGTTTGATGAAACACATTATTCCCATGCCTTATATGAACTGATTGATATGTTGGATTGACTTTTATTAGTCGATTGATGTTTGGGTGTTGTCGACCACCATATATCTGTTTGTATGTTTACTAACGCATGCAGATATCATGGTTCATAAGAATGTTCCCGATCCGGATCCCACTAAATATGTTGATTGGATGCCGAAAGGAAAGGGTAACTATATCTTGGGTTGACTAATGAAGAAATGGAGCTTAATTTGACTTCTATGGAAAGTTGGCATGATAAAGTGCAACATAAGAGGTCTCACTGCATCAGCAGATGGTTTTATTCATCATCAAATGAAGAAACGGAGCTTAATTGGACCTCTATGGAGAGTTGGCATAACAAATGCAACGTCAGAAGTCTCACTGCATCAGCAGACGGTTTTCTTCTTGCCTTACAGCAACAACAACAAAAGCGGCTCAACCACCTAACGTATCCTTGTGCGGGGATAATAGTGATGATACCATTTTTTCTAAAAACTTTGAAAAATATAGTTTTGAAAATGGAAAAATATTGTTTTGAAAATAAATCGGATTCAAAGTTTTGAAATCAACCGGACTTTATTTTTTCAAATCTTCAGTGATTTCAAATTAAATATTTTCAAACGATATTTCATCAAAAAGTCTATTTGTACGTTATAATGTGGTGATCTAAAGATTTAATGTTATGTCATGGTATGATTTTCTTTAAAAATCAAGGTCTTTCAAAATGAAATTTTTTCTGTTCTTGTTTGATTGTGAAATTGTTTTATTTTACTTGAAGATCTCTTAAAACAACCATACATGACACTAACAATCTTTAATGTCTTAAAATGGTCCTTATCTGTCATTTTTCAAAATCAAATCTTGCCACGACTTTCTCCAAAATTTTCAAAATGATTTAAATCTTTTGGGATCACAAATCTCAAATGGTTTGAAATTTTTGATCGCGGGAGAGATTGTGATTTAAATCTCAAATCTGTTTTAATTGAATTGGTTTTAGTCCTTTAAAGGCGCTCCTGCCTCCATGTGCCAAATGATTTCAATATACATAATGTTAGACCCGTATCCCGGATACAAATAGGCCCCACCTTAGATGAAATTGACCAAGGTTTAACGTGATTGGTTAGTCAACGAATGTTATATTGTAGTCAACCCGATAGTCAAACTAATAGTCAACAAATGTTATGTAAATGATTATGGAAAATATGATATGTCACATTTATAAGGAAAATTGACTTAAGGGACCTAAGTTGCCAAGTGCTAAACATGTTATAAAGTATGTTGTGGCCAAAATAGAAGGAATGAGACTTGAAGGACCTAATGTGCCAATTAGGCAAACATACCACCTACATATGTCTGGAATCCTTCTCCTTGTATCATTAGATTTCCAGAATAATTTAGGTGTGTATGTGTGTGTCGTGAAGTGAAAAAGGAGGGAAAAGAACAAGATTCTCCAATGGTCAAATTGATGAAGGATTAATGCTCCAAACCAAGAAATAAGTTACTGCTAATCATCCTTACAAGTAAGTAATCCTTTACCCTAAGCTAATTGATGAATTATAAATTAGGGTTCATATACCTATTTGGGGAAATTGGGTAAATGATGTTTTTAAGCTAGTTAAAGATGTTATGATGATGATGGGTTAAGTTTTATTATGTTAGTAATTTATGGATTGATCATCACATAATCAAGATATGATTATATGATGATTAGAGGTGTGTAAGAAATGGGATATGGTTATATAAACCATTTTCATAATTATTTAATTATGATTATTAAGTGTTATGATAATTGACCTAGGATGTGAAGAAGAGGCTAATGATGGTATTGATGATGATGATTCTAATTGATATCACTATCTTGGAATTAAGGTAAGTAAACCGGTCATTATATGTTGTTATATGATTCTACACATTATATGTTATGTGATTTTGTTATGCTAAGGAATGGGGTAATTGAATATATGTTTATATAAAGTGTGGTTGAGACTAGTTTGGCTTAACTAGTCATGAAGGTTAGGCAAGGTGGATTAGGCTAAGGTATGTTGATGTTGAACCATAGGAAATGTTTTACTTAATTGAACCAAAGTACGTGTTAATGTTTAATGATTTGAAATGAGTTATGATGTATAATGTATGAATGTATATGATAACATGTTATGAACGCTTTACTTACTAAGCCTTGTGCTTACGGTTTAAGATGTTAATGTTTTGTAGGTTTAAATGTGAAGGCAAAGGAAATGCTTGGAACTAAGCGCTAAGGTTGGATTATGCGAAAGTTTAGAAGATTGATAAGAAGGTAAAGCTTAGGTAGATACCGAGCTCATACCAAGGTTGTCCCCCGAGAGTCATAAAAGGTTTAATGTTTATAGTGTCAAGTCTTTGAAATGTTTTAAGAGTCATTTTACAGGTTTTAAAGCATGTTAAAGAGTTATGTTTAAGTGGTGTATGCAAGCGGGTCAAACAGGTGTTTAGCATAACACCCATCACTTTGTAAAGCACGCTTCCGTGGGTCATTATGACCAAGTTTATGCATATATTTGATATTTATAATGACCTAATGATTTCTGGAAGTTTTGGTGTTATGTCATGTTATAGAAGTCGTTTTCGGAAAATGGGTCAAAAGTATATAAAAGGATATCGCAGAAAATGGGGTGTTTGGGACAAGGTCTATTTTAACCCATTTTGGGTCAAACGGGTCAAGAATGTTTGTAAAACAATGTATATGGTTAAGTTTTTGTAGAGTGGTTAAAATAGTTGGAGAACTAGTTGGAGAACTAGTGGAGAACTAGTTTGGAGGACTACTTGGAGAACTAATTTGGAGAACTAGTTGGAGAACTAGTCAAAGTCAGTTTTTGAAAAATCATATCTTTTTAACCGTAAGTCGTCAAGGGTCGTGACACCTGTCATTTCGAAGGTAATTGAGTCTAGTTTCATGTAAAAATACTTTCAAGGGTCAGTTTGTTACAGAATTTTATCAGTTCAATGATTAGTAACAGCAGGTCAGTTTTAAGTCAAATCGTTTCCGCGCAAAAGTTTAAATTTCAATGATTTTAAGTCCTGTCGTTCACGGGGCGTTACACATAATGCACATGTTGAGGGAGAATTTATCCAAAAACTAGATGAGTTTTTAAATCTGGCACATTTTCTCCCATGTTTTCTAAACCTTATTAAATCACTTGGGATCCAAAATCTCAAAGGGTTTGATATTTTTGATCGGGGGAGAATTTGTGATTTAATAATGAAATTTGATAAAAGGTGATCGTTCTGATTCAAATGTGCAGGCTACTCTCTCATATGTGCTAACGCTTTCGAATCTCGAAGCACATATTGAGGGGGAGCATTTCAAAAGAAAATAAACTATCGAGGTACATAAGCTTTTATGTTTTAACATAAAGTACCTTGATTGAGTTTTAAATGGTTTCTTAATGGCTTTTGTGATCGTGGATGTGCTTCAAAAGAACTCTTTCCTCTATGTGATAAAATCATTTCAAATATCCTACGCACATATTGAGGGGAGAATTTTACCAAGAAAATCAAATGGCTTTTTCTATGAAAATTGTGATCAAAGAAAATATTTAAAAGTCCTCTTGCTTCCATGTGCTAAACAATTTCTAAATCATATGCACATGTTGAGGGGGAGGTTTTCTAAATGATCAAAACTATTAAGGTACAAAATACTTTGATCTCGTATCACAAGTACCTTGATTGTTTTTCCAAATGATTTTTCAATTGGTTTCAAGGAAAAATGAATTGTACCAAAAGACCGACCATTTTACTTTATATATGGAGTTATAAGGATGGTGAGGTTAGGTATTAGTTCCATGATCCGCCAGAATCGAGGGATCTACCTGTGGACAATCCACTAGATAGTGTAGAGTCCTTAGGTATATTGAAAAATGGAGAAAAGTGAGATATGGGAAGAGTGCGGATGAGAAAGAGCTAGAACCGAATAAACCCAACAAGGTTCTAGTAATGAAGTCTCGTAAGCAATCAAGGGTTGAAGAATGAAAAAGAATTGAATGTAAAAGGGTGAAAAGAAATAGCCTCCAATAATTCAACCTTAGGCGTAAATCGGGTTCAATACATATACTCTTGGTGTTTACTAAGGTAACACTGGTATTGAAGACAAGACGTCATGGACCCAAAGGACGACTACACCTAACTTCCCAAGCTACTTAAGTTCCTCTTAAAGGGCTTGTTTCATTCTCATGGGAACCTACATAACCTATCGACTTTCTCCTAGAGATTGTTGATATTGAAGAAAGAGACCTCTCCTAGTCTCCCAAGCATAGGAACCAAATGTGCACTATTGAGTCTAGAGCCAAGAGATCATCCACAATATCTCATTAGGACACAAAATTAATGAAGACTTGTTGTTTCACACAATGTGGAAAGTAAGAATATATTAAGAGTCCTACGCTTTATCCTTGTGGTATTGCCAGAACATCCGAGTGATATGAAAATATTCACGATGAAGATGGAAAGCCTTCTAGAGCCAACATTAAACAAGCTCTTGGTGGGTGACATGTGAGATCTTTTCTAAAGATCAAACTTGTGACAACTGGATAGAACCGATGGGGCGATTCACTCGTGAATCAACCTTGGTCCAGGAAATGAATTGACGAATACTTTTGGAAAACCGTTCGATGTGCAAATATTCTTTTCTCTAGCGCATCAAATATGTATTCATATTTCAAACTCAAAAAGTATCTCTGATTGAAAAAAAAATGCTTTTGGAAAAACCGTTCGATGTGCAAATTTCTTCTTTTCTCTAGTACATCGAATGTGTATTCTTTTTCAAATACAAAAAGTATTTTTGATTGAAAATTGATCTTTCTCATAAAACCTTCGTCGTATTGCAAAACTCTTTCTTCAAGCAATGCGCGATTGTTTTCAAATCAATTTTCATCAATCGCTGAATCTTAATTACCGGTTCACTCACTCCGTGTTGTCTTCTTTGAGGCGTTCCGGTTTGAGAACGGCTAGAACAAATGCGAAACCCCGTCAAGGAGATTCTTGAATTATACCGATCACAGCGTGATTGTCGATCAACGGGAACCGTGGGCGTGTACCTCAATTCAACGAAGTGATCAAAGACACTTTCGTGTGTTTTATTGCTAATCGTTGTTTGCGGTACATTTGACGGTTACTGGTGATCGTAATTGAGAATTCAATCCAAAGCCGCATGCTCACAAAGATCCACACTTAATTGAAGAAATCATGACTTGTGCATATATACGTAACTCGGCTCGATATTTTATACTATGCTTCGCTACGCCGCAAATATCATGAACCAAAAAGCTTCCGCTACTCGATGAAAAGATGTCATGATCCAAAAGTGTGAGCATGTCGGTCCGAAAGTCACAACTTCACATGATGGCAACACAATAAAGGGTGATCCGAGATTTATCGTGGTCGATGATCTCAATTAAAGCTCAAGATCATCAAAGATGTGGATCAAGATAAAGGCCTCCACTTAAAGTACAAAGTTATCGGACTTTAAAGAATCATCGCTAAAGCACAAAGATGCAGATGTTGAAGAATTAATGTCACGAGCTCAAGATCGAAGATTAAATAGAATGCTAGGATTCGAAATGTAAAACATGGGGTGACCTCCTTGGGAGATTGTTAGGAATTAGAAAATTCCATAGTGAAGTATCGGTCACCCCAAATATAATCTAGCATAAGTTAGCTCGTAGACATTACGTTATTTACTAGTTATTTAGTTAGTTATTTAGTTTAGTGCAACACCGTGGAGGAAGGACGGGTCTTTACCCACCGTATGCCCGATCCATAGTCCAAGGAGGATGTTTATTTTGTAACTATAAATACCTCTACTTCCCAAGGTAGAGGTTGGACCTTTCACTCAATCTAACCTTTCTTTCTTTGTTTACTTTCTCTCTAGAAAGGCTCCCACACTACTTTCTCTCTCTAAACTCTCTTGCATATTTCGATCCATATATTGAATGTATTATGTGTTTGTGAAATCTTATATCCTACAATTTCTTATTACGGTTCCTTCAGCATCCAATTTGTTTTTCCAAATCCATTTGAGACCAATGACATAGACCCCTGTTGGTCTTGCAACCAATTCCCATACTTCAAGACGTTTAAACTGATTGAGTTCTTCTTGCATGGATTCAATCCAGTTGTCTTTTGTCATTGCATCTTTAATGTTTTAGGTTCGGATTAGCGATGCGGTGAGTGCATAAATGCAATGTTCACCGTCTGTGTGAAGACGTTGTCTAGTTACGACCGGTTGATTCGGGTTACCAATAATGTTCTCAAGAGGATGGTCTTTCGTCCAACGATGTATGGAAGGTTGATGTTGATATACATTCCGCAGATTGGGAGGATTCAAATGGCTTGTGGATGATTCCGCAACATCAAATGTGGCGCTTCATTAGCAAACGGGTTGAAGAACGATTTGGATCATAATCTGCAGTGGGGTACTTCATTGTTCGAAGATAATCACCGGTTCGGTGTCATCGGATGCGGTTTGTTCAATCGTTGTTGTAGAATCAACGGTGGTGCTTCCTCAACAGAGTTGTTGTAGCAGTGTATCGTATTGGATTTTGATCGGGTTGAGCAAAAAACATTGAATACACCGTGCACGTTCATCAATATCGTCACTAAACATAGGAGCAAATAGTTGTTCCATTTGACGTCGAGTTAGTTGTAAACTAGGTTCACCGATGATGGGGTTTGAGGAAGTTTAAACGGTTATGACCGGGTTCCAAGTCATTATGCTCGAAGCCATTTCAAGAAGCTCATCGAAATTGGCATGAATCATTTCCATAATCTCCTTGTACGATGATTCCCGATCCGTAACCCTTGAGTTTTCACAATATCCAACAAAGACTCCAATGTCGACTTTGGCTTTGAGCTTACCAAAGTCATCACGATCATTATTCGGATAACAAAGGGATCCAAATACATGAAAGTGTTTGAGATTCGGTTTACGGTTGTGGATAAGCTCATAAGATGTTTTGTTGTGGCGCTTGGTAATCATTGAGCGATTCGAGTATAGCATGCAGCTTGACACGGCTTGACCCACAAGTAATCTGAAGTTTAGCATTAATTAACATTGTTCTTGCAGCCTCCACTAACGCATGCTTTCATTTTTCAACAACCCGCTTTGTTACGGTATGCGTGCAATAGATGTTTGATGCTCAATTCCACTTTCTCATAAAAATGCACGAAGAGTTTGATTCACAAATTCAGTTCCTTTGTCTGCTCGATTTGTCGTCGTATTCGGAGTCGAACTTGAATTTTTGTGAGAAAGGTGATGATCATCTGTGGAGCTTGATCTTTACTTCGAAGAAAATAAACCCAAGTCCATCTTGAGTAGTCATCTACAATTACCAAGATGTAGCGTTTGCCATTTATCGTCTGCACGCGCATTGGGCCACACAAATCCATGTGAAGAAGATGAAGCACATGCTGTGAGCTGTGTTCCACCTTTGAAGGAAAGTGAGCAAGAGTGCTTTTCCCTTGTTCACAAGCTGAGCAGAGTGATCTTTAGAATACCGAAATCTTGGGAGACCTTCAACAAGTTTGTACCGTGCAAGATTGGTTATGGTTTGAAAGTTTAAGTGTGAGAGACGACAATTGCCATAGCCAAGATTTTGTAGATGTAGCCTTAGAAAGTAGACAAATGGGAGATGAAGCAATCATGTCTTGCATTGAGATTGTGTATAGACTTGATGTGCGTTGACCGGACATAAGATCGTTTCCTTGTAGATCACGAATGAAACAAGTTTTCTCCCTAAAAGCAACTTCCAAATCTCCATCACAAAATTGACCGATCGAAAAGAGATTGTGACCGAGACCTTCCACATAATAAACTCGCTAATTTCGATGTTACCATTGATGTAATCTTCAGAGCCCATAATAGATGCGAAGTGATCATTCCGAACTGACAAAGCCAATGAACTTTGAAATAAAGTTTGATAACAGTTTGAGATTGCTTGTCATGTGCCGGGAACATCTGCTATCAACAACCCGTAGGATGATCAGACACCGTGACACACATGATGACACGATGGAATAGAAGTAGATGTGGAACCCAAGAGTTAGAGGGTTCCGATGCGTATATAGATGAAACACACATGTTCATGATTTTAGGTATCCATGTAAAGCCAAGTGTATTATGTAACCATTTCGCCATCTCCAACTAGTCTTAGCTTTGGTCTTAGTGAATGCACTAGGTGATAAGTTCTTCCTAGGAGGTGAAGGGGTACTATGGGTACATCAATGATCTTAGCCGGAACTCTGAAGGTGGTTTACCTAGCACGGACTTAGAAGCATTAGTGGGCTTAGAGGTATTCCATTTTCTATTATTCCGCTTACGATTCAAGATAGCCTTAGCAACACATTTATCATGACAACGGAAAACATGCTTTTACGACAACCAACACAAGAGGCTTCAAACAAAACATTAAGAGTACTTAAAGATTCATCATTCGTTACATCACTTTGTTCATTACATTTGTCAGACGCAATATCTAAAGTGGGTGCAACTTGAGTTTTATTCCAAGTCCTAGGGTGTTCTTCTACTTCAGCATTCTTTATTGTTCTTTTCTTACGTCACAACTTCCTATTCTTCCTTGTATTGCTCCTAGGCTGTGAAGTGCGGGCGTTGGGAAAAGAGGAAACTATTCTTGTTTCAGTAGAGGGAAGCACATTAGTTTCTTGTGGTTTGTCATTAGATGTTCTAGAGTCATTGTGAATCTTTTTAGGTGAAGTTACTACTGTGCTCCTATTCCTATCTTGCTTAAGTTTCACCAAATCTGCTTTTAGATCATGGATAGTATGTAACAAATCTTGATTTTCAGAACGAGTATTTCCATTTTGTCGTAAAACATCTTTGGTATATGCAAGATGATCATCAATATCTTTTGACGCTTGAGCACGAGTCTTTTTGAGTAAATCAAATATGACACCATATTCCTTTTTAACCTTTGAAATTTCTTGTTCATATTTTGCAATTTGACACTTCAAAGACACGCTTTGATCATCCAGCTTGCTCAAGTTTTGGATGAAAAGTTTTAGTGTGCAACCGGTTGATTTTGTTAAGCAAAGCGAGTTCTCGATTATGACAATCTTTTGACACCATTGAAGACGACGTTTTGCATTTGAAAGCTCGTTAAACAAACGCTCATTTTCAACTTTTAAAGACTTGATTTGTGACACAATGATCCGTATTCTCAACATTTTCAACAGAATCAACAGAATCGCGATGATAAAATCAAATGCATATGCAACAAATGTAATAACACAACATTATGGATGTCGTGAGAGATAACATCTTCCATGAGTCGATCAACATCTTTTGTAACATTTTCTTTTACGCTTTGTATTTGAAATCGATGTTTCGTTTGTTCAAAACTCTTTTCATAAGTCCAAGCTCCTTGTGAAAATCCCTTTCCCAATATATAGCACAATTTTTCAAATTTCGGACATGAGGTAAAATTCTTTTCTCAAGGATATCTCTTTGTACACGCAAAGAGGCGATTAAAATGTTCAACTTTATTTCGAATGAAATTCAATTTCACGCTCCAAAAGTTAGATGTCCAAATGAATGTTTCAAAATATTTTATAACTTTACATTGTTCGCTAATGGTTTTATTTCACTAAGTGAAGGTAAAGGACCATTAATTTGTACAAGATTGGAAAGGGACCCTCGTAAGTAGGTGTGATAACCCAAGGTGTGTTAGAAAAATCACAGTGTGACAAAATTAACGGCTTTTGAATAGTTAAATGGTTTGTTATAAACAACATTTTCCATTTTGACCGACTCTCGTCATATGCATCAAATTCCTCTTGACGATTATATTCAACAACACTCATAATGGAATCATCAATTCTATGTTCTCATCAGTAAACTTGAGATTTAGTTTGAATGCTCTATTTGAAAACTTTGGTTTGTAATCGGCAAGATTCGCACCATATCCATTTGGATTTGGTTTAAAAGTAAACTTTTGAATCATTGTGATTGATTCACCATGTTTATAAACAACATTTCAAACTCCTTGATTTTGTTTTGTAAGTCGACAATTTCCTCAAGATAGTTATATATTCGCTTCGTTGAATGCTTTTTGTACTCGAGAACTGTTTTGACAAGTTAACAACTCGAGACTTGGCTTTTAAGTTTCTAAAGTGAGAGCGTTAAATTGTTGTTTATGATCATATTTCGCTTGTTCTATTTGAGACAACAAAGCATTCTTTGATGCGACTAGATCACGTATCTGTTTTTCTAATGATTTTTCGCTTTGGTAAGATTTAGCAAAAGCGACTTCAAAACCTTTTTCACGTTTTTCTTGATTTTGAAAAACTTTGAGTTGATTTTTAAGCATTCAATATCCCTAGTTAACAAAGCATTTTTATTTTTAATTGCTAATTGAGTTCACAACATTGTTCCATTCGGGATTGTTGGTCATTAAGTAAGAGCTCAATATCCGGATTAGGCAATGGTTCGTGTGTTCAACGTTAGTCTCAACATGATCATTATTCGTATCCTCAAGTATAACCACGAGTCAACTTGATTATCAATGGTAACCATAAGGTCATCTTGATCGTCAAATGTAACCACCGGATCTATTTGAGTATCATCGAATGAGATGTAGACGGCTCATGTTGAACATTCCGAGCCTTGTCGGATGCGATGTTGGCGAGATATCGATCGATGATTAATATGGTTTGATCCGCACCGAGACAAGCCGTCGTTGTCATACAATGGGCCTGTGTCACTCATGTGGAGTTCGTGCATGTTTGCCATTAACATAACTCGCGCATTAGCCTACAAGTCCTCCATATCATCATCTCGAGTCTCGCATCTCCCATAAAACTCGTTTTTGTTTGTGAGGGTTCCACCACTTCATCCTAGAGAGCCAAAAGTAAAGCCTCTTTGTGATAAGCACCGCCTCTGAGTCCTCGGCTTTGGGCATGCATTAGCCAGTGACCCTTCTCATTACAGCTTATAGCAACGAAGACCATTAATCCCATTCGAGCATTACCTGCTCAACCACTTGAGCCCTTTGTTATTGTGGAGCACCCATGTTATTCCTTCCCATTGGATTAAACCCTTGACCGCCGCCCATCCGACGAACATTACCTCGATTACGAACTTCAACACGTCCATTGTTAACAATAGCACGATTCCTTGTGTTGGATGAGGTACGAATGCGATTGTTGGATTTGTTTGAGTATCGGCCGAAGGCTCTAGCAATCATGACAAACCCTTGCTTCAATGCATCGAAAGCTTCTATATCCTCATTAGATTCACTGTAAAGTGCTTGATCATTGTTGTTGTTGTATGGAACCAATTGAGTTTCTTGAGATTGGTGCTGTGACGGATCATAAGGTGTTATCTTAGCAGATGGTTGAGCAGCGGGTTGTGGAGGATTTGTGAATACAGTTTGTAAGGTCGGGAATTGAGGATAACAAGCTTAATCCCACAAAGCTAATTGTTGATTATCCGAAAGTGAAGGTGAGACCGGGAGTCCACGGATAACCCTTTCTTTGTCAACTTATTTTTGGTGGGGCTTCAAATAGTCGTACAACAATCTCTATGTAGCATGATGAAGATTATTTGCTTGACGGATGAAAATGACATACTTTTCCCAATCGTGACCAAGACTACTTAGGAACTTAGTGTTGATCGCAATCCTTGGCATAATGATATTATGTTTTCCAAGTCATTGATGATGTCGAGAATCGATGATGATATGACTCTAATGTCTCTCCCGGTTCAATCATGAAGTGTTCATAAGCCAAGTAGATTTTGGATTCCATGTCTTCTTGATTGAATTCAAGGCCTTCCATGAGAAGATGAATATGTTCCCACATTGCTTTAGCGCTCTTTTGAGCATCAACACTTCGAAGGATCGGATTGGGTAATCCCAAAAGGATGTATTGCATTGCTAGTTCATCGGCTTCAAAATGTAGAAGTTCATCAACAGTGAGGTCATTAAGACTTGCAATGTTGGTGACATCACCTCTTGGTGGATTGGCATTTGGATCTCCGGGTGTAACGACAGTAGGCATCTAAAATGGACCTTCCATGATGACCTTCTTCAAGAACTTTCCATGTGGCTTCTTTAGATCACGAAAAAGAACCTTATCACCCATTGATCATAGTTTCGGGAGTGAGCATTGGAGGTCGATCAAGTGATCTAGCTTCATGTATGGATTGTTGGCTACTTAAAGCTTCACACATCTTTCCAAACCAAGATGGTTCCTTTATAGTATTCCCGGACGGATGTTGATTGTGAATGTTTGTGTAAGGTTGTACTTGAAGACTAGGGGTGGTTGAATCATTTGTGGTTGAATTGCTCCTTGAGGAAATTGTTGTTGAAATTGTTGTTGTTGTAGTTGTTGATAAAATTGTTGTTGTTGTTGTTGTTGAGGATACACATGAGGAAGTAGCTAGAGTATGGTAGTTGAGACATCTTGAAACTTGTGTTGAAAAATGGAACTTTATAGTCAAATGAAACTTTGTTGATGAAGACCCTTATGCGTAGAAACCAATCTTAGGTAAAGAAACCTTATGCGTAGGAAAAACAAATTAGGCAAAGAAACCTTATGCGTAAAGACACCAACTTACACGTAAGAATAGAGCTTATGCGTGGATTAGCTTACGCGTAGGGTTAAGTAAACCTTAGCTTATGCGTAAAACAATAGCTTAGTAATAGAATGCTTATGCGTAAGATTTTCTTATCGTAAGACAAGGCTTAGCGTAAGTAAATGCTTATGCGTAAGGGATTCTACGCGTAAGGTATTGCTTAGGCATAAAACTAGGTTTTGCCCAAAATCCTTTACACTTATTCCAAAGGTAAAAGATATCCAAAGTCGAAGTGTTTTCAGGCTTATCCAAGCAAGAAAACACTGAGTAAACCAAGAACACTAAAGATCAAACCTTATGAAGCTTACGCGTAACTTTAGGGTTTTCTTATGCGTAGGAAATGCCAATGTTTACCAAAAACTGATTTTAAGCACAAAGATGTTTAGAAACCTGATTTTTGAGATGAAAAAGCTTCAATATCACCAAAGTAACACAAAAGTGTGAAACTTGAAGATCAAGAGCACCTTTTACCCTTATGCGTAGAAATATCCACACGACAAAAACCAAGCTTAAAAACAATGAAATACACGTAAAGTTTGAAACTTTTTGCCAAAAACTTAAACTTTATCACCAAATAACCTTTAAAGTACAAGAATCTTGAATTTTAAAGTGAAAAAATCAAAGCTTTTTGCGTATGAAAGTTTTGAGACCGAGCCTTACGCGTATAAACTTAAAACTTCAAAAACAAAAACGGTTTCACCCAACTATTTGGCGAATGATACCACTGTTAGGTCACCATTTATGTAACACAAGCATCAATATAAGAATTATAGATGAGATAGTGATCGGATGAACACAATACCACAAACACACGAATGAATGAAGAAAGGATATGCGTAGGTTTTGTAATAAAGTGAACAACCAACCATCTAAGGATGGTTTACATGAGGTATTTATAGGAGGGAACTAGGGCAACACACCAAGTTCCCTTCCTTTACTTATTGGGCTTTTGGATAGGCTCATGGGCTTTCTACATGAGCCTAACCTTGATTACTAACTTAAAAGCCTTAACTAAGCTAACTATTACATATTGATTACAAACACTTGAAATATGATTTAGGAGTGATTCCAATATGGAGATCTTATAACTATCCGGGAGACGGAAAAAGCAAGCGATGTGATCCGAACAACCAAGAAGATTGGGAGATTACTAGTGGAGATTCTTTGAAGAATCGGAGTGCATGTTTTGGAGTTAGAAGATGGGACCATGATTTACATGCTAGTAGAAAGAAGATATCCACTTACAAGAGATCTTATGATCGAATGCTAGATCATGGTATGGAAGTCGTGAGAGAATGAAACAAATTTCCCTATGGTCATTGAATTTTTTATCAAATGGACAACTATGGCTGATGATGATGCATAAATATTGGTATGATTCTTAATTATATAAATTTTTGAAAAATCGGTACTTTATTCAATGTACTGCTGGACAAACAGTACTTTATCAAAAGTACTGCTTGCAGCTTAAAACCAGTAAAAGTTGTTTTAATAAGCAATTTTTGTTAAGTGCAAAATATTTTGAAGCACAAGTTAACAGCAACAAATGGTTTTTGAGATGGTTTCACTTGGTAAAAGTGCTTTGCACTAACACAACAAAAGGTTATCAGTTCACCATGTCTAACAAAAGGACTGGCTAATCCATGAGCAAACGGCTCTGGTAAAGATATCTCAAAACCGTTGACGGTTGACAATTTGCCAATAAGTTTTATGGTTTTCAACTCACCATATCTGCAATAGTGAAGAGTTGGCTAGCCCACAAGAAAATGGCTTGTGGTAAAGGCTGTGGAAAAACCATTTCTATGGTAATTAGTTCACCATGATAGTAAGAACTAACTAGTCCAAAAGGGTACGGCTTTTGGTAAAGACTTAACAAATCCGTTGATAGCTGATGATTTACTAAAAATCATATGGTTATCAATGTACCATGGTTTTACACACTTAAACATTGGCTACTCCATAGTTAATGGTTTTGGTAAAGAGATATCAACATCCATTAAATTTTCAATGATTCACCTCTCACAGGAGTTTACACACCTGGAAGTGATGAGAATAGTCTGAAACTTTATGATTTGATGTACAATTTTCCATATGTTACTGAGAAGCTGAAAAGATGAAGGTTGCTGATAATGATTGCTGAAAAGGATTGCTTATAAAGACTACTTTGATGATAATAATACAAGCACAGAGAATACAAGACAAATCTGAAGACAAATATGAAGATAAAGACACAATCTTTCCTTGAAGACAAAGATGTTAAAAAATAAAGATACAAAGGAACTTGAAATCAAGCAAGTAGAATTCAAGTTAGGGGAGGATTGTTGGGATATAAAGCCAAAGTACTGAAGAATGTCAAAGTACTGAAGAAAGTCAAAGTACTGCTTAATGAAAGTCAAAGTACTGCTTGTGTCAAAGTACTGCAAAGACTAAAGGACTGCTATGCAAAATTGTTTAAGGATTATTATGTAATTCTATAATATTCTTAGTTTAGAATTAGTATTACTTGTCGTACAATGATTGTAATTGTAAACCGACTAGGGTACTCCTTATGCCTATAAAAGGACCCCTAGATTGTCATTAGAGATACACAATATTAGAGAATATTAGAAATACGACTTACATACAAGTACGATATTAGAGTTATTAGAGTTGTTAGTGAATCTGTGCATCAAGCAGGTTCAAAGTTTTAATATAATCGTTGAAGTTTAAAGTTATTCTTCTTAGCTTTATTGAAGTAGTTTCCGCATACTTAATAGAGTAATATCAGTGTTTCATTGTTAGTAATTTAGGATTTATCCAAGGTTGCTAAACCCTTACAAGCTACATAGTTAGTTTGGTCAGAGTATATCGATCCAACATTAGATAACGACAAAGTTTATTATTTCATGAGAGGGTAGCAGCACAGACAATTGGTGTTCCAAAGGGATGAGTGAAAAATTAGGGATTTGTTCCCAGAAAAGTGGCTTGAGTTGCAAGTTAACTTCTTGGTACGCTTTAGATCTTTTAGTCGTTCGTTTATTATTTATATTTAGCGAGGGGTTCCCTTTGTAGATGTCAAGGTGTGTTGTTCCTAGAAAGGATAGGGATGTAATTCAGTTCATCGATTGAGTACGAGTTTTGAGGTAGAGGTGACACTGTTACAGTATTGGATAACGAGACAACTTCGCTCTCAACGTCTAAGAGGATGATGGATGATGGATACATGGGTTGCAACGACTCCGTAATATAGGTTTAATGGTCCAGTAATCAAGGCGATAAGTCGATGGGACGGGAAAGCGAAAGACATGGTATCAGTAGCAATCTACTAAGAAAATCTAAATGGTAAATATAATCGTTAACTCGCATCAAGCAACATTTCACTCGTTATGTATTATCTGCTAAGAAAATCTCATACATAACTGTTAGGATTTAGTAAATCCAATTATTAAAGTGTCAGTCACCTCAAGTATATGTAATCATTAGAAAGCTCGTAGTCATAGTTATTTAATGTTAGTATTTAGCAATGTTGTAAAAATCGCGAATCGGTAGTCGGGCGGTCGACCACCTTGTAGCTTGTAATCGGTCTAGGCGGGATTAATCGGTGATTAATCGGATTGGCATTTTTGGAAAATTTTGGGTATTTTCGCCAAGTTTTGTGTATTTTTGACGAGTTTTATGTATTTCGGCAAATTTTTTTCTAAAAAACAACTTGTAATAGATTAAAAAGGTTACTATAAGTGATCAAAGTAAGTTTACGGTGAGTTTTGGTACTTCTGGCAAGATTTGTGGGTTTCCGAAAGTTTGACCATCATTGACCGCCGCTGATCACGGTTAACCTATCTGTTTGACCCGCCACATAAATCGGCAAGGTTGGTGGCCTCATGGCGCCTAGGCGGCGATTAATCGACCTTGTAGACCTTTTTTGCAAAACCGGTATTTAGTTTAGTAACACCGTGGAGGACGGACGGGTCTTTACCCACCAGTATGCACGATCCACAGCCCGTAGGTGGCGTTTATGTATGATACTATAAATACCCTCTACCTCCCAAGGTAGAGGGTTGGAGCTCACAATAGTACTTTTACTTTCTCTCACTAAGTTCCCAAACCTCTAAACTTTCTCTCTCTAAAAACCTCAAAGTGTACGCCTAGTATGATCATGGTTTGATGTGTTTGTGAAATCCAATATGTTACAAATGGTATCAAGAGCCATGGTTTGATCATCTCTCTTACATGTTCTTATATTTCTAGTGGTTTTATATGGTTTTTGGGTTTGAAAAAGTTTAGTGGTATTTGCATCATTTGGATCATTTCTTGTGTTAAAGTTTGAATTTTGATTGTACTTTCGTGTTTAGAATCATTGTATGTGCTTGGGTTTTGATTTGGAAAGCTTGAATCACTGTGGTTGGGTTAGTTTTGGATTTAAAAGTGTTGCTTTTGAATTTTTCTAGCTAGCGACTTGAGTCTCGGAATAGTATTCTTGGTAGCGATTTGCTTCTTTATTATTCAGCGACTTGTTGTTGTTGTGGTAGCGACTTGAGCACTAGCGACTTGTCTTTTGAGACAAAGCGACAAATAGTACAAAGTAGTGGTTGTACCATTTCGGCTAGCGACTTGTCAACGTAGCGACTTGTCTTTACGATTTTCAGCGACTTGACTTTGTTGTGGGTAGCGACTTGTGCTCTAGCGACTTGTCTTTTGAGACAAAGCGACATATAGTACAAAGTAGTGGCCGTACTGTTCTGTCTAGCGAGTTGTTCTTTAGCGACTTGCCCATTTAGCGAGTTGTTCTTTAGCGACTTGCCCACTTAGCGAGTTGTTCTTTAGCGACTTGTCTACTTAGCGAGTTGTTACTTTAGCGACCTGTGTCTAGCGACTTGTATCACAGCGACTTGTGCTTTTAGCGAGTTGTTACTTTGCGACTTGGTGACTTAGCGACTTGTCCTCAAGGTTTATAGCGACTTGGTTGATTATTGTTTCTGATACGGTTTTCTCTTGATTTAGTAAAATCCCGTGAAAGAATCTATTTCCCGGTTTAATCATAGAGTTATAAAATCCCGTGAAATCTGTAA
The DNA here is from genome assembly GCA_022545495.1 of Chrysanthemum lavandulifolium. Lineage (NCBI taxonomy): Eukaryota > Viridiplantae > Streptophyta > Magnoliopsida > Asterales > Asteraceae > Chrysanthemum > Chrysanthemum lavandulifolium. Next base: position 77,598,188 of record CM040241.1, on the reverse strand, counting down.
TCATGACTACCAACGTGCCTACAATCATCTCTTCCAGATGGCGAGGACGTTCAGCACCGGATCGGATACTCGCCCACCAATGCTTGATGTAATCGACTATGACTCATGGGCTCAACGAATTAGGTTGTATTGTTTGGGAAAGGAAAATGGGGTCAACATTCTCAAATCAATTGATGAAGGACCTTATCGATTGAGACTACAAGAGACACACTTGAAACTGCTGCAGATGGAACAAGGATCTTTGGTTTGGACAGCCAAAGACGTATGATGAGCTCGATGATAAGGAGAAAAGAGATATGATGTTGATATCGTGGCTTCAAACATTATACTTGTGGTCTTCCAAAAGACATCTACAAGTTAATCAATCACAACACTGAAGCCAAGCGGTTTGGGACAATGTCAAGATGCTTCTCTCGGTTCTCAATTAACTAAAGAAGACAGAGAATCACAATCAGATGATGACTTTGAGCACTTTAAGATGATACCGGGAAAGTGTCACCGAATATTACGTAAGGTTCCACAAGCTTGTGAATGACATGAGGAACATCAAAATGACTATGCCAAATATTCACTAAATTCAAAGTTTGTGAACAACATGAATCCCGAATGACACAAATTTGTCACTTCATCAAGTTAACTAAAGGTTTGAGGAACACCAACTATGAGCAATTGTATGCGTTCCTGCTTCAGAATGAGAGGCATGCTATGTTTGAACGAATGATTCTTGAAAAGTTCAAATCCAATCAGGGAGAGGCAAGCTCATCAAATGACTCAACAACATTCTACACAAATGTAGGTATTACCACTAAAGCTTCTCAAGTCATACCAATGGGTAACGGTAACCACAAACTCATTCCTGATCCAGGGTATTGTTAGGAATTAGAAATTCCAGGTATTAAAGAGTCGGTCACCTCAAGTATATGTAAACGTTAGAAAGCTCGTAGTCGTAGTTATTTTAAGTTAAGTAGTTTTAGTTTAGTAACACCGTGGAGGACGGACGGTCTTTACCCACCGTATGCCCGATCCACGACCCGTTGTGTGGCGTTTATTGTAAGACTATAAATACTCTCTACCTTCCAAGGTAGAGAGTTGGAGCTCATAATAATATTTTCTTTCTCTCACAATAGTTCCCAACTCTCTTCCTTTCTCTCACTAGAACTTTCTCTCTAACATACTTATACGCCTACTTTGATCATGGTTTAGAGTGTTTGTGAAATCCAATATATTACAATTGGTATCAAGAGCCATGGTTTGATCACTCATCTTTCATGCTCTTTGTTTTGGTGGATTTCATAAGGTTTTGGTGTATTAAGGGTTTAGGAGAGTTTGATTCATTTGGACAAATTCTAGTGGTAAAGTTTGAATTTTGCTTGTACTTTTGTGTTTAGGATCATCATATGTGGTTATGTTTTGAATTGGAAGGCTTAAATCATTGTGGTTTGGTTGTTTTGGATTGATAAAGTGGTTATTTGAAAAAAAAGGACTAAGCGAGTTGAGTCTCGGACTTGTGTTTCTTCAAAGCGAGTTGCTTTGTTATTTGATGCGAGTTGGTACATGCGACTTAGCTGTTTAGCGAGTTGATATTTATGCGACTTGGGTTCTAAGCGAGTTGTTTCTTTAAGCGACTTGCGATCTAAAGCGACTTAGCTATTTAGCGAGTTGTAACGTTAGCGAGTTAATTTAAGCGACTTAGTGTTCAAGCGAGTTGATTGTGTTGCGATTTGATACTAAAGCGAGTTGGCTATTTAGCGACTTGATTCATTAAGCGAGTTGACCGTGTTAAGCGAGTTGATGCTTGATGCGACTTGGCTATTAAGCGAGTTGATTACTTAAGCGAGTTGTTAATTAAGCGAGTTGTGTAGTTAGGTACTTATTCATTTAGGCTTGTTACTTCTTCGTGATACATTCTTACGGTTGTTCTTTTGGTTTAGTAAAATCCCGTGAAAGAATCAATTTCCGGTTTAATCAAAGAATAGTAAAATCCGTAGAGCTTGAAACATGTCTACAAACGTGCCTACTATCATATCCATCGCTGTCGAGGATGTTCAAGCAATGGTTCGGATACTCGTCCACCCATGCTTGATGTAACCGACTACGACTCTTAGGCTCAACGAATCGATTGTCTTGCCTTGGAAAGGAAAATGGAGTCAACATTCTCAAATACATTGATGAAGGACCATATCGGGTTGAGACGACTAGAGATGTACTTGATCTCATCAAGATGGAACTATGATTTACTGAATGGATAGACCAAAGATGTATGATGAGCTTGATGATAAGGAGAAAAGAGATTCGATGCGATATCCAAGCTTCTAACATTATACTTCAAGGTCTACCAAAAGACATCTACAAGCTTATCAATCACAACACCGAGGCAAAAGTCAGATGGGATAATGTCAAGATGCTTCTCTCGGTTCGAGCTAACTATTGAAGACCGAGAATCACAAATGTATGATGAATTTGAACACTTCAAGATGAAACCGGATGAGAGTGTCTATGAGTACTATGTGAGATTTCATAAGCTAGTGAATGACATGAGGAACATCGAATGACTATGCCTAACATTCAATTTGAACTCAAAGTTTGTAAATAACATGAATCCCGAATGGCACAAATTTGTCACTTACGTGAAGCTCACCAAAGGTTTGAAGAATACAAACTATGAGCAACTCTATGCCTTCCTTCTTCAAAATGAGAGACATGCCATGTTTGAAAAGAGGATTCTTGATCGCTTCAAAGGTCGGGGAGAAACAAGCTCAACAAATGATTCAACTGCTTTTTCACAAATGATGGGATTACCACCAATGCTTCTCAAGTTTTACCCACGGAGATGATAATCACAAACTCATTTCGATCCAAGGTTCAAGCAACCTAATGCAAATCTTTGTCATGGAACATTTCATCACTCGACCGGCACTCATGGTTAAAGAGAATAGGACACTTTCACCTCACACTAACAAACTTCACACCGCAATGAGATCCGAACCGCCTCAATCTTCACAACCATGCTTTGATCGAGATGGGAAAATTATGGGCGATCCCGGTTCAAGAAAGCGGTTTGATCAAAGAAAGGGTGGAGCGGTGGAGGTTATGCCGCTAATCGAATCGAGGAAGGAATGGAAATCAAGGTCAAGCTAAGCCGATCAAATGCTATAAGCGTGGTGGTGAGGACACATTGCAAGGAACCGCACATCTCCAAAATGTCCACGAATCTTGATTACTTGAGAGATAAGATGTCGCTTGTACAAGCTCGGGATAATGGTGCCGCTTTGGATGAAGAGGAGTTGTTGTTTCTTCTTCGAGGGCAATGCCAAGACCTATGATGTTGATGTGGATGAGCGACCTATTCGGAGATAGGTCACAATCATCGAATGCCTTTCAAGTCGGCGATTGTGATGCATACGACTGATGTGGATGATGGACCCATCGCACACACAATTTTATGGCTAGCATTACTCCAATGGTTTCTCCCAAGGTCTCTTCTTCACCACAAGTGGCCCATCCAATGACAAACTCATCTCGGAGGTATTAAAACTATACGATGATCTTTGATGTGCAAAGATGCATGACAAAGTACAATCATCTCGAAACTATTGAATCAAATATTGAAAATATGGGTAATATCAATGTTGTCCAATATGATCAATATGTGAAACAAAGTGAAAGTGAAGTTGTACCAAGTGATGCATCTTCTGCGATCAACAATGACTATGTCTTTGATGAATTCACCGCATATGCTTCGATGATTACGTAATTTCAACTAAATGCCTATAAAGAACGTGTTGCTATTTATGAACAACGTGCAAAATTTGAGTTGACCACTCGTGAGCGTGAAATGGATGACCAAGTGCGCATAATCATTAGAAAAAGTAATTTTAGAGAAGAAGTATTAAAACAAGAGTTAAATTCCTTGCAAGAAAAGCTTTCTAAAACGCTAAGCAAAAACAAGAACTTCAAGAAAATGTGAAAATGCTTAAGCAAGAATTTAATGCAAAGGAATCAAAACTCTTGAAAGATTTTCTAATCTGAAAACTTTGAAAACAAACTTGAAAACAAGTTGTACATACAAGGAACACCATTCGATCGCTCACATGATCACTAAGCATAGAGTCTTAAGCGATAAGCATAGCATTCCCCTTGTTGAGGAACCAAATCCAGAGGTCATTAAAAAGGCTAGAAATGCTCATAAGGTTCTTTATGATGGCAATGAAATCCTTAAACCTAGACAGAAACCTAGTTGCGTTGAGTGCACTGATGAAGATAAGAAATCAGATGAAGTCACTAGGGAAAAGAAGAACAAGAAATTAGATGATCCTAAATGTAAAGAAAAGAAAATAAAGATCACACCTCATGATTACAAGAAGGAAAACTGGATTTCCTTGAACATGTTTAAGTCTCAGACATTGTTGACTCCCGAACAAGTTTTCTGGAAAATGGATTTAGATAAACAGAAAGCTGAAAATATTGTTGAAACAAACCCTCCCTTTGGAAAATGCCTAGAGCGATCGTGTATCCTCCTAATATACCAATGCATCTTGTTCCTAGAACAATTGCCACTAAAAGCAAGACCTTAATTAGTCAATATGTTATCTTTCAACTATTTGTTGATTTTGAGAAAACTTGCAAGAAAAGGATCACACCCACCGGTATAATCAAGGAGAAAGGGTTTTGAGCAAACGAAAGAATGTTATTTAATCAAGTCATGCCTTTCTTTAAACGCTAAAAGATCATTTTGAAAGTCTTAAAAGGGAATGAACGTAGACATTAAAGAAATGGAAAAGGAGTTTGATGCAATGATAGTTGAGGTTAATGACTATGAGCGAGCACTAAAATATAATGAGATTGAAATAAAGAACTTGCATACATTAAATGAGACTCTTATTATGAATGTGTTGCTCAAGATATGTTTTCATCGCTACAAATTATTCTATTAATGCTTCCCAATTTCATGAACTATCTGTTGCCTCGAAAGTCTCCCATGATCGTGTCATTGAGCTTGAAAAACTAATTACGAACTAAATGAGAAAATTGAAATGGATGATCACGACAATTTGGTTAAACATTTTTCTAAACCGAAGTTGAGCATTTTAATTTACAACTAAAATATCAACATCTTAAAGAAAATGTCAAAACTTCAAATATCAAGACATCCTCGGATGCTCCGAGTTTGATGCGCTTTTTCAAATTAACAAACGTGATGAATGATTCAAGCTCATTGCAACACGATCGGGAAGTTGAAAGCCCAATCTCTCAATTAAAGGGTCAAACGAACAATGTGATTGGTCCCCAAATGCCTCCTCTTTAGATTCTCGAATTCTCAAAACTTTCATCTTCAAAACTTAGTAAATGCTTTACAAAAGGAAAATGAGGTTTTCTTGAAGAAAATGAAAAGGTTAAACGTCATTTCAATGAATTATTTGAATCTATAAAGGTCACTCAGAATAAAAATAACGAAACGGTAGCCTCGTTACAAAAGAAATTGAGAATCTAAAGAGTCAGGTAAAAGGGAAGATGCCAATGACCAATGGGGAGAATGGTGTATCAAAGGTACATGTCTGTAATAAATATGCTTTGTCTGTGAAATATGTTCCTCCTCATCTTAGGAATAACAAACTTGCTATTCAAACATATTTCTCATACCTTAAGGACAGCCTAGAATGTCTCCGTGAGATGTAGAAGAGGATAAGTTAGAGAAACCAGAAGATAATGCAATTGGCCATGCATGCTTATATGCCAAACGATCTCAAGAACTTCTAGAATGCCTAATTACAATATGCCCTAAAACCTTAGGTGAGCAAGTCAATCCCTTGATACCGTGTTCTATGCCTAGTGCCAAGCATGCAAGTCATTCAATGCCAAATGTTATGAATGTGAACCCTAATGTGCCTTCAAGTAGTTCGATTTCAAATCATAGTGCTAAGAATGTGAACTCGAGTGTGCCCTCTAGGTGTTCAAATCCCACTATTCAAATGTTAAAAAGTTAATCTTAGTGTGCTGCATGTAGCTCGGATCCCAAAGACATCTAAACAAGTGAAGCAAATAGTAGCCAAACCAACTAATGTTCCCATTCCTCTACAGAGTAATCGGTGACATTAAAGCAAGCGTGTCAAAGTCTCAAGACAATACAAGGAAGGACACGACCTCATAAAGCTAAGAATGTGCATTGGAAAAAGTAGAAGACCTACCTAGGAACTTTAAGTTTGAGCGAATAAAGCGAATCGTGTTGATTCTAGTATTAGCCATAGGCGTCATGTAATTAATTCAAATTCGATACTATTTGCAAACCTTGTATTGATGTCCGCTGAATTCGCTTTCTAATCATGAATGTGGTGTTAATGTTTTGCCTAATGATGTTAATTGTCCGCTTAATATTGTTAATGCTAAAATCATGCTAAGAAGGCTAAAAGGCAAAACGAAAGAAAGTTAGAAAACAATGGAAACCCACGGAAGAACGTTTAGTAAGATAGGCTATCATTGGATACCGTTGGTCACAAGACTAATCGACAATGCCCACTAGAAAATGGATGCCTCTTGGTAGAACTATTCCCTTAAGAAGTGAGCACACTTTGAATAGGGCTAATCTGAACACTAGTACTACATCTATTCATAATGATTCCATTGCCTTAATTTCGATATGAATGCTTCTATTTCGATGTGGGTGTTCCAACCATTATTACTAACCAAATGGAACCCATTCTTGCATGGGGATCCCAATTATCCGATTATCCATTCTTGTCTCGTGTTCAACTGCGGATCGTTCAAATCGCTCGTGGTACTGGACTCAGTCGTTCCAAGCATATATTTGGCGACGGTCGCGCTCATGAACTTCGTGAGCAAATTCATCGGACACAGTTAGATTCGGAATGATCATTTGGTGCAATCATGGGTTATGGAGATTATGTTGTTGGCAAAAGTGTTATCTCCGTGGTTTACTATGTAGAAGGTCTTGGTCATAACTTGTTCTCTGTTGGTCAATTCTCGATTCGATCTAGAAGTAGCCTTGAAAAATATACCTTCGTTAGAGAACTTGATGGTAAGGAACTTTTAAGAGGTTCACGTGGTTAAAATCTATACACCATCTCTATCGAAGATATGATGAAGTCTTCTCAATTTGCTTCTTTGTCAAAGGCTTCTAAAACAAAGTCATGGTTATGGCATCGTCGTCTCAATCACTTGAACTTGGCACCATCAATGATCTCACCGTAAAGGACTTAGTTGTAGGTTTACCTAGACTCAAGTATGAAAAGGATCATCTTTGTTCAACATGTCAATTGGGAAAAAGCAAGAAGTATGCCCATAAACCCAAACCTACTAACTCATCACGAAGTTCTTCATACAATTCATATGGATTTATGTGGACCAATGAGAGTGCGAGAATATCTTTGGGAAGAAATATGTGTTAGTTGTGGTTGATGATTACTCTAGATTCACACGGGTCAAGTTCTTAAGGACAAAGGATGAAACTCCGATATCATCATCAAACTCATCAAACAAATTGCAGTTCAACTTAACAAAATCGTCGAATTATCTCAGCAGACAATGGGCCGAGTTTGTTAACAAACAACTTAGTGAATTTTATGAAAGCATTGGAATCGACCATCAAAGAAGTGTTCCACGAACTCCTCAATGTAAGCGGTGTAGTTGAAAGACTAAATCGAACTCTTGTAGAAGCCGCTAGAACAATGCCGATTTACTAAAAGGTTCCAATGTTTCTCCGGTCAAGCTATTGCCACTGCATGCTACACACAAAATCGTTCCACGATTCACACTTGTTCATGGAAAAACTCCATATGAACTTGTCCACAACGAAAACCTAATCTCTCTTCCTTCGTGTGTTTGGTGCATTGTGTTATCCAACTAATGAGGGTCAAGACTTAGGCAAACTTAGAGCTAAAGCGACATTGGAGTTTTGTAGGGTATTCACCAAACAAAAGGGATACCGAATCTACAACAAAAGAACCCAAAATATCATGGAAACAATTCACGTTACGTTTGATGAGTGGACCGTCAAATGGCTCTGGACAATCCATTCGGACCCGCACTTCAAAACAGTCCCATTGGTTCATCCCTTGTTCCAAACTCTTCTCAAGAAACTCCATATGTACGTCCATCGAAGATGATTTAAAGAAATTGTTTGATCCTATGTTTGATGAACTTTATGATCCAAGTACTAATGAGGTGTCGATTCCTACAACAGAGGTCGCTCATATTCACGTGAATGAAGTCAATCCTCGGTCTCAATATCTTTAAGTCAAGAAGCTGCTTCTTGATCCTTGATCTCATCAACAAATCATCATTCTTCAAATGTACATCATGGAAATGTTTCTAGCATCAATGATGAAGTTAATCCTTTGCTACTCCCGAAGATGCTCCATTTGAAAACATATTTGCTCCACGAATCTTCATCGAACCATCTTCTTCAGAGACATCGACTCTGCTACTTGATCCCTCAACAACTACCACATGAACACCTCGGAAAATGGACTCACGATCATCCATTAGACAACATCATTGGAAATCCTTCTCGTCCGGTATCCACTGTAAACGACTTGCTACGATGCCTTATGGTGCTTCTTTAACTCGTACTCTCAAAGATCGAACCTAAAGATGATAAAGCGCTATGAATAAAGACAATGGTTCAATGCCATGCAAGATGAAATTCATGAGTTTGATCGATTAGATGTATGGAATTAGTACCACTCCAGTTGTGCTATGATCATTGCTCTTAAGTGGATCTTCAAAGTGAAGCTTGATGAGCATGGTGATGTTTTGAAAAATAAGGCTAGGTTAGTAGCTAAAGGTTATCGTCAAGAAGAAGGTATAGACTTTGAGGAATCTTTTGCTCCGCTTACTCGTATCGAGGCGATCGAATCTTCTTAGCTAATGCGCTAGCAAGAACATGGTTGTTTATCGGATGGACGTGAAAACCGCATTTCTTAATGGAGATTTGAAAAGTGGTTTACGTCACCACCGGAGGGTTTTGTGAATTGAGCATCCTACTCATGTTTATCGCTTGAAAAGGCCCTATATGGTTTGAAGCAAGCTCCTAGAGCATGGTATGATCTGTTGTCAAAGTTTCTTCTATCTACCGGATTCAAAAAGGAGCAGCTTGATCCCACTTTGTTCACCGTAAAGTCGCAAACACTTAATTCACGTTCAAATTTATGTTGATGATATTATTTTTGCCTCGACCGACCCAATGGAATGTGATCGTTTTCTAATGAAATGGGTTCAAAATTTCAAATGTCAATGATGGGACAAATGTCATTTTTCTTGGGATTACAAATTTCACAAAGTCCGGAGGCATTTTCATAAATCAATCTAAATATGCAAATGAGATTTTAAAGAAATTTGGATTTGATTCTAGTGACCTGCTGACACTTCCATGATTGAACGAACCAAGTCGGATGAGGACCACTCGGGGATCATGGTAGATCAAACGAAATATCGTAGTATGATTGGATCCTCGTGTACCTCACAGCTAGTAGACCGACATCTTGTTCATTGTGTGCATGTGTGCTAGATACCGTGCTAAGCCTACTAAAAAGCACCTTGAAGCGGTTAAACGGGTCTTCGGTATCTCCAAGGAACCATCAATATGGGACTTTGGTACCAAGGACACCGGTATGTCTCTAACGGCCTACGCAGATCTTGATCATGTAGGTTGTCAAGATACACGTCAAGCACGTCCGAGGTGCTCAATTTTTGAGTGATAAGCTTGTGAGTGGTCTTCAAAGAAGCAAATGAGTACTTCTATTTCTCTACAGAGGTGAATACATAGCCATGTCATCTTGTTGTGCTCAAATCTTATGGATGAGATCTCAATTATCGACTATGGCTTTGAATTCAACAAAATCCTCTCATCTTGTGACAATAAAAGTGCTATTGCTCTCTCATGCAACAACGTTCAAAACTCAAGAGCAAAGCATATCGACATTCGACATCACTTCATTAGGGAACAAGTGGAAAAAGGTGTGGTGGAACTCTATTTTGTGAGGTCTGAATATCAGTTAGCAGACATCTTCACCAAAGCTCTTCCAAGATAACGTTTTGAGTTTATTCTTCCAGAAACGCTCAAACGTCTTCAGGAGGAAGACAAGGAGTAAAGGTCTATATTCATCTATCTCTTGTATATATCTATTCGAAAAACAAAATACAAAATTATAAAACCTTCAAAATCCATAAAATCAAAAATTGAAAAATCTTCAAAAAAAAAAAAAAAAAAAAAAAAGTCTCGGTTCGACAATATCTACGGTCTTTGTCTTGTCATTCAAAGAATGACACGGGACTTTAGATGTTGTTCAATTCTTAAAAAAAAAAAAAAAAAAAAAAAAAAAATCAATCAAAAATTATTTTTGGGAGAAAGAGAACGATGGTTTATTGTCATTTCAGCAAGAACCCGCTTTTCAAAGAAAGAACAGAGCCATACTTTTCATGTTTTTCAAGATTTGAGAATTTGTTTGAACATTCATCAAAAGCCTTCTTATCAACCAAATTCCATGCTCGATTCTATTAACATGTTATCTCATTGAAAACAAATTGTTTTGAAAAATAACTCGGACTCTATTTTGATAATCATCTGGACTTATTTGTCAAAATATCAATCTCTCAATCAACAACCTATGTCATTGATTGAGGGGAGAATGATTTCAATTAAATTAAAAAGTTATTTGGCATTAAATTGTTTTCAAAAGATATTCATGCATGTTTTTATCAATGGAGTTTAAAGTCTTAAAATCCGATCCTTATCGCTTAAAACGCTTTCATAATCATGTCACAATTCTCCTTAAAGCTTTCAAAATCAATTTAAATCTATAAGAGATCACAAATCTCAAATGATTTGATAATTGTGATCGGGGAGAATGTGTGATTTAAATTGGATTTAAACCGATAATTGGTAGATGGGTTTATAAGGATGAACATGCTCTACTTCCCACATGTGACAAACGATTTCAAATTTTCCATGCACATGTTGAGGAGGAACATCCATCTTAAACCTATGATTTGAAACATGATCATTTATCTCATATGCGGGTTCCTCTAGTATGTGCAAAACTCTTTTCAAATCTCGAGGCACATATTGAGGGGAGCAAACTTATGAAAACCTCATCCTTCCCAAACATTGCTTTATCTACTTGTCTTGATTAGGGAAGTGATGTTGATATCTTTAAAAATGGATTTCAAAGAAGATAAATCTTTCTCTTGCATCCGTGTGCAAAACGATTTCAATCACTTGATGCACATGTTGAGGGGAGCTCTTTTCTAAAATATCAAAACAATTCGGTACAAAATGCTTTGATAATACATCACAAGTATCCGAATTGATTTTCAAATGGTTTTAATTGGTTTCCATGGCGGAAGAACAATACCAAATAGACCGACCAACTTTACTTATGTATGGTGATATAAGGATGATAAGGTTAGGTATTTGTTCCCATGATCCGCCGTAACCGGAGGGATCTACCGAGGACTATCCACTAGTTAGTGTAGAGTTCTTAGGTATGATGATAAAAGGAGAAAATGAGATATGGGAAGTGTGCGGATGAGTCCGAGCTAGTCTTGGAATTAACCCAACAAGGTTCTAGCTATGAAGTCTCGGTAAGCAATCAAGTGGTTGAAGAATGAAAAAGAATTGAATAAGAAAAGGGTGAAAACAAATAGCCCTCCATATATTCAACCTTAGGGCGTAAACCGGGTTCAATTCATATACTCTCGATGGTATCATCGGTATTGAAGACAAGGCGTCATGGACCCAAAGGACGACCGCACTTCAATTTTCCAAACCACTCAAGTTCCTCTTAAAAGGACTTGTTTCATTCTCACGAGGAACCGACATTATCTATCGACTTTCTCTTAGAGATTGTTGATATTGAAGGAGGAGACCCTCTCCCTAGTCTCTTATATAGGATCCAAATATGCACAAATTGAGTCTAGAGCCACGAGATCATCAATAAATCTCATTAGAAAACTTTCAAATGAAGACTCTCTGTTTCACACAATGTGGAAAGAGAGATTATATCTTGAGTCCTACGCATTATCCTTGTGGTTTTGCCAGAACATCCGAGTAATATGTGAACATATTCACAGTGAAGATGGAAAACCTTCGGAGCCAACATCAAACAAGCTCTGGTAGGTGGCATGTGAGATCTTTATATAGATCAACCATGTGACAACCGAATGAAACAATGGGGCGATTCAATCTTTTGAATCAATCACAGTTCGAGTTATGGATTGACGGATACCTTTGATAAACCGATCTTTGTGCTCAAAACTCTTTTCTTTTGCACATCGATTGTGTACTAATTTTTCAAATCAAAGGTGTTTTTATGATTGATAATTGATTTTCAATAAAACCTTCGTTGTATTGCAAAATAATTTCTATTGAGCAATACACGATTGTTTTTCAAATCTCTTTTCATCAATCGGTGGACTTAAATTACCGGTTCACTCACTCGTGTTGTCTTCTTTGAGGCGTTCGGTTTGAGAACAACTAGAGCAACCGCGAAACCCCATCAAGGAAATTCTTGAATTATACGATCACAGCAAAGACATGTCTTGATCAATGGGGAACCGTGGGCGTGTACCTCAATTCAACGAAGTAGTCAAAGACACTTTCGTGCGCTTTATTGCTAACTGTTGTATGCGGTCGCCCGACGTTTGCGCTAATCGAATGATGCGGTCAATCCTTAGCCGCATGCTCACACTACACATTCCTCTCAAAAGAAATCATGATCGTGCTTCAATGACTCGATATTTTCACTCCATGCTTCGCTACTGCTTGCCAATATCATGAATTATCGAAAGCTTCCGCTACTCGATGAGAAGATATCATGATCCGAATGTGAGCATGTCGGTCCGAATGTCACAACATCACAAAATTCCAACACCACAATGGATGTCTCGAGAGATTTTCATAGTGATGATCTCAAAAGTCGGCTCAAAATTATTATCACGTGGATCGAAAAGACCTCCACGTGGATTAACCAAACATGCATTGAGAAGAATCAATGACTACGAGCTTGAGCAAAGTACTACATCATGAATGCAAGAACAATCTTTAATGTAATATCGGTTTGTATTCTATGTAATTTTAGTGCATGATTGAGGTGACCTCCTTAGGGAGATTGTTAGAATTAGAAATTCCGGTATTAAAGAGTCGGTCACCTCAAGTATATGTAAACGTTAAAAGCTCGTAGTCGTAGTTATTTTAAGTTAAGTAGTATTTAGTTTAGTAACACCGTGGAGGATGGACGGTCTTTACCCATCGTATGCCCGATCCACACCCGTTGTGTGGCGTTTATTGTAAGACTATAAATACTCTCTACCTTCCAAGGTAGAGAGTTGAGCTCATAATAATATTTTCTTTCTCTCACAATAGTTCCCAACTCTCTTCCTTTCTCTCACTAGAACTTTCTCTCTAACATACTTATCGCCTACTTTGATCATGGTTTAGAGTGTTTGTGAAATCCAATATATTATAGGTATCAACCTCAAACAAAGTTCTTGGAACAAGTTGCTCATCAAGTGTCTCTAATGGTTAAACAAAACTGAACTTTACCCCACCTTCCAACAATCAACTCGAATAGCTTCTAATCTCTACAATCATGCCACCATAAGAGAAGGAAATGTAGTGGTGCAAAATGTGCAAGGAAGACAAAATGTATCTTCCACATAATGAGCAAGGGAATGTTGGAGTGGACAAGGTAATGTTGGAGTGAATATGGGAATCTTTGGGGTGGTGGTAGATATATGGGTAATCGAAATCGTGGAAGGAATGCAAATCAAGGACAAGGAAAGTCAATCAAGTGCTACAACTGTGGTGGTGAAGGACATATTAGAGGAACGCACATCTCAAAATGCCCTCAAAATGCAGAGTATTTCATGGACAAGATCTCTCTGGTACAAGCTCGGGGACGATGGGCGGTTTTGGATGAAGAAGAGTTCTTGTTTCTTCTTGGGAAATGCCAAAACCTATGATGTTGATGTGGATGAGCGACCAATTCAGAAATAGGTCACAATCATCAAAATGCCTTTCAAGTTCTTGATGTGATGCATTTGACTCGATGTCGATGATGAACCCACGCCCATTCAATCTTCATGGCTAGCATTTCACCAATGGTCTCTCCAAAGGTCTCATCACCACAACAGTTTGTCCATCCAAAGATTCGATCATTTCGGAGGTATTAAAACTATACGATGAAGTTGATGAGCAAAAGATACATAACGGTACAATCTCATGAAACTTATGAATCGATATTGATAATGTAGATAATAGTAATATTGTCCCATATGATCAATATGTCATACAAAGTGAAAGTGAAATTGTACCAAGAGATGCATCTTCTGCAGTCAATGATGACTATGTCTTTGATGAATACACTGCATGTGCCCTTGATAATTATATTATCTCTGAACTTAATGCCTATAAAGAACAAGTTTTCATTCATGAACAACGTGCTAAGTTTGAGTTAACTACCCGTGAGCAGGAAATGGATGACCAAATGCGTACAATTATTAGAAAAAGTAACTTTAGGGAAGAAATATTAAAACAAGAGCTAGATTCCTTGAAAGACAAGCTTTCAAAAACTGTTAAGCAAAAGCAAGAACTCCAAGATAATGTTAAAGTGCTTAAACAAGAATTTAATGCTAAGGAATCAAAACTTTTGAATGATTTTCCAATCTAAAAACTTTGAAAAACAAGCTTGAAAATAAATTGTACGTATAAGGAATACCATTCGATGCTTCACATGATCACTAAGCATAGAATTCTCGTGATAAGCATAGCGTTCCCCTAGTAAAGGAACCCAACACGAATATGGTAAAGTAGCTAGAAGCTCGGAAGGTAATATATGATGGTAATGAAATCCTTAAGCCTAGGCGGAAACCTAGTTAAGCTAAGTGCCTTTGAGGAAGATATGCAACTAGAAGAAGTCAATAGGAGAAAATGGATAAGAAGCTAAAAGATCACGAGTGTAAAAACAAAACATAACGTTCAAACCCCATGATTACACAAAAGAAAATTGGATCTCCACGAACATGTTTAAGCCTCAAACTCAATTAACCCCGAACAAATCTTTTGGAAGAAAGACATGGATAAGCAAAAACAAAAGTACTTGTTGAAACAAACACTCCCTTAGGAAAGTGCTGCGACTCATCATGTATCCTCTGAATACACCAATGCATTTAGTTCCTAGAACTATTTCCACTAATAGCAAGACCTTAATCAGCCTGTATGTTGTTTATCAACTATTCGTTGATTTTGAGAAGACATGTAAGAAGAGAATCACACCTACAGGGATAACTGAAAGGGAAAGGGTTTTGAGCAAACTAAAGAATGCTATCTAACTGAGGTCATACCTTTCTTTAGATAATTAAAAGGTCAATTTGAGAGATTCCAAAGAGGGATTAACTCAGATATTAAAGAAATGGAAAAGGAATTTGATGAAATGATAGTTGAGGTCAATGATTATGAACGGGAATTCAAATATAATGAAATTGAAAGGAAAAATCTGCATATCTTAAATGAGAACTTAGTATTGAGTTGTGTGGCTCAAGATGTGTTTTATACTGTTACTAAGCATTCTATTACTGCTTCTCAATATCATGAATTATATGTTGCTTTGAATGTTTCCCATGATCGTGTCATTGAGCTTGAAAACAAAAACTCAAAACTAAATGAGAAAATTGACCAGGATGATCACGATAATTTGGTAAAACATCTTTCTAAGCTAGAAGTTGAACATTTTGATTTGCAACTAAAATATCAACATCTCAAAGAAAATGTCAAAACCTCAAACATCAAGACATCCTTAAATGTTCCAGAGTTTGATGCAGTTTTTGAAATAAACAAACGTGACGAACATATTCAAGCTCACTGTAACACGATCAGAAAGTTGAAAGCCCAAATTTCACAATTAAAGGGTGAAAAGAACAATGTGACTGGCTCCCAAATGCCTCCTCCTCTATATTCTCAAGTTTCTCAAAACTTTCATCTTCAAAACATCATTAACGTTTTACAACAAGAAAATGAGAGTTTTCTAGAAGAAAATGAAAAGGACAAACGACACTTCAAAGAGTTATACGACTCAATGAAAGTCACACGTGACAAAAACAATAAAAAATAACTTCGTTACAAAAAGAAATTGAGAATCTGAAGAGTCAGGAAAAAGGGAAAATGCCACTTGTTTTTAATGAGAATGTTGCATCAAAGTCATATCTGAGACTCTAAATATATTGTGACTCTTAAATACATTCCTCCTCATCTTAGAAATAATGAACTTGTGTTTCATAACTATTTCTTTCACCTTAAGGATAGTCTAGAATGTCTCCGTGAGATTGTAGAAGAGGATTTCATAAATAAGCCCCTTGATAGTGAAATTAGGTTTGCTTGTATTCAGGCCAAACGATCTCAAGGGCTGTTAGAATGTTTAAGAGCAACATGTCCTAAATCCTTATGTGAGAAAGATAAAGTTGTGATGCCTTGTTCCATGCCTAGTGCTAAGTATGCAACCCATCCGATGCCCAGTATTAAGAAAGTGAACTTTAATGTGCCTTCAAGTAGCTCAGATCCTAGCACTTCTAACCCTAAAAAGCAAAAAGTAGCAATACCAACTAATGTTCCCATTCCCTCTACAGGAGTAAAAAGTAACACCAAAGCGAGCAGGTCAAAGCCTCAAGGCAACACAAAGAATGATAGGACCTTGCAAGCTAGGAATGTTCAGTGGAAGAAAGTAGAAGATCACCTTAGGAAGAATGAAACTATGTTGAATAAAACGAATCATGTTGATTCTAGTGTTAGCTCTAGCGTGCTATAATTAATGCGATTCGCTACTTTTGGCAAAACATGTAATGATGATTGCTTGGTTTCAGTTACTAATCATGTATGTGGTATGAATGCTTTGATTAATGTTGTTAAATGCCCTGTTAAAATTGTTAATGCCAAAAATCAAGCTAAGAAGGCTAGAAAGTAAAGGCGGAAGAAGGTTAGAAAACATTGGAAACCCAGAGGAAGAAAGTTTAGTAATGTAGGTTATCAGTGGATACCTACTGGCCGCAAACTTAATCTTAATGAGATGAGCCCTAAATTATCTAATTCAATGCCCATTAGGATATGGATGCCTACCGGTAGAACTATTCCTCTAAGAAGTGAACATACTTTGAATAGGTCTAATGCGCATACTAGTACTGCATCTATCCCTAATGATTCCATTGATTTTAAATCGATGTGGGTGTTTCAATCATCATTACTAACCAAATGGAACCCATTCTTGCATGGGGATCCCAATTATCCGATTATCCATTCTTGTCATGTTCAACTGCGGATCGTTCAAATCGTTACGTGGTACACGGACTCAGTTGTTCCAAGCATATATTTGGAGATCGCTCATGACTCATGAACTTCGTGAGTAAATTAATTGGGACTGTTAGATTCGGGAATGACCATTTTGGTGCAAGTATGGGTTATGGAGACTATGTTGTTGGTGATAGTGTAATCTCCAGGGTATATTATGTAGAAGGTCTTGGTCATAATCTGTTTTATGTTGGTCAATTCTTTGATTCCGATCTAGAGGTGGCTTTTAGAAAACATACTTGTTACGTTAGAGAACTTGATGGTGTGGAACTTTTAAGAGGAACACGGGGTTCAAAACTATACACCATCTCTATCGAAGACATGATGAATTCTTCTCCAATCTGCTTGTTGTCAAAGGCTTCGAAAACAAAGTCATGGTTATGGCATCATTGTCTCAATCACTTGAACTTTGGCATCATTAATGATCTTTCCAGAAAGGACCTTGTAAGAGGCTTACCCAGATTAAAGTATGAAAAAGATCATCTTTGTTCAGCATGTCAATTAGGAAATATGCCCACAAACCCAAACCTGCAAACTCAGTTATGGAAGTTCTTCATACCCTTCATATGGATTTGTGCGGACCAATGAGAGTGCAAATGATAAATGGGAAGAAATATATTTTAGTCGTTGTTAATGACTACTCTCGATTTACTTGGGTAAAGTTTTTGAGGGCAAAGGATGAAACTCCAGATGTCATCATCAAACTTATCAAGTAGCTTCAGGTTTGACTTAACAAGACTGTTAGAATTATTCGAACAGACAATGGCACTGAGTTTGTTAACAAAGACCTAAGTCAATTTTATGAAAGCATTGGAATCGGTCATCAAAGAAGTGTTCCACGACGCCTCAATAGAATGGTGCAGTTGAAAGACGAAATCGGACCCTTGTTGAAGCTGCAAGAACTATGCTAATTTATTCAAAGGTTCCAATGTTTCTTTGGGCTGAAGCCATTGCCACTGCTTGCTACACCCAAAATCGTTCCCTCATACACACCACTCATGCAAAAACTCCATACGAACTTGTTCATAAACGAAAACCTGATCTCTCCTACCTTCGTGTATTTAGTGCTTTGTGTTATCCGACGAATGACGGTCAAGATTTAGGAAAATTAAGAGCTAAGGAGGACATTGGAGTTTTTGTGTGTTATGCATCAAACAAGAAGGGTTACCGAATCTACAACAAAAGAACCCGAGATATCATGGAAACTATTCACGTCACGTTCGATGAGTCATGCGGGCAAATGGCTCCGGGACAATCAAGTTCGGACCCGTATCACAACCTTCATCAAGTAGTCCCATTAGTTCTTCTCTAGTACAAAATCCTCACCAAAGAACTCCTTGTGTACCTCCTTGAGAAGATGATTTGAAGAAATTGTTTGATCCAATGTTTGATAAACACTATGAGCCAATTGTTAATGATCATCAAATCCATCAACAGAGGTCGCTTCTATCCTTGTCAACATAGATAACCCTTCGTTTCTATGTCATTGAGTCAAGCGCTGCTGCGACCACTCTGTCTCATCATCAAATCCTCAATCATCGAGTGTACATCATGGAATGGTTTCGCACCTATGATGGAGATAACCCTTTGCTACTCTTGAAGATGCTCCTTTGAGAACATATTTGCTCTGAACCATTTTCATCGGGAGAAAGCGACTCTGCTACTTGGTTCCTCAACAACAACCACATGAACACCTTAGAAAATGGACACATGATCATCCATTGGACAACATCATTGAAACCCCTCTCGTCCAGTATCCACTCGTAAACAACTTGCAACTGATTCCTTATGGTGCTTCTTCAACTCCGTACTATCCAAGGTTGAACCAAAAGATGTTAAAACTGCCATGAATGAAGAGAGCTGGTTCAATGCCATGCAAGAAGAAATTCATGAGTTTGATCGACTAGATGTATGGGAATTAGTACCTGCTCCTGACTCTGCGATGATCATTGCTCTAAAGTGGATCTTAAAAGTAAAACTTGATGAGCATGGTGATGTGTTAAAGAATAAGGCTCGATTGGTTGCAAAAGGATATCGTCAAGAGGAGGGTATTGACTTTGAAGAATCATTTGCTCCAGTTGCACGTATCGAGGCAATCAAAATCTTCCTGGCTAACGCTTCAAGCATGAACATGGTAGTCTATCAGATGGATGTGAAGACGGCGTTTCTTAACGGAGATCTTAAAGAAGTCGTATACGTCAGCCAACCTGAACGTTTTGTGAATCTTGAGCATCCTACTCATGTTTATCGCTTGAAGAAGGCCCTTTACGGTTTGAAGCAAGCTCCAAGGGCATGGTACGATACGCTATCAAGGTTTCTTCTATCTAATGGATTCATCAAAGGAGCAGTTGATCCGACATTGTTCACCAGGAGTCAGGCAAACACTTAATTCACGTTCAAATCTATGTTGATGATATTATTTTTGCCTCGACTGACCCCAATGAATGTGACCATTTTTCTAAGGAGATGGGCTCCAAATTTTAAATATCAATGATGGGACAAATGTCATTTTTCTTGGGATTACAAATTTCACAAAGTCCCGGAGGCATTTTTATCAATCAATCTAAATATGCTAGTGAAATTTTAAAGAAATTTGGATTTGACTCTTGTGACCCTGTTGACACTCCCATGGTTGAGCGTACTAAACTGGATGAGGACCATACAGGGATCATGGTTGACCAAGCTAAATATCGTAGTATTATTAGGTCCCTGATGTACCTCACTGCCAGTAGACCAGACATTTTGTTCGTTGTATGCATGTGTGCTAGATACTAGGCTAAGCCTACCAAAAAGCACCTTGAAGCGGTTAAACGGGTCTTTCGGTATCTCGAAGGAACCATCAACATGGGACTTTGGTACCGAAGGACACCGGTATGTCACTAACGACCTATGCAGATCTTGACCATGCGGGATGTCAAGATACACGTCGAAGCACGTCTGAGGTGCTCGGTTTTGGGTGATAAGCTCGTGAGTGGTCTTCAAAGAAACAAATGAGTACTTCTATATCCTCTGAGGTGAATACATAGCCATGTCATCTTGTTGTGCTCAAATCCTATGGATGAGATCCCAATTATCGACTATGGCTTTGAATTCAACAAAATCCCTCGGTATTGTGCTAACAAAAGTGTCATTGCTCTCTCATGCAACAACGTTCAACATTCAAGAGCAAAGAATATCGACATTCGATATCATTTCATCAGGGAGCAAGTGGAAAATGGTGTGGTGGAACGGTATTTTGTGAGGACTGAATACCAGTTAGAAGACATCTTCACCAAAGCTCTTCCTAGAGAACGTTTTGAGTTTATCCTCCCACAACTTGGTCTTAAGAGTCTACAACCGGAAACACTCAAACGTCTTCAAGAGGAAGACGAGGAGTAAACGTTTTTCTTCATCCATCTCTTGTAAATATCTTTTCAAAAAGCAAAATACAAAATTATAAAACTCTCAAAAGAAAATAGAAAATTAAAAATTTCAAAAATCCATAAAAATAAGAAAATCTTTGAAAAAGCTAAAAATATTTTTCTCATCCTTTCCTTTATTCGATTTCATCTATGGTCTTTGTGTTGTTATTCAAAGAGTGACACGGGGTCTTTAGATGAAGTTCGAATGTACATATTAAAAAAATAAAAAATTGAGAGAATGTAAAACAAAAGGCTTATAGTCATTTCAATCTATAACCCGTTTTTAAAGAAAGAACAAAGCCATGCTTTATCTTATTTTTCAAATTTCATGCTCTGATTCTACAAACAAATGTTTGTCACTAAAAAGACAAATTTTTCCCTCACAAATATTTTTTCTTCTATAAATTCTTCTGAAAAATATTTGTTATCTAAATGAAAACTAATAAAAATAACTCGGTCTCAATTTTTGTAAATCATCTGGACTTAACATTTGTCAAAAACTCTATCTCTCAATCAACATCATCGATTGAGGGGGAGAATGATTTCATTTAAATCAAAAGGTTATTTGTCATACAATTGGTTCAGACCAAGGTTTATGTCATGTTTTCAAAAGATATTCAAGCATGTTTAATCTTTGGAGTTTAAAGTCTCAGATTTGATCCTTATCGGTTAAATGTTTTCATAAGCAAGTCACAATTCTTCTCAAAAGCCTTCAAAATCAATTTAAATCTACCGAGATCACAAATCTCAAATGATTTGAAAATTGTGATCAGGGGAGAATTTGTGATTTAAATTGGATTTAAACTGATAATTCGATAAATGGTTTTATAGTGATTTACAAGCTCTCCTCCCTACATGTGCCAAACGATTTCAAATTTTCCATGCACATGTTGAGGGGAGCATCTATTCAAACCAAAAGGATTGAATCGTGATTGATTTGTTTCAATGTGCGGGTTTTCCTTATATGTGCAAAACACTTTCGAATCTCGATGCACATATTGAGGGGAGCAACTTTTGAAAACCACATTCTTTCCCAAAAATATCTTTAACTAAGAATAAAAATACTAATCTTGATCGGAAGGTGATGTCGATATTTTTAGAAAATGTTAATCAAATTGAATTCTTCCTCTTGCCTCCGTGTGCCAAAACAATTTCAAATACACGATGCACATGTTGAGGGGCTCTTTTCTAAAATATCAAAACAATTCGGTACAAAATGCTTTGATAATATATCACAAGTATCCGGATTGATTTTCAAATGGTTTTCAATTGGTTCCAATGGCGGATGAACAATACCAAAAGACCGACCAAATTTACTTTATGTATGGTGATATAAGGATGGTTAGGTTAGGTATTCGTTCCCACGATCCCGCCAGAGCGGATGGATCTACCGAGGACAATCCACTAGATAGTGTAGAAGTCCTTAGGTATGATGAAAAAAGGAAAAAGTGAGAAGCGGAATTGTGCGGATGAGGTGAGCTAGTCTTGGAATAAACCCAACAAGGTTCTAGTTATGAAGTCTCGGTAAGCTTGAAGGGTTGAAGAATTAAAAAGAATTGAATGAGAAAAGGGTGAAAAGAAATAGCCTCCATTATTTCAACCTTAGGGCGTAAAACGGGTTCAATACATATACTCTTGGTGGTTACCAAGGTAACACTTGTATTGAAGACAAGGCGTCATGGACCCAATGGCCTTGCACTTCAACTTCCCAAGCTACTCAAGTTTCTCTTAAAAGGACTTGTTTCATTCTCACGGGAACCTACATTATCTATCGACTTTCTCTTAGAGATAGTTGATATTGAAGAAGGAGACCCTCTCCTAGTCTCCCAATAAAAACCAAATGTGCACTATTGGGTCTAGAGCCACAAGATCATCTAATAAATCTCATTAGGACACCGTCAATGAAGACTCTCTATTTCACACAATGTGGAAAGAGAAAATATATGTTAAGAGTCCTACGCATTATCCTTGTGGTATTGCGAGAACATCTGAGTGATATGCAAATATATTCACAATGAATATGGAAAGCCTTTTAGAGCCAACATCAAACAAGCTCTTGGTAGGTGGCATGTGAGATCTATCCAATAGATCAACCATGTGACAATGAGCAGAAAAATAGGCGATTCAAAATCATGAATCAATCTCGGTTCGAGTTATGGATTGACGGATACCTTTGAAAACCGGTTGTTGTGCTAAAAATTCTTTCTCTAGCACATCAACTGTGTATTAATATTTCAAAAATAAAAGGTACTTATGATTGATAATTGATTTTCCTTAAAACCTTCGTTGTATTGCAAAACACTTTATTAAGCGATCTTGCGATTGTTTTTTCAAATCTCTTTTCATCAATCGGTGAATCTCAAATTATTTGGTTCACTCACTCCGTGTTGTCTTCTTTGAGGCGTTCGGTTTGAGAACGACTAGAGCATTGCGAAACCTCATCAAGGAGATTCTTGGGATTATACGATCACAGGCAATACTTGTCTTGATCAGCGGGAACCGTGGGCGTGTACCTCAATTCAACGAAGTGATCAAAGACACTTTCGCGCTTTATTGCTAATCTGTTGTATGCGGTACACCCAACGTTTGCGGTGATCGAATGGAGAAGGTCAATCCATAGCCGCATGCTCACATAACACATTCATTTATAAAGATATCATGATAAGTGCATCAACAACTCGATATTTTCACTCCATGCTTCGCTTCTGCTTCTTGCAAATATCATGAATCATCTAAAGCTTTCGCTACTCGATGAGAAGATATCATGATCCGAATGTGAGCATGTCGGTCCAAAAGTCACAACATCACATAATGTCAACACTACAAAGGAAGAGTCGAGATATATGGTTGCTAATGATCTCAAAGTCGGCTCAAAACTCATTATCACGTGGATCGATTAATGACCTCCCCTCGGATTAACCAAACATGCAAAACATGAAGAATCAAAGACTACGGACTCTGAGCAAAGAACTTTAACAAGAATCCAAGAACAATCTTAATGTAATATCTGTTTGTATTCAATGTAACTTGAGTTGACCTCCTTGGGGAGATTGTTAGGATTTAGTAAATCTAATTATTAAAGTGTCGGTCACCTCAAGTATATGTAATCATTAAGCTCGTAGTCGTAGTTATTTAATGTTAGTTAGTATTTAGTTTAGTAACACCGTGGAGGATGGACGGTCTTTACCCATTGTATGCACGATCCACGACCCGAAGGTGGCGTTTATGTATGATATTATAAATACCCTCTACCTCCCAAGGTAGAGGTTTGGAGCTCACAATAATACTTTTACTTTCTCTCACTAAGTTCCCAAACCTCTAAACTTTCTCTCTCTAAAAACCTCAAAGTGTACGCCTAGTATGATCATGATTTGATGTGTTTGTGAAATCCAATATGTTACAATAACGTAGGCACGGAGGGTGCGAAGAGGTGGCGTAAAGTGGTCCATTTCAACATGGATTGTTGTGGTGTCCTTGCGCGAAGTGGTAGTGTGCATCATCTGCCAAGCAAATCTCCATGCACGTTGCTAGTAAGATGTAGACGCGGAGGCGCAAGGTAGTAGTGTAAAATGGTCAGTTTAGAGAGTGTAGTATTGCAATTAGAAAGGCGTTCCACTTCAGAGGAAAAGTATCATAGTGAGGAAATGTTGTGACGTCAGTGTGTGATGGGTAAAAGTAAACCTTTATAACTCTTATGATGAACATACATGAAAATTTTACCCTTTTCAGGAGTCAATCAAGAGGTCAACTGGCCATAACACTATTATAACTACTTTCATTATTGCAACATTCACCTCTGAGTCGGACATAGGTGATCAAGCTATGTGTTAGGATCCTAATAATATTGTGTTGATGATTCGGGTGGTCTTGGATGATGGAAATACATGTTAGCCATTTGAGAGAGAAAGAGATGAGAGGCATTTTCTTGGTAGAGACTTGCTTCACAAATGTAAGGTTAGATTATGAAAAAGCACCACCCTTCCAAGGATGGAAGGGTATTTATAATTACAAACATAACGACCTCCTATCGGCTGTGGATCGGTATACGATGGGTAAAGACCGTCCTTCCTCCACGGTGTTACTCTAAACTATTCTACATGCAATGACTAACTAATTAACTACTAAATAACGTAAATAACTACAAGTCTACGAGCTAACTAATGCTAGACTATAATTGGGGTGATGATGAGTGTCTAAATACTCATCATTTTGTACAATATAAAGCGCAAAATCATCCGAAAACACTCGAAACGCATCAAAATGATAAAATATCACAAATCGGTGTTTTATGTGTTTTAAATGCAAAAATATCAAAATCGGATGAAAAATGAGCAAAGTTTGCATAATTGGCGTTTCAGTCCCCAAGTTTCTAAAATTGTCAAAAATAGTCCCCAGTCGAATTTCAAAGAAAAATCACCAAAGGTCCTTTTAAATCATAACTTGTCAAAATTAGTCCTTTGGTGAAAAATATCAAAAGTTTGAGAAAATTACAAGTTTGGTCCTCCAAGTTTAAAAATTGGCAAAATTAGTCCTTGGAAAATTGGAAAATGTCAAGTTTGATCCTTGCATTATTGAACTTTGTCACTTTTAGTCCTTGGAACATCTTTACATAATTGGCGAAATGGTCTTTGAATTTTCAAAAATTGGCAACTTAGGTCCTTTTGTTATTAAAACCCTTTTTGACCCTTAGCCCCTTGTCACACTATTTTGGACCCCAGCCAACAAACCCTTTGGACCCTTTCCCCTGTTTTGGACCCCCTTGTTATTAGACCTCAGTCAACCTCTGGTCAAACCCAATCACGCGCCAAAACCATCTCTTCCCCACTTGCCCCTGCAACACCCCTGCACACTCAACCTTTCCAACCCCCCTCCTCACCTTATCCCTTCCCTTGTTCCCTCCAAACATAACACTCCAAAAAACAATAATTCTTCACCTCCTCCTAACACTCAATCTCATCCTACTGTTAAAACTTCATTTCCGCCAAAAATACTCAATGGCCAAGATCAACTCTAAACCATCCAAAGGTCAAAATGGAGGTGGGACGCTTTCGAGAGGAAAGAGAAAGCAAATGGAGCTATAAAAAAGGAAGGATGAAGCATGATAAACCAGTAGAATGTAGTTTTAAATTTCCTCAATGTCGTTTTTTATTTAATGTCTTAATTTAGTTTAGAATCTGTAATCTTGTGTTTCTATTATTCAAACTCAAGTTAATTTACCATTGTATTCTGTTTTTAAGAACTAATTTCAAGGTTTGGTTAAAAGTATTGATCTTGTGTTTACTGTTGAGATTTTCAAACTAGTGTTCTTGCATTTAAGCTTCCAAAAGCTTACTTCATCACTCAAATCAGCTCACTTAATCTCTATATAGCTTTTGAAAAGCTTACATTTAATTTTCAAACCATTTTGAGTCATAGTCAACAAAAGTCAAACATGGAGGATGGAAGTTGATTTGGGGTTTAAAGTCGATTGGATCATAATGTGGTGTCCGAGCTTGATGTGAATCGATAAATGGGTATTGGTTAGTGTGAATGGTTCTCGCTTAGTATAGAATAAGCTTGGACTCTGTAAGTGTTCATTCAACTTTTAATATCGATTCGAGTTCTATAGATTAGATACTTGCAGTTACTTGAGTTAGACATAGCTTTTATTCATCATTCATCACTTATATGTATGATGTTTGATTTGTTTTAGCTTGGTTAATGTTTACGCATAGCTCTTTGTTTCACCATATAAAATATGCTATATCGCTAGCGATTGATTACGAGGATTATCGATTGTTTAGATTTACTCATTTAGGATTATTTTGGTCATTCGGACTTAGATTAAGTGGTAGATGAGCTTGATTATGTAGTTTTCTTTGTTTAAAGTTGCATTTCGGTTTTACATGGGTGTTTGGATTAGTGCTAAAAGCGTGCTAGAGGTTAGAATATTGTGATAGTTAGGTTGCTCTAGGCTCACTTTAGTTCTTAGTATTCATACTGTCTCAACTTTGCTTGATTTTCATTAAAGTCAAAACAACTAGTTATCGATCTTGTTTGCTAATCTGTTGAATTCAAAGTGGCTAAGATCGGTTCATATAGGTTTAGAATTTGGTAAAGTAGCTTGCTAAAGTCTCATCACATCATCTTTCATCTTATTTAGTCCTTGATTTGCATTCAAATCTCATTAAAGTCAACCATAGCAATTGATTTGAAGTCAAAATGGAGTAAAATAGCAGTTTTCTTAGATCTTGTAACAATTTACACGATCTTTATTTCTAGTAGCTAGGGTCTCAAATTTGGGTTATGCAATCTACGGTTGGTGGTCTTGAGGATCCATAGTTGGTTTTCATTTTGGCTTATTTGATAGCGATTCTGGTTGTCAAAAGTAGGGGCTGTTTGCTTATTTGCTTAAGTATGCGATTAGCTCAATTCATTGTGGTGATCATTAAGTGTTAGGAGTAGTTGAATATAGTTGCTTTAGAGTAGATTTGGTGTTATTTAGCTTATGTAATCTGTTGGTGCTATCTTGTGCTTATTAGCTTGTTATAAAGTGCTTATTTCCTATTAGTTTACATAGCAGCCCTTAATTCTCTCAAATAAGCCCTAGTTTTTATATTTTCTCAGCTTTAGAAATATATTTTAGAATTTTCCTGAATTTTTCATAATTTTTGTCCTTTGTTTGGTATTTTTCTTAAATAAAAGCAGTTTTATTCATTTTTAATTAGCATTTAATACAAAAAATTAAGAAAAGGTTCAAAAAAATAATTTTTCATTTTTCTTAAGTTTAGATAAATATAAAAAGCCAAAAAATATTTTTCCATATTTTCTTAGTTAAAATTGTATTTTTAAATAATTTAAGTAGTTTTAAATAGTTTTAATTCGTGAAAATAGAAAAATAATCGAAAAAATACAAAATAGTTTTGAAAATTCTCTTTTGATATTTTAGACTTTTCCAATTCATAATTTTATTTTTCTAGCTTAGTTTCATATTTTCTTATATTATAAGCTATTATTTATTAGTTAAAAATAGTTTTAATTAATAATAATTAACTAATTAGTTATAAAAATAATTTTCTTTTCTATAAATTTTCTTTTATCATTAGGTTTGTAAAATGTCATTTCATATTTTTAGGGTTAATATTGTGTAAGTTTCACTTTTTAATTTATGCGTCGCGTAGATTTTAATTTCAGTTTTGTAAAAACATAAAAACAAAAACATCATTTTAAATATAGTGATAGCGTTTATTTAATAGATTTTATCTTTTTAAATTCCTTTAATTTGCATTTAAGCCGTTGTTATTTGTTGGCTTTTTCTGTAGTTATAATCTATTCAAGACCTCTTTTGCTCAAATTTCTCGATCACTTTACGTTTGATAATTCATTGCATAGCTCATTTGGGACATAACGACCGGAAACACTATACTCCTCGGATCTTCATTGAGTTCGTTCTGAGCGGTTTAAGCTTGTTACGGTCCGCCATTCACAAGTGGCGAGCTTGTGTGATTTAGCTTGACTTGTTCGGGAGCGCATCAAATTTTAGGCGCCACGGGGAGTCAGGTCTTGATTATCTTACGTTTAGCAGATTAGAGATTTGGATATTCACTCTTTGTTCATACCATCCATCTGTATATGTTTATATTTTCTTATCCAAAAATACAAAAATACTCTTCTCATTCCTCTTATTCGTTGATTCTATTTCTCTTACCCTCTTTTGCCGTTTAATTCTATTCTTCGTATCCTCTCAACCATTTTATTCTCTTCTTAATCCTCTATATGTTTAATTCTTATGTCGACAATCGTCAACTTCATCGTCACAAATGTATGTGAGCGGTGTGGAGGGCCTAGTTCAAGCGAATTTTGCAATTCGTGCGAATTATCCATCAAAAATGCTTTTCAAAGTTATTTCGACCACCCGCCACAACCTGAAATACATTCTAATCTTGACAAACCAGTTCAAACGTCGGAGCTACCCCAAGCACCCACCGAGGATTACGAGGACACTTTCTTTGAAGATAGAGCCCGTAATCTAATCGAACAAATTCAAGCCGATGAAAAAGGTCGAGAATTAGAATTGATTACGATGAACCCGTTCAAACACGGTGACTAGCAAGAATGACTTGCCTAATCTTCACGTTTCTCAAGAACCAAAACCGGAGACCATAACGGAGTGGTGGAAATTGCTAGCTCTCGAGCACACCACTTGTCCCACCTCCCGATTTTTCTCGAATGTTCTTGAGACTTGATAGTCATTCGGATCACCATGTTGGTTTTGTTGATTCTTTGAATAAACCGATTCCTCTTCATAACTATCAAATGCAATCGTTTATTCCTTGTGTCGGTTGTGGTGAGCCTCTCTTTGGTTCACCCCATCGTTGGTGTACTTGTGTACAATGTGGTAATGATATTCATAACGGGAGTTGTTTGTTTTGTGGTTCGAGGAATTCATTTGATTATGATCCTAATCGAACTCATTTAACGACCCTCAAATTTTTCCAATTACCCACCACACCCGACTTATCTTCATATAATCAACACTTCATTGTGAATTTTGTGGAGGTCCTCACCAAGGATTTGAGTGTCAATCCGGAAACACGTTTGTCTATGAGCAGTTTTCGGTGATGCTCGAACTTTAGTTATGACCAAAATCCATATGATTCACCATTCCAAACTCAACAGTTTCTTGTTGTGAGTCTTATAGAGGTCCCCATTTCACTTTCGATTGTCAAATAGGGAACCCGTTCCTTGTAACAATCATGACTCTCACATGTTTGAAAATTTCCATCCTCCACAACATTATACGGTTCAAACTCCACTTGAGCCGTTGTCTCAAGAAATCTCCCAAGATTTTGAAACCGCAATGAAATCACTTAATGATATGATGCAAAACTTTAAGAATCAAGTGAGTGGTGAAAAGACCATGGGAGAATTGCTAGCGAGAGAGAGCCCGCCAATCTAGGGAAGAATTATTAGTCCTAGAGCATGCGGCTCTAAGGCGTTCCCAATTTCTTAAAGCGGCTCTATATGATGATGACGAGGAGAGTTTTATCCTTTTAGAGATAATATTTCTCAACTCCTCGGTCGGTTGATATCCCAGCAGTTGAGAGTCCATCTCAAACAAGCGCTATCACACCAAGCTCCCACTCACTCTCTAAATATGGGGGCGAGCATCTTGACCTTTGTTCACGAAAAGGAATCGGACGAATTCATAAAGTCTAGTGTTGAGAACCTTGTCCCAATCCCGAGAGAGTCACAGGGTACTTCTGATCACATGTGTGATTCTTCTTCCCCTCTTGAGTGTTCAAAAGTCATTTTGAAACCTTCTCCGATTTTAGCGAAGATTGTGCTTCCTATGGAAACATCGAGTACGTTGAGGCATCACTTCCACAATCTGATGCTGATCCCCTTCTTGAGGAGTTCTCCGGTGAACTCACTCACATCAATCCACTCTTTGATTTCGAAGCCGATCCGGGAGGCGAAATTCTCACCGATAATGATCGTTCACTCACTTCTCACCCTAACGGTCAATAGAGAATGTTGATCACTTTGTTCCCGAAACATTCAAAGCTACTTTCACCAATCCTCTATTTGAATTGACTCTGAATTCACTTCAATTCTTGAGAATCCACTCTTTGATACTCGGTTGAGGATAGTGATGAGCCCACAATGGAACAAGAGTTCACAAATTCACTTCATGTGAATGATTCTCTTCATGAAGAGTTCTCCGTGAACTCTCTCATGACATATCTCCTCGGAACATGATCATTTCTATCTTGAGGATGATATTAGCTCGGAGGAAGGTGTACTCTATCGTATGAGTTTGTTTATTAATGATACTACCTTCACCCTTCCTCCCGATATATGCGCATTTGAGGATGAGGAATGGATCTTGATTGTTATCAAGACCTTTCTTCCTTTCCTCAAATATCTTGTGATTTCCTTCATCTTCACTCCTTCGGAATGAAGACACTATCTTTGATCCCGCATTTTCATTTATCATCTTTGAGCGGTTCTATGTATATCTCATCGGTGTGGAACTTTCACGTGCTTCAAATGTTTGTCCAAACATCTTGAATGAAAGTCCGATGGAGATTGTCTCTTCCACTTGCTTCCCATGAACAAATGAATTGGGGTCGAGTCGAGCTAGCGACTCGGTAATCAAAAACATTAGCTAAACATGGGTTTTCACCGTGTGTACCACCTAGTGTGGGGGTTGCCCATGTGTTATATATATATATATATATATATATATATATATATATATATATATATATATATATATATATATATATATATATATATATATATATATATATATATATATATATATATAATATAAAAAAAAAAAAAAAAACTTTCAAATAATGGCGTAGTATTTCCCTTTACGTTCTCGGTTTCGGCATAACTGCAGGTACTTTGAATATTGAGGGCAATATTCATTTCTAAGTGTGGGGAATTCTCACGAATTTTATTATATAATTATATCAATTCCCCGTTTTGGCCAAAATTTTTTTTTGAGTAAGTGTTTTACACTTTCTCATTTGGTTATCGATCCACCATGTCTAATAAAAGGATTGGCTAATCCAGAGCAAACGGCTCTTGGTAAAGATTTATCAAATCCGTTTACGACTTGCAATTTGCCCAAAATTGTATGGTATTCATTCACCATATCCTAAAAAGTGAAGAGTTGGCTAGCCCGCAAGATTATGGCTTGTGGTAAAGGCGATGGAAAATCCATAATTGGTAATCACTCACCAAAGATAATCTTGATAATTTATCTAAGAGTTGGCTAGTCCGAGCAAGCGGCTCGGTAAAGACAAATCAAATCCGTTCTGACTTGTGGTTTGCTCAAAATCACATGGTTATCGGTGTACCATGGTTCTTACTTGAACTAAAACATTTGGCTACTCCGTAGTGATGGCTTTTGGTAAAGAGATTAAAATCCATTATGTTTTTCAAATCATTGCTAGGGACTAGCAATATCTTAGTGTGGGGATTGATGAGTGTCTAAATACTCATCATTTTGTACAATATAAACTACAAAATCATCCGAAAACACTCGAAACGCATCAAAATGATAAAAATATCACAAATCGTGTTTTATGTGTTTTAAATGCAAAATATCAAAATCGGATGAAAAATGAGCAAATTTTGCATAATTGGCGATTCAGTCCCCAAGTTTCTAAAATTGTCAAAAATAGTCCACAGTCGAATTTCAAAGAAAAATCACCAAAGGTCCTTTTTAAATCATAACTTGTCAAAATTAGTCCTTTGGTGAAAATATCAAAAGTTTGAGAAAATTACAAGTTTGGTCCTCGAAGTTTAAAAATTGGCAAAATTAGTCCTTGGAAAATTGGAAAATGTCAAGTTTGATCCTTGCATTATTGAACTTTGTCACTTTTAGTCCTTGGAACATCTTTCTGAATTGGCGGAATGGTCTTTGAATTTTCGAAATTGGCAACTTAGGTCCTTTTGTTATTAAAACCCTTTTTACCCTTAGCCCTTGTCACACTATTTTGGACCCCACCAACAAACCCTTTGGACCCTTTCCCCTGTTTTGGACCCCCTTGTTATTAGACCTCAGTCAACCTCTGGTCAAACCCAATCACGCGCCAAAACCATCTCTTCCCACTGCCTCGCAACACCCCTCAGACACTCAACCTTTCCAACCCCCCTCCTCACCTTATCCCTTCCCTTGTTCCCTCCAAACATAACACTCCAAAAAACAATAATTCTTCACCTCCTCCTAACACTCAATCTCATCCTACTGTTAAAACTTCATTTCCCGCCAAAAATACTCAATGGCCAAGATCAACTCTAAACCATCCAAAGGTCAAAAATGGAGGTGGGAACTGCTCAGAGAGGAAAGAGAAAGCAAATGGAGCTATAAAAAAGGAAGGATGAAGCATGATAAACCAGTAGAATGTAGTTTTAAATTTCCTCAATGTCGTTTTTTATTTAATGTCTTAATTTAGTTTAGAATCTGTAATCTTGTGTTTCTATTATTCAAACTCAAGTTAATTTACCATTGTATTCTGTTTTTAAGAACTAATTTCAAGGTTTGGTTAAAAGTATTGATCTTGTGTTTACTGTTGAGATTTTCAAACTAGTGTTCTTGCATTTAAGCTTCCAAAAGCTTACTTCATCACTCAAATCAGCTCACTTAATCTCTATATAGCTTTTGAAAAGCTTACATTTAATTTTCAAACCATTTTGAGTCATAGTCAACAAAAGTCAAACATGGAGGATGGAAGTTGATTTGGGGTTTAAAGTCAGATTGGATCATAATGTGGGTAATCTGAGCTTGATGTGAATCAGTAAATGGGTATTGGTTAGTGTGAATGGTTCTCAGTTAGTATAGAATAAGCTTGGACTCCTGTAAGTGTTCATTCAACTTTTAATATCAGTTCAGTTCTATAGATTAGATACTTGCAGATTACTTGAGTTAGACATAGCTTTTATTCATCATTCTGTCACTTATATGTATGATGTTTGATTTGTTTTAGCTTGGTTAATGTTTCTGCATAGCTACTGTTTCACCATATAAAATATGCTATATCTGCTAGCGATTGATTCTGAGGATTATCAGTTGTTTAGATTTACTCATTTAGGATTATTTTGGTCATTCAGACTTAGATTAAGTGGTAGATGAGCTTGATTATGTAGTTTTGCTGTTTAAAGTTGCATTTCAGTTTTTACATGGGTGTTTGGATTAGTGCTAAAACTGTGCTAGAGGTTAGAATATTGTGATAGTTAGGTTGCTCTAGGCTCACTTTAGTTCTTAGTATTCATACCTGTCTCAACTTTGCTTCAGTTTTCATTAAAGTCAAAAACAACTAGTTATCTGATCTTGTTTGCTAATCCTGTTGAATTCAGTGGCTAAGATCAGTTCATATAGGTTTAGAATTTGGTAAAGTAGCTTGCTAAAGTCTCATCACATCATCTTTCATCTTATTTAGTCCTTGATTTGCATTCAAATCTCATTAAAGTCAACCATAGCAACCGATTTGAAGTCAAAATGGAGTAAAATAGCAGTTTTCTTAGATCTTGTAACAATTTGCACGTCTTTATTTCTAGTAGCTAGGGTCTCAAATTTGGGTTATGCAATCTCGGTTGGTGGTCTTGAGGACCCATAGTTGGTTTTCATTTGGCTTATTTGATAGCGATTCAGTTTATCAAAAGTAGGGGCTGTTTGCTTATTTGCTTAAGTATGCGATTAGCTCAATTCATTGATGATGATCATTAAGTGTTAGGAGTAGTTGAATATAGTTGCTTTAGAGTAGATTTGGTGTTATTTAGCTTATGTAATCTGTTGGTGCTATCTTGTGCTTATTAGCTTGTTATAAAGTGCTTATTTCCTATTAGTTTACATAGCGACCCTTAATTCTCTCAAATAAGCCCTAGTTTTTATATTTTCTCAGCTTTAGAAATATATTTTAGAATTTTCCTGAATTTTCATAATTTTTATCAACGTTTGGTATTTTCTTAAATAAAAGCAGCTTTTATTCATTTTAATTAGCATTTAATACAAAAATTAAGAAAAGGTTCAAAAAATAATTTTCATTTTTCTTAAGTTTAGATAAATATAAAAAGCCAAAAAGTATTTTTTCCATATTTTCTTAGTTAAAATTGTATTTTAAATAATTTAAGTAGTTTTAAATAGTTTTTAATTCAGTAGAAAATAGAAAATAATCGAAAAATACAAAAATAGTTTTGAAAATTCTCTTTTGATATTTTAGACTTTTCCAATTCATAATTTTATTTTTCTAGCTTAGTTTCATATTTTCTTGTATTATAAGCTATTATTTATTAGTTAAAAATAGTTTTTAATTAATAATAATTAACTAATTAGTTATAAAATAATTTTCTTTTCTATAAATTTTCTTTTATCATTAGGTTTGTAAAATGTCATTTTCATATTTTTAGGGTTAATATTGTGTAAGTTTCACTTTTTAATTTATGCGTCGCGTAGATTTTAATTTCGGTTTGTAAAACATAAAAACAAAAACATCATTTTAAATATAGTGATAGCGTTTATTTAATAGATTTTATCTTTTTAAATTCCTTTAATTTGCATTTAAGCCGTTGTTATTTGTTGGCTTTTTCTGTAGTTATAATCTATTCAAGACCTCTTTTCTGTTCAAATTTCTCGATCACTTTACGTTTGATAATTCATTGCATAGCTCGCTGGGACATAACGACCCGGGGAAACACTATACTCCTCAGATCTTCATTGAGTTCGTTCCTGAGCAGTTTTAAGCTTGTTACGGTCCGCCATTCACAAGTGGCAGGCTTGTGTGATTTAGCTTGACTGTTCGGGAGCGCATCAGTGACCGACACTTTAACATGGAATTTCTAATTCCTAACAATCTCCCCCTAAGGGAGGTCACCCCATGAAATAGATTTGAAAACATCATTCACACTCTGGTAAGGGAGGTCACCCCCTAAGGGATAATTAGATAAGTCCGTTAGATGATATAGATTTGAAAACATTCTCCCCCTCAATCAATGACTTATTTTCTGAACAGATTAAAAGCGCTGAAGTCATTGATTGAGTTTTCAATTTTTTGCGAAGACTACAAACCGATTGATTTAATAGCAACTCATTTTCCACCAATTTTGTTAAAACAAATATTTTTCAAGAATTTTAGAAGGAAAAATATTTGAGTAGGAACAATGATCCTTGACATACTTTCCTCAATTACTTTTAGGATAAGTGCGAAATTTTAGAAAATAGGTTTAGCGCAGACTTTCCTTCCTTGAAGAGCGGGTTGCTATCGAAAATAATAGCAAGCCATGGTTTAAGCGGGTCACGATCAAGTAATATGAAGCCATAGTTTTGAAGAAGCGGGTTACAATCAATTAGCGTAAGCCATTTTATATGTGACATGTTTTGAAAAGAAATATTTACACATTCTCGCTCGAACTTCATCTATGGTCCCGTGCCATTGTTGAATGACATTTCTAAGACCGCAAATGTTATTGATACCAGAAGACATGTCTTGAGAAAACAATATTTTTGGAATTTTCTGACTTTTCAAATTTTTATGGATTTTTGTTGATTTTATATTTTTGTATTTTGTTTTTGAAAAATATTTACACTGATAGATTAGATGATATAGTTTAAGAAAGATGATGATACGAGTACCGAGATAAGGATATCGAGCAGCCCCGTTGTAGAAGATAGAAGTCATCATCCCTAAAACTTTCACCACCAATGCTTCCGAGGCTCTTGCATTGAGGAAAGAAATTGAAGCAACTGAAAGTGAGACTTTGGCAGCTTCCCCCCAAACGAAAAATCCTTTAGATGAGCAGATTCGAAGCTCTATTTCAAGCTTGCCTTAGCCGGTGCACTGAGAAGCACACCATTATCATAAATCCATTGCTCCTTTTAAGAGCGATAATCGCGATTCTTCATTCGGGGTTATATCATCAACAAAACGACAACGTATCATCCCACTCTTTAAATTTCTTCTCATATTTCATTACCATGAAGTTTGAAGCAATCCATTCCAAAAGGTGTCAAGAGAACAATTTCCCTAAGTAGATGAATTGATGCGATCGGTCTCTTAGACTAGAGCTCACGAACCGAATACACATATACAGAAGACGGAAAAACTTATACCATCAGTAGCGATTAAGTCCAATAGCCAAAGAATAACCCCGATGTATACTTTTCTCTCCCAAAGAAAGTGTATGAAGCTCAAGAACCCGGTACCGAATGCCCAAAGAGAATAACAGATAACATTGAAAAAGCGGGCCGTATCACGATTATCTCGGTGATGACCATCTCTGGACGTCAACTCCGGAATAAGTGATTATATTTACGAATCACCGATTAAGCTCTCAAGTGAGACAAATGGCGCCCCAATGTACACAATTCTCTCTCCCGATGATTGCGATAACATCGAAATCATCATACATAATACCTCTTTTATCTTGAAACTTTCTCTTATCACTTCCCCACGCCGTTGGAATAATAACACTAAAAGCCTTGATGAGTAAAACCTTGAGTTTCTCTGCGGTCATGACATTTGTCTTCCGGGATATCTTCATCACTTAGAAGAATTATGTTCATCAAGTTTACTCGCTTTGTGTTTAGATGTGAGTCTCCTTCCCCTTTTGGTTTTGACACTTCAGAATCAACAACATATTATAAGCCCGAATACTTGAAATCTTTTGAGAAGAACATCATAAGCTCAGATGTATCTGTGAGAATCAACTTGCTGAAGAAATACGTGAGCAAGTCTAATTGGGGATTAACTTTGGCTTTTCACTCTCCCTCAATTAGTGCTCTCCCCTAAACCGACAATCTTTATAATGAATGAATTAAGAAGAAGTCTTTAGATCTTTAAATGCAACTCGTCTTTAGTCTTCTAACATGTAGCGTAAAATGTAGAACCATTGTAGACTCGACCTTCTTCAAGATTGTCCAATTGGGGAATAGAAAGTCAACATCTTCAACTCACCAAATGCATTCTGTTTACCTTATATGTAGCAAATCTCCTTAACTAAAATCCCTCCCAATCAAACAAAAACAGAAAGATGTTCATCAAAGAAATCAGTCGAGCAACTAGAAGCACTTTGCCATTTAATCATATCAACTCGTGAGAAGACGTCAACCAACGGCTCTTAGAAGAAACTACATGTGAAGATGATCCGATAAGAAGAAGTTTGGTTCTTTAATGAGTTAGGAGCCGTTTGACCATATATTCTCAAATATTAATCAACCATACAGAAAATTCACACTTCTTCTCCCCCTCAAGAATTGCATACGGAGATGCCATTCTTGATTAAACAAGTGATTATCATCCAAATGTATTCTATTCACACTTCTCCCCCGCAAAATTAGCACATGATGTCGCCATATTCATTATATTGAGCAAGTGGAATAAGAGTAATTATCAGTAGTCCGGTTCACTTGATGACTGAAGCACATGGAAAAAGCATGAAGCATGTTGATGAGAATGGTCATAATTGAGAAGATTTCTCTTCTTCAGAAGATAAAGCGCACTGACACGTACACTTTTCTTTTCTTTGGAGTACGAGGCTTGAACTATTGTGTTCAAACGTCATAAGAAGATTTCTCTTCTTCATAAGATAAAGCGCACTGAGACGTACACTTTTCTTTTCTTTAGAGAACGAGGCATGAACTGTTGTGTTCATACGTCATAATGTTGAAGTACGAGGCCTGAACTGATGTGAACAGACGTCATAAAAATCTCTCTTTTCATCATCTCTTGGCAAAACATGTAATCACCCCATTATCATTCAGTAGGCTCTTTGTCGTGACAGCTGATGGAGAAAACTCAATATGATGAATTTGACCCTGAAGTAAACTAACCCAAACTCGTGTCTTAAACTTGCACATATGTAACAAAGAGCGGTGTCGAGAATTCATGCCCATTTGAATCTCTAAGTACTCTATACTCTTCAACCATCCAACCATCAAGTATTAGACATATATCACCTCTTGAAAATCCACAATTGAATGTGACACTGAGCACTACAACGTAACTCCTTAAAGTGATAGTTATTTTGAGGTGGTAAGAGCCCAATTCCCCCAAGTGGTAAAAGAAAAGGAAAAAGTCACCCAACAATAACTAGATTTCCAAGTCTTTTTTTTTTATAATAAGCTTGAACAAGGATCTCGAAGAATCTTCATCCAACCATCCCCGATACCTTCAGATACTAAGTACACTTGCCCGTGTCATTTCACTTCAACCTCAAATAAATAATACTGAGTTAACGCCGTTGTCACATCTTCTGATTAAAAGCTCAAATCTAGCCTCCTTTGACGTTTTAAGTGAACTATGATAATGGTTTCATCCCGGCCATGGTTAAAAGCACATAACCCCGTAAAACCATGTAATAACCAAACAGCCATGACATAAATCCAAACACACATTCAAATCATGAAGTACACCCTTTTATCCCTTCCTTGAAGCAGAAACCGTAGCACCAGCGTCATATAAGATCCCAAAATACACTTCCCTTCCTCCAGGATGGTTCCATAAATACGGGATTTTACAATTCTATGGTTTAAACCGAGAAATAGTTTCTTTCGCGGGATTTTACAAAACCAAGAATAAACCGTAAGATAGATCCAGAAATTCACATTACTTTAACCGGGATGTTTTCATTGTCACGGGATTTTACAAGTCTATGATTTAAACCGAGAAATAATTTCTTTCTCGGGATTTTACAAAATCAAGACTAAACCGTAAACAATGTCAGCTTGAAAGTGTTATGACAAATTAGGTTTCGGTGAATATCTGTTTTAGGGGAACATGCAGCGGTTCATCAACGGTTCATTATCCAACATCATCAACCATCCAATAAACACTCGGTAAACATATCATTCACACATTATATCGGTTATTGCGGTGACAACATGGAGAAGTAAACCCGATATACCAAACTTGAACATGACTTAAAGTTCTCCGGTTTGTTACTTAAGCTTGCACTAATCCTTGTGAATAAGAAGCGGTGTACCCAATGTACAAAACCTCTTGGCGTATCCTCAATGCGTGAGACATCGAGTGATAGTTACGTTGTGGGTTAAACGAGAAAGAATCACAAAAGTAACTAAATAGCCAAGTCTTTATCACATTCTTTAAATGCCCAAACAAGTCATCTTCGCGGAAGGGTAGAAAGAAAGAAGACGAAACAAGTAAACTTGCGCGGAAAACCTCACATCAAATCCAATTTAAGAAATATCGTCCAAACAACCCTGTTAGGTCACTAGTTTTACAAACACAAGTAATATAGAAAGAGATAAGGCGATTGAACAAGTAAAACCACACACACACACGAGATACTAAGATCGGTTACGCATAAGATGTATGTGAAAGAAAAACTTGAACAACCAACCCTCAAATGAGGGTTTACAAGAGTATTTATAGGAGGGAAGCTAGGGCAACACTCCTAGTTCCCTTCCTTTCTTAAATAGGCTTGGGCCTAAGCTCATGGGCCTTCTACATAAGCTTAAGGCTAATAACAAACATAAAGGCCATAATAAAGCTAACTATTACATATTAATTACTAACACTTGATTATGGTTTAGGGTGATTCCAACAATCTCCCCTCAGTGTTGGTGATGAGCGTGAAGGCGTTGATGTAATAGTAGCTCGACGGCTTCTTCGACATTCTTCTTTCTTGTGAGAAGAATTGCCTTGATTCGAACAATCTCCCGGTGTAGAGATAGTTGTCTTTGAGCAGTTATGCTTTGGCGTCATCTTTAACTTTGTTCTTTGATCATTGTTCTTTGTGGTGAAAGTGATAGTATGTTGTTATGCGCATCGATGCGCCTCAGTGCCTTGTTGCTCAAAGGTGTCTCCGTCATTCTTCAACATGCTCACACGCTCTTTGGCGTTGGAATACAATCTTGATGAAGTTCTTTAAGTTTTAACTTTGTAGATTCTTTGGTTTGACGAAGAATCATTACATTGTTGTGTTGCTTTTGGATAGAACTTCCATTAGTGATGATGTTGGCGTGAGCATGAGAAGAATCGACACGATCATCCCGCTCGGAGCTTCCATAAGAAGAAAACATTTCAAGCGGTTAGTAATAAGCGGGTTCCGGCACTTACAAGTTTGAACTTGAGAGTGTTAACGACATAGTGTGAAAACACAACTCTAATTCTTACAAAGGCCGTTCTGAACTGGAGTCCCACAAGTGAGATAACGCGATGTGCAAAGTACATCTACGATTCGAGATAGTCGTTGAGGTACACCGTAGCATCACCTCATGTTGTGAGACCGCTTGAGACACACTCCGCGTAATCCACGGGAGTTACCGAATTGACTTCTTTGTCGGGGTTGTTTGATGTTGACCTGGCGGGAGTTTCCATTCAATCACCGAGGATCACGGTTGTGAACCTCTCATAAATGTTCTCGACAGTTGCTAAGATCCGTGAAGGACTCGATATGAACCATCGATGATCTTATTTGTTGATCAACAAGTGATGAAATGTCAAGTGTCCCTAAGAGATCTTTTGATGAATCTCGTGGCTCTAGACTCAATAGTGCGTTTTGGTTTTCTGGCGGAGACTAGGGATGGGGTCTCCTTCTTCAATACCAGTGATCTCTAAGAAAGCCAATAGTTTACGTAGGGTTCCTGTGAGAATGAAACAAGCTTCTATTGAGAGAAACTTGAGTGGCTAAGAAGGTTTAGTGCATGCGTCCTTTGGGTCCATGACGACTTTTAATCTTCAATACCGGTGTCACTAAGTGACAACCAATAGCATATGAATTGAACCCGATTATACGCCTAAGTTGAATAATTTGGAGGCTATTTCTTTTCACCCTTTTCATTGCATTTCTTTTAATTCTTCAACTCCTTCTTTCTCCGATTCTCATTTTCTCCTTTTATAATCATACCTAAGGACTTCTAAGTACTAACTATTTGTGATGTCCTTGGGTAGATCCCTCCGACTCTGGCGGATCATAGACAGTTATTCCTAACCTTAGTCACCTTATAACTCCATGACTAACCTATGTTGCCATTAAAACCACTTGTTGTGAAGAATCTCTCAAAGGGTTTGTAAATGAAAACATGTTTGAACCATTGTGAGAGATAAGATTTTGCATAAATACTCCCCTCCACATGTGCTTTAAGAGTTTTAATGGTTTATTTGCATAGTGAGGAAAGAGCGCACACTTTTGAATTGATCCACTCAAGATAGACAATCCCCATGAGACACGGTTCGTTGCATAGTTAAAGAGATACATTGTCGACTTTTAGGTGACAACTAGCTCTAATAACTACCTTGAAGGTGTAGACAATCCTCGAAAGGTTGTCATACCGTCGAGTTCATGTCTACCAAGAGTATCTCGAATGGTACTTTCTACTTGGACAAGTCCTTTGCGAGACACGTTTACATTACTAGAGAACTAGCTTGAAATTATTACCCGTCCGGACAAGTCTTTTCGAGTTACTAACAGTTTAGTACCGTCAATTCGTTGGTTAAGTCTCAAGTACACAGATTCATTTGCATTTTGCACAACATATTTCTTATCACACAATTTTCTCCCCCTCAAAAATGGCATATAAAATGTTATTTTTGAACGGTTGACAATAAATATGACCATTTCGAGTGTTGCGGGAAGATGACCACTATGAACAATTTGTGAACAAAGTTTTAATGCAAATATTTCCCCTCAACTTGTGATATAAACGGTTGAGGTTTTGAAAATCATACGGGGAAGTACTTGTCTTTTTTGAGCAAAACCTTGAAAAATGAAAGGTTTGATAGGTTTTACTCAAAAATAAGAAGCTTTCGCTCCTTTTATAAGGATTGTGGCACTGAGGCGTACCACAGGGTCCTTTCTTGACAATTACGGGTTGTACACTGTTATGCGTGGACAAGCCATTGACTTATATCATCACACATCCAAAATTATATGAAAGAAACAATTCAAGGGTACCGGAAGTGCGGTGATGTTCCGGGAGTACGAGCAGGCGTTGATAGCGGTGATGTTGATCTGGGTCGACCACCAACAAAGCTTTCCAGCGTTCTTAATCGATCCCTTACGAACAACCGTTCATCAATCATGGTGATGATCCTTCTCACATTCCTCCGATCACGAGAATTCCATCGCTTAGGGTTCCCAATGTTTTCACGTATATCCTTCAATCGATAAGCTAATCCGTCCCTAACCATCTTTAGAGTATGATCTCCAAATTTGTGAAGCTCATTACACGCCATCAAGCAATTGCGATGAAGTTCATCTGCGATAAACGACACCAAGCGGTTTCTTGATGGCGTTAATTATGATAGTTGGTTGATATCGGAAGATCAGGCGTGGTGGAGTGAAGTTGACACGTGTCGATATGATTCAACGGCAAGTGGAGATCTTCAACACGTTCTTTTATGACTATCGTCGATGAAAATGAGCGGTGACTTGATGAATTCACGTTGTATTTCGGTTGAAAATTGTCTCATGCGACCACATACTTTTGCAAGGTACATGTCTTCAATATCATTGAGAGACAAATTCTCAAAGTCGACTTCACAGAATGCATAATCCCTTTCATCACGTCTTTTGACCACAATCTTCTTGAGAAAGGTGTAGTCCCATTTGGATGAAAGACCAACATGTTGGATGGCAATGATGTCTTTAGTACTAAACAACGCATGTTGTGACTTACGAACTGGACGACTTCCGTAGTAGATTCGTCGGTGTTACGGCGATGATGAATCCCATACAATGCATCTCGGTCGTATGCTTCCACGTGTTGGAGAACAAGTGAGTGGCACGTTCCTCAATGGCAATGCGGTTTGAGTAGATAGTGCGGGGAATGGAAGTGTCAAGGGAATGGAAGTGTCAAGGATGTAGCATATTTCCTTGAACCATCGCCACCATAGAAGAAATTCTTGATTTGTCTTTGTTGAAGAAATATCGGAAGGAATCCGTGGTTCATCTGGTTGGCCAATGGTTGGTAGAGGTTTGGTCCAATCGGTATAGTATGGAGGTTGTCCCTTTTGTGAAGTCAATGTTTGCTTCGGGTTGAGCCAATCCATGTTATTAGACATAGCTCGAGCAATGTTGTCAAGGTGATATTCGACCTCGAGGCACTTTCGAGTTGTCTTTTAGAAGTTGAAACGCTTCATTCTTGATTTGCTTCAACTCAGTTTTCGTCATTTTCTTCACATGGAACTTTTCTTGCAAAAGTTTTGCATGCTCAATGTAGAACCGTCTACCAAATTCGACCTTCTTGAGGTAGGGAGTGTTATTAACAAGAGTAGAGAACCATTCAAATTCTTGGTTTTGTCGTCATCTAGCCAAGATCTGACGTCGATCTGGCGTCTTCTTCTTCTTCTTTTTCGACGGCCTAGATGATGATCTTGGTTTCGAACTTGTTTGGGAGAGGTGGGTTATTGTAGGGGCTCAAGGACCTCTTCATCGTCACCACCGTATACTCAAAGTGATCACCGGTTTTACGAGTCGGGGTGGTAACTCGGAATCGTCACGAGGTTTATCTGTAGAAGAGCGAGGAGGGACTTTTGTTGAGTAGGAGTCCGTTGGAGGAGGTGGCATAGAAGATGATTCACGGACTTCTTTTGACGTTTAGCTTCATCATGCTTATCCCGATCCTTGTCTTCATCGTCTCTAGGACGTTTAGACTTTTCGACTTGAATCTACATGCTTCTTGGGTTGGTAGTCCAATGCTTGAAACAGACTTTCCTTCATCATAGGTAAATGTCCCGGATCGTTGAGACATTTGTGTGACAAGCTTGGCCACCAATTCATTATCAGAAAACTATAGGATCGGATGGATTGATTGTGACGGTTAAAGGTGTTGATCTTATAGTTTGCTTGGCTATCTGCATAAGATTTGGATATAGTTATGCGGTGAATGACTCCTTTGTGACTTTAGGAGCGATATTACGAAGGTACTTGTTAGTGTAACCTTGA
This sequence comes from Chrysanthemum lavandulifolium, assembly GCA_022545495.1. Taxonomy (NCBI): domain Eukaryota; kingdom Viridiplantae; phylum Streptophyta; class Magnoliopsida; order Asterales; family Asteraceae; genus Chrysanthemum; species Chrysanthemum lavandulifolium. The sequence continues at coordinate 77,554,037 of CM040241.1, read as the reverse complement.
TCATTTCGTTCGAGTTCCTCTTGACGATGACTTTTCATGAATTCTGAATAAACTTCCTTTCTTCTTTCATCTTTTCATGCTCGTCATACGGATGTTGTATGTGATCGACATATAAATTCAACTTCTTTTGGAGAATGTCTTTCTTTCTGATTTGTTGTATAGCTTTCACAATTCTTTGATGAGTCCGAAATCCAAGATCGAGGTGGTTTCTTCACGATTTGGATGTTGATTTGGTTGACTTCTTTGATGGTGGTGGTGAGGTGAGATGAAGAATCGATGAGGAGGAGACATGAGGAGGCTCGGGGTCCTTAGGCGGTTCGAAGTTTCATACGTGATCGTGTAGGACTTTCGAGCGACTTGTCATAATCGGCATCTTTATCTTTCTCGGACTTCTCGGTTTGATTTCTCAAAGTCATATTCGATAGTATCCTCCACAAGCTTTTGTTGTTGTAAAGAGTGGTGGCACTAGATCCTTATCGGGTTGATTAACCGCATCGGGACACGGTGAAGAGTGGGCGACACCACTTGATCCTCCGGGTCCACCCATTTGATCTTTGCAAATTCTTGACTTTTTGAAGGTGTTTAACGAGTTTAAACTTCTTCTTGTAGGATTGATCCAGTTGCTCTTCATCACTTTCTCGAGCTTGAGCTTTGATCATACTGGCACAAGCGCTGAGTCTTCCCTTTGCCATGTTCATTTGGAGGACTAGGAGGTTTTGATCTTGAAGGATTGTCATCCTTTGCGGTTTGAGTAGGTAATCTCTTCATACGTGTCGGTACCTTGAGCTTTCGTCCAAAAGCTTTCTTTGCGGTTCGGGCTTGGGGATTGGGATGGGAGTAGCTTCCTTAGATGGAACAATCCTCTTTGAAGGAGGTTCCTCTTGGGAACTTCCTTTGACTTTCTATGCTTAATGCACTTCCAAGCCTTGCCTCTTACGGTTCTCCGGTAGGTGTCCCGAAGCCTTTTCATCAAGATGGCCAACTTTTCCTTCTTTTACGGCTACCGATACCTTTTATACGTTTCCGGTTTTTGATTTCCTTTGTAAGAAGGTGATCGGGCAACTCGACACCTGTTTCTTCGTGAGCGATTCTTTGATTACGGCGGATAGTATGGGCTCGATCAAGATGTCATGATTATCTCGGGTCATTGAGTCTCACAGGGATTTCGGGATGAAGTCCAAGAGCTCTCTGGATCAACAGTTTGGTGTATCGACATAGGAATTTTGGAGCCAAGCTTCTTATGAAACAACATCATATCTTCCCATAGCGATGCTTCAATTATAATGTCCTTCTTGTTGATCAACGACGAGAAAATTTGCGGTTCCATGAGCTTGGGATGCTCATAGCCACCGTCGCGACCGAGAGACCGATTTGGTGATGATCATATAGAGTGTCCTCCATGGTTGAGGAATATTCTTGACTCCACGTGAGAGTGCTTCAGTAATGATTCCTTTAGATTCATCATAACCAATATCTATCAAGAATTGCGGACGGTCTCTTGATAGGGGTAGCAAAGAAGTCGGTTGGAGCGATGTGCGGAATGATGAGAACATTTCGTAAGTCATCGGGGTGATAGTGACTTGTTTGTGATTAAGAGTCGCATTCACGACATTTTGACCGGTGATCCTCTACATAGAATCCCGAATTGTTGAATGTAGACCTCTGGGCGTGGCGAGTGTGAGAGCATGTTACGATAGGGATGATTCACGAGAATATCCACTACAATGAGACAAGAAGATTACGAGCATGTGAGGGTGTCAAAGTCAACCCTAAGGTTGTTCTTTCCAAGCTTTCTTGGATAACCCTCTGGAAAGATATCGATGGTTGTAAGAACTTCGATGCATCCACATTCATTTGTTCGACCATGTCGTGATGCGAAATAACATTAGCCAAAAGAACCAACATATCGAAAGACATAATGTTAGTCAACGAAGGTTTTATTGTCTAGTTATTGAATGTACGGTGTCAATGATTATTCTGAGTCCTAAGTCACTTGTTTGTCCAATAGTCCAATGGCGTCGTGAAATGTTTCGTGAGTTAGTTAACTTTAAGTTTTAAAGTTTATGTTATCACTTATTGTTCACAACATATCAAACATTTGAGTTTATTAGTGACATTATTGGTTTCGTGATGATATGATTAGTTTATTAACAAGTTTGTACACGTAACAATTCATAATGAAGGTCAATCAAGGCATAGGCGTAGTTTTGACAAAGTTAGCGTGCGATAATGACATACGGCGTGAGCGAAAGCTTCGCGTGGGATCTAACTTACGCGTAAGAGAAGTTCTGGCGTGGGAAGGGGGTCTTATCGTGGGGCTTACGTGTGGGTGTATAAAGACCTTCAGCGTAAGGCTTACTCGTGAAGTAGACCTTATCGTGGAGTCATCTTGTTTACGCATATCCTTCACGGGATCGCGTGGTCCCATTGTAGAACCTTATGCGTAGTAGTTCGCGTGGGATTTCTCTTCGCATAACTTCCTACGCGTAAGGTAATCATAAGCGTAGAGTTGCAAATGACCTTGATTACGAATATTAAGCGTAGCAAAGCACGAAATAAATTCATCAAATCATCAAAATTAACACAAAACATCATTTCATCAACAAAACATGGCATGAATCATCGTTAATAGTTAAGCGTGAAAGTCATACAGCGTGGGTCAAAACCCTAAGGGTTAAAATTACAGCGTATGATTTTTAACCATAGGATTTGCACCATATTAATTACGGTAGGTCTAGAGTGTTGTTAGAGTCTTTAGGCCAAGTATTAACATCTAATTCGAGAGAATCAAAATTACCCAAAGTTATGAACATTAAACCCTAATTCCAAATTGTTAAACAATTAGTGTTTACGGGTGGTTAACAACCATGGATATCATCAATTCAACAACATATGACCATAACACAACAATCTTTTGACCACAACACTTCACATTTGTAAATACCCAAATCGACTCATAAACCCTAATTTTCAAAAATCATTAATTCGTGTTTACGGGTAGGTTTTGATGGTTAAAATGATATCCTTGATGTATTTGAAACGTTTTGACACTATCCATTTAACCAAAAACACACATTCTTGATTGTGTGTTCATACGCTATCGTAGAACACATAATCATTCATAAATCACTTTTTGCCGTTGGTTTTGTATGAAATTAAAACCTTATCTTAAAAACATGTTTTAATCACAAAACAACTTACAAATTGATGATCAAAACACGGTTTCTTGATTAAATCTTAGGCGTAGGATGGTTAGGTTGGAGTATTAAATGTGAAGTAAAAGTAGGTGGGAGGTGTTTTTATTAAAAGTAACTTTAACATTTTGACAGTTTTGGTCCCTCCACCCTTTCCTTTTTCATACAAAGCCATTTAACTTCTATTTTGGTTACCAAACAAGGTTTTAGGAAAGAAACTTGACGACACTCCCCTCGACTTAAGAAATAATGAAAGGTTATAAATTTAGTCAGGGTGTCATTTAACCGAAAATTCACCACCATTGTTAAATGAAACAACGAGATATATGATAACATGCAAGTACACGATGTTTTGAAATAGCTAAGTGAAAATTTTCTCCCCTCAACATTTGATCGTAAAAATCTTGAATTTTGAAAGATTATAGTGTTGAAGGAAGAAATGTACTTGCCATGTTGAAAGATTATAGATTAGAAGAGTATTTTGTTGTTTTATAAGATTTTTATTTTTGTATTTTGTTTTGAAAAATTATTTACAAAAGATGTTTTGGTGTTTGACGGGTTTTAAGGCTGTTTTAAGAGGTCATCAATTCCTCTTGAGTCAAACACCTCATACCAATCCGGTGGATCGACTCATTAAACCTAGCGGGAGGCAAGGCTTTGGTGAGAAGATCGCCAATTGATATTCTGTACCCACAAAGTATAATTCAACGGTACCACATTCCACGTGGTCTTTGATGAAATGATAGCGAAGATCGATGTGCTTTGATTTAGTCTTTGAATCGGGTTGCGAGATCGCAATGGCACTCCGATTGTCGCGATACATCGGGATTACATCAAATCGTAACCATAGTCTTTGAGTTGTGTTCTCATCCGGATGACTTGAGCACAACACGCGGACATGGCTACATATTACTGCTTGGTTGATGACGATGATGTACAATCCTGCTTCTTTGATTGCCAAGACACGGTTTATCACCAAGAAATTGTAGAGCTCTGAAGTACTTTTCCTTGAGTCTAAGCATCCTGCGTGGTCAGCGTCTAAAAAGCAATTAGTTCAAAACCGAATCCTTCGGATACGGATCCCAAGTTAATGGTTCCCTTGATGTATCGGAGGATTCTTTTAGCCTCGAGAGGTGGGTTTCGATTGGTCGCGACGATAGCGGGAGCATAGATAAGCGGCAAAGACAATATCGTGTCGCTGGTGTTAGATACATGAGAGACCCAATAATACTTGATATTTGGTAGAGTCAACTAATTTCCCATGTAAATCGGTCTAGCTTCTTGGTATGAGTCATAGGTGTGGCATAAATATCACGGTTTTCATTCCAAATTTGTTTAACAATTCAAGGGCATATTTGGGTGACTCAAGAAAATACCACGGGGTGATTGATGAACTTGCGGTCCTAGAAAGAGCGTGAGTTCACCCATCATGGACATTTCAAAATTTTTCTTCATTAGTTTTGCAAAAGCGGTTGAAAACTTTTATGTGTAGACCCAAAATGATGTCATCCACGTAAATTTGAACAATTAAGATATGTGCCCGTGATATTGTATAAAAGAGTTGGGTCAACCGAGCCTTTGGTGAAATTATTAGCAATGAGGAAAGATGATAGATTATCGTACCATGCAGGGGCTTGTTTGAGACCATAAAGAGCTTTGTTCGGTTTGTAGACATGGTTCGGGAACTCGGGATCAACGAATCCATCGGTTGGTGACATAAACCGTTTCTTTAAGTTGTCCATTGAGAAGCGCAGTTTTGACATCCATCGATGACCGTCATATTCATATGAGCGCGAACGCGAAATATCGAACGACCTCAAGGCGAGCAGCCGGAGCAAAAGATTCTTCAAAGTCTATACCTCTTCACGGCGATAACCTTTAGCAACTAGGCGTGACTTGTTGCGGATTCGTTCCTTGACATCAATTTGTTTTCCAAATCCATTTTAGACCAATGGCGTAGACCCTGTTGGTCTTTCAACCGATTCCATACTTCAAGGCGTTTGAATTGGTTGAGTTCTTCTTACATGGATTCAATCCGGTTGTCTTTTGTCATGGCGTCTTTAATGTTTTTAGGTTCAGTTAGCGGACGGTGAGTGCATAAATGCAATGTTCACCATCCGAGTGAAGCGTTATCTCGTAACGGCGGTTGATTCGGGTTGCCAATAATATTAGCGGAGGATGGTCTTTTTCCATCGATGTGTAGAGGTTGATGTTGGTATACATTGTGCGATTACGAGGATTCAAATGGTTTGTTGAAGATTCCGCGACATCCGTGTGCGCGATCTCATTAGCAAGCGGGTTGAAGAACATTTGGATCAAAATCTGCGGTGGGGTACATCATTCGAGAATATCATCGGTGGTTCATCATTGTTGGAAGCGGTTTGTTCAAGCTGTTGTGTTGGAGTCAACTGTGTAGGTGCATCTTCAACGATGGTTGTTGTAGCAGTGTATCGGTATAGGAATATTATCGGGTTGTGCGGTGAAGCAGCGGATACACACGAGCACGTTCATCAATATCGTCACCGAGCGGATGAGCAAATAACCTTTCCATTTGTTGTGAGTGGTGGGGGCTTTGTTCGGTGATGATGGGGTTGAGGAAGTTTAAGCGGTTGTGACGGGTTCTAAGTTGTTATACTCGAAGCCATTTCCGTAAGTTCATCAAAATGAGCATGAATCGTTTCCATTACCTCCTTAGTTCGGCGATTCCAGTCCGGAAACCTTTAGAGTTATCACGGTATCGAATAAAGACTCAATATCGACTTTGGCTTTGAGCTTTCCAAAATCATCACGATCATTATTCGGATAGCAAAGGGATCCAAATACATGAAAGTGTTTGAGATTCGGTTTATGGTTGTGGACAAGCTCGAAGGTGTTTTGTTGTGGCGTTTGGTGATCATAGAGCGGTTTGAGTATAGCATGCGATGAATCGACACGCCCATAAGTAATCTGGAAGTTTAGCATTGATTAACATTGTTCTTGCGACTTCCATTAACGTTCGGTTTAGTCTTTCAACAACTCCATTTTGTTCGGTGTCGTGCAATAGATGTTTGATCTTTGAATTCCACTTTCTCATAGAATTCACGAAGGGTTTTGTTAACAAATTCGGTTCCTTTATGCATTCGAATTAGTCGGCGGTGTTGCGGGCTGAACACGTATTTTCGTGAGAAGGTGATGATCATTTGTGGAGCTTGGTCTTTGCTTGAAGAAAGTAGACCCAAGTCCATCGTGAGTAGTCATCAACAATTACTAAGATGTAGCGTTTGCCATTGATCGTTTGCAGCGCGCCGGGCCACACAAATCCATGTGAAGAAGATGAAGCACATCTTTGAGTTGTGTTCCACCTTTGAAGGAAAATGGGCACGAGTGCTTTTCCTTGTTCACGGTGAGCAAAGATGATCTTTTGAATCTTAGAATCGTGGGAGACCTTCAACTAGTTTGTGTCGAGCAAGGTTGGTGATGGTTTGAAAGTTTAGATGTGAGAGGCAGCGGTGCCATAGCCGAGGATTTTGTTGATGTTGCCTTTGAAAGTAAGCATATGGGAGATGAAGCAACCATGTCTTGCATAGAGATAGTGTAGAGACTAGAATTACGAGCGGACATTAGGTCATTTCCTTGTAGATCACGAATGAAACAAGTTTTCTCCACAAAGCAACCTCAATCTCCATCACAAAAGCCGACCTCTTGAAGAGCAGTTATGACCGAGGCCTTCCACATAGTAAACCTGCTTGATTTCGATGTTCCCATTGACATAATCTCCGTAGCCCATGATAGGCTGCAGTGATCATTCCGAACTGCGGTGCCAATGAACTTTGCAATAAAGTTTGATAACAGTTTAAGGTTGCTGTCATGTGTCGGGAACATCCGCTATCAACAATCGAGAGAATGATCATATCACTGCATTACACAGGGCGACACGGATGGAATAGAAGTAGATGTGGAACCCGAAATGTTAGAGGTTCGAAGCGATATATGAGACATGCACATTAATGACTTTAGGCATCCATTTAAATCCTAGTGTGTTATATATCCATTTCGCCATCTATGACTACTCTTTGCTTTAGTCTTAGTGAATGCACTAGGTGGTACTACATTCTTAGGAGGTGGCCGGAGCTACGGTGTGACAATGTTTTCCTTAGAATCTAAAGAAGGCGGTCTACCAAGCACGGATGAGAATGATTAGTGGGCCTAGAGGTATTCCGATTCTTAGGATTCCGTAAGCGAGAGATTATAGCTTTAGCAACACATTTGTCATGACAATCGAATTCATACTTTTACGACAAATAACACAAGGTGCATCGATGAATATCAAAAGTGCTTAAAGGTTTAACATTAGTTACATCACTATTTCTATTACATTTGCCGACTTGACATCTATAGTGGAAGCAACGTGAGTCTTATTCATAGTCCTAGGGTGTTCTTCTACTTTAGCATTCCTTATTGATCTTTTCTTGGGTCGCAACTTCCTATTCTTGATTGAGTGCTCTAGGCTGTGAAGTGCGGACGTTTGGAAAAGACGCAACTATTCTGTTTCGGTAGAAGGAAGCACGTTAGCAACTTGTGATTTGGCGGTAGGGATTCTAGGTGCATGATTACTAAGTGTGACGGTGCTAATCTCTTAATGATGGTTGGCGGAAGTTGTTCATACTTTCCTAACATTTCTCTTAGCTTAGAGATAGTGTGAATCAAATCTTGATTTTCGGACCGAATATTACCGGCAAAATTCATGACTTCTCTAGTGTGAGCAAGATAGTGATCAAGTTCATTTGATGCTTCATGTCGAGTCTTATTGAGTAAATCAAATATGACACCATATTCTGTTTAAGCTGTACAAGTTCTTGTTCATATTTAGAGATTTGACTTTTCAAAGACACGTTTTGATCATCTAGTTGCTCAATTTTAGGTTCGAGAAGATTTTGCACTCAATGAGCGATTTTCTTTTGAAAACTAAGTTGATGATTGTGAATATCTTTTCACACCAATGAAGACGACGTTTTGCATTGTAAAGTTCGTTAAGTAATCGTTTATTTTCGACTTTTAAAGACTCGATCGAAGCACATTATCGATATTCTCAGCGATTACCACGAGTCAACGATGTCGTGAGAGATATAATCGGATGCATGTGGCAATGAATAGAATAACACAACATTATGGATATCGGCCGGATAACATCTTCCAAGAGTCGATCAACATCTTTTCTCGACATTTTCTTTTTGCGTTTAGTATTAGAAATAGATGTTTGAGTTTTCTCAAACGACCTTCATCACTCAAGTTCCTTATGAAAATCCTTTTCCCAAGCTAATGCACAACTTTTCAAATTTTTAACATTTGGTAAAGATTTTTACGAAAATGTCTCTTTGTTCTCGCTAAAGGCGATTGAAAGTGTTGAACTTTGATTTCGAATGATGTTCTATCTCATGTTCTAAAGTTTTGAGGTCGACTATGAAAATATCAAAATATCTAAGAATTTTGCGATTTTAGGTTTTGAGTTTACTTCACCGATTGAAGGTAAAGGACCATAAATTTGTGCATAGTGCGGTTGGGGATTAACATTAGAAGACTCGGTGTTTTGATGATAACCCTTGGTGTGTTAGAAGAATCCGTTGTTGTGACGAAAGTGACCGTTTTGAATAATTAAAGGTTTGTTGTAAACAACCGTTTTAATTTTGATCGACTCTCTTCTTACGCATCTAATTCCTCTTGACGATGATATTCAACAAAACTCATATGATATCATTAATTTTATATTAAACCTTTGAAACTTGAGTTTGGTTTGAATGTTTTGAATGAAAGCTTTGGTTTATGTCGACTAGATTTGGTCCATATCCTTTTGGATTGGGTTTTAAAGTAAACTTTTCAATAAACATTACTCATTCACCATGTTTGTAAACAACAGTTTTAAACTCTTTAATTTTGTTTTGCAAGCCAATAATTTACGCAAGAAGGTCATCTACCGATTCGTTGAATGCTTTTGTATCTTGAGAAGCTGTTTTGACAATTTAACAACTCGACCTTAGCTTTTGATTTTCAAGGTGAGAGTGTTAATTTGCTTTTTATGTTCATGTTTCGGTTGTTCTATTTGAGACAACAAAGCATTCTTGAGCGGCTAGATCACGATCTGTCTCTCTAAATGTTTTTCGTTTTGATGAGATTTAGCAAAGCGGCTTCAAAACCTTTTTCACGGTTTTCTTGAGTTTTGAAAAGTTGAGTTGCATTTGTAAGCATTCAAAATCCTTGGTTAACATGCATTTTGCTTTTAAGTCCTTATTTAATGCATAACATTTTCCATTTTGATTTGATGGTCTTGAATTAACCGAGCAAAATGCGGAGGAGGCAATGATTCGGCTTGTTCAGCGTGAGTCACAACATGATCATTATTTAGATCCTCAAGTACAACCACGGAGTCAATTTGATTATCAAGGAAACCATAAGGTCATCTTGATCGTCAAATGTAACTCTGAGGTTTATTTGAAAATCGTCGAGAATGAGATGTATATGACTCATTTTGAGCGATCAGCCGTCTTGGGATTTAGATATTGGCGGAGATATTAGTTCGAGATATGATGATGGTTTGTTCGGTGCACAGAGACAAGCCATCGATGTCATCTACTGGGCTGTGTCACTCATGTGTAACTCATGCATATTAGCCATCAACATAACATCGCATTGGCACAAGTCCTCCATATCATCATCTCGAGTGCATACGCCATAAAGCTCATTCTTTGTTTGTGAGAGATCCACCGACTTCATCCTTAAGAGCCAAAGAAGAGCCTCTTTGAAATAAGCATTGCCCCTAGTCCTTGGCTTTGGGAATGCATTAGCAGTGTCCCTTCTCATTGCGGTTGTAGCATCGAAGACCATTCAAACCATTACGAGCATTTCCTGTTCCACCACTTGAGCTCATTGTTATTCCTACCCATAGCATTAAACCCTTGACCACCTCCCATTTGTGACCATAACCACGATTACGAACTTCAACTCGTCCATTGTTCACAACACTGATTTCGTGTATTGGATGAGGAGCGAATCGATTGTTGGATTTGTTTGTATAACGGCTAAAAGCATTAGCAATCATAACAAACCCACATTGCAATGCTTGAGCGGATCGATTCCTCATTAGTTTGACTATGAAGTGCTTGATCATTGTTGTTGTTGTAAGGAACCAATTGATTTTGTTGAGATTGTTGTGATGGATCGTTTGGTGTGGTGAGGCGATTGGTTGAGTTGCTTGTTGAGGAGGATAACTTTGTTGAGCATATAAGGCAAGTTGTTGATTTTCGGATGTGTAGGTGGAGCAATTTGAGCACGGAGAATCCTTTCGATCAACTTCCTTTTCATGAGGCTTCAAGTAATCGTACAACAATCCATATGTAGAATGATGCATATTCTTCCTTGACGGAGAAAAATGACATACTTCTCCCATTCGGGACCAAGACTACTCGAGAATTTAGTATTCACCGCAATTCTTAGCATGATGATGTTGTGTTTATCCAAATCATTGATGATGTCGAAAATCGATGATGATAAGACTCTAGTGTCTCTCAGTTCAATCATGAAGTGTTCATAAGCCAAGTAAATTTTGGATTCCAAATCCTCTGATTGAGTCTTGATCCTTCCATAAGAAGATGAATATGGTCCCACATTTCCTTTGCGATCTTTTGAGCATCAACACTTGAAGAATTGGGTTAGGTAATCCTAAAAGGATATATTGCATTGCAAGCTCATCGACTTCATAGTGTAGAAGTTACGTAGCATTTAGATTTGCTTGATAGCAATGTTGGTTTGTTCATCTCTTGGTGGAGCGACATTAGGATCTCCGGGTACAATGATAGTAGGCATCTCAAATGGACCTTCAAGATAACCTTCTTTAAGAACTTTCCATGTGGCTTCTTGGATCACAAAACCTAAAGAACCTTATCACCCATTGATCGTAGTTTCTGGGTGAGCATTGGAGGTCTATCAGTGATCGACTTCATGAATTGATTGTTGGTCGCTTAAAGCTTCACACATCTTTGCAAACCAAGTGGGTTCCTTCATAGTGTTCTGGATGGATGTTGATTGAATTCATTTGTGTAGGGTTGAACTTGAAGACTTGGCGGTGTTTGAACCATTTGTGGTGGGGAATTACACCAAGTTGTAGAGTATGTTGTTGATTAAATTGTTGTTGATAAATTGCTTGTTGTTGATTCCATTGTTGATGTTGTGGACTTAGTTGTTGTTGTCGTTGAGGATAAGTGTAAGGAAATAGTTAGAGTATGGTGGTTGAGACATGTTGAAAACTTGTGTTGGTAAAATGGATCTTTGTAGTCGAATGAACCTTTGTTGATGAAGTGTCCTTAGGCGTAGAAAAGACAAGAACCAAGTAGCACTTATGCGTAAAAACACCAAAGTTACGCGTAACAAAGAGAAGTTCTGCGTGGGATTTAGCTTCTGCGTAAGTAGGAAAAAGCACTAAAGTTAGGCGTAGACAAAAGTTAGGCGTGAAAGTTAGGCGTAGGATTTTCTTAAGCGTAAGACTAGGCTTAGGCGTAGGAAAATCTTAGGCGTGGATTTCTGGCGTAAGCTTATCTTATGCGTAATTTTAGGGTTTTGCCAAATGATCTTTACACTATCACGGTGCAAAAGATATCCAAAGTCGACGTATTTTCGGACTTATCCAAGTAAGAAAACACGGAATAAACCACGAAAATGAAGATCAAACCAAGGAAACACTTACGCGTAGTTTTAGGGTTTTACTACGGCGTGAAATGCACGAAATTTTGATTACGTCCAAAAGTGTTTCTAAACCGGTTTTGTGTGATGAAATAGCTTCAATAACACCAAAATACACAAAAGTGTGAAACTTGATGAACCAAAGCCTCTAAAAGCGATTCTGAGTAGGATAGAACCCTCGTTCAAAACTCGATCAAAAACAACTATCTACGCATAAAGTTTGAAACTTTTGCCAAAAACAAGTATTTTAACACCTTAAAGCGTTGAAAGTACAAGAATCTTGGATTAAAAGTGTAAAAACAAGTTTTTAAGCGAACCAAAGTATCAAACGTGCGTTTAGGCGTGGGACGAAACCCACTTCAAAAACAAACACGATTCACCCAACTAGTAGGCGATTGATACCACTGTTAGGTCACTAGTTTTACAAACACAAGTAATATAGAAAGAGATAAGGCGATTGAACAAGTAAAACCACACACACACACGAGATACTAAGACCGGTTACGCATAAGATTTATGTGAAAGAAAAACTTGAACAACCAACCCTCAAATGAGGGTTTACAAGAGTATTTATAGGAGGGAAGCTAGGGCAACACTCCTAGTTCCCTTCCTTTCTTAAATGGGCTTAGGCCTAAGCTCATGGGCCTTCTACATAAGCTTAAGGCTAATAACAAATACTACGGAAATTATATCATCGAAAACGTAATTCATCATCCATTTCTAATCCAACCATTGAATTTTATTATTGTTTTTGATTATGATTCTCTTGTTCATGATCTATCTAAACATATAAAATCCCCAATTTCCCACCATTGGATCTTCACATTTAATTCATTTACTTGACCGTTACAAATAAACTCAAAACCTCATTCATCGTATCCTCCCACTAATCCATTTCGATAATCAAGCGTTTGATTATGTAGATTCACCACATCATTTCGTGTTCATTTCCACCTTAATTCAATCATGAAAGAACCTATTGTCATAAACCCTAATCGATGCCTCCGGGCCATCGGATGAAGTGATTAAACCTAAAGAGCTACTAGAAGCTCGAGTAATGATGCTAAGATATCTCATTAAGCATGGAATTAATGTGTCTAAAAGCTACTGAGGTGTATTTAAGAAGGGTCTAAGAAGGGTAATACTAAGCTCAGAGATTCTATGAAAGATATGGAGGATGTTGAGTATGAAGGTGATGATACTGATGGTTGTGAAGAGATTGTAGAGGAGGTTGAGATTAGGGATGAGGTGAATGTAGGAAGTGGTAAGGTTAGTGATAAGGAGAGTTCTGTGAAGGTTGGAAATAGGGAGCAGAGTTCTAATCAAGCTAATGAGGTGAATAACAAAGGTAATGGTTTTGTTAATGATTTGGTTAAGAATTTTGAAACTTCTAGTGCTAGGCCTAGTGATGTTTGTGCTAATGTGTCTATGCCTGTTAGTTTGAATAAGGTGGGTAGTTCTAAGATTGATGATAATGTGTCTAGCAGTAAGGGTAATCAAATGGGAAGTGAATGGCCTAGTTTAAGTAATGTTGTTGGCAAAGGGAATGGTGGTAATGAAGGAGATAGGAATGGCAAGGATACTGAGATGTTGGACCGCAACAATGGTAAAAAGCCAATGTCCTTTGTTAATGCTTTTCAGGGTTCTATTGGTGGGCTAGGAAATAAGTTGTCTGCAATACCATTAAGGGTGAATGAGTTTGGCAGGAGAGTGGTGGACATGGATCCAGTCATTGAGGAAGGAAGTAAGAATTGGTTTTTGACATTGGTTGGTTACTTTGTTGGTGTTAATATGAGTTATAGGGAGATTTCAGGGCACTTGAGGAGGATGTGGAGATCATACCAGGTTGATGAGATAATAGTGAATGAGTGTGGGCTTCACTTTATTAAGTTCAAATCTGATGAGGGTATGAATTATGTACTTGAAAATGGTCCTTGGTTGGTTGATGGGAAGCCGTTTTTTGTTCGAAATGGGAAGCGGGTCTTTGTATGGAGAAGCGGAGCCAACTAAAGTACCAATATGGGTTAAGATTTATAATGTTCCTCTTGAAGCATGGAGCAGATGGTATTAGCGGGATTGCAAGCGGTGTAGGTAACCCAATCATTATGGATAGGATCACTACATCAATGTGCTCAAGGGCTTATGGTAGAGCTAGTTTTGCTAGGGTGCTTGTTGAAGTTGATGCATCTAGAGAGTTGGTTGATTCTGTTGAGATCTGTTATAACAAGTTGGGTAAGTCTATGAGTTTGAGGGTTGGATATGATTGGAAGCCACCGTTGTGCACTCATTGTAAGGTGTTTGGGCATGATTATAGAGTATGTAAGGTTAGAGTATGGACTGAAGAAGAGTTGGCCAAGGAAGAGGCAGTTAAAGCTCCTAAAGTTGCTAATAATGGTGAAAAGAATAAGGAAAAGGAAATATGGCAAGAGGTGAGGAAGAATGATAAGTATGCAGCTAGTACAAGCAGGTCTTATGGTGGTCAGGGTAATGGGAATGGATATGGTGTGAGGGGTGGTTATAATGGCAGAGGTAGAGGAGGTATGCAGGGTAGGGGTGGAATGAATGGTAGAGGTGGTTATAATAATAGCATGAATAATAGAAGTGCTCCTGTTGTAGCCACTGTTGAGAAGAAATTAGATGAAAGTGTTATGGGAAACAAGATGAATGGGGGTGATAATGAGGTACAGAAAAAGAATGTTGGTGTAATTGGTGATAAGAAGAATAAGAAGGTGGAAAAAGAGGTCATCAAAACAAGTAATAAGTTTGATGTCTTGGGTAATGAGAAAATAGAAAAAGGAAGTCAGGAGTGGGAGGATATGAAGAAGAAGATTGATATGGCATGTATGCTAGGTATGAATATGTCTGATGAGGATAGGAACAAATGGTCTGATGATTTGGTTGTGTATTGGGAGGAATTGAAGGCGGCAAAGGTTAAGGAGAGTAAGGTTAATGAACTAAAAGGGAGAATTTCTAAACTGCAAAAGGATATAGTATATGGGAATAGGAATGTGGCAATGATAGCAAAGGAGGAAGCTGAAAAGAAGAGTATGGAATTGATGAAGGGTAATGATTTAACTAAGAACCAAGCGTTTGTTAAAGTGTATGATGATATTTATAGAGATGAGTTGTCTAAAGTTGCACAGTGGGTTACTGAGAAACAGATAGCAGAGGTTGATTTGTTTTGTCTGAATGATCAAGAGCTGACTGATGCAATCAAGGTGAATTGGACAGATGAAATGGTTCAACATTATGAGTCCATCATGGGTTACAAAGTGGACAAGATGATGCAGGACCAGTTTTATGATGATATTATGGAGGGTGTTAGAGGTGAAGTTGCAGAGGAGACCCATGGTACTGCAAGGTTCATGACGAAGAATGTTATTTCAAAGGTGATGGAGGGTGTGTCTTCTCAGGTGCAAGGTAATATTGCATCTACATCAACCCTTGTTTAAATGGTGATTAAAATTGCTTCATGGAATGTCCAAGGTGTAGGTAATACACTTAGACAAAATGAGGTAAAAAAGTTTATTAGGAGTAATAAAATCAGTATGTTTGGTATGATTGAAACTCAGTTAAGAAAGAAAAATGTAGATAGGGTATGTAATGATATTTTTGGAAATTGGAGTTGGGTTTCCAATTGTGTGGATAGTAAAAAGGGATGTAGAATTGCTGTGGGGTGGGATCAAAGTATGTTTTCTGCTCAGTGGTTATCTCAGTCTGATCAGGTTATACATCTTCTTGTTAGACGTATTAGTGATAACAAGGAGATGTATGTTTCATTCATATATGGTGAAATTAATGTTAAAGATAGGAGAGCGCTTTGGAAGAATCTAAGAGAGCATAGTATTATTGCTGGCAGTTTTCCATGGGTTTTGCTTGGTGATTACAATGTTATTTTGAATTTTAATGAGCATTCTAGTGGTATAGGAGTTAGAGTCTTTGGAGATTGAAGATGTTAAAATTACTGGTCTTTTCTATACTTGGATTCAAAAGAGAAGAGATCCTAATGCTGGTGTTCTTAAAAAGTTAGATAGGATTATGGGGAATAGTAAATTTATGAATGAATACCCTGAATGCTTTGCTAATTTTATGGCGTTTGTTAGCTCTGATCATTCCCCTGCTGTTTTGATGTTTCCGGAGGTTAAGGGTAAGAAGATGAAAGCATTTAGGTTTATGAATTATCTCACTAGAAAGGAGGGGTTCTTGGAGACTATTAAGAAGAATTGGAGTGTTCCTGTTAATGGGTATGCTATGTATGTGCTTGCTAAAAGGTTAAAACTTCTTAAGAAACATATGAGGGGTCTGAATAAAAAGAATGGGAATGTGTGTGAAAAGGTTAAAAAGTTGAAGGATGAGTTGGCCATAATCCAAGAAGCTTTAAATAATGATCCTACTAATGTCAGTCTTAAGGAAGAAGAATCTGTGTATGCTTATGCTTATAAGCAGGCTGTTATTGATGAAGAGTTGCTTATGAAACAGAAAGCTAAGATTGAATGGGTCAAGGAAGGTGATTTTAATACTTCTTATTTCCATAATATGGTCAAGAATAGAATTGTTAAAAACAGGATAGAGGTGGTGTATAATGAAAGTGGGACTGCTTTTCATGGAAATGAGATGGTTGATAAATTTGTAACCCATTTTGAAAGTTTCTTTGGTGCTTGTGATATGGTGTTTCATGTTGAAGATCCAACCTCTCTGTTTACTAACAAGCTTGATCCTGAGGTTGCTGTTGGTTTAATTAGTGATGTTACTGATGAAGAGATTAAGGTTGCTTTATTTGATATTGAAGATAACAAGGCATCTGGTCCTGATGGCTATACATCCAAATTTTTTAAAAGTGCGTGGAGTGTGGTAGGGGATGATACATGTCTTTCTTTGTGAAGGAGTTCTTTTCAAGTGGCAAGTTGCTTGGTGAGTTTAATGCATCCATTATCTCTCTTATTCCTAAAGTCATTCCACCTAAGAAAGTTACGGATTACGTGCCTATTAGTCGTTGTAATGTTATTTATAAGACTATAAGTAAAGTTATTACTAATAGAATTAAAGGGGTATTAAGTGGTGGTGGGAGATAACCAAAGCGCTTTTATACAGGGAGGCAAATTAGTGATAACATCTTATTAACTCAAGAGCTCATGAGGGTTATAATTGGACCACTTGGGGATCTAGTAGGTGTGCTTTTAAAATTGATATTCAAAAAGCATACGATACGGTTAATTAGCGGTTTCTTGAGTTCATTTTGAAGCAGTTTGGGTTTCATCCTGTTATGGTTCACTGGATTATGGTATGTTTAACTACTGCCTCTTTCTCTGTTTGCATAAATGGTGAGCCACATGGTTTCTTCAAGGCTGGGAGGGGTTTGAGACAAGGGGACCCCATTTCCCCTTATCTCTTTACGCTAGTTATGGAAGTTTTGAATATGATGGTACAAAGGCATGTAAGATTGGAGAAGAAGTTTAAATATCACTGGGGGTGCAAAGAGCTAAAAATTACAAACTTGTGTTTTGCGGATGATTTGTTAATGCTTTGCCATGGGGATTTGATTTACGCATCGGTATTGAGAAGGGTGCGGATGAGTTTTGTTTAAGCTCGGTCTTCACCCTAGCATGACCAAAAGTGAAGCTTTTTGGGAACGTTCTTGAGAATGTAATTGAAGACATTAGAATGGTTATGCCCTTTAATGTGGGGTTCTTCCTATTAGATACTTGGGTGTTCCTTTGGTGTCCAAGAGACTTCTTGATAAAGATTGTAAGCCTCGATTGAGATGATCGAAGCGCGTTAGGGACCTGGAGGAATAAAGACTTGTCCTTTGCTGGAAGGTTACAACTCATATCCTCTGTTTTATACTCTTTATAGGTTTATTGGTCTTCATTATTTATGTTGCCTGCTAGCATTTGTAAGCAATTAGATAAGTTGTTTAAGTGTTTCTTGTGGGCTAAGGGTGATACTATAAGGGGTATGGCCAGTGTGGCATGGAAGGATGTGTGTAAGCCTAAGAACCAGGGAGGGTTATGATTAAAATCTGTTAAGTCTTGGAATGAAACTCTCATGGCCAAGCATATCTGGAATATTGTTAGTAGGAAGGAGTCAATTTGGGTTAGGTGGGTGAATATTTATTGGCTTAAAGGTAGGAGTATGTGGGACGTTGAGTTGAACAGAGGATATTCATGGTGTTGGAAGCAGTTGTTAGATTTAAGAGATAAGATAAGTAGATTTGTCCAGGTTAAGATTGGAAATGGGAAAGATTGTAATATTTGGTTTGACAAATGGCACCCTAATGGTCCGTTAAGTAAGTTAATTAGCCACAGAATTTTGGAACAAGCTGAGTTGAGCCTAAAGACTAAAGTGGTAGATATGATTCAAGACAATGAGTGGACTTGGCCTATGGAGTGGGATGATAGGTTTAGAGAGGTCACGTGTGTTCCTGTGCCTAGTTTAGTTCATGATGTTGAGGATAAAGCATGCGGGTAGATAAATCTGGTAATATAAAGGAATTTTCTGTTAAGGAGATGGGTGAGGCTATGAGTATTGAGTACCCCAAGGTCATTTGGTATAAACATGTCTGGTTTAATCAATGTTTTCCGAGGCATGCTTTCATTTTATGGGTGGCTATTAAGGGTAGATTAAAGACTCTGGATAGAATCTCTAAATGGATTGCTATGCAGAATATGACATGTCATTTATGTAATCAATGTAATGAGTCTCACAGTCATTTGTTTTTCACATGTCCTTATGCTAAAAATCTGTGGGATATGTTGAAACCAATGGCCAGACTTGATGATATACCTAATGATTGGGCAAGTATTATATCCTTTATGTCTAACAAACCTGCTACTAATGCTATTTAGAGTATAATTCAGAGGTTAGTGTGGGCAGCTTGTGTTTATTATGTATGACAGGAAAGAAATTTTAGATGTTTTAAAAAAGAATTCAGAGATGAAGAGAAGTTGTTTAAAATCATTGTGGGTATGGTTAGAATGAAACTGTTGGGTTTGGATATTAAAATGAATCATAGTACTGTTGAGGCTGCTAGAGTATGGGATTTGCAACTGAACAGGAAAGTTTATTATAGAAGAATGGTGGAGGAGCTTCTTAAAGATTGTAGTATTAATGAGTAGTGTTAGAACAATATCTTGGTTCTGGTGGTGGTCTATGGGTACTGGCTTATGGGAATGTAATTGGATCCCTTTGATTATGTCTAGGGGTGGGTCTATTGATCTAATTGTTATCTGTTTTAGTTGGTGGATGCAGAAATGTTATGTTCTGAGTTGGTGGAGCATTTTCGGTACCTCTACATACTATGGAGAGTCGTTTGGTATGCTTAGGATGCTAAAGATGCTTCATGACGGAGAAGATCGATTGGGAGGTCTAGGGAGGTTACACTCTTTTTCCTATTCTAAGTTTTTTCCTTGTGGTTTTGCTTGGAATAGGTTTTTAAGGAGGTGATCTCCTCTAGGTCGCTACTTTGGCACTCTACATTTCGATTGCGATTTCAATTGGATGATGTTTTGGCCTTGGATGAGATGGGTTGTTCTATGTTTGAAGATTTACCGACTTATTATGACTCTATATGTCTTATAGTATATGGTGGTGGAATAAAATAGTTTGGTTGGTCCCATTCATTTTATGGATCCGGTATGCTATAGGAGTATAGTAGTCTTTGTTGTTGGTTTCATTTGTATTCTGTTTTTATGTATTTGTTTCTTTGGTTATGTTTGTTGTGGATATCATCTTTGGCCATTTGGCGTATAGCCTTAGCATAGCTAGTTAGGGAAGTGTCCTAACAGTTGTTAGTGCTTTGTGCTTGTTTTGTTCTTGCCCTTTGTTGGCTCCTTTCTTAATAATATTTACCTTTAAGAAAAAAAAAAAAAAAAAAAAAAAAAGCTAACTATTACATATTAATTACTAACACTTGATTATGGTTTAGGAGTGATTCCAACAAACCCCGCATTCAACATTGATCAATCATTTATTCAAGCCGTAACACCATTGTGAAGATGTATATATCAAAGTACCACACCTCATAACATAACTGTTCTCATCATTATACCAAATTACATCATCAGATTTCTTCAACAAAAATCATCATCAAATCCCCTAACTCAAAACTAATGATCAAATCACAACTCACAGTCCATATCCAAGAGTCATCGTCAACCGGTCCAAATAATTTTATCTTGACCCGGTTCAAACAGTATGCTCAATTCAAGTGATATATTGCTCGGTTCATATTAAATCGTAGGCTCAAATCACTTTACAAATCACCACTAACTCCGTCAAACACGAATAAGAAGACCGAGTCCTCTCCGTAGACACATTTAATAAGCGTTGCAAATTATAGCCATGAAGCATAACCATGTGAAAATTTAGTAACCAACACTAACACACAAAAGTTATAAGTTTGCTTGGACAGTACAACTTTTCGCATGACATGCAATCCCACTCGTTCCATATAATCCCATGATGCAAAGACAATCCATGAGGCCCATAAAAACTTAACAATCCATAACATAATCCCATGGCCCACTAAAATTGTTACATACACGGTCCATAGCAACACATAACTAGTTTGCCCTAATTTTCGGGTATATAACACAACATATACCACTTAAACCTAAAAAATCTCACAACACTTAACCTAACACTACTCAAACAAACCCTAATCCCTTCTCTCCATCATTTAATTTGTCCGCCCCCTTTTCTCAAAATGCATCTCAAAAAAAATCATACCACATCTTAGGTCAAAATCATGTCATCAAACATCAATACCACATAACAATATGATCCAACAAACAACTAATCCTTCAAGATTGAATATCATACACGTGGATTTCATCCCGGATTATCATCAATTATGTACGAAAACATGGTTTTCGTTATCCTCAGATCGAGGATGCCACAGGGTTGGCACGGGTGTTATGATTGAGACGGCATCAAGATCCTCTCCGGGTCTAAGGTAGGTTTGTTAATCGTTGGTTTTTGTTTGTTGAAGATGTCAACGAACCTAAGAATAAGAGACTAACGAATTTGTTAATACTCTATTCTTTTTTTTATTCGAATATCAATTGAAGATTAGCTTCAACAATTAGATCGATGAAGATATAATTTCGTGTGTTAAGACCCTTGATGAAGGTTGATGTTACAATAATTAAATACGAAAAAATCTGGGATTTAAGTATTTGTTTTTTATTTTTAGTTTGTTGTAAGAGTGAGTGTTGGATTTGAAGTTGATTGATTTGGTTTGAGTTGACTGTGGTTGTCATAGATTTTGATTGATTCAAATGGACAGATTCTTTTCAATTTGTTATCAATCGAAGGGGACAGATGATGTTAGTTGACTGATGTTGTAGTTGAGTCTTGGTGTATGGTATATTGTGGTCGTGTCTTGTGGTCACTTCTTCTTCATCCTTTCTTATAATATATTTCAAACAAGTCGCTAGATAGACGGCAAGTCGCTAGGTCATTTATTTGACTCAATAGTCAAATAACCACAAGTCGCTATAACAAAAACTGGTATACAAATCGCTTTATGTTAAATAACACAAATCGCTATCTTAAGCAGGACAAGTCGCTACAAGTTTTTTGACTTTATCCGGCGAGTTATTCCGACCATGTTTCCGACTATGTTCATGTAACCCAGAAAACTTGCATAAAAATACATCTTTTGACCCATTTGTCCACGTTTTGACCATGTTGATATTACCAAATATTTGAAAGCAATATATAGACCACATTAATTCATGTATTGGTACCAAAAAAAACATCATAAAAATAGACATAAACAAAACAGTTTGGACCTGATGAGGACACAAGACAGAATTTTGTTACCATGATAAAGCTGGACATTTTTTTTTTGGACTACAAAAGGATACAAATACTTGTTTAAAAAACTGTTAATCCAAAGTAAAACGGAAAAAAATATTTTCCGACCAAAAATTACACAAAACAGTTTTTAAACAAAGCAAAGATACCACACAAATCAGCACAACACAAAAAACCTTGGTACGAACCACACAAATCAAAGATAACACAATAACCATGGCTCTTGATACCAATTGTTAGGATCCTAATAATATTATGTTGATGATTCGGGTGGTCTTGGATGATGGAAATATATGTTAGCCATTTGAGAGAGAAAGAGATGAGAGGGTGTTTTCTTGGTAGAGACTTGCTTCACAAATGTAAGGTTAGATTATGAAAAAAGCACCACCCCTTCCAAGGATGGAAGGGGTATTTATAATTACAAACATAACGACCTCCTATCGGCTGTGGATCGGTATACGATGGGTAAAGACCGTCCTTCCTCCACGGTGTTACTCTAAACTATTCTACGCTACTGACTAACTAATTAACTACTAAATAACGTAAATAACTACAAGTCTACGAGCTAACTTATGCTAGACTATAATTGGGGTGACCGACACTTTAACATGGAATTTCCAATTCCTAACACTATGTCCAACTGTCCCTGGTTGAATATAGGTGATCAGTCTATATTCACCCGAGGTTCAATGAATCTTGCAATGCTTAGCTTAGTTATACTAGTAATATGTCCTAATGCCATTAAAGTTTGGTATTAAAGATTGAACAAATATTTCATTTTTTGTGGTGGAGAAGGCGTAGTGCGGTGGTATGTAAGCAATCATAGTTAATAGTGAGACTAAGTTGTTAGTAATAAAACATATATCTTATCAAATATGACTATAACAAGTCATAAGTGAGGCAATCAGCTTGGCAGGCAGGCATGTGTCGGTCATAGGGTTAAGTTTTTGTAAAACTGGTTATAGTGTAGGTTTTAAAAATACCTAGTTCTCTATAACCTGGCTCTGATGCCAACTATAACACCCCCAAAAAATGGTTTGTAGTGGAAGAAAAGGTTTTTGGGATGCTACTCAATTGGATCATAACACAAAGTGAAAAATATAGATTTTTCTTAAAAGATTTCATTTATTGTGGTAAAACGAAGTTTACAAAAGTTGCATTGTTGCTAGAAAAATGGCTCATTAACAAAATGTGGTCCCCATTCGTAAATCAGAGTCATCTATGACCATGCCATGCCAATGCCCAAGCGCCTCAAGAGTTAGCTATCGCCTTCTTAATACCTGAGATAAACATGCTTAAAAAGATCAACAAAAATGTTGAGTGATATTCATAGGTTTAGTAAATGGTTGAACACAAGTTAAAGATGATAATTGCTTTGAAGACAATTTCCATAGAATAACAGAGATTATTATGCACTAAGCTCATGACACCAAACTCAACTGCATACACCTAATTACTGGTGTAAGTAATAAAATTGTCCCTAAGAGGTAATAGCCAATTACCTAAGATATTCAAATATGGTGCGCCTCGGTTATTTCCGATAACCGAGTCGGGGTCGTTAATTCCCATAGTATTATCCATAATATTTGCGTTCACTCGCAAGTGATTTAATGGTTCATGATTAAGGGGACTTTTGGCTGGCAACTTAGACTATAATAATAATAATCAGGCAAGCATACATTTTATGAAAAGACTTGTGTTCTAGTTTGTAGCATGTATCTCCCTCGCGGGTTTTGAAAACAAGTAAAAGCGAGGCTATGAACTCACCTTAGCAGATCGGTGGATAAGCACAAAGAGATCGAGCGTGATGTAGCAGTGGCTCCTACCCGGAACCTAAATTAGGGCGGTAAATCTCAGTTTTCAGTTTTGAGTACTCACGACTCGAAGTGTGTGAATAAATTTAAGTGTTTATATGTGGTTGTGTTTAATGTTACTTGTGTGGTAGAGTTTACGTTTAAATCGTTTCAAAATATTTTGTAAGTATTGGCTCTTGGACAAACGTACAATTATATATAAAAGTAGGCGTGACAGGTAAGTTTCTGGTTCAGGAGTAACCGGACAACTAAGTACGGAAAGTATTCACAAGTAAAGTGTTTATGAAAGATAATAATAAATACTTTACGCTAAGTATCTGTATTATTAATGGTTACATGATATATAAATGTGTTTATATATATTTAGTTAGTGGATGTTAAGTTAGAAAATATTTATTTTAATTTCCGTTATAATTATTTTCTTATTGTTTTTATTATTCGTCTTTTACTTCTAGTATTAATACTAAATACTTTTATTTCACAAAAACAATAATAGACAAATACATCCAAAAGTAAATGTTTTTACATTATTATTAGGGGTTATAAAAATGTATAAGTTCGGGTCCAAATAGTTGTTAGAAATAAATAAATAAAATAAATTTCAAAGTATTAGAACTTAAGGGGGTTGGAATTGTAGAAATTTATAAAAGTTTCCAAAAATAATGAAAGTTTTAAGAGAAGTATCAATAGGTTTGGATTCAAGGGGCTGAAAGTGTCAATATGCAAAACTTGCTAAAATAGCAAAAATTACAAAAAAAAGGAGGTTGCTCAGATTCGAACCCTGATGGGTTGCGTGGAAGTGGAGCGCCATTCCATCTGAGCCAAGGGCTCATCTTGGTCTTAGTTTACAAACATGCGTATTTAACGTGTTGTTACTTCTTTCTACATTGATATATCTTCACAGGTTGCATGCGTTTGTATCTTTTTTTGTATTTCTTCTCTAAAATTGTCTTGCCATTTTCATTTATGAATTTTAAGTTATCTAATAAGACATGATAACGAGTAGACAACTGTTGTCCAAGAGAGCCGACACTTGAGTTTACTTATGTGTAGTTTTCGTTTAGTTGTTTTAGGTTCCAAAAACTTAAACATGTTTGACATGAAAATGGGTACTAGTTTTCTTCTCGCGGAGTTTATGTGTTAACAAGACTAAATATTACCACCACACAAGCTTCTTTTAAACACAAGTCATCTATGAATGTACGTATGTGAACGTGTGACGCAAATATATATATACATATGATGAGTGTCTAAATACTCATCATTTTTATACCATTTAAACTGCAAAATCATCTGAAAACACTCAGAAACACATCAAAATGATCAAAATATCACAAATCAGTGTTTTATGTGTTTTAAATGCAAAAACATCAAAATCGGATGAAAACATATCAAATTTGCAAAATTGCGCTTTAGTCCCCAAAGTTTCAAAAGTTGTCAAAATAGTCCACGAGCCAAAATTTCAAAGAAAAGTCACCAAAGGTCTTTTTAAAATCATAAATTGTCATATTTAGTCCTTTGATGGAAAATCTACAAGTTTTGAGAAAATTACTGTTTTGGTCCCTGAACTTTTGAATTGGTCAAATTTAGTCCTTGGAAATTTTCAAAAATGTCAAACTATACCTTGGACTATTAAATATTGGCAAAACAAGCCCTTTTGACTACTCTTCATAATTTACAGAATGGGTCCCTCATCTTTCAAAGATTTACAATCTTGGTCCTTAATGTTAATATCCACTTAAACAAACCGGACCCTAGTATGTAAACCCAAGCCCAATATTTAAACCCCTGGCCCAATTATCCTTACCCGGTCCAAAACCTTTAACCCGACCAACCCACCCAATGTTTAAACTAAAAAACCCGCCTCCCCCTATAACCTGTCTTCCCCGACAGGATTACCTGCTACCCCAACACCTTTGTTCCTACATTTCCAACACCACCTACACCAGCCCCTCCCCTACAACTCATTGTCCCCTCCAATAGTCACACTCAATCCCCTCAACTGCCCAAAATCACTTTCCCGCCAAAAAAACAATGAATGGCCAAAAATGACCCTAAGTCATCCAATGGTTGAAAACAGAAGTGGGAATAGCTTAGAGAGAGTAGGAGAAGCAGTTGAGTATAAAAAGGAGGCAAATGGAGAAGAAAAAGGGAGTTAGATATATTTTTAGTTTTTCCTTCAATGTCGTTTTTCAAATTAATATTGTAGTTTAATAAAAATGTTGTAGCTTCAGTGTAATTGTATTTCATTTAAGTTAAAAACAATATTGTATTGTACTCTTGAGCATCACTTCAAGTTTTCTTATAAGTTTTAAATTTCCATCTACTGTTGAAAACCTCAACCTCAAACTCTCAATTGCAAACTTTAAAAAGTTCTATTTCCATCTCATATAAGCACATTCAAGCTTATTATAGGCGTATATAAGCTCACACTCAAGATTTAAGTGATTTTGGTACTTGGTCAAAGAAAGTCAATCGAGGCTCAAAGTGGTATGGAAACTGATAATGGGTGTTGCAGAGGTTGAAATGGACTAGTTTAAGTTAGTATTGGGTTCTGGTTTTGGCCTGCAAAAGCTGGTTATAGTGGTTAGTAGATTTTTCAATTTCAATTTTAAGTCAAAATTGCCTATTATGCTTGCATGTTTAATTGTGGTCACCAATGGGTAAAATCTGTTTAGATAGTTGAATTTAGGTCATTTGGACTTGGTTGATCAGTATCTCTGTCTGGTTCAGTGTTTTTGTTAGTTTAAGTTTGCATCTCAGTCTATAAAGGTGTGTTTGGATCTGCTGTACTCACTGTTTTAAAGGCCTCATCAGTGATTGTCTGTTGTTGTTTCAAGTTGGTTAAGTTCATTTGAGTTAATATCAGTCAACATTTAGTGTTTACATAAGCCCAAAGTCAAAAATCCACCTCATTGGTTCTTAGCAGCCACTGTTGAGATTTTTACAATATCATAAGCTTATTTTGTGTGTTAAATTCCTAGGTCAAGCTTGTAGTAGCTTTATTTCATACATTAACATCATATTCAATCCAAAAATCAAGCTCAAAGTTGGCAAAAGTCAACTTTTCAGTTTTATTAAGAAAGTCAAAATGGCAAAATGTTAGTTTTGGCCAACATAGGTTGATTTTTCATGGGATCATCTCTGGGTCAATTTCAATGAAAATGGTGGTTTTAGAAACTTCACCTGGTCTAATTTCTTATGGTCATTTTTACCTATTTTTGTGATTTATTTATAACCATCAAAACTGCTTATCTTTTGGGTCTATTTTGCCTGCTTTCGAGAACTCGCGAGATCTTGAGTTTTCTCGATAGGTTGCAGATCTTGCAACAAGCTCATCAGAGCTTGTTAAGGTCTGCTCTTTGGTTTATAAACACTCACCCAGGTCATCTTTAGGTTCAATTTATTGGTTTTCAATATTAGCTTATTGGTTGGCTTATTTCTAAGCCAAAAGTGGGCACCTGAGTTCTGTTTTTTAACTTATATCTTATATCATCAAATCTTAGCATCTATTGATTCAGTAGCTGTAGCTTGTTGATTCTTGTTCCATCTTAGTTCCTTTAGCTTATAGTAGTTCCTGCTTTGGTTTGGTAGCTTTTGGTTTTCATTTTGCCTATCAAGTGCTTATTTCAATAAGCACTTGAATTATCAGTTTCATTTTCTTCCACATAGCATACTGTTTTTCCATTTTTCTTAGCTTCTTAACATTATTTTAGAATTTTCCTGAAATTTTCATATTTTTCTAAGTTGTTTTGCTATTTTTCTTGATTTTAACTAGTTTTTAAGTATTTTTAAATAGCTTTAAATACAAATAATTAAGAAAAGGTTCTAAAAAATAATTTTTCTATTTTCTTAAGTTTAGATAAATATTAGAAGCCTAAAAAGTATTTTTCCATAATTTTCTTAGCTTAAAAAGCATTTTTTAGCATTTTAATTAGTTTTAAATAGTTTTAAATTAATAATAAATATATAAAAAGTCTAAAAAATATATTTTCTGTTTTAAAATTAGTTTTATCATATTTTAGATTTTTCTAAATCTTAATTTTATTTTTCTAGTCTTATTTCACATTTTCTTCTATTTTAGAATATTTATTAAATAGTTAAATTAGTTTTTAATTAATAATAATTAATTAATTAGTCATAAAAATAATTTTCCTTTTCTATAAATTTTCTTTTATCATTAGGTTTGTAAAAATGTATTTTTCATATTTTTAGGATCTATATTGTATAAGTTTCACTTTTTATTTAGTACGTTTACGTAATTTTAATTTAAACGTAATTTTTTCGTTTTAGGTTTTAAACGTCATCACTTTAAAAATAGTGATAGCGTTTATTTAATAGATTTTAACTTTTTAATTTTCTTAATTTGCATTTAAGTCGCTTTTATTTATAACCTTTTTCAGTAGTGTAATTATCATACCCAAATCCTTTCTGATCGCTATCATTAGTGATCATTCTATCGTCTGGATCAGTGTTTGCACACCATTGAGTCTCCTTGGGACTTAACGACCCGGGAATCCACTATATTCCCTGATCTTCATTGTATTTGTGTCTGAGCTGTTTCAAGTCTGTTTGACTTGACTGTTTCTTAAAATCAATATATATATATATATATATATATATATATATATATATATATATATATATATATATATATATATATATATATATATATATATATATATATATATTGTGCATGTGTATAAAAGTGCAAAGAATGGATAAATGAGAGAGTTTGAGGCTCATGGTGAGTTCAAGAATGGAGAGTGTATCGTATGTGTTGAACCAATACCAAGA
This sequence comes from Chrysanthemum lavandulifolium, assembly GCA_022545495.1. Lineage (NCBI taxonomy): Eukaryota > Viridiplantae > Streptophyta > Magnoliopsida > Asterales > Asteraceae > Chrysanthemum > Chrysanthemum lavandulifolium. The sequence continues at coordinate 77,525,704 of CM040241.1, read as the reverse complement.
GAAAATCAATAGCCAAGATTATAACCTAAAGCTTGTGAAATCTTAACAACCTTAACCAAGAGACCCTTTTAGAACCTATAATAAGATCACAACACCAAGTTTCCTTCTCCTATCCTTGCGACAGAAATGTAAATGATGCAGTGGTTGTGTTTCTAAGTTTGAGAGTTTAGAAAGTGTGATAAAAATTGAAATAGGACTTGCGTATCTCCTCAGTGGATCGAGTGTCATTATAAGAAAGAAGAAAGGGAGAGTCTTGATCAAACTTTCTTGATGGAGACTTTGTGATGGAGCAAAACTAGCAAAAGTCACTCTCCTTTTGGTGGTTCTTAGATGATCTCGTGATATGCCATGGGAAGAAGAGAAAGATGAGAGTGATGGATCTTTTGTCTTCGAGCGACAATAAAAAGAGAAGGAGGAGCAAAGTTTATATACGCCTTTAAGAGGGTAGGTCTCGAGCATAGGCTGTTTTTGACCAAGATTGCTATCTATCATCATTTCCTATACCTTATGTGGCATTGAATCTTGGATGAAGAAATAAAAAGCTCTTATTCACTTTGGGGAGAAGATAAAGGAAGGCAGGTAAAGTGATTTTCTGATTAAAGTTGGGGTAGGGCGTGTAGAGTAGGTTATAAGATAGATATGGTTTTGTTTTATTATAATATTGTACAAAGTGTACTGCGTGTGTTGTTGAGTCTTCGCGAAAACGTACTCTCCGGGTGTCCGAAAAATATAAAAATTATATTTTTGGAAGCGTCTTTGAAAAACTGATATAAAAATAATGTCGTTGGTTTTTATAGTTCCTTTTTATATTTAAGTCGTAACTTGTCGTGATTATAGATCGAAAAGAAAGAGAAAAAAAAATATAGCCGCGAAAAATCGGTAGGGAGATTTACGAGTGGTTACATTCTTATTGACTCTAATCTATCTACGAGAGCATAGGTCTCATCAAAGTCTATGCCTTCTTGTTGGTTATATCATTGAGCAACAAGTCTAGCTTTATTTCTAGACACGACACCATTTACATCTAACTTGTTTTTATATACCCATTTTATTCCAATTATTGTTTGATTTTTAGGTGGAGGGACAAGTGTCCAAACATTGTGAGAAACAAATTGATTTAATTCCTCTTGCATAGCCATAACCCAACTTTCATCTTTTATAGCTTCTTGAGTGTTTTTAGGTTCTATAGTTGACACGAAACAAAAGAGACTACTTTGGTTTTGGACTTGAGACCTTAGAGTTCTTTCATTTAATTTTCCTATGACATTTTCTACTGGATGATCTTTAGACTCTTTAACATTGACGATTTCATAGTTTAATGGTTCATCTTCCTTGTTTACATTTTCTTTTATTTACAATACTTCACTTTCGATTAACTCGTCATCGACAAGAGGTAAAGAAGTTTTAGGTGGACTCTCGTCAAATTTGACATTTAAAGATTCTTCAACTTTCATGGTTTATTTATTTAGTATTACGTATTCTTTACTATTAGGAGAATATCCTAAGAAAATACCTTCAGTTGATTTTGGATCGAATTTAGTTAAATAGTCTTTTGTGTTAAGTATAAAACATTTACTACCAAAGACTCGAAAGTGTTCTAACGAAGGCTTTTTGCCTCGTAACAACTCATATAGAGTTTTTCCTAAGAATGGTCTAATTAAGACTTGATTTAGTATATAAGTTGATGTGTCGACGGCATTGCACCAAAAATTTTAAGGAATAGATTGCTCATTAATCATGGTGCGACTCATTTCTTGTAGGGTTCGATTTTTCCTTTCAACTACCCCATTTGATTGTGGAGTGCGAGGAGCCGAGAAATTGTGGGTAATACCATTAGCATCACAAAAATTCGTTATCAAATTCCCGACCATGATCCGTTCAGATTGACACAATAGGACTTCCTAGTTGTCTTTGGATTTTTCTACTTAAGATTTCAAAGTGATCAAACGTTTAAGTTATATTCTTTAAAAATTTAGTCCATGTGTACCTAGAGTAATCGTCCACTATAGCCAAGGTATAGAAGTCACCTCCGTAACTTTGGATAGCGGACGGACCAAATAAATCCATATGTAGTAATTCTATACACTTTGTTGTAGAAACCATATTTTTAGCTTTATGACATTGACTCACATGGACTTGTTTCCCGATATTACAAGCATCATAGAAATGATGTTCGTATTTTAGTTTAGGTAGGTTTCTTACAAGTTCTTCGGATGATAGCGATTGAAGAAGTCGCGTATTGGCGTGACCCAATCTTCGATGCCATAAGGTTGAAGTATCATCCATAGAGGTAAGACAAAGTTTTTCTTTTGGTTCACTTCCGATTTTAATAACGTAGAATCCATGTTTTCTAATACCTCTTCCTATAGTAATACCATTTTTAAGATGTTACTACCGGTTTCGCTAAAGAGTACGTTGCCCTTTTTATCACATATTTGACATATACTTAGTAGATTAAAGTTTAGATTTTCTACGTGACATATGTCATTAATGGTCAAAGATTTGTGAGAGATTGTACCTTTTTCGATGATTTTGCTTTTACTATTGCCGAACACCACATTTTTTCTATTGAAGGATTCGTATGAGGAGAACAACGCTTTATTTTCGGTCATATGCCTTGTGCACCTGCCATCCTTGATCCATTCGTCCGGATCCAAGTCAAACTTTAGGCACACCTAAGAAAACAAATAACTCAAAAGTTTAGTCCCAATTTGTTTATGGGTCCATTGGTGTTATACATTTCATTCATATGAGGCATATACAAAAACGGTGTAAAAGCATTCCAAGGTACATAGTTTTGAAATGGAAAACCATTTTGTGTGTTAGGATTCCAGCCTATTTGATGGTGGTTGCTTCTAGCATAAACATTGTTTGGTCTTCTTATAGTTGTGTTAGGTTTAGAGAACGATAGAGTTTTGTTTTTCATTAAACCTTGATCTTGTTTTAAGGAGGGTGGTTATTTGACATTCCTAACAGTAACATGGGTTGGTTCTTTTTAATAACGACAACAAATTCGGTTCTAGAAGAGATGGTTGCATTATTTTTACTATTTACTGTTGCAGGTGCCCGAATCCCTACTTTTACACTAGCTGGATCCCTTTTCAAGGGATCCGCCAGATCCGGCACTACAGTGTTTATTTTTTCATTTGTTTTAATGAATTATGTTTCCTTAACTTCGCTAGTTGACGCAATATGTTTCTGAATACCTAGACCCTTTTGATTATTACCCGTTTTAACACTATCAAGTATTTTATCAAGGTAATTAGTACTTAGTCTAGCAATTTTAGAATCAAGATGATCAACTAAAGTTTGAAGTTCTACACAAAGCTTGCATTCACCACTTACTTCCTTTCCTTTTTCTAGTCTCTTTAATTTATCTTTTAGTTCAAAAACTTCTTTTTCTAAAAGTTCATTTTTGTTTTTCAAAAGTTTGTTTTTGTTAATTACCTTGAGACTAATTTTGTAAATCTTGTTATATTCTAGATGTAAGGATTCATCATCTAGAGATAAACTACTATAATATAGAGAGTCGAAACATACCTCGTTGGAGTCCTTGTCCATAAGACAAATTTCTTCATTCTCTTCCTCACTCATTCCGTATGATCCGCTTACGAACGCCTTTTGTTCGTCGCGTTTGGGACACTCACTAATAAAGTGATTTGGATCCCCGCATTTAAAACATTTGCGTTCATCCTTCACTTTCTTGTCGTCTTTGCTTTTCCGCAAACCTTTCTTGTCATCATAGGGTTGCTTGATATATCTTCCTTTTCTCCGAAAGAATTTCTTTAAGTCTTGTACCGCCATTGCATACTCCTCGTCTTCACTTTCTGAGGATGAGGTTTCTTCATCACTCGAGACTTTCTTGGCTTTTAAAGCAAGAGATTTATGTTTCTTTTTCTTTTCCTTCGAGACCTTAGAGTCTTTGGCGAGTACGATCTCATAGACTTTTAGGTTGCCTATGAGTTCATCGAGAGTGAGGATTGACAAGTCTTTGGATTCTTTAATGGCCGTCACCTTCGGTCTCCACTTTGATGGAAACGCCCTTAGAAATCTCCTGACTTGATTACGACTAGAAAAAGACTCATCAAGTGCTTGTAATGAAGTAATAATAGTATTAAAACTAGCAAATGCATTATCAATACTATCCTCATCCAATATTAAAAATTGTTCATATTGTTGAACAAATAAATCAATTTTGTTATTTTTTACTTGTTGATTTCCTTGGTGTGTTACAACCAAAGAGTTTCAAATTTCTTTAGCGGTTTTATGTATAGATATTCTTTCAAATTCCTTTTTGTGTAAGGCATTATATAAAATCATTTTTGCCTCACTATTTTTGGAAAGCTTTTTCTTTTGGTCGTCAGTGAGACAATCATGGGAAATATTTTCTTCATTCTTGGTTTATCATCTTTACAGATTGCTTGAAAATCACCTTCAAAATAATATACCAAATATCAATATCTTTAGATTTCACATAAGTTTCAAATCTATTTTTCCAATAAATAAAACTATTAGTTTCAAGTAGTGGAGGTCGTTGCATAGATTGCCCTTCTCTATAGCTTTCAAAACTCATTTTGATCGAAAAGTTTTTAAAATACAATTTACTTTAAAACTTTTTGAAAACCTTGCTCTTGATGCCAATTGTGGAAAACTAGAAAGGGGGGGGGGGGTTGAATAGTTTTCCCGATATTAATTTAAGTTTTAAAGATTTAGATTCAATCTTATGTGAATTCTTATGGATGGATAAATAGTACGAAGCAATAAATAAAGTAAGTAAATAATACAAGTAAAGTAAATGATAGAAAGTAGCGACACAAGTGATTTATAGTGTTTCGGCAACAAGGACACCTTCCTTGCCCTACTCCACTCCCCGATTACCCCACTCGAGAGTCCAAGCACTATGTCAACAAGCTCCTTCAACTTGGAGGAAAAGCCTCACAACGTCGCTTACACTTTTTCCGGTACAAAGCTAAATACCGAGTTCTTCCACGAGGTAGAACTAAGCCTTTACACAATTATTACACAACAACTATGTGAAATATGAATTACAATATACGCTACAGAAATCTTGTGGATGGACAAATCAATCAAGGACCATTTGCTTGGATGATTTGCAGAGTAGCGTGATCTCGCCTTCGTGAAGGACCTAAAAGAGAATCACAACAAAAGATAGAAGAACTACTAGAATGATCAAATGATCAGAGGTTAGGAGAGTGAGATAATATATGAGAGCGTTGTATGAAGAAGGGTGAGAAACAATGAAGAAATGACTCACTATTTATAGGCAAAAAGCCTTCTGTCCCACGGTTCCAGTGGATCCCTCACCCAAGGGATCCGGCCAGTGCATTTCCAGGGATCTGGCTATCTGGGTCAGTTTAGTCCCGATTTTGGGTTGCAAACCGGGTATGGGTTATAGGTTATGAGCCATGGGTCATGGACTTTGGGTCATGGGTACCCAACAAGATACAATGTATCTAGACAATGGGTCTTGGGTCATGGACATTGGGTCATGGGTCATGGATAATACCCAACATGATTTCATGCATGATGTCATGCAATGGGTCATGGGTTATGGATTAGCTCCATGGGTTTGGGTCATGGGTCTTGGATATTACCCAACCTATTACATATAATATTACAACATATTATTATTACAACATTTATGTAAATGATCAAATGTATATACTTTGCAAAACAACATGTATTCTTATAATTTTACTTATGACAACTTTATATTTGTTATCAACAAAACATAACGAGATCACTAAATATAAACAAACGTTTTCACGGTTTATTTGTATTAACACTCTTAAAGGCAAGATCACGACCTCTAGAACACTTGGACACTCAAGACATGAGTTGCTAGGATTCTTCATCTCCACAAGATCACTGAAGTGTATCTTGTTATTCTTCCTTCTCAAGTGTGTTGTAGAAGTGTTGTAGTAGTTGTGTAAGTAAGGCGTTGGTCCTTTGATGTGTTGTACTAAGTAGGTGTTGATTGGGTTGTGGTTCCTCCATTGTTAATGGAATCCGGTGTCTAGCCTTATACCGGATAAAGTGTAGGCGAAGAAGGTTTGGTTATAACTTGTGTGAAGAACCCGGTATTTAGCTTTGTACCGGATAAAGTATAAGTGACGTTGTGAAGGCTTCTCCGCCGATAAAAGGAGTTTGTGTTGTGTTGTGTAGTGCTTACCGAACTCTCGAGTTGGGTACTCGGGGAGTGGAGTAGGGCAAGGAAGGAGTCCTTGTAACCGAACCACTATAAATACTTGTGTTGTGGTTGTGTCTTTCTATCCTTCTCTCGTAGTTTAGTTTTATATGCTTTTCTACTATCAATATCCAACAAGTCAAAACTAGATTGACATAGTCTATCTAAAAGTTTTAAAATGAAGTTTTAATCGGTAAAACTATTCAAACCCCCTTCTAGTTTTCTACAGTAATGATGGCAGTGGGTTTCGATTTTGGTTTTTTAGGTTTGAAAGAAAATCGGGTATGCGGAGTGTGTTTTGTAGATTAAGTTTTTAGATCTAGTTGGTGATTGGTGATTGTAGTGGTGGTGGTTGTAATTGATGACGATGATGCAGTAACGGGAACATGATGGTGTTGAATGGGTTGAAGATGAATAGCCATAAAAGGAATGGGTTGAACACATGGGGCAACAGTGGTGTGGTGAGTTTTTTTTTGTTTGGAGTATAATGAGTTGAAGATGAATAGCCATAAAAGGACCGGGTACCATTGGAAACCCGACCCAACGAGTCTAAATCGGGTAATAAAAAACTAGATGGGAAAAAAAAATTCACGTAGATAAAAAAAATGAAATGAAAAATCATATGGATATCTTAGTGGTATTTACAGGTAATAACAAGTTTGATTGGTGATAATGATATTTTAGAGAATACATTACCCATATTTAAATTTTTGAGCCATCATATAAACATTTGTTTATTTACCCTAAGAGACCCGGGTACAATGGCTCATGGCTTGAGCCATAGCCTTCGACGTGAGACTATGGCACGACATACCATACCGTAGCTGGGCTGGTAAGGCTTGGCGCTGTGGCCACCAGCCCACGCCAGAGCCTTATAAAAACATATAAACAAGTGATCATGTTAATAATATGGTAAATCCCAAGGCTCGTGATTACATAAATCAACCTCATGAATAATATCAACACAACTATCATTCCCTTCTAACTACTTCAAGTAATACGATGCCAACTCATCATCCGTAGGAGAAAATCAAAACCCCGAAAAAACTGAAGACGAAGCCAAAATAGACAACTGCATCTCCCTCATCTTCTCAACATTGTTTCTCCTCACAAAACCATCATCACCACCATCATGATGACCATCACGATCCATCATACTCCAATCAGATTGTTGGTTTATACTCATTATATATCCAAGTTTATGTATATATATGTCTTCCAGGAGAATATTAGTAGTTATGTGCTGAAGAGGATAATGGAGTTTTATAGTTTTATGTTTTTGACTTTTTATTGCTATGTTATATTTTCATATTTTGCATGTTGTTTCAGGTTTGAGGGAATATGGTTCCACGTATGGGTATGTTGGAATACTAAGTATGACCACGTGACCAGGCTACATTTGTGTTGGACAAGGTATTAACCCACGTCGATGAGTGGTTTAGTAGCCATGTGGAGTTTTATTTGAACATGGTATTATAATCAAGTGATTAATTGATTATTGATAGATATTGATCGCCAAGTAACATTAAGGTAGACTAAGAATAAGATTTTCTCGGTTGACTGTATTTCTTTTATACATAGAGTTCTGTTTTTTCAGCCGGCAAATTTATAAAGTTTGAGTTTGTTGTTATATAAAATTAAACAACATAAAAATGACGACTAATCTTACATATCAATACTTCCACCGATTAATCTCATGACGAATAATCATAGAGTAAAACGACGATTTTTCACAAAGCAATGTATGCAAGAGGATTATGTATTTTTTTTTTATTTTTATGTAATGTGTTTTATATTAATGAAATTAAATTTTAGTTATTTAGTTATAAATATATTGTTTTATTTAAAGATGAAAAAAAAAAGAAAAGAAAAAAGAAGTATAACGACATCACAAAAACTGGTGTTATGTTAGGGAGAGGGGTTTTGATGTCATAACTAAAAGTGGTGCCATGAGAAAAATGTGCTAAACTAACACCATTTTTTTTGGCACCACACGATACCTCTAAATAAAACACATAAACTTTTCATAACTTAGCCCATTATGAATAGCCCATTTCAAAGCCCACACAAACATTTCAAACCCCAAATCATACACACTTCAATCACACACAGTCACACACCACAATCCATTCACATCATCATTCATTCAAGACCGATGACGAGTCGGTAAACCACGTGCTCTTCGCACCCATATCCATACACATCACCCGCTCACGTTATCAAACCCCCACTGTACCCACTACCCTACGCACCCCAGCGCACATTAGCACTCCCCACCCCATCAATAATAAACAAAAAAACCAATTTTCATATCCCTTTTTTTTCTTCCACACACAAAAAAAAAAAAAACCTCTTTTAGGGTTTCATCTTTATCACACACACACACAGTGACACACACAGTAACTGCGTGTTTTTGTTGATGAAATTTACCGTCTTGTTAACGAATTCAACGAATTCACCGTTTAATTTTGACCAGTCTGTAAAAAAAATCATCTTTTTTTACCTAAGTTAGTTATGAAACCCTAGGTAGTTAATTAGTTATGGTTGATTGATTGATTAGGTTGTTTAAAGTTAGTTAGGGTTATGTGAGTGATTTTGATTGGTTAGGTTATTGAGGGGATATATGGCGCCGAGCCGTAAGAAAGGAGCGAGTAAAGCGGCGGCTACGGCTGCGGCGTGCCGGAAGTGGAAAGTAGGTGATCTGGTTTTGGCCAAAATGAAAGGATATCCTTCTTGGCCTGCTAAGGTATATTGTTACTTAGTCGGTTAGGGTTTTGCTTAGTCGATTAGTTGGTTGCCTCTATCGTTGTTTATTTTGTTATTCGTAGTTTTGGATCGAGAAAATATGTGGTTCTGATAAGAAAAGGATATCCTTCTTGGCCTGCGAAGGTCTATTGGTTTGTTAGTTAGTTAGTTAGGGTTATTGGTTATGATGTATTGCGTGTTTGGATCACCTTATTTAGCCTCCTTATGGGCTTATTTGACTTTGTAAAACCCGATAAGCTCACTTTTTGGAGCTTATGACCATATTGATTTTAGCTTTATTGGCTTACGCCAATAAAGCTATAGTTTAATAAGCTCTAAAACATCAGCTTATCGGCTTTTACAAAATCAAATAAGCCCATAAGCCGGCTAAATAAGCTGATCCAAATGCCTCCTTATTGCTATGTATAATATAATATTTCGTTGTGATTTGTGAAATGATTAGTTTTGGATCGAAAACATATGGGCATGATAGAAAAGGATAAAGATGTAAACTTTGCAACAAAACGGGTATTGGTTTTATGTTTGAAGTAGTTTTAGATGATTTTGAATATCAAGTTATGCTAAGGAATGATAGGAGTTATCGATTTAGCATGCGTTTGTATAGGTGTTTTGTAATCTGATCTATGTGATTATTTTAAAAGGATGACCTTTGGAGTATGAATGATTGTGATTTGTAACGAAACTAGTACTGCTTTAGTTTATGTATGCAGTAGTTATAGTGTGATATTCAGAAACAAGCTTTGCTATTTTTGCTATGGAAGAAAAGGGAATACTTGTTTTAGGATGCTTTGCTATGATTATAGCCTTTTAACATCTTGATTGTTGCCTTTTAACTTGGTTGTGAAAGGGCCACTTTTAAAACTAGACAGTTCGTGGTTCTGATAAATTTGAAAACAAAGGGCTAAAGATTTAAACTTTGCAACAAAGTTGATAGTTTTTATTGGCAGTAGTATAAGTTATAATAACAATCAAGTATTGCTAATTTTCTAATGGAATAATTGATAGTAGAGTAGATTCATAGTATGTTTTGTAAAGTTATCTGTATGTTGATGTTCTTGGTGTGCCTTATTATATAATGTATATAATTCTGTATTGTTTAAGGAGGAGATCGGGGTAAGAAGCTTGTGCTTATTGCTAATCTAATTGGTGGTTGCAGGTTAGTAAGCCAGAAGATTGGGGGTACAAGGCTGACTTGAAGAAAGTTCTAGTCTTTTTCTTTGGAACTCAACAAATGTAAGTACAGTTTTGGGTTGGGTTGGGCTGGGCTATCTAAATTTTGGGAGTTTTATCGTTTTGTCCTTATTAAATCTTATGTTGATGTTGTTACGTGTTCTCTTGCAAATGTGTATCATTGTGACGAGATGTGTATGTTACACATTTATGCGATTGTCACTTGAAGCTGTCATTTAGAGTATTAGACGCTATAGGGGAGAGGTTCAATCATCTAGCTCTATAAGAGCTTAACTTGTGTTCAACCACTTGTTAAAAAAAGTGAAATACCATGTTGATGATCTTAAAGCTATTAAACTTGGGTAGAGTTTTATCATGATACCCACCTAAAGCTCCGAAATGAGACTTTAGGTTGGTTATAGGCCCCAAGTAGATCAGCCTGGCCGTTGTTCAGTTTTTTTCCTTTTCTCATGGTTGTCATCAGTCTTAAGAATTAATAATTTTTAATGAACAAGTCCCATCATCTGGTCTCAGCTGTAGTGTAGTAAGATTGCTGCTTTACTTGCTATATAAAGGTGTTACAGTATATTTTAGGTTGTGGTTTGATCAAAATCTAAGGTTGGGTTGCTATCTTAGCTTATACTCTGGTTTTAAATTAATGAATGCGCATACTGATTTTTGCTTCGTAGCTTATTATATATTCGCTCCTCTTGTTTTCTTGACAGCTACCCAAGCTGTGATTTGTAATGCTCTTTCACAGCAGTTATTTTTTAGACAAAATATAATAAATTTAAGCAAACTAACTCAACGATGGTGTTGGTTATTAGATATGCCAAATAATATAATATTATTATTATCATGTTTAGTGCAAGACCACAAGTATTACAATAGTGCACAACAACACAGGGGTGAAGTTAAAAATCCCACGTTGAAATAGTAATAACCGTCAACCGATCAGTGCATTGGTAGCTGTGAGAACATAGAGAGGAAGCGACTATATGATAAGCTACAATGAAAACATCATTTCAAGCATTTTTTGATTTTTTACATCAGTATGAGCTAATACAACAATTCGGACCTCAGATTTAAATCAATCTACTTCCTAAGAATAAACATTATTGTCAAAATAACAAGTAAAAGACATATCTTAGCGCATGTTAGACCCCAACTAGCGTGAGAGAATAGCAAGCTAATCAGTTAGCTTTGGTGGCTGTCAAAACTTAAAAGACTAATCAACCTAATTATTTGGTTTACATCTCTAATCTACATGATGAACTTAATTATAGCCGTTGTTTAATTACACGGAATGCCATTATGCAAACTAGTTGGATGGTGATATGTAGATATGGCGTGTATTTTTTTTTGTATGTATGAAGTCTAAAAAAGGTGCGACTATATCATGGCTAATTTTTAATGTGTACATTGAGATATGTAATTGATATTGATTAACTATATTATGGGTCGGAGATTGTGTTAATGACACTCGTAGTCTGTACCATTGCTATTGTGGATCTTTTTTTTTTTGTTTAAAATATATTAATTAGAATTTCACAATTGAGTTTGCCTTTGTCCTATAGGGTTGATTATTGGGTCCCCGGAAGTTGGCTTTTATAATGGATGCTTTATTTTTTGGTCTCTCGTCTCTTTCCTCTCGGTGCACACAAGTGCACACACATGGTTTTTATCATATATTTTTTAGCTTTGAATCCACAAATACAGGCAATTGTATATTAAGAAAGCTTAAGAGTAGCCACTAGAGAGAGGTGCATCGTTTTGTTTATCTATCAAACAAAGGAATACCATAAGAATTCTTGATGCTAGACCGTATATTGTGTGAGATACAAGGCAATCACTAAAATTATTGGCAGTCAGTGAATGAATTTTATTGAATGAGTTTTGTTTGTGTTACCACGATGATTCCTTGTGTTAAATGACCATGTAGGAATGATTCTATACTGTAAGTTGGAGTTTGATGTGTTCAAATAGGATCTAGTTGCAAGGCTGGGCACATACTTGCGGATATAATTGATGTTACAAACATTGGTAGCTGTACAAGCTCACTTAACCACCTAGAATTCTTTTGTTTTGACAAATTTTCAAGTCTAGCATGCCATAACTGATCTTTTTGTTGCCTAGTTATTTCTTTCACAGAACAAAGGATTTTTTCAGATGATAATAGGAGTCAAATGCATGTGCAAATCTCACCTCATGGCAAAATCTATCCCTTAAGTTACTTTTGCTATAAGTTACTTACTTTATATGGATGAACTGAAATAACATTGTCTTAACTTTATATTGCATCTATGCTAAATTTTATAGAGGATCTATGATGCTATTCTATCTATAGGATCATTCAGTTAGTGGACTTGTTCAACTTTGTTAGGTTCAGTTTGCTTTTACAAAATTAATGCCTTTATCTATTGTAATATGTACCACATGCATCCACAACTGGCTCTAATTAGTTATAAAGTGAATATAGGGTTTAAATGTTAGTATGTAGTTTTAAAGTATTGCACATTTAAGTTGATATTTATAGAAGCACACAACTGAATGAAACAAGCACCCAGTTATTTGGATATTTGCAGCTTATGTTGAAACCAAAAGAAGTATACTATTATCTTTGTGTTGATCAAAATATATTTTTGTCGGTCATTATAAATTGACGAATTGAACAATGTGGATAAATGCATCGTGTTTGAAACATGTTATAAGAGAACTCATGCTACAGTCATTCCAGTCGTAAATTCGCAGGCTTAATGTAAGCTTATATGTTGAAGTGACATTGTTTGCCTGTGAAGTAACCGTAAAGAGTATCTGATATGCCTGTGAAGTAACCGTAAAGAGTATCTGATATTAAAAAAACTGAAACTATGGAAACAATTAGTGCCAGCCTGTGTAACAGATGATGCAAATGTTTCCTGCGGCGCTTACTACAAGTCAAATGTTACATATTTTTTATATGTAAAACACAAAATAAGTGTAGTCCACTATATGCACTTTGAACTTTTACCTTGGCAGATGCGTTAACTTTTTAGAATTATGGTGCTGTTTGGTTTGCACAAAATTTGTGTGGTCATCTTGTTGCCTTATTTCCATGCCTTTATTCAATTATTCTTGTGGTGTTTTGTTCTACAAACAACATTGGGTATCATATGAGTAGGCTCACCGTTCTATCACTAATACACACTAGGTTACCATAAGTTAAGATCACTCCTAGTTGGGAGTTACTAGATGGCTGAAGGTAACAAACAGCGAGATAAATAATGGTTTTGACTTTTGACTAGCATGAATGAACCACATATGTATGATGATGAAATTTAACCTTTAATCTTGGATGTGCATTTTGAAAGTAGATGGCTGAAGGTACCAAACTGAGACGAATAATGGTTGAGTTTTTGACTAGCATGAATGAACCACATATGTATGATAATGAAATATAACATTCAGGAAACTAGGACATAAAATGACCAAGGCAAGATGTTTTATTTTTTAGTTTTAGTTTTGTTTGGCTTTTTTTCTTTTTTATTTATTTATTTATTTATTTTTTTTGTGAAAAAAATGAGCTGTGTCGTTTAAGATGGGATTGGAAGTCTCAAATTATGATGAATAAGGGTGCTTAGGTAACTTAGTATAGCTTTAATGATTGTTTCTTTTGCTATTGACGCAAAACGAGTTACCCGAAACTTATTTTTTGAGCCCTGTTGATTCGACAATTAGAAGCAGTATCAAGGATAAATAGTTGATAGTTGTGAGTGCAACTCACAATAGTTAGGTAATAGTTTCAACAAGCTAATTTAAACACCCCCTTTTTTCCTGTACATGGTGAGGGAACTACACTTGTTATGGAACATACACCTTTCTATGTAGAGGTTTGGTGGGTTTTAACAGTTCCTGCGCCAATTTTTTTGATGATTTGTCATTGTCTTTTTGTTTGCTTGTTCATATTGTTTTTTCTTTGAGGGTAGACTGCTTATCTGGATGGACTAAGTCTATCTCTCTTTGCAGAGCGTTCTGCAGTCCAGCTGATCTTGAGGCTTTTACAGAGGAGAAGAAAGACTCTCTTTTGGGAAAACGTCATGGGAAAGGTGCTGACTTTGTTCGTGCTGCCAGGGAAATTATTGATAGCTATGAGGAGCTAAAAAAACAGGAACAAGCTGATGGTGTTATTACACTCGGTCAAACAGTTTCGACAAATGGTGTCAAGTCGGAGGAATGTGTTGCAAGTTCTGGGTCAAAGGATGAGGCTCTCGCTCCTACTGCTGACTCATCCCCAAAAATGTCGATTTCTTCAAAACTTAATGATGCTTTGGCGACACAAGATGTTCTCCACAAGGGGGACATAATATCTGAGGGGAATAACGGCAATTCTGCTGTCACAAAAGCACCTTTGCCAACCACATACTCTAGAAAGAAACATTCTGGTACTCACATGTCCGCATCTAATGGAAGGGTACCATCTGCTAGAAGGGCAAGGAGTTCTTGCATATATCAGAACCGCACAGTGTCTTCTGAAGACGCTGTGATGAATAATGATCGTTTATCTAGTATGCCACGGGAAGTGACTCAAAGGAGGAGCAAAAGGGCCAGGACATCGCCAAGTTCATCTGATGGAATGGGCTCAAATGCAAGTCCTGAAGAAAACGGTTCTGAAATTGTAACCGGCGACTCTGATACCAAGAGCTTCAATGAAGTCAACTGTGTGCAATCTGGTTATAAAGTTATGGAGCATGAGAATGCCATGGAATGTTCTGAGGGAGACATGCAGTTAAGTCAGAGGCTGGAACTTCAAAATAAAGCTGTCATTGTCAAGAAGAAAAGAAAGCCAAGTAGAAAACGTGCTATCACAGTTACCACTGAGTTCCCTGATCGAGCAGACAGGCAATCAACTTCTGGTATTGAGATAAACAAAACCGAACCTGCTCAGAATGCTGATTTTGAAAATTCCCGTGGAAAGTTTACCAAGGAAAATGGTGATGAGCATCTGCCTCTAGTGAAAAGGGCCAGGGTTCGAATGGGTCGAACATCATTATCTTCGGAAGCCGCAAATAAACCAAGGCAGGACTGTACAATAATAAGTGATGCAGAAATTTTCTCTGCAGAGGGGGACCCAATGGCGGTTATGGAAGTAGCAGATCCGTCTTTTACACTAAGAAAATGTACGGTAAATAAGCCCCCGCTATGGGAAGCTACAAAGAATAAGAATTTTGGCTGTTTAGCTGATGGTGAAGCTGCTTTACCACCGTCTAAGCGGCTCCATCGTGCTCTGGAAGCTATGTCTGCTAATGTTGCAGATGATGAGCCAATTTCTCCTGGAGGACCATCTGCCTTGAAGACCATTGTTAATGGATCTCTTTCCCCAAAAGAAACCGAAGAGTCTGTCGTACAAAAGTCGAACTCTCCCAGCAATGGTGTGTGCAGCAAATTAGCTCCACCAGCTGAAGAAAAACAGACAGTTGATAAGGACAATACCTGCAGTCAACCTTCTGGAACTAGTAGCAGCCCATCACAAAAGGCAGTGGAAATTGCTGACAGTAAAGATTCTGTCATGTTGCATTCTTGTAATGGAACTGCCGAAACAGTTTTAGTCCTGCAAAGCCCGAAACCTTCCTCAGATGCTATTGAGAACAAAGAGTCTCCCGGTGAATGCAATGATACTTCTGTTGTCTCTATAGCACATAGTAATATTGAGTGTCAGTTTGAAACTTCAGAGTTGAAGGAGGGTAGCAAAAAAGATTCTTCAGATGTTTCTGAGATGCATTCAGATCCTATATCAAGCAATTTGGAAAATGGGGTTGTTTTACATGACGTGAATCTATTGCAGTCTTCTCCACAGAAAAGCTGCAATGACAATGCAATGTAAGTATGTGCATCTTTTGAATCAGTCTGCATATCCTCTTTTAAGATAGTGCTAAAGGTGGCATTATGGATGGGGTGGGTGGCTCAGGTTATGGGTTAAACTAGTCTTCTTATCATACAGATCGGATTTTGTATTATTAACAGTTAGTGTTGAATTTTCTTACTAAAATTATATTACTTCAATAATAGTTTAATTAGTGATGAAAATGCAATAATAATACACTTTGGTGATTCAGGACTTTCAACGTGTTTGTCTCCTTCCATCTTTTTGCTGATCCCCATTTGACCCGTAAGAGACTAAACAACCTGAATCCATATATATTAGCGCCACCTCTAGATAGTGCTGAGATTTCCTTTTTCTACTGCACGTTTTTGCTATTCTAGTTGCATTATTAACATCGTAGTTGGATCCATATCTGTCTTAGACTGGTAGATACTGAAGCAACCAAAAAAGCAAACATGGAAGTTGATGAACTTCCATCTTCAACGAATGTGGCTGAGTTAAAGACTGTTGTTCCTGGTCCAGAACCTTCTCATTCATCTGTAATTGAAGATAGCTTGAGCCATAAAACTGGGTCAGGTACCCGGGAATCCCCTCCCCCGACTGATGGGTTAGACTCAAGTACACGAGCCTCTCCACGAAATACTACAATTTTCAAAATATCCGCTTCAGATAATAGTACTTTACCTGAAAACAGTAGTAGCCCTGCTGTGAATGAGAAACCGAAGCCAACCGGCAACTGGAGCATTATATCAGAAGGAAATGCTGCTCTCGCCTCCTTTGAGGCCAGTCTTGAGGCACTAACACGGACAAAGAAAACAATTGACCGATCTACCCGCCTTGCGATTGATTGTGCTAAATTTGGTATTGCTGTTAAGGTAATATTATCCTCTTTTAACTTCTCTGTTCTTCTGCAATATTATGATGTGGTGTGGCTGGATCGTTTAGGGTAGTGTCGAGAAATTATGTTTAATTGTTCATACATTACATATTGGGGATGTTCAAGATAGTGTTGGATATGCTTTTATTGTTTGTAGCTGTTTAAGATGATAAAAATTTTGAGTGTTTTGACAGCTTCTGATTATTTGAGGAATTGATAGATCAAATGACTGACATATCTGTGAAAAACTGAGATCTTTTAGGATATAAGGGTCCGTCAAAGTGTTCAAGATAGTGTTGGATATGCTTTTATTGTTTGTAGCTGTTTAAGATGATAAAAATTTTGAGTGTTTTGACAGCTTCTGATTATTTGAGGAATTGATAGATCAAATGACTGACATATCTGTGAAAAACTGAGATCTTTTAGGATATAAGGGTCCGTCAAAGTGGGTTAAAAGAAAGGATGAATAGGTATTTTACGTTACCTGTAGGAAATCTCTTGTTGTAGCTGATACGAAACTAGTTATCTAAGACTGGTAATTCGAGGTAAATGAGAAGCAGCTCTTTATTTGATCACTGAACACTGATTGTTCTGATTATAAGGCCAACGATCAGACAGTTAGTTTTCAAACACAAATCTTAACAAAGGCTAATTATGATCCTGTTGATCCAGAACTAGAGTTTCTTTGGCAAGATTTTAAACAGCCACTCATATTATGCACCATGTTCTTGGATCTGCTATCCATGTGCTAGTTGTAAATCTGTTTTTGAAATTTAATGACGAACTGTTAATTTATAGCCCTAGATGATCTTATTAGTTCAATTTTTGTTTTTGATGTCAATTGTAATCTCTGGCTTGCATTTAGGCAAACCAGTTTATACCTATGGTCACTGTTACCATGCCTTGGGTTCTGGTTATTTCCTATGCAAGTTTGAAGCTGTTTTCAGTTAGGCGGAAGTACATGTATATTTCAGTTCAAATAGTTGAGTTAATTATGAAAAGGGTATTGTGGAGCTGGTGATGAATGTCATCATCACCTTTAGTATAGGAAGTTATAGCTTTAGGGATCAATAATAATTCGTACTTAAAACTTCATCTTGTATTATCATGCGTCATTTTCATTTTGTTGTCTTCAAGTTTCCCGTCCATTGGTGGGTGTGCATCTTTGATAAAGTTACACAAGCATTTATTATTTTGAATGTAGGTGGTGGAGACAATTGCTCGTAGTTTGGAAGCGGAAACAAGTTTGCATAAACGAGTGGACTTGTTCTTCCTTGTGGACTCTATTGCACAATGTTCTCGGGGGCTCAGAGGTATGTGCAATTGTTGCTTTCTCAACTGGAGAAATGTAATATATATCGTCTTTTACTCGTGTTTTTGCTACCTGTTTATTCCCAATGATCTAGAGATTTGTGTTGCAGGTGAAGTAGGTGGGTTGTATCCTTCAGCAATACAAGCAGTGTTACCACGATTGTTGTTGGCTGCTGCTCCTCCAGGCAGTAGTGCTCTTGAAAATAGAAGGCAGTGCTTAAAGGCAAGTCTTGTTCTTTTAAATATATTACTCTTTATCATTATCATATGGTGGGCCATTTTGTTGCCATCGTTGGTGTGTAAGTTTTCATGTCATAGAACAAGTGGCAATCTTGTCCCATTTACATATAAAAGGCCAGATTTGGTTAGTGTATTATCTCGAAGGGTTTGAAGGTTACCCTGAAGTTTATCTTTTCTAATACATACAACTAACGGCATTAATAAAAAAAAAAATATACATACAACATTAGTAATATTTAAAAAAATAAGGATAAACAGTGTTTGTGGGTCCCCAGACCTATCAGTGATTACTCAATTTCAAAATATGGTAAACATCGCACTGAAGATAGTTACAAGCATACACTGCAAATACAACATTTATGTTGTCTCTTGATATAGTGTTTGTACTGCTGGATAGGTTCTGAAGCTGTGGCAAGAAAGGAAGATTCTTCCAGAACCAATGATTCGTCACCATATTCGTGAGCTTGATTCTCTCAATAACATGTCTTCTCGGATCGGTAATTCTTCTCGCCGGCCCTTTAGGAATGAAAGGGCCTTTGATGATCCAATTAGGGAAGTCGAGGGCATGCTAGTTGATGAATATGGAAGGTATTAAGTAATCTATCTTTCCGTAGATTATTATGAAATAATCAAATTAATCTAGTGATGTTTAATGGATTTTTTTTGGCTTCCAGTAATTCGAGCATACAGTTATCTGGCTTCTGCATGCCAACAATGCTCAAGGATGAAAAAGAAGAAAGTGATTCTGATGGAGAGGGATTTGAGGCTGTTACTCCTGAAAGGGATCCTCAAATTCCTGAAGAACGTGATAAGGTACCTACACCTCCAGCAGAAAAGCATACCCATGTCTTGGAGGACGTTGATGGTGAACTTGAGATGGAAGACGTGGCTCCTTCTCGGGAAGGTGAAATAACGTCTATTGATGATAGTAAATCTGCAGGAACATCCCACCTTCAAATCAGACAAGATTTGCCGCCATTACCCATAGATATGCCTCCCTCATTTCCTCCATTGCCAAGCTCTCCTCCACCCCCTCCAGCCTCACTTCCACCACCCCCACCACCCCATCTAGTGTCCCTTCCTCCACCCCTTCCGGCCTCCCTTCCGCCACCTCCACCTCCTCCTGTCTCTCTTCCACCACCACCACCCCCTCCGACATCTTTTCCTCTGCCTCCTGGAGTCTCACTCCCTCTACCTCCTGGAGTCTCACTCCCTCCACCTCCTGCTCCAGCCTCTCTACCTCCACCGCCTCCAGCCTCCCATTCTGCACCACCTCCAATCTCAGACACCCTGGGAAACTCTGCTGATGCAAATCCTTATGCATCTAATCAGGTAAAGTTTGAAACTTACTTTTCATTACTTTGAACTAGTGGTTACAATTACGACCCATTTATTTATAACTAGGTCGACTTGTTATGTTTTATCAGCTAATGGTATAATGAAAAAATCTACAGACGAAAACAGATCAATTGGATCGAACAGGTCAAATATAACCTAAAGTGTTCTTTTGTAAAAAAATAAAATAAGCCCCCTATAATGTTCTACACAAAATGCTATTTGTTATGGGAATAACTGATTTTTTTAACCTTATTCAAAACCAACTGTTCACATTAAAATCTCACAAGAAGTGTTCCAGATCAACCCGTCAACCCGTTTTATTAGTACCCAAGATTACACGTTTTAACCTGTTATCCCCCTCTATGTTGACATCTCACATCTCTACTATAAACTGTGACTTGATAGGTTTTGCAATTAATTCCATATATACCTAATCTAAGCATCAAAATGCCATATGTACCCAAAATACAAGTTTTAAATGCATGATGTACAGTGTAGTTAAAGCATGTTTTGGGTAAATATGGCGCTATGGTGTTTATGTTAGGTAAATGTGGAATTGCCCCTAATTTCTATATGTTACATGCAGAACGGTGATGGTGATCTACAGCAGTCAACTTCCCAGTCAGCTCATTACCATTCCGTTGAAGGCAGAGACCCTCGTATGGATATGCAAGTTCCAGAACCATCTAGTTCTAGCTCTTTCAGCAGTTTACCTGTCCCGCGACCACCTGTTCAAGCTAACGGTCCTCTGAGGCCGCCGCACCCTGCTCCGTCATCTCAGTTCTCATACGTTCAATCAGATCAGTCGAGTAGGGATATTCCGCCTCCCTCTTATCCTGGCAGGTTTCATTTTGTCAACAGTACAGACACTGAGAATTTTCATAGTGATCATGATAGAATGCACGTACCCCCTCATGATGACAGCTGGAGGTTTCCACCCCCTCCATACTCTGGTAAAAATCATGATTTATATACTCAAATCAATTGCCGTTTTGCATGACTTGTGCTTCCAGTTTAACCGTTTTTCGTCATTTCATATCTTTTACAGGTCCATGCCTTCCAGATGGCCCCAGAGGACGGTATCCCCCCAATATGTATCATGGTCCACCCTATGAGCCGCCAATGTCCAATAACGGCTGGCATTATCCTGTACGACCTGTAAATCATAGAGAAATGGGACCTCATAGACCATACCCAGATGCACCAGTTCCCATGGGATCTAGAGGTACTTTTTTCCTTGATTTGTTTTTTTTCTCGTCTTGTATATAAACTGATTCATACAAGCATGCTTATGATGTAAGATAGCTATAGAGAGAGCTTGGGCATCTTGATTTGTAAAATGTTAAGGTGGTGTTTGGTTTATGGGTAGTGACTTGATAATGTTTGAATTAACGGTATGGTTTTAATCGGTGTTTGGGTATGTTGGTTTGAGCCTTTGAGGTAATGGTTTGGGAATTAAACCCATAAAAATGGGAATCCTCAATACCTTGTTAAATGGTTGGGTTTAGAAGTCCATATGCATATTCATATTGATTTTGACCAAGCACCACCTAAACTTTTCTTCATTTCGCTCTTTTCTTCTTGTTGGTGCATTGCTGATCTTTTTTGCTGTTGCAGGTCCTAACTATTGGAGACCAAGGTGACTCGCATGAGGACAGCCATTTAATACTCATTGGAACTTTCTTTAACCTATAAGAGACCATATTTCACTTGTATGCAACGGAATTATTGGAAAGGCCTTATTCCATATTACCGTTGTACATATGTGTAGCAAGAACCTATTTGCATCAAACAGTGCACAGAATATCATTCCAAAGATCAAGGTGCGTAATCCTGAGTGTACATGCTTATTCACCAAGGTGAAGACAGATCAGGATGGAGCCAAAGCTAGTTTAAACCTTATGTTAGCGACATACTGTTTATCTTTGGGTTTTTTCTCTTTTGTTTATTTTAGAAGATTATCAGATGTTGTCATTTATGTTTATCCAAATTGGTGAATGCTTTTTTAGTCCTCAGCTGTTAATTTTCGAGAATGCGGCTAAATTATAACCTAGCCATCGCTGTACATTATTGGGATATGTTACATTTAGAATTGATATACTCGTATAATTGTTGCTTTTTGTTGATTATATGGTGTGAAACGTTGATGGTAAATATGGGTCCTCGGCTGTTCTGCTTCAAAAGTGGAATCATGCCTTCTAGTCTGCTGTTTTAAGTTAGTTAACCTTAAGGTAAACAACCTAATACTGCTTTTTTGGTTAACCTTGATGTAAAATTCAAACATTGCTTAACAAAATCATCGAAGTATAGCTACAACTCGGTATACTCTTATTCATATTGGTAGGTGAAATTGGTGAACCGTGCTACTAACACATCTTATGTTTCATTAACCATGGAGTTTGCGGTAAACTAGCTGTTCAAATTTGGGTTACTGGTCCTTTTCTCTTATAGTTCTTAATTTAGTGTTTAAGTGTAGATTCCACCTGCAGCGCCGTTAAACGTCATCATGGAACCTTGTGGAGAGTGTGAAGTGGTGTCCAGAGCGCTCAGGCCTCACCTGTGGATTCTTACCGAACACATTATAGATCTTATGTGTCTTCAAACAGCATATTAGGGAGTTCATGAAGGTAGAATGCTCTCTCATTGTATCTTATATTATAACCATTGTTTTTGGGTTACATATTATAACCATTGGTTTTGCCCAGAGCTGATTAGTGTCTTATTTTTTTACCAATGGTTTAGAAGAACACTGTTTGACCTCGAGTAGTTTATGTTTTCATACACCTAGATTTTAGTTTAAGTTCTAGACACCACACCTGTAACCAAAAACTTGCAAAACTCTCACGACCTGCAAATGTACTCTACCAATTCGAGTAGAATATCAACAAGTACGATTGTCAGACGATGTAGGCTTACATGGGAGACTTGCTCTTTAAACACTATTTATCATCTACAAGGGATTACATTCGTGAGATCACTTCTCTAAACCCCATTTATCACGTATTAACTTTCAGATAATTTAACAGATGCTACATTTTGTGCAGAAACTTATTAACGCTACCTACTTAAGCCGAACTTGATCTTCAAAATGTTTCACGTTTCCTCTTGGGTTCCCTTCAAATCGTCCAATCTTAAACCACTTAATCTCTTCATGTAGTTCTACCGCAGCCGCCTTCCCACCAACGACCAAATCTACCAAAATCCTCCCAACAATAGGAGCCATCTTAAACCCGTGGCCTGAAAACCCACCCGCAACCACCACATCCTCACCAAACCTACCTCCCAAGAAATCAATCACATAATCCTCATCCGGTGTCATTGAATACAAGCACGACTGACTCATCACCGGTCCATCCTCCCATTTAACCCGATCACCAAACGTCACCTTAAGCCAATCCTTCAAATACTCAACAACCATTTCAGCAGGCCTCCAAGTCCTACTATCCGGATCACATTCCCTACCACCATGAACCGCCACTTTAATCAAATCAGGAAACTCCAAAGCAGGCGTCCCATATATATACGGCTCAGCATAGCTAGCAAACGACGGAAAACCTTTACCAATCGTAAAATCCTCCTCACACCCCTCTTTTATCCTCCAGTAAAAAATAGTCGTTTCAATGGCTTGTATAGGCAAGTTCACCACTCCTTTACTCACATTCCTAACCAACTTACTAACCCAAGCACCTGCGGTAACAACACACTTCTTCCCATAAAACATCTCCCCCGAGCTACTCCTCACCACCACACCACCTTTCTCCTCATCAACCGCCACATCAGCAACCTCCGTCTTATCCTTCACAACCACCCCATACTTCACCGCTAACGTCTGAAACATAGCAACAGCTTTAGTAGGCTTAAGCACACCTCCATTTTCACTCACAAGTGCGATCCAACCCTCAGGCACATTAACCTTACCATCAAACTTAACATTCGCCTCCTTACTATCCATAACTTTATGACTAATCTCTTGCTTCTCACAGTTAGCAATCAAGGCCAACAAAGAAGTATTATCCGACGGACCCAAGTCCAACTGTTCAGTCTTAATATAAACATTATAACCAACATCTAGTTCAGCTTCACGCCATAGTTTCTCCGATTCTATGACCATAGGCGGATAGTACGCTTCAGGATAAGCTGCACGTATAGTTCTGGATTCGCCATGCGAGGAACCTCTATAGTGTAGCAAGTCAAATTGCTCAAGAAGTAACGTCTTAAGACCGCGTTTTGCTGCATGGTATGCTGTTGAGCTGCCCATAACACCTGCACCAATTATGATCAGATCAAAATCATCAAATTGAGGTAAGGTTGACATGCTTTTTAGTTGGTTTTTGCTTAGGAAAAATATGGGCCAGAGATAAAAACTTTTTGTTTTTGTTTTGTTTTTGTTATGTGTGGCAGTGGTCATATGAAAGATGATTTATTAGATCATATTATTGATTAGATGATATGTACTTTAGTGTTTGTGTTTTGGCGTTTTTGATAAGGTTAAATTACATGTGACACATAGTGACGACTGTACGAAGAAAGGTGACAAATGAAAATATGGATATTTAACGGTAGTTGTTGTGTTGGACTTGTGTCATGTGAATGTCAATATGTTGGTGCTAATGTCGCGTAGGTTTCGGGTGTAAATGAGTCAGATTTTTTTTATAAGTAATTCTTGACTCGAGTTTATTCGAGTCGAGCTTTCTCGAGTCTTGGGCTTAAGCTCGAGCCGAGAAAGTGAGCTTGAAATATTTAACGAGTCAAATTATTCAAGGCCTTTCGTCTAGTGGTATGTGAGTTGCCCACTAATTTAGAGGCTGTGAGTTCAAGCTTCGTTGGAAGCATTTGTGAGATAGGTGGTATAAGTGTGAAAAAAATTGCCGTCCTAAAAAAATTAAATAAAAAAAATTTAACGAGTCAAATTCAAGCTTATATAGACTCGACTTAAGTTATTGTCGAGCTTTTATAGCATTTTCTTTTGTTATATATGTGTTTTTTTATATATAGTATGTATCTTTTAAAGGCTTGTATGTAAATACACTAAGTTTAAATACTTATCTACCGAGCTTTTTGAGTGGATCTCAAGTCGAATTTAAACCTGATCACATATTTCAATTTTTTGTTAGTTTTAAAATCATGTCATTACACATAAATCAAGCTTTTCGATATGGACTCGAGCATAATTCAAACTTTCTCGAGTCGAGCTCTAACTTATCTCATCGAGGCTCGCCGAGATATCGAGTCAAGCTTGATCCTAATATAGTATTGTCGAGTAGAGTCGAACTCTGCCAAAGTTTGACTCAATTCGATACCTTTACGCCCTTTATGTAGGGTTAGGAAGAATGTGCTATCACACGGGGACATAAATGGACCCTGGATAAGTTGGGCTAAGAGAATCGGCCCAAAATTTATAAGATTAAATCTTGAGAAAAGCTCAACAGTTTGTTAAAAAAAGGAAAAATGAGAGCTTAACATAAATAAATGGTGTTTACACGTAGCTCAATTATGATGTTTAAGTAACCTTATGAGTTTAAGTTTAGGTATTCACTTTTGGATTGCTGAATTACTATTCAAAATATAACTGCATCGACTCTTATTTTATCCGATATATTGTTTTAAGAAGTGTTGAACCCCAATATAAGTAGATAGTCATAAAAGCTGAGCAAATTAAGTTGTTTGGTTTTCTAATAATCGAACAAGGGTTAATTTATCCACACGGATGCGCATTTCAATCTCAACACTTGTTCGCACGCTTTCAAAACCATTTAGTTCATATTCATAGTTAATATGTTGACTTGTAGAAAGTTTGAAATTTCTAAAGCGAAACGAGCCGGTACACGGATTCGCAATTGAAACTCGTCAAAAAAAAAAAAAAAAAAAAAGAAGAAAAAACAGTCTAAGCATAACTATAAGTCAGATGTCTCCCTTTAATAGTGTGCTAGGCCAAAATAAACGCTTTCAGTTGCGAGGGTTATTTTATAAATTCAAAACATATTTAGTTTACCTTATCTTGATATAAAGATGTCTAATTAAATATAAAGCTCGAAACTCGATCATGTGTACGTCTCATGATTTTAGTTAAAACATATTTTTATTTACTAGTGGTACTAGCAAGCATGCATGGCGATAAGTATAGTTATATGTGTTTGCTTACCCGCTTAGTGAATTCGTTTCACAACACTTCGAATGTATATGTGTTAGTTGTAAGTGTTTGTTTGGGTTACCCGTAACTTTCCGTAGCTTTCCGCGACATCATTATTCCCGATATAGAAATACCCTCGCAATCTCTTACGCGTCATACACTACCCCAAAAGTATATGATTTTGACGAATCAAGATTATATTGATTGAAATAAATGAAATAAAAGTTAAAGTTGTAAAAATTTGAATTAAAATAAAATAAATCCATTAAAAATATAAAAACTAAAAACTCATAAAAATATATCAAAATGGATGTTGAATTAAAGAGAATAAAATTTTAAAAAATATGATGAAATTAGATTATAAAAAAATAAGTAGATAAAAGATATTCTAATTTAAAAATAAAGATGAATTTTAGTTGAGAAATGACATGTCATTTTATAATTGAGCTTTTTATCTTAATTTTTAGTGGTTAGGAGTTAGGTTTTGAGTTTGTTAGAAGTTAGGCTTGGAGTTTGTTAAGAAGTGACACATGTCATCTCATGATTGGAGCTCTTTATCTTAATTTTTTGTTAAAAAAACTCTTCCATAATAAGCAAGTAAAAAATTCTGAATTTTTAAGCCTTCTAATTTTAGAAGGCCCAAATGCATTATAAAGTAGTATAGATAAAATATCACCCACCAACAAACACTTACATCAACCTAAGTTAGAATACTAAGAGTAAATTACACAGGAAGGGTACGAAACCCTTGGACCATCCGTATAAATAGAAGGTTCATTCCCACGAATGACCCAACTTAGCTTCACCATTCAAACACTGAGTGAATTCTCACAATTTACTCCGGCTACTTTGATAAGTGTTACCTCAGCTCGTGATTTCGGTCACACCTCATGGTCTTTACCGAACGAGGGAAACCAAATCAGATAGCCACCTCAACCCTCTACATACCTTACGTAAACAACAACATTAACCAATTTGCAAGTACTCGTCAAATGCATCGGGTGATGTGCCGTATGACTATTTGTAGGATCGTTATTTTTATTGTGTTGATGATTCGGGTGGTCTTGGATGATCAAAATACATGTTTGCCATAGTTAGAGAGTTAGTAGAGAGAGAGGGTGTTCTTGCTAGAGGTTTACACAAATGAAAGATTAGATTAAAATGAGAAGAAGCACCGCCCCTTCCATGGATGGAAGGGTATTTATACTGCTGACTACACGACCTCCTATCGGCTGTGGATCGGGGATACGATGGGTAAAGACCCGTCCTTCCTCCACGGTGTTGCACTACGCTAAACTACGCTACAAACTAACTAATTAACTACTTAATAACGTAAATAACGACAAGTCTACGAGCTAACATATGCTAGACTATACTTGGGGTGACCGACACTTTAACATGGAATTTTCTAATTCTAACAATCTCCCCAAGGAGGTCACCCCATGAAATACATTTTGCTTCCTAGCATTCTATCTTTGATTTCGTTCTTGAGCTCAGATACTTGAATTCTTCACTTCCACAATCTTTGTGCAATTGTAGCGATTCTTTAAAGTCCGCATTGTTTTGTACTTTGAGTGGAGGCCTTTAAACCGATCCACATCTTTGATGATCTTCGAGCTTTCATTGAGATCATCGACCACAAGAAATCTCGGATCACCCTTTATTGTGTTGCCATCATGTGAAGTTGTGACTTTTGGACCGACATGCTCACACCGTTGAATCATGACATCTTTCCATCGAGTAGCGAAAGCCTTCTCGGTTCATGATATTTGCGGCAGAGCGTAAGCATAGTATAAAAATTTCGAAACCGGTTATGTAGATATGCACCATCATGATTTCTTCAAATTAAGTGTGGATGCGGTGAGGATGCGGCTTTAGATTGACTCCTCAATTCGATCACCGCAACCGTCCAAATGTACCGCAAACAACAGCTAGCAATAAAACACACGAAAGTGTCTTTGATCACTTTCGTTGAATTGAGTACACGCCCACGGTTCCCGCTGATCGAGACAAGTATCGCTGTGATCGTAGGATTCCTAAGAATCTCCTTGACAGGGTTTCGCAATGTTCTAGTTGTTCTCAAACCGAACGTCTCAAAGAAGACAACACGGAGTGAGTGAACCAAATAATTGAGATTCACCGATTGATGAAAATGATTTGAAAACAATCGCGTATTGCTTGAAGAAAGATTTATGCAATATGACGAAGGTTTTATGAGAAAGATCAATTTTCAATCAAAATACTTTTGTATTAGAGAATGAGTACACATTCGACGTCTAGCGAAAAGAAGAGATTCGCACATCGAACGGTTTTTCTAAAAGTATTTTTCAATCGAGATACTTTTGAATTTGAAATGAATACACATTCGACGTGCTAGAGAAAGAAGGTTTGCACATCGAACGGTTTTTCCAAAAGTATTCGTCAATTCCATTCTCGGACCAAGGTTGATTCGAATGAATCTCCCATCGCTTCTATCCAGTTGTCACAAGCTTGATCTTTGCAAGATCTCACATGTCACCCACCAAGAGCTTGTTTGATGTTGGCTCTGAAGGATTTCCATCTTCATCGTGAATATTTTCATATCACTGGATGTTCCGCAATACCACAAGGATAATGCGTGGGACTCTTAATATATACTTACTTTCCACATTGTGTGAAAAGCAAGTCTTCAAGAATTTAGTGTCCTAACGAGATATTGTGGATGATCTCTTGGCTCTAGACTCAATAGTGCTCATTTGGTTCCCGTGTTGGAGACTAGGAGAGGGTCTCCTTCTTCAATATCAACCATCTCTAAGAGAAAGTCGATAGATTATGTCGGTTCCCGTGAGAATGAAACAAGCCCTTTAAGAGGAACTTGAGTGGCTTGGGAAGTTTAGTGCGATCGTCCATCGGGTCCATGACGCCTTGTCTTCAATACCGTGTTACCTTAGTAACAACCAAGAGTATATGTATTGAACCCGGTTTACGCCTAAGGTTGAATTGATGGAGGCTATTTCTTTTCATCCTTTTCACATTCGGTTCTTTTTCATTCTTCAACCCTTCGGTGCTTACCGAGACTTCATAACTAGAACCTTGTTGGGTTTATTCCAATTACTAGCTCGTCTCATCCGCACTCTTCCCATATTCTCATTATTCTCCTTTTTCAATATACCTAAGGACTCTACACTATCTAGTGGATTGTCCTCGGTAGATCCCTCCGGCTCTGGCGGATCGTGGGAACGAATACCTAACCTAACCATCCTTATAACGCCATGCATAAAGTAAATTGGTCGGTCTTTTGGTATTGTTCTTTCCTTCATGAAACCAATCGAAAAATCATTTGAAAAAACAATCAAGGTACTTGTGATCCGAGATCAAAGCATTTTGTACCTTAATAGTTTTGATCATTTTAGAAATGCTCCCCCTCAACATGTGCATATGATTTAAAATTGTTTGGCACATGGAGGCAAGAGTTCTTTGAAATAATTTCTTTGAAATAATTTCTTGATCACAATTTCCTTAGAAAAAGCCATTTGAATTTCTTTGGTAAAATTCCCCCCCTCAATATGTGCATAGGATATTTGAAATCATTTAATCACATAGAGGCAAGAGTTCTATTGAAGCACAACCACGATCACAAAAGCCATTAAGAAAACCATTTGAAAACTCAATCAAGGTACTTTATAAATCACTTTAAAAGCTTTCAGACTCGATAGTTTATTTGCTCCCCAATATGTGTTTCAAGATTCGAAAGGGTTTAGCACATATGATCGAGCAACAGGCACAATTAAATCAAAATGATCACCTTTATCAAATTTCATTATTAAATCACAATTCTCCCCGATCAAAAATATCAAACCCTTTGAGATTTTGGATCCCAAGTGATTCAATTAGGTTTAGAAAACATGGGAGAAAATGTGGCCTTGTTTAAACACTCATCCGGTTTTGGATAAATCCTCCTCCTCAACATGTGCATTGTATATTTGAAATCGTTTGGCACATGGAGGCGGAGTGCCTATAAAGGACTAAAACCGATTCCATTAAAACAGATTTGAGATTTAAATCACGATCTCTCCTTGATCAAAATTTCAAACCAATTAGGGTTTTGGATCCCGATTGATTTAAATCATTTAGAAAGTTTTAGGAAAGACGTGGCAAGATTTAATTTTGAAAATGATGATAAGGACCGATTTAGACATTAAAGATTGTTAGTGTCAGGTATGAAAGTTTTTAAGAGATCTTTAAGTAAAATAAAACAATTTCACAATCAAACAAGAACATAAAAAATTTCATTTTGACAGATCTTTGAGTTTTAAAGAAAATCATACCATGACATAACATTAAATCTTTAGATCACCACATTTTATCGTACAAGACGGAACTTTTGTGAAGAAACATCGTTTGAAAATATTTTATTTTAAATCACTCTCCCCCTCAATCCATGACAAAAGTCAATAATTGAGTGACTTAGGTTTTGATAACATGAAGTTCGGTGATTTTCAAAAATTAGTCCAATATATTTTCAAAACAATATTTTCCATTTTCAAAACAATTAAATCAAATTATTCAAAATTGTTTAAAAATGGTATCCTGCACAAAGATACGTTAGGTGGTTGAGAAGCTTATGTTGTTGTTCTTTGTAGGGTTTGGAAGAAAACCGTCTGCAGATGCAATGAGACTTCTTCTTACGTTGCATTTTGAATGCCAACCGAGGTCAAATTAAGCTTCGTTTCTTCAATCAATTAGAAGAAAACCATCTGGCGATGCGGTGAGACCTCTTACGTTGCATTTATGCCAACTCTCCATAAGTCCAATTAAGCTCCGCTTTCTTCATTTGTCAACCCAAGATATCGTTACCCTTTCCTCATGCATCCAATCATGTTCATTTGTGGGATCCGGATTGGGAACATTCTTATATACCAATATACCGCATATGTTAGTGAACACACATACAAATATATGGTGGTCGACATCACCCAAACAAAGAATCGACTAATTAAAGTCAATTCAACATAACAATCAGATCATATAAGGCATGGGGTTTATGTGTTAATCAAACTCTAATCATCTAAACCTAACAATCATATCCTAAATTCCTAGTCCTTCGAAACAGGCAAATATCATTTTTAATTAAGCACGTAGGATAATTAAGAAAGCTCGTTAGATGATATAGATTTGAAAACATTCTCCCCCTCAATCAATGACTCAATTTAAAAAAAAATTAAAAGCGCATAAGTCATTGATTGAGTTTGCAAATTAATGCGAAAACTCTGAATCTGATTGATTTTTCAAGCAACTCATTTACCACCATTTTGAACACAACAAATATTTTTCTGAAGAATTATAGACGGAAAAACATTTGTGTAGGAACAGCAGTCCTTCGACATACTTTCCTCAATTTGTTTTTAGGATAAGTGCACGAAATATTTGAAAATAGGTTTAGCGTAGCACTTTCCTTTCTTTGAAGACCGGGTTGCTATCTGAAATAATAGCAAGCCATAATTTTGAAGAACGGGTTACAGTCTGAGGTAACTGTAAGCCATAGTTTTGTGACATGTTTAGAAAGAAATATTTACACCTCCTGCTCGAACTTCATCTAAAGTCCCGTGCCATTATTGAATGACATTTCTAAGACCGTAGATGTTATCGATACCAGAAGACATGTCTATAGAAAACATATTTTTGGTATTTTTGAAATTTTCTGATTTTTATAGATTTTTGAAGGTTTTATATTTTTCTATTTTCTTTTTGAGGTTTTCTATTTTTGTATTTGGTTTTGCTGGTTTTATATTTTTGTATTTTGTTTTTGATAAATATATACAAAGATAGAGTAGATGATATAGTATAAGAGGATGATGATACGAGTACCGAGATAAGAATATCAAGCAGCACGTCGTAGAAGATAGAATACGTCATCTCTTAAACTTCCACCACCAAAGAATCCGAGGCTCCAGAATAGAATGTAGAACATGAGCCTTTGAGAAAAACGAGACTCTGGCAGCTTCCCCCAAACCGAAAATCCTTATGTTGAGCAGATTCGAAGCTCTATTTCAAGCTTGCTTTAGCCAGGTGCACAAGGTAGCACACCATTATCATAAATCCCGCTGCTCCATTTAAGAATGATAATCGAGGATCTCCATTCGGGGTTATATCATCCAAAAGAAGAACAGCAACGTTTCATCCCATACTTAAATAATCTTCTCAAATTCCTTTTCCACTGAAGTCTGAAGCAATCCATTCCAAAAGGTGTCAAGAGAACACTTCCCCCAAGTAGTTGAATTGACGTAGTCAGTCTCTTTGTATAATGCTCATGAACTCTCCCAAATACACATCATGAGGGGAATGAAAACACCTTCCCATGTTCACATTTTTCTTCCCGGATGATCGTGTATGAAGCTCAAGAACCCGAAGTACACCAATATCCAAGAGCTCTCCGAATACACATCATGAGGGAATGAAAACACCTTCCCATGTTCACATTTTTCTTCCCCGATGATCGTGTATGAAGCTCAAGTATCCGAAGTATACCAATACACAAGGAATGAATAATCGAAAACATTGAAGAAGTCGCCAAGTCATCGATTATCTCTGTGGATGACAATCTCTGCGGATGTCAACTCCGAATAAGTGATTATATCACCGAATCACCGATTAAGCACTCAAGTGAAACAAATGAGCATCCCCAATGTACACAATCTCTCCCGATCATTGTGATACCATCGAAATCACCACACACTAGTGTACCTCTTTTATCTTCGTAAACTTTCTAACATCACTTCCCCACGTGGATGAAATACTAACACTAAACGCCTTGATGAGTAAAACCTTGAGTTTCTCTGCGGTCATGACATTTGTTTTCCGGGATATCTTCAATCACTTAGAAGAATTAAGTTCATCAAGTTTACTCGTCATGAGTCAAACCTTGAGTTTCTCTCATGTAATAACATTTGTCTTCCGGGTATCTTTAATTACTTAGAAGTATTAAGTTCATCAAGTTTACTCGCTTTGGGTGCTTATCTCCTTACTCCTTGCCGGTTTTTGACACTTCGTAATCAACAACTCTTTGTAAGTCCGTATACTAGAAATATTTTGAGAAGAACATCATTAGCTCGGATGTATCTCGTGAGAGTCAACTTGTCAAGAATAACGTGAGCAAGTCTAATTAGGGATTAAATTTGGCATTTCAAACTCCCCAATTAGTGCTCTCCCTAAACCGACAACTGCTTGATAAATGCCCAAATTAAGAAGAAGTCTTTAGATAATCAAATGCAACTCGCCTTTAGTCTTCTAACATGTAGCGTAGAATGTAGAACCGATCAAGACTCGACCTTCTTCAAGATTGTCCATTGGGAATAGATAGTTAACATCTTCAACTCACCAAAACAAGAACATCACCAAAAACATCCCAATCAACTTACATCTTGCAAATCCCTTAACTAAAATCCTCCCAATCAAACAAGAACGAAAGATGTTCATCAAGGAAATCAAAGAATCGGCCGCAACGAACACATAAGATGGTAACACCAAACAATCAATCACATCAAACAAGAATGTAAGGTTGTTCGAATCATCATGTTGATGTGCGTGAAGCATTAACCGGAAGCACTTTGTCAATAAACTCATATCAGCTTGTGAAGATGTCAACTAACGGCTCTTAAGAAGAAACTCCATGTGAAGATTACCCGATAAGAAGAAGCTCGGTTCCTACATGAGTTTAGAGCCGTATGACCATTTATATTCTCAAATGTCAATCAACAATGTAAAAAATTCACACTTCTTCTCCCCCTGAAGAATTGCATACGGAGATGCCATTCTTGACTAAATAAGTGAACATCATCCAAATGTAGTCTATTCACACTTCTCCCCTGCAAAATTAGCACAGGATGTCGCCATCGTCATTATAGTTGAGAAAGTGGAATCGAAAACAATCTACAAGAGTCTCGGTTCACTTGATGACCAAGCGCATGGAAAAGTATGAAGCGTGTTGATGAGAATGGTCATTAATGAGAAGATTTCTCTTCTTTCAAAGATAAAGCGCCTTGAAGCGTACACTTTTCTTTTATTTGAGGTACGAGGCTTGAACTGTTGTGTTCAAACATCATAATCTCTCTTTTCATTCTCTTTGCAAAACATGTAATCAACCCCATTATCATTCAAGAGGCTCTTTGTCGTGACCGATGATGGAGAAAACCCAATATGATGAATTTGACCAAAGTAAACTAACCCGAACTCGTGACTTAAACTTGCACATATGTAACAAAGAGCGGTGCGAGAATTCATGCTCCATTGAATCTCTTAAGTACTCTATACTCTTCAACCAACCAACCATCAAGTAATAGACGACGTTACCTCTTGAAAATCCACAATTGAATGTGACATCGAGCACTACAACGTAACTCCTTTAAGTGATAGTTATTTTGTAGTGGTAAGAGCCCAATTCCCCAAGTGGTAAAAGAAAAGGTAAAAGACACCCAACAATAACTAGATTTCCAAGTCTTCGCTTTTAATGATAAGCTTGAACAAGGATCTTGAAGAATCTTCATCCATCCATCCCCGATACCTTCGGATACTAAGTACACTCGCCTGTGATATTTCACTTCACCTCAAATAAATAATCTTCAATTAACGCCGTTGTCACATCTTCTGAACTGCTCAAATCTAGCCTTCTTTGACATTTAAACGAACTTTGATAATGGTTTCATCCCGACCATGGTAAAGTGAGCATACCCCCGTAAAACCATGTACTAATCAAACTGCCATGAAGACAACCCAAACACACACCCAATTCATGAAGTACACCCTTTTATCCCTTCTTTGAAGCAGAAACCGTAGCACCAGCATCAAATATGATCCCGAAATACACTTTCCTTTCTCCAAGATGGTTCCATCAATACGGGATTTTACAATTCTATGGTTTAAACCGAGAAATAGGTTCTTTCGCGGGATTTTACAAAACCAAGAATAAACCGTAAGATATATCCGGAAATGCACTTTACCATTAACAGGATGTTTCCATTGTCACGGGATTTTACAGGTCTATGATTTAAACCGAGAAATAGTTTCTTTCGCGGGATTTTACAAAATCAAGACAAAACCGTAAACAATGTCAGCTTGAATGTATTATGACAACTTTGGTTTCAATGAATATCTGTTTTAGGGGAACATGCAGCGGTTCATAATCAAACATCATCAACACCATCAACCATCCAATAAGCACTTTGGTAAATACATCAATCACGTATTCTGTCGGCTATTGTAGTGACCACAAGGAGAAATAGACCCGATATGCCAAACTTGAACAAGACGTAACATTCCCCGGATTTGTTACTTAAGCTTGCACTAATCCTCGTGAAAAAGAAACGGTGTACCCAATGTACAAAACCTCTTGACGTATCCTCAGCTGCGTGAGACACCGAAGTGATAGTTACGTTGTGGGTTAAGCAAGAAAGAATCACAACCGTAATTAAATAGCCAAATCTTTATCACCCTCTATAAATGCCCAGACAAGTCATCTTCGCGGAAGGGTAGAAAGAAAGAAGATGAAATAAGTAAACACGCCCGGAAAACCTCACTTCAAAGTCAAATAAGAAATACCGTACAAACAACCCTGTAGTAAACATTTTCCAATAACCATTTTAATCCGTGATATAATATTCTTTGTGAAAATGTATAACCCAAAGTATCAAACCCCATAACACATCAAATCTCAGTATCATACTAAGTCACATCATCCATTCTCTTTATCTCAGAACACAATGTCATTGTACATCCAATCTCAAGTCACATTATTAACCCGTATCATCATAATATAAATCGCAGCCCAAGAATGTTAGATTCATAAGATTAATTATTCTTCCCCAATTGAAGGTCAAATTTCCTAAGCAGTGTAATCGACCCATGAATAAAATACCACTTGAGACCCGATCCATATCCGTGTCACAAACAAGTTAGATCAAATAATAGATCCGATCCAAGTCATGAAAAAGCCCACATAACATTCTTACCGTATTGCAATCGGTGTTAGCAGTCCATTCGGCCCAACATATATATATGAGATATATCACATTCCAA
Organism: Chrysanthemum lavandulifolium; assembly: GCA_022545495.1. Lineage (NCBI taxonomy): Eukaryota > Viridiplantae > Streptophyta > Magnoliopsida > Asterales > Asteraceae > Chrysanthemum > Chrysanthemum lavandulifolium. The sequence goes on along the minus strand of CM040241.1, from coordinate 77,489,754 downwards.
CACTCAAAACCAACTCACATATTAAATTTCCAAAACTCAAATCACTTTCCACCACAAATCTGATTCAAGGTATACCGTTCATCATAGTCATACGGCCCAACTCAATCTACTTGATTCAAATCATCAAAGTCCAAGAAAAATTAGACAAGTGGTACTCGGCCCATCATAAATGTTATATTATCAGATCCCTTAAACACCAAACGAGGCCCATATTCACAAACAGGATTATCCATCCAACCCTAATAAACCGAATATTTAAGAGCTCATATAACACACATACACCCTAATAAATCGAAACCCTAAACACACAGTAACTCATTCATCCGCCTCCCACATATTTCATCTCATCTCAACGCAGACCTGAAGAAGAAAAATACTTCTCTCTTTCACATCATAGATAAACACCGATCAAGCTCATCAATACCATGCCACAGGGATGGCCATGAGCAACTTGAAACCGCTACAGGGATGGCTTACCGAGGCAACAAAAAGGTTCAAGGTAGGTTTAATCTTGATCAATTGTTATTTTAGAGTCATATTGAGCCAAAGATAATGGGTAAACATACTTGTTTCACTCATATCTTTATTTCGGAAATCATCAAAACGTCATGATCTATGATGAGATAGTGTTAACCCTGAAAAGATATTGGTTTTTTATACATTAACACGTGTCTGAGATCGAATACTTTTTCTTTTTGGTTTCATTAGAGTCGATTAAACAAATCATTGATTGAGTCTGTGTAAGCATAAATCGAACCAAGAAAGAGAGATAACAATATTGTTGTTATCCTTTTCTGATGTGTCGAATAATCAACGAGGCTAGGCTTAAAAAAACAGATCGATGATGGCTTATTTTTCTTTCGAATGGTTGATCTTTAGAGGTCTTGTTGAGACATGATTTTTTACGAAAGAACAAAACTGAGATCATTAAATGTGGGTGTGTCTAGATTAGGATAGAAGTTGGATGTCTTGAAGAATATGGTTTGTTGTGGCCAGAAGTAGTGTGAGACTGTTTTGGTAAAAGGTCAAGGTAAATGTGTTTAACTGAGTATCACAATGAGTTGTATTTGGTTTAGTGGTCAAGTGTTAATAGTCACTTCTCCTTCATCCTTTCTGTCATGTTAAGTCGCTATGTATAAACAAAGCAAGTCGCTACATCTTTTATTCTGAGTCAAGTCGCTAGCTCATAGTCAAGAGTCAACTCGCTAGCACCAACTCGCTACTCAAAATATTTAAACAACTCAACCCAAGTCGCTAGCTATCTTTTCAAGTCGCTACATCCATTTACAAAACCAACTCGCTAAGTCTAACTCGCTAGGTCTAAGTCGCTAGGTCTAAGTTGCTAGGTCTAACTCGCTAGGTCAAGTCGCCAGAACTTTTATTTGACTCAATAGTCAAATAACCACAAGTCGCTACATCTTTCAACGCACAAATCGCTAACTTATCAATATAAGTCGCTATATTATTTTGTCTAGTCGCTACTTTTTTTTTTTTATATATATATATATATTATAACTCGCTATGAAGAATATGATGCAAAAGAACTGCTTCTGTTTTGACCACTTGAAATGCACCGGAAAAACCTGCACTAAAACAAATTTAAGGACTCATAAATTTCGACCCATTTTGACCTCGTAAATGACCAGATGAAAGACGACTAGTTTGACCACAAGTAGACCAGATTCATTCACAGATAAAAGATGGTACAAAACTCATATAAAAGTGACAAAGATACAGACTTGGACAAAGAAGGTGACACACGACAGATTTTGAACAAGTCACATGAAGTTTTTGACCAAAAATACATCAAGTCTTATTGCAAACTGTTTACCCAGATGATACTAAGAATATTATTCCACCAAAATGAATAATACCAAACCACCATAACAGAATCAAAAACAATACACACAAATCATCAAAACATAAAAACCTTGGCTCGTACCAATTGTAGGATCGTTATTTTTATTGTGTTGATGATTCGGTGGTCTTGGATGATCAAAATACATGTTTGCCATAGTTAGAGAGTTAGTAGAGAGAGGGTGTTCTTGCTAGAGGTTTACACAAATGAAAGATTAGATTAAAATGATAAGAGCACCACCCTTCCATGGATGGAAGGGGTATTTATACTACTGACTACACGACCTCCTATCGGCTGTGGATCGTGGATACAAAGGGTAAAGACCGTCCTTCCTCCACGGTGTTGCACTACGCTAAACTACGCTACAAACTAACTAATTAACTACTTAATAACGTAAATAACGACAAGTCTACGAGCTAACATATGCTAGACTATACTTGGGGTGACCGACACTTTAACATGGAATTTTCTAATTCCTAACACTATTGGCGTATGGCCGATGTGTATTTCATGATAGGAATACTACCTAAGGATAGCCTTTTGCGCCTACATGTTTGAATTTGAAGGTAAAGAGCTTACTTTGTTCTACAGGATCCGACGCATCCAGCATAGCGAAACGACCTATATAATCTGATCGTTTTTAAAACAAAGGGAAGTATTTGGGAAAAGGGTTCGACATTGTAATTGGTAATATCATTGACTATTTGTTTAAAAAGTTTTGAACTCATACGATACCATCGCCTAAAAATCCTCTCCGGGTATTTAGGTGGGTTGTTTTCATCGCCAAAATAATCTTTCAATAACCGTTCTTCCGCAACCTCTTGTTCATGTGGTATGTATGTCCTAGTATTAGGACCCAAACTCTCGGCTTCTTGATTACCCTAAACTTGAAATTGTTGATAAGCTTGAAAATACCGCACGTACAGTTCTACATCGTCTTGAGAGTAAAGATCGTAATGATCATAGTTCTTGGGATCCATAATGTTTTTTTAAGGTAAAATGGAAGAATTGTTGACATGTATATGTAGAAGTGTGTTTAAAAATTAGAAGATTAATAGGGTATTTATAGGATTTTTAAAGAGTAAAAAATTATGAAAAAGTGGGGTTTGTTGCCAAAAAGAGGCTAGTATGTGGGTATTTATTTTTTTGACCGTTTTATAACGTTCCAAAAAGAGAAAAAGTAAAAAAAACAGCAACGAAAACGTGAGCTGGTGGTGGTGGTGTGAGGGACGAAACGCGAGTGGGGTGTGGTTTGTAGCGTTATGGGTTCGGCTGGCACTACAACAATCGTGACTTTCGCAGGCGAATTATCAGGCCTTTCGCCGGGGACATGTCCCCTGCGAAACCTATTACCGGGGACATGTCCCCGGCGAAAGTCCCCCGGCAATACCCTCTCAGGAATACTTTCCCCGGGGACTAAAACCTACTTTTACCTGGGACATGTGCGTCCCGCACCAATTCTACGCTGGTCAAACACGTCCGACGTGGCACTTTCTCTTGCCGTGGACTGTCCCCGGGGAAAAGGGTAAATAAATATTATATTTAACTCCTTCGCCGGGGACAAGTCCCCGGGGAAAACGGAAAACTAATATTATCTATAACATTTCACGGGACAAGTCCCTGGAAAAGTTTGACCCATTTTGCAAAAATTGTCGCAAATGGGTAATTTTATTTTTTCCTAAAAGTCTACAATGTAACAACTGCTTTGAAACCTATTTTATGCTACAACAACACAAATTCGCTAAACATAATATCATATATAACCAAATGGTCCAAATTCGCTACAACACAATCGATAACATAAAATGTGTTTCCAAAATCGCCAATGGTCCAAAACTATACATAAGCTACCTATACGCAAATGGTCCAAAACTATACAATCGATAACATAAAACGTGTTCACCAGGTGGTTTTGTTAGTTGACTTCCGATATCTTCTGCTTCTTCGAGTTTGTCCACCTGCTTATTTTAAATAGTTTAGGGTTTTAGGTAATGAGAACTATCCAAGCGTCGGGTATCAAAAAGACCCTTTAGGGTTGAATTGGTTATTTTAACAATTAGGATAGGAGGGTAGGATGGCGGATTTTGGGACCTAAACCAAGATCTTGGCAGGGTGTTGGGGTCCACCCCCTTTCATGTGTAATAGCACTTTAACTATGTTAATGAGATCATGTTGTTTCATCTGCTTGTGATACAAAAGATTTGATCATGTTTGTGTACTACATTTTGAACAGTGTGTCTAGGGTTGAGGGTTGGTGAAAACATGAGAATGGTGTTTGTGTGTCTAGTTAAAGTGCTATTACACCATTTACCGACATCATTTCATTCTCCTTTTTACAATGATATTCCCAAAAACTCACCAACAATTCTCTCCCATATTATCAACCGACAAAATTGAAGTTAGTGGCGGTGACACGTGGCTTTTCCGATGGTTTACGGCGAGAAGGTACACGGTTTCTTGGTCCAATAGATATAGGAAAGTGTACAGCCCATTTCTTGTTACGGTTTGTTATGGTTACCTGATGATGAGGTTGAATATTTAAGGTAGAAGGTGGTGCAAAGGGTTTAGCTTGCTCCGAGAGTTCATAACCGTGTGTGTGTTTTAGTGTGTAATTTTGGTGTGAAACTCGTGTGTGTGAGAGAGAGAGAGAGCGAGATGATAAGAAGAGATGAAAGGGTTTGTAATGATAGTGCTGGAATAGTGCCGAGTGAAGTGGGGTTAATGAGGCACCCTCACAAACCCTTTCATATCTCTCGCCACCATTCCATCACTATCCTTACCAACCCTTTCATCTCTCTTCTTATCATCTCGACCTCTCTCTCTCTCACACACACACACGTAGTTTTACACCAAAACACACACACGCTATGAACTCTCGAGAAAGCTAAACCCTTTGCACCACCTTTCTACCCTTAGAGATTCAACCTCATCATCGTAACCATAACAAACCGTAATAAGAAATGAGTCAGACACTTTCCTCGTATCTTCGAACTAAGAAACCGTGTACCTCCTCGTCAGAACCATCGTAGAAGCCACGTGTCACCGCCGCTAACTTCAATTTTGTTGTTTGATAATATAGAGAGAATTGTTGGTGAGTTTTGGGAAGATCATTGTAAAAAGGAGAATGAAATGATGTCGAAAAATGGTGTAATAGCACTTTAACTAGACACACTAACACCATTCTCATGTTTTCACCAACCTCAACCCTAGACACACTGCTCAAAAGTCGAAGCAAACATGATCAAATCTTTGTATCACAAGCAAATGAAACAACATGATCTCATTAACCCAGTTAAAGTGCTATTGCACATGAAAGGGGGTGGACCCCAACACCTTGCCAAGATCTTGGTTTAGGTCCCAAAATCCACCATCCTACTCTCCTACCCTAATTGTTAAAATGACCAATTCAACCCTAAGGGTTTAAAGGGTCTTTTTGATACCCGATACTTGGATAGTTCTCATTACCTAAAACCCTAAACTATTTAAAATACGCAACAACATATCTTACCTTTTGGTCTCGGATGTGGTCGCGGCTTGGCACCCGTGACACCCTATATTCCTACAAGTATAAAAGCAAAGCACATAATAAGCGGTTACAGATACATTAAATTGATTTCTATCTTCATAACGCATATATTCCTACAACTAATCAATTTCTAGTTTCTAGTGTCTTAAGTATACTAGTCAATACTGATTTTACCATAACGCTAGAGATAAAACTTAATTAAGCTACAACAACTACTAATGGAACTATAAAATGTAATTTGTAATTTTTTTTATCTTACAGCTTGTAGATAGGAATGCAACTTGGTGATCAACACTAAAGTTGTACAGTTTGTTAAGATCAACATAGTCAACTTGTAGTGATTTAGCCGATCAAAAAAAAAAAAACTTTTATGAAACTGATTTTACCCAAACAATAATTATACCACACCATGAAGGGCATGAAAAGTGAAATGAAAAATACTTTTACACCATTTAAGGTGGAACAAGAAATTACTTATTTCAAAACAATTGATAATTATAAGATGAACCTTCACAATAAAAAACCTTCGCTATAAAAATGACGGTAAAAAATAAATATTCATCGCACCGCAAATACAGTCCACAAAATCAACTTATCAGAAAGTCAACCATAACAATGTTTTAGAGCTTAGGAAATGAAAACTTGAGTAGATGTATCAAGTTCTCGATTTAAAACTAAAAAAAACTACCATAACTATAAGACTTAAAACTAAAAAAAAAACTTGAGTAGTGTATACAACCATGGAGCCAAAAATAAATACTTTCAACAATATTGAAACAAGAATGAAAGAAATTGAAGTACCTCATCAACATATGGTGCGTGGTGGAGATGGACATGGTGGTGGAGATGGAGATGGTGGTGGAGATGGAAGTGGTGGTGTTGTGGTGGTTGCAAACAGCAGAGAGAAGTGGTGGTGAGGAGAGATAGATTTTTTTTATCTCACACTGATAACAGATCTCGTTAATAATTGAGGTGTTTTTTACGCTTAACTTTTCCCGGGGACAAATCCCCGGCGAAAGTATCGTTTGTCTTCTAGCGGCACATTTGGCGGGGACTAGTCCCCGAGAAAAGTACTGGCGGGATAAAGCAAAATGAAAAGAGGGAAAATGAAAGTTTTGACCAAACTTTCCGCGGGGACATGTCCCCGGGAAAAGCTTTAATTATTCAATTTTCTTTTTGAAAAAACTCTTTATTATCATTTTAAATAATTAAAATTAATAATAAATCAGTTTAAACTTAACCTAAAAATTATAAAATTAATTTAAGTATAAGTGCTATGGTATACGTATCATGTTAAATGACCAAATATAGGTGCTATGGTATACGTATCATGTTAAACGGCCAACTATATGTGCTATGCTATACGTATCATGTTAAACGACCGAGTATAGGTGCTATGGTATACGTATCATGTTAAACGACCAACTATAGGTAATATGGTATACGTATCATGTTAAACGACCAACTATATGTGCTATGGTATACGTATCATGTTAAACGACCAACTATAGGTGATATGGTATACGTATCATGTTAAACGACCAACTATAGGTGCTATGGTATACGTATCATGTTAAACGACCAACTATATGTGCTATGCTATACGTATCATGTTAAACCACCGATCATAGGTGCTATGGTATACGTATCATGTTAAACGACCAACTATAGGTGCTATGGTATACGTATCATGTTAAACGACCAACTATATGTGCTATGCTATACGTATCATGTTAAACGACCGAGCATAGGTGCTATGGTATACGTATCATGTTAAACGACCAACTATAGGTGCTATGGTATACGTATCATGTTAAACGACCAACTATAGGTGCTATGGTATACGTATCATGTTAAACGACCAACTATAGGTGCTATGCTATACGTATCATGTTAAACGACCGAGCATAGGCGCTATGGTATACGTATCATGTTAAACGACCAACTATAGGTGCTATGGTATACGTATCATGTTAAACGGCCGAGTATAGGTGCTATGGTATACGTATCATGTTAAACGGCCGAGTATAGGTGATATAGTATACGTATCATGTTAAACGACCAACTATAGGTGCCATGGTATACGTATCATGTTAAACGACCAACTATAGGTGCTATGCTATACGTATCATGTTAAACAACCGAGCATAGGTGCTATGGTATACGTATCATGTTAAACGACCAACTATAGGTGCTATGGTATACGTATCATGTTAAACTACCGAGTATAGGTGCTATGGTATACGTATCATGTTAAACTACCAACTATAGGTGATATGGTATACGTATCATGTTAAACGACCAACTATAGGTGCTATGGTATACGTATCATGTTAAACGACCAACTATATGTGCTATGCTATACGTATCATGTTAAACGACCGAGCATAGGTGCTATGGTATACGTATCATGTTAAACGACCAACTATAGGTGCTATGGTATACGTATCATGTTAAACGACCAACTATAGGTGCTATGGTATACGTATCATGTTAACAAGATTATGGTTTCCAAACACCCCTTTCCCAATACTAAATTACACATGAATAAAGAAACAACTTGACAACAAAACGAAACAGATCAAACGAAACAACTCGGCAAGAAAACGATATGATACACACGACATAGACCATAACAAACATTGCCCATTCAATTTTTTTCCCTGCTACTTCCCGCTCTGCTAGAACCTGCACCATCTTTTCCCTTCCTTTGCTTGACGAACTGTTCAAACAATGCTTCAAGATTTGTTACCCTATTTCCCGCATCATCAAATGTGTAATTGAACGGGCTTTTTTCAGCTTCATATTTTTCCTTCCTTTGCTTGACGAACTGCTCAAACATTGCTTCACTTCCAATAGTGTTTTCTCCTCCAACACCATTAGCTTCACGACCCCAAATACATCCTGTAGAATGCCTCTTTACTTAACCATTCCGAATCGCGGTCTCTCATCAACGGGTCTATGTTCTTATAAGAACCATATTCATCATAAATTTCGACCCATACGTAACAAGAACTCGAGTAAAGAGATATATCGACGATAAAACCAAAGGACCACTCTTTTTCCGGCGTGCAATCAGCCATTATATTGTTACGTGTGTTTTGTGAGAATTGACGAGTGGGTTATTTTTGTTTTTCCAAGCATCGGGGTTTTAGTTATGTATTAATAGTTGCAATAAAGTTTATTTTTTGTAAATATTACTTTTACCGGGGACATGTCCCCGGGGAAAGGTTTGGCGGGAATTTTCCCGCGCACAATTAGCATGCTTTGGATTTTGGTCAAATTTTGGTAAACGTAAAATACTCTTTCGGCGGGGACAAGTCCCCGAAGAAAGTTTACGTTGAATTTTGACTATCCGGTCAAAGTTTGATAAAAATCAAACTTAATTTCGCCGGGGACATGTGTTGGAAAATTTAGTGCACTTGTGGGATTGGTTCACACCTTATAATGGGTTAGGAGGTACGGAGTGTACACCCATAAGGTCCATGAACACCCTGACTCTTGTAGTGGTTTGTATTGGTAGTGCTTGGTGAAAGTACTGTTGTGGTTAACAATGTGTATCGTTGTTTCCATCAAGCAAGATTTACACCGGATCGATGTTTCCACCGGTGGTGTTTCCACCGGGTGATGTCTCATCGATGTTGTGTTTACATCAAGCAAATGGCGTTTCATCAAGCAAAGGTAACCACCAAGACACTATGAAAGCACTGATGATAGTACTGCTTGTAACGGCTTTGTCCTATTCAAGTGGCAGTTTAATCTGCATAATGACCACGTTTAATTGGTCATGTAACCACTAACGGCTATAATAGGGATAATTATGAGGATATTAATGGGCCGATTAATACTCATAATTCCATTGACTAGCCAAGAGTATTTCCTATAAATAGGAGATATGTTTTCAGATGAAAGATACAGTGAAAATAAGCTTGAATACACACAGAAAACACTAAATACTTATAAGCGGAAGGGTTATAGAATTGTGCCTAATTCTCTAACTGCATTTGGTCTTATCCCAAGTAGATATTCGTGATACCCAGGCATTAGGGTCGAATAGTTTACTTTGGAAAGTGATCACACGATTCCAAGTGATATCCGGTAACCACATAGTGGTATTTGTTACTGCTGATTATTGTTGTTTCTGCTGAAGTTGATTATCTCACCCTGCTTTGGGACGAATAACCTCCAACAACATGTCCCCGCCGAAAGTGTCCGTTGAATTTTCCACCATACCCAGATGCACCAGTTCCCATGGGATCTAGAGGTACTTTTTCCCTTGATTTTTTTTTTCTCGTGTTGTATATAAACTGATTCATACAAGCATGCTTATGATGTAAGATAGCTATAGAGAGAGCCTGGGCATCTTGATTTGTAAAATGTTAAGGTGGTGTTTGGTTTATGGGTAGTGACTTGATAATGTTTGAATTAACGGTATGGTTTAATCGGTGTTTGGGTATGTTGGTTTGAGCCTTTGAGGTAATGGTTCGGGAATTATACCCATAAAACTGGGAATCCTCAATACCTGGTTAAATTGTTGGGTTTAGAAGTCCATATGCATATTCATATTGATTTTGACCAAGCACCACCTAAACTTTTCTTCATTTCGCTCTTTTCTTCTTGTTGGTGCATTGCTGATCTTTTTTGCTGTTGCAGGTCCTAACTATTGGAGACCAAGGTGACTCACATGAGGACAACCATTTAATACTCATTGGAACTTTCTTTAACCTATAAGAGACCATATTTCACTTGTATGCAACGGAATTATTGGAAAGGCCTTATTCCATATTACCGTTGTACATATGTGTAGCAAGAACCTATTTGCATCAAACAGTGCACAGAATATCATTCGAAAGATGAAGGTGCGTAATCCTGAGTGTACATGCTTATTCACCAAGGTGAAGACAGATCAGGATGGAGCCAAAGCTAGTTTAAACCTTATGTTAGTGACATACTGTTTATCTTTGGGTTTTTTTTGCTCTTTTGTTTATTTTAGAAGATTATCAGATGTTGTCATTTATGTTTATCCAAATTGGTGAATGCTTTTTTAGTCCTCAGCTGTTAATTTTCGAGAATGAGGCTAAATAACAACCTAGCCATCGCTGTACATTGTTGGGATATGTTACATTTAGAATTGATATACTCGTATAATTGTTGCCTTTTGTTGATTATATGGTGTGAAACGTTGATGGTAAATACGGGTCCTCGGCTGTCTGCTTCAAAAGTGTAGCTGTTGAATCATGCCTTCTAGTCTGCTGTTTTAAGTTAGTTCTTAACCTTAAGGTAAACAAACTAATACTGCTTTTTTTGTTAACCTTGATGTAAAAGTCAAACATTGTTTCACAAAATCATCGAAATCGATATACCCTTATTCATATTGGTTGGTGAAATTGGTTTGCCGTGCTACAGCACATCTTAAGTTTCATTAACCATGGAGTTTGCGGTAAACTATTTGTTCAAATGTGGGTCCTGATCCTTTTCTCTTACAGTTCTTAATTTAGTGTTAACTATTTAGTGTAGATTCCACCTGCAACGCCCTTAATGTCATCATGGAACCTTGTGGAGAGTGTGAAGTGGTGTCCAGAGCGCTCAGGCCTCACTTGTGGATTCTTACCGAACACAGAGTTATAGATCTTAATGTGTCTTCAAACATGAAGTAGAATTATCTCTCATTGTGTTATAATTTAACCATTACTTTTGGGTTACATATTAGTTGGTTTTGTCAGAGCTGATCAATGTTTTAGAAGAATACTGTTCGACCTCGAGTAGTACCTAGATTTTAGTTTTAAGTTCTAGACACCTGTAACCAAAAACTTGCAAAACGCTCACGACCTGCAATTGGTACTCTACCAATTCAAATAGAATGTCAAAAGTATGATTGTCAGCCCTTGTAGGCTTACGTGGGAGACTCGCTCTTTGAACACTATTTAGCATCTACAAGGGATTACATACGTGAGATCACTTCTCTAAACCCCATTTATCACGGATTAACTTACAGATAACTTAACTGTTAGTTGACACACCCAAATCGTATATTATTGTCATTCATAATTCACAGACGCTACATTTGTGCAGAAACTTATTAACACTACCTACTTAAGCCGAACTTGATCTTCAAAATGTTTCACGTTTCCTCTCGGGTTCCCTTCAAATCGTCCAATCTTAAACCACTTAATCTCTTCATGCAGCTCTACCTCAGCCGCCTTCCCACGAACGACCAAATCTACCAAAATCCTCCCAACAATAGGAGCCATCTTAAACCCGTGGCCCGAAAACCCACCCGCAACCACAACATCCTCACCAAACCTACCTCCCAAGAAATCAATCACGTAATCCTCATCCGGTGTCATCGAATACAAGCACGACTGACTCATCACCGGTCCATCCTCCCATTTAACCCGATCACCAAACGTCACCTTAAGCCAATCCTTCAAATACTCAACAACCATTTCAGCAGGCCTCCAAGTCCTACTATCTGGATCACATTCCCTACCACCATGAACCGCCACTTTAATCAAATCAGGAAACTCCAAAGCAGGCGTCCCATAAATATACGGCTCACCATAGCTAGCAAACGACGGAAAACCTTTACCAATCGTAAAATCCTCCTCACACCCCTGTTTTATCCTCCAGTAAAAAATAGTCGTTTCAATGGCTTGTATAGGCAAATTCACCACTCCTTTACTCACATTCCTAACCAACTTACTAACCCAAGAACCCGCAGTAACAACACACTTCTTCCCATAAAACATCTCCCCCGAGCTACTCCTCACCACCACACCACCTTTCTCCTCATCAACCGCCACATCAGCAACCTCCGTCTTATCCTTCACAACCACCCCATACTTCACCGCTAACGTCTGAAACATAGCAACAGCTTTAGTAGGCTTAAGCACACCTCCATTTTCACTCACAAGTGCGATCCAACCCTCAGGCACATTAACCTTACCATCAAACTTAACATTCGCCTCCTTACTATCCATAACTTTATGACTAATCTCTTGCTTCTCACAGTTAGCAATCAAGGCCAACAATGAAGTATTATCCGACGGACCCAAGTCCAACTGTTCAGTCTTAATATAAACATTATAACCAACATCTAGTTCAGCTTCACGCCATAGTTTCTCAGATTCTATGACCATAGGCGGATAGTACGCTTCAGGATAAGTTGCACGTATAGTTCTGGATTCGCCATGCGAGGAACCTCTATAGTGTAGCAAGTCAAATTGCTCAAGAAGTAACGTCTTAAGACCGTGTTTTGCTGCATGGTATGCAGTTGAGCTGCCCATAACACCTGCACCAATTATGATCAGATCAAATTGAGGTAAGGTTGACATGTTTTTTAGTTGGTTTTTGCTTAGGAAAAATATGGGCTAGAGATAAAAACTTTGTTTTGTTTTTGTTATGTGTGGTAGTGGTCATATGAAAGATGATTTATTAGATCTTATTGATTAGATGATTTGTACTTTAGTGTTTGTGTGTTGGCGTTTTTGATAAGGTTAAATTACATGTGACACATAGTGACGGCTGTACAAAGAAAGGTGACAAATGAAAATATGAATATTTAACGGTTGTTGTGTTGGACTTGTGTCATGTGAATGTCAATTTGTTGGTGCTAATGTGCGCTGGCATTGCGTAGATTACGGGTGTAAACGAGCCAGTTTTTTTTTTTTTTTTTTTTTTTTTTTTTAAGTAATTCGAATTGAACTTGAATCAAACTCATTCGAAATGAGCTTTTTCAGTCTGGGCTGAGTTCGAAAGTTCGAAAGTGAAATTCGAAATGTTTAACGAGTTGAATTCAAGTTTATATACAGTTGATTTATTTATTTATTTTTTTATATAAAAATATAGTATGTATCTTTTAAGGGCTTGTATGTAAATACACTAAGTTTAAATACTTATGTATCGAGCTTTATGAGTCGATCTAAAAGTCAAATTTAAATCTTATCATATATTTCAATTTTAGTTAGTTTTAAAATCATGTCGTTACATATAAATTAAGCTTTTCGACCCGGACTCGAGCATAATTCAAACTTTCTCGAGCTGAGCTCTAACTTGTCTCATCGAGGCTCGCCGAGATATCGAGTCAAGCTTGATCCTAATATAGTATTGTCGAGTAAAGTCGAACTCTGCCAAAGTTTGACTCAATTCGATACCTTTACTCCCCTAATGTAGGGTTTGGAAGAATATGCTATCACACGGGGACATAAATAGACCCTAGATAAGTTGGGCTAAGAGAATCGGCCCGAAATTTATAAGATTAGTTCTTGAGAAAAGCTCAACATTTTGTTAAAAAAAGAGAAGAGGAGTGCTTAACATAAGAAATGGTGTTTACACATAGCTCAATTATGCTGTTTAAGTAACCTTATGAGTTTAAGTTTAGGTATTCACTTTTGGATTACTGAATTACTATTCAATATATAACTGCATCGACTCATATTTTATCCGATATATTATTTTAAGAAGTGCTGAACCCCCAATATAAGTAGATAGCCATAAAAGCCGAGTAAATTAAGTTGTTTGGTTTTCTAATAATTGAATAAGGGTTAATTTATCCACATGGATGCACATTTTAATCTCAAAACTTGTTCGCACGCTTTCAAACCATTTAGTTCATATTCATGGTTAATATGTTGACTTGTAGAAAGTTTGAAATTTCTAAAGCGAAAGGAGCGGGTACACGGATGTGCAACTGAAACTCGTAAAAAAAAAGATAAAACAATCTAAGCATAACTATAAGTCAGATGTCTCCCTTTAATAGTGTGCTAGGCCAAAATAAACGCTTTCAGTTGCGAGGGTTATTTTATAAATTCAAAACATATTTAGTTTACCTTATCTTGATATAAAGATGTCTATTTAAATATAAAGCTCGAAAATCGATCACGCGTACGTTTCATGATTTTAGTTAAAACATATTTTTATTTATAAAATATCTCGCACCAACAAACACTTACATCAACCTCAAGTTAGAATACTAAGAGTAAATTACACAGGAAGGGTACGAAACCATAGGACCATCCCTATAAATAGAAGGTTCATTCCCACGAATGAACCAACTTAGCTTCGCCACTCAGTGTAACACTGAGTGAATTCTCACAATTCACTCCGGCTACTTCGATAAGTGTTACCCCAGCTTGTGACTCCGGTCACAAATCGGATAGCCACCTCAACCCTCTACGTACCTTATGTAAACAACAACATTCACCAATTTGCAAGTACTCGTCAAATGCATCGGGTGATGTGCCGTATGACTATTAGCTTATGGCCGATGTGCATTTCATGATAGGAATAATACCTAAGTATAGCCTTTCGCGCCCACATGTTTGAATTTGAGGGAAAGAGCTTGCTTGTTCTACAGGATCCGACGCATCCAACAGAGCGAAACGACCTATACAATCTGGTCATTTTTTTAAAAGGGAAGTATTCGGGAAGGGGTTTAACATTGTAATTGGTAATATCATTGTGTATTTGTTTAAAATTTTTTGAACTCATATGATATATTCGCCTAAAATTCCTCTCCGGGTATTTAGGTGGATTGTTTTCATCGCCAAAATAATCTTTCAATAGCCATTCTTCCGCAACCTCTTGTTCATGTTGTATGTATGTCCTAGTATTACGACCCAAACTCTCGGCTTCTTGATTACCCAAAGCTTGAAATTGTTAATAAGCTTGAAAATACCGCGTATACCGTTCTGCATCGTCTTGAGAGTAAAGATCGTAATGATCATAGTTGTTGGGATAAATAATGTTTTTTAAGGTAAAACGGAAGAATTGTTGAGTTGTGTATGTAGAATTGTGTGTAAAAATTATAAGATGGGCAAATGATCCCTGCTGTTGGCTGCAGGGATCTTACCTGCTGCAAGGGGCATATGGAGGGACCAATCATGCAAGTAGGAAATATTGGAGGGTACAAAATGTAAATTGTAATATTATTTTTCTCTTTTGCTGCAGATAAGTGAGGCTGCAGCAACAACAACAATGATTAGCCCTTATAAGATAATAGGGCATCTATAAGATTTTTGAAGAGTAAAAATTGTGAAAAAGTGAGGTTTGTTGCCAAAAATGGCTAGTATGTGTTTTTTTTTCCTTAACCCTTGTTCCAAAAAGAGAAAAAAAAGAGTAACGAAAACGTGAGCCGGTGGTGGTGGTGTGAGGGACAAAAACGCGAATCCATCCGTTTCACCTAATGCAATGACTTCGTTGCGTGATCAAATTGAGAAGTAAATTATTGAACTTAGAGAGCTTAATAGGTTGATTGGGAAAGAAATTGAGTTGAAATTCGGTCCTATTATGAGTAACACTACCTCTAGTGATGATTCGGAAGAGGAACTAAAGGATGACTATAATGTGTTTAAAAATTTATTTCCAACACGTGGAGAATTAGACTATCATAAGTTTATTTTAAAATACCGTTTCCTCTCAAAATATTGGAAAAACCCGTGGATTAAAAGACGCAATTATATGAATATTAAAATCCTTTGCATGGTTGGCTATATGTATAGAGAGCACACCTACATTAACTTAATAGCTCCTATGAATATTATGTCTAGTCTATATTACAATTGGATCATGAATGAAGAATTGAAACCTAGGAAGGATCCTTATGACCCTAATCGGTTGTGCAATTTTGTTGAGAGAGCTTGATGCGTGCGGGAGGCGCCTTCGGGGTGAAGGAAACTTCCTTTTCGTCGAGCAAGTTTTTCAATCTCCTAGGCAGTGAACCTAATCGTTGTAGTGTAGTATTGGGTAAGCATCGGGGATTGATATCGTTCTCTAGGGGAATAGGAATGCTAGTAAGATATGTATGACGAGAAGGTGGGGATTGAGGACGATTCTTTTTTATCTTTTTATTGGTTTTTTAGAAAGCTAAGGTAAAGATCTCAGGGCAATTGGCTTGGGGGGGGAGGTGGTACTTCTACCGATTAATCTACTTATCTAATTATATAGTTACTATGGGTAGCTTATGTCTAATTGAAGTGTGCTCGTATGATGATTAAAAATGTGTTTACCTAGATACTATTACTCCCTAGTTATCTTTTATTGGTCGGTTGAATTGTCACACCTTATCTTAACGCGTTGTATTCCTGAGGTCGTAGGGTATGTGTGCCCCCTAGTTCTTTGAGGTTATCTCTCGTATGCAACCTACGAAGTCGGCAAGACTAAGCTATTTCATCCATAGACCACATCATCATAAAGCATACTCAAGCATTAAATACAACGAATGATGCCTAGTTTCACTTCTAAGCCAATTTACAATTAAGATAAGAAACAACCTAACAATAATCAATAACTAGGTTTCATAGATCTAAGCAAACACACAAGAAATTTAGCTAGACATGGTAAAAAGAAAGCATACACACAATCAATCGAATATGGGATAGACATAATGTTACTTTGGATTAAAATACTTATCTCGATGTGTAAAATAGGGTATGGGACCCTAAGATACTGTCCAATTCGGACTACAAACAATCTAGGGTTTTTTCTCCAAAAGTCTACCTCTCTAAATGCAGAAAAATCGAATTCTATATATAGATTTACACTTGCGACGACATCATCTTTTGCATGGGACGCCGTCAGTTCGCCGTCATTAGGGTTTCGTCTGGGCCAAGTCATCGATGGGACGGCGTCACCTTAGAGTTGTGACGCCGTCGGTCTTCAGTTGGGAAGTCGTCTTGATTCTAAATCTGGGCCATCTGTGTTGAAAACTGTGAGTGACGCCCTTCTTCTTTAAAACGTGACCCCGTCAGGTTATGTAACCAAAATTTCCACTGAGCCGTCGTGTGCATGTTTTAATCAAGTCATCATAGAGGGACGGCGTCGCCCTTTGATTGGGACGTTGTCAGGTACTGTTGATCAGCTTTGAGTGGCTTCGATCTTGACTTTGCCATTTTCTTCATGTATTTGCTCCTTTTCGTCCAAATATGCTTCATTCCAGCATTTTGCTTCCAAGAGACCTAAAAAGTGAAAAGGAACGAAATTAAGCAGTAACGGATATAAAATTGGTTGATTTAGGGCTTAAATGTCCCCCTAAAAGCGTACGTTTTAAATCCTTATCAAATATCCCTACACTTGGTATTTGGCTTGTCCTCAAGCAAATGTGCTTTTGGCCAATCAAGTTATAAGTTAGGGGGCATGAAGTATTGATTTAAAATAATTCACAACAAGTAAAAGCACCGCAATAGTCATAAAGCACGGAAATTATACACTAGCACCTCACAAGTGGTGTTTGGAATCTCTTATCTCTCGGGTTTATATAAAATATAATAAATGGAAATGGAAGATAAACACTCATTACCTGGCATAGTACATAGATTACCATAAGCTTGAGACTAGATCAAACCTCCACCGCTTTGGCGTAAGCACCTAGGAAAAACTATCTAAGAGGTATTTACAATGGTTGTAACGTTAGGCTTACGGTAGGGAAACAAAGGGTTTTGTTGGATAGGGGATATTTAGTGGTGGCAAGTCAAAAATCTTATGTTACAAGCATGAAAAGCGTGGCGTTGCTAAGCCAAGACTCGACTCACTAAACTATAGATAACTTGAAATAAACAAACATAAATTTAAAGACATAAAGATAGATGTAGGATGGTAGCCCGTATGTTTTTCTTCATTTTTTTTCTAACACTCTTTTTTTTTTGATTTTTTTTCCATACACTTTTACTCTACCATCCTTTACGATAACATCAAAATATAAGGGATTTATAAGAGCATCCCTACACTTGAGTTTTTATTTCTCTAACACTAATTGACCCGATTTGAAAAGATCAAAATACTCGGAGTATTTAATTACGTAGACAAAGGAAATTTGAATTTATCGTTCTTTCCCGTTACTTCTTAAAATATTACTTTTACCCATGAGTCCCAATCATCCCAAAACTGTGTACAAAAGATATGACTCGACTTAGCAACCATGCAAGTAACTAGATATTTGAACTAAGGGTTTAGTAATGATAACAATAATGCACTAAAGGTGAGTGCATACAAGGTAGGCTAAGGCGATTTGGGTGTACATTTGGGGGTGGATTGTAAACAATGCTCTTCATTGATATTCCGAAAAACCGAAACATCACGAGAACCGCGAAAAGGATAGGCTCTGAGGGGTTAACTAGGGGTATCGTGTACTAAAGATGAGTACATCGCAAGGGTGTGGGGTAATTACTCAACCGATGTGGAAGAAATTATTATAATCTGTGTTTCAAACAAGGGTTATCCTAATGCCTCTTATCATTTAGTTATTCCTAACTACACAAGTGTAGTCTCACTAGCGATCTCGAATGCATCACAAAACAAGTTCTAGAATCTATTATACTACCGGTACACTCTCTAAGAATTAAAGATGAATGCTTTTATTCCTAAAGATCTAGGGGCGAACCTCACATTTTGGGGTGGAATTTGAGTGGTAAACAATTTTTGTGCTAGTCATATAATTCCTATCCATGAGACGCTTTATTAAGACTAAAGTTTAGCTCGTACATGTCATAAAAAAATTTAAATTTGGTGATAAAATTGCCTTAACAAATATTTCTCATAGTTTATTACACAAATTACCAAGGATAAGACAAATAATCAAGTGAGTGAATAGTTTCTAAGTTTCCGTTTTATTCTCCATCCTCACACTTAAACTGAACATTGTCCTCAATGTTCCCCGAAAGCATCAAAGTTATGATAAAGGACGGTAAGTAAGGAAAAGAAACTAGTACTCCCTTGATTAGCTCGGTAGGATCCGTGTAAAGTTGCAGTTAAATTCTTTTTCAAGAAGAATGCATAAGTGATAAGCTCCATCCAATTTTGTGTTTCTTCTTCTTGCCAAATATAACCTGCACACTTAAGAAAACAAACGAAACTTGTTAGGATTTAGAAAATCCGTTAGTTAAAGAGTCGGTCACCTCAAGTATATGTATTCATTAGAAAGCTCGTACTCGTAGTCAAGTTATGTTAATAAGTAGTTAGTTAAGTAACACCGTGGAGGACGGACCGGTCTTAACCCACTGTATGCCTGATCCACAGCCCGTTGGAGGCGTGTCTTGTAAGAAAACTATAAATACCCTCTACCTCCCAAGGTAGAGGGTTAGAGCTTTCAATACCATTTTTCTTTGTTTCATCAAGTTCCCAACTCTCTTTACTTTCTCTCTCTAAAAACTCAATTCATACGCCTCTATTCATTATGATTTGATGTGTTTATGAAATCAATATGTTACAATTGGTATCAAGAGCCATGGTTTGATCACTCATCTTTCATGTTCTTGAATTTCTAGTGGATTTCATAAGGTTTTTGGGTTTGAATGAGTTTAGAGTAGTTTTCATCATTTGGATCATTTCTAGTGTTAAAGTTTGGATTTTGATTGTACTTTTGTGTTTAGAATCATTATAAGTGTTTAGGTTTTGATTTGGAAGGCTTGAATCATCGTGGTTGGGTTTTTTTTGGATTGATAAGTGGTGATTTTTGAATATTGGTTGGATGCGAGTTGAGTCTCGGAGTGCATTTCTTGTATGCGAGTTGTCCTGATTTGTGAAGCGAGTTGTCCTGTATGCGAGTTGAGTCTCTTGCTCATTGAAGCGAGTTGTCTTATGCGAGTAGTGCCTTAAGCGAGTTTTCTAGAGTGCGAGTTGCCTTGGAAGCGAGTTGTCAATTTATGCGAGTTGTGTTTTATGCGACTTGATTGTTAAGCGAGTTGTCTGTTTATGCGAGTTGTGATTTATGCTACTTGACTATTAAGCGAGTTGTCCGTTTATGCGAGTTGTGTTTTATGCGACTTGTCTATTAGGCGAGTTGTCATCAAAGCGAGTTGATTAGGGTGCGAGTTGTCTTGGGTCCGACTTGTCAAGTGTACTACTTGTCTATTGAGACTTGTCATTTCTTCGTGTTACATTTTACGGTTTTTCTTTTGATTTAGTAAAATCCCGTGAGAGAATCTATTTCCCGGTTTAATCAAAGAATAGTAAAATCCCTTAGAATCTGCAATCATGTCTACAATCACTTCTTCTGTTGCTGATGACGTTCAAGCTGCAGGGAGTCTCAAATGTATGATGACTTTGAGAACTTTAAGATGAATCCAGGGGAAAGTGTCACTGAATATCATGTAAGATTCCA
Source organism: Chrysanthemum lavandulifolium (assembly GCA_022545495.1). NCBI lineage: Eukaryota > Viridiplantae > Streptophyta > Magnoliopsida > Asterales > Asteraceae > Chrysanthemum > Chrysanthemum lavandulifolium. The sequence goes on along the minus strand of CM040241.1, from coordinate 77,469,276 downwards.
CAAGCTTGTGAATGATATGAGGAATATCAAAATGACAATGCCAAATATTCAGCTCAATTCAAAGTTTGTGAACAACATGAATCCCGAATGGCACAAATTTGTCACTGCAATCAAGCTTAACAAAGGTCTGAGGAACACCAACTATGAACAATTGTATGCATATTTGCTCCAAAATGAGAAACATGCTGTGTTTGAACGAATGATTTTGGAAAAGTTCAAGACCAATTCTGGAGATGCAAGCTCATCAAATGATTCAACTGCATTCTACACAAATGTAGGAATTACCACCAAAGCATCACAAGTCATACCAACTGGAAATGGCAATCACAAACTCATTGCATATCCAGGGTATAAGCCTTCAGATTCAGACACATTCATGGAACATCTTGTTAATCAATTGGCTTTAATGGTCAAGCAGAACTTGAACTTCACCCCATACACCAACAATCATCTCAGAACTGCATCCAATCTTCACAATCATGCCACGGTTAAAGACGGAAAGGTAGTGGTGCAAAATGTGCAAGGAAGACAGAATGCATACCTTCCACATAATGAGCAAGGGAACGTTGGTGCTGGATATGGGAATGTTGGTGCTGGATATGGGAATGCTGGAGGTGGTGGTGGATATATGGGCAATCAGAATCATGGAAGGAACATGGCTCAGGGTCAAGTAAAGCCCATTAAATGTTACAACTGTGGTGGAGAAGGACACATCGCAAGGAATTGCACTCTTCCAAAGCGCCCACAAAATGCGTAGTACTTGTGGATAAGATGTCAGTGCAAGCTCAAGACAATGGAGCTATGTTGAATGAGGAAGAATTGCTATTCCTTCTCGAGGAAATGCCGTAACTTATGATGTTGATGTGGATGAACACCAAAGGTGGTATGGGTCGAACAATCCCAATGCATTTCAAGTTGCAGACTGTGATGCATTTGATTCAGATGTTGATGATGAACCAAATGCCCAGACCATCTTCATGGCTAGTATCTCACCAATGGTAACTCCAAGGGCTTCTTCACCAAAACAGGCCACTCCTTCCAGGGAATCTATCATTTCAGAGGTATTAAAACTATATGATGAGGTTGATGTGCAAAAGACGCATGACAAAGTACAATCAACTGAAATTATTGAATTAGATATTGAAAATATGGGTAATATCAATGTTGTCCCATATGATCAATATGTGAAACAAAATGAAAGTGAAATTGTACCAAGTAATGCATCTTTTGCAGTCAATGATGACTATGTTTTTGATGAATTCACTGCATGTGCCCCTGATGATTCTATAACCTCTGAACTAAATGCCTATAAGGAACAAGTTGCTATATATGAACAACGTGCTCAGTTTGAGTTGACCACCCGTGAGCAGGAGATGGATAACCAAATGCGTACAATTATCAGAAAAAGCAATTTTAGGGAAGAAATGTTAAAACAAGAGTTGGATTCCTTACAAGAAAAGCTTAACAAAACTGTTAAACAGAAACAAGAACTTCATGAAAATGTGAAAGTACTTAAAAAAGAATTCAATGCTAAGGAATCAAAACTTTTAAATGAATTTTCCAACCTAAAAACTTTGAAGAACAAACTTGAAAATAAATTGTACGTACAAGGGAACACCATTCAGACTGCTCACATGATCACTAAGCATAGAGTTCTAAGTGATAAGCATAGCGTTGCACTTGTAGAGGAACCAAATCCTAAGGCATGTAGTGAAGCTAAAGTAGCTCAAAAGGTAATCTATGATGGAAATGAGATTCTTAAGCCTAGACAGAAACCCACTTGTATTGAGTGCACTGAGGAAGATAGAAAATTAGAAGAAGTCTCTAGAAAAAAATTGGATGATAAACTTAAGAATCCCTTGTGCATAAGAGAAAATATCACCTTTAAAACACCAACTGGATTGCCTTTAATAAGTTTAGACCTCAGACCCAGCTGACCACTGAACTAATGTTCTGGAAAAAGGATCTGGACAAGCAGAAAGCTGATGATTTTATCGAAAAGAATTCCCCTTGTAGGAAATTGCCTCCAGCCACTGTGTATCCCCCAAATACACCAATGCATTTAGTGCCCAGAAATCTTCCCACTAATAGCAAGACCTTAATCAGCCTTTATGTAGTTTACCAACTATTTGTTGATTTTGAGAAAACGTGTAAAAAGAGAATCACAACCACTGGGATAACTTAAGGGGAAAGGGGTTTTGAACAAACTAAAGAATGCTATATAACTGAGGTCATGCCTTTCTTTAAACAACTTAAAGGACAATTTGAGAGTCTTCAAAAGGGAATGGACACAGAGATTAAAGAAATGAAAAAGATGTTTAATGATATGGAATTTGAGGTCAGTATGTATGAACGTGAGCTTAAGAGTAATGAAATTGAGATAAAGAATCTGCACATCATTAATGATAATTTGATCTCTCAATGTGTTGCTCAAGATGTGTTCTACACTGTTACAAATTATTCCATTACTGCATCTCAATTTCACGAATTAACTGTTGCATTAAAAGTTTCCCATGATCGTGTCATTGAGCTTGAATCCACAAATTCAAAATTGCATGATAAAATAGAACAGGATGATCATGATAATCTGGTAAAACATTATTCTAAACTGGAAGTTGAGCATTTTAATTTGCAACTAAAATATCAATATCTCAAAGAAAATGTTAAAACCTCAAACATCAAGACATCCTCGGATGTTCCTGAGTTTGATGCAGTTATTGAAATAAGCAAACGTGACGAACAAATTTGAGCTCACTGTAACACGATCAGAAGGTTGAAAACTCAAATTTCACAATTAAAGGGTGATAAAACCAATGTGAATGGCTCCCAAATGCCTCCTCCTTTAGATTCTCAGTATTCTCAAAACTTTCATCTTCAAAACATCATTAATATATTACAACAAGAAAATGAGAGTTTTCTAGAAGAAAATGAAAAGGTTAAATGACACTTCAAAGAGTTATATGATTCAATGAAAGTCACTCGTGACAAGAACAATGAAAAAATAACTTCTTTACAAAAGGAAATTGAGAATATAAAGAGTCAGGTAAAAGGGAAAATGCCACTTGTTTGTGATATGAATGTTATATCAAAGGCATCTGCGGATTCTAAGTATGCTGTGACTGTAAAGTATATTCCTCCTCATCTTAGAAATAACGAACTTGTGTTTCAAGAATATATTTCGTATCTTAAGGATAGTCTAGAATGTCTTCGTGAGATTGTTGAAGAGGATTGCATAAATAAACCACTTGATAGTGAAGTTAGGTATGCATGCTTATATGCCAAACGATCTCAGGAACTTTTAGAATGTTTAAGAGCAACATGCCCTAAATCCTTTTGTAAGAAAGATAAAGTCGTTATGCCTTGCTCTATGCCTAGTGTTAAGCATGCTACCTATGAGATGCCTTGTTCTGTGCCAAAAGTCAAGCATGTGAACTTTGATATGCCTGCAAGTACTTCAGATCCCATCACTTCTAGATCAGGAATGCAAAAAGTAGCAAAACCAACTAATGTTTCCATCATTCCCTCTACAGGAGTAATCAGTGAAACAAAGGCAAACGGGTCAAAGCCTCCAGGCAATACAAAGCAAGATAGGACCTCGCAAGCTAAGAGTGATCAATGGAAGAAAGTAGAAGACCACCCTAGGAACAATCAGTTTGTGTTGAATAAGATGAATCGTGTTGATTCTACTATTAGCTATAAGCGTACTGTAATTAATTCGAATTCTGCTACTACTTGCAAAACATGTAATGAATGCTTGATTTCTGGTATTAATCATGAATGTTTTGTGAATGATTTGAGTAATGCTGTCGAATCTCCGGTAAAAATTGTTAACACTAGAAAACAGTTTAAGAAGGTTAGAAAACCAAGAAAGAAGAGGGCTAGAAAACATTGGAAACCAACAGGAAGAAAATTTAGTAATGTAGGTTATCAATGGATACCCACTGGCAGTAAATTCAATCTTAAGGAGTTATGCCCTAAATTATCTAGATCAATGCCCATTAGGAAATGGATGCCTACTGGTAGAACTGTACCTTTAAGAAGTGAACATACTTTGAATAGATCCACTATCTCTACTAGTTCTGCATATACTTCTAATGCTATCATTGACTCTGTTAATGATGTGGATGTTCCAATCTCGTTGTCTAACCAAGTGGAACCCATTCTCGCATGGGGATCCAAACTATCCGATCATCCATACTTGTCTCGTGTTCAACCGCAGTCGCTCAAATCGCTCGTGGTACCGGACTTAGGTTTGCTCCAAGCATATGACCGAGATCGCCATGCTCATGAACTTCGTGAGTAAATTTATCGGACTGTTAGATTCAGGAACGAACATTTTGGTGCAATTATGGGTTATGGAGATTATGTTGTTGGTGATAGTGTAATCTCCAGGGTATATTATGTTGAAGGTCTTGGTCATAATTTGTTTTCTATTGGCCAATTCTGTGATTCTGATCTAGAAGTGGCCTTTAGAAAACATACTTGTTTCGTTAGAGAACTTGATGGTGTGGAACTTTTAAGAGGAAAACGTGGAACAAACCTGTATACAATCTCTATCGAAGATATGATGAAGTCTTCTCCAATCTTCTTGTTATCTAAAGCCTCTAAAACAAAGTCATGGTTATGGCATCGTCGTCTTAATCACTTGAACTTCGGAACGATAAATGATTTGTCTAAAAAGGACCTCGTAAGAGGTTTACCCAGATTAAAGTATGAAAAAGATCATCTTTGTTCAGCATGCCAATTGGGAAAAAGCAAGAAATATGCCCACAAACCCAAACCTGCAAACTCAGTTATGGAAGTTCTTCATACTCTTCATATAGATTTGTGCGGACCCATGAGAGTGCAAATGATAAATGGGAAGAAATACGTGTTAGTCGTTGTTGATGACTACTCTCGATTTACTTGGGTTAAGTTTTTGAGGACAAAGGATGAAAATCCAGATGTCATCATCAAACTTATCAAACAGCTGCAGGTTCGACTTAACAAGACTGTTAGAATTATTCGAACGGACAATGGAACTGAGTTTGTTAACAAAGAACTAAGTCAGTTTTATGAAAGCATTGGAATCAACCACCAAAGAAGTATTCCACGTACTCCTCATCAGAACGGTGTAGTTGAAAGACGAAATTGGACCCTTATGGAAGCTGCAAGAACAATGCTAATTTACTCAAAGGTTCCAATGTTTCTCTGGGCTGAAGCCATTGCCACTGCTTGCTATACCCAAAATCGTTCCCTTATACACACCACTCATGGAAAAACTCCATACGAACTTGTCCACAATCGAAAACCTGATCTCTCCTTCCTTTGTGTGTTCGGTGCTTTGTGCTATCCAACAAATGATGGTCAAGATTTAGGTAAATTATGAGCTAAGGCTGACATTGGTGTTTTTGTGGGTTATGCATCAAACAGGAAGGGTTACCGAATCTACAACAAAAGAACTCGAGTATCATGGAAACTATTCACGTCATGTTCGATGAGCTGTCTGAGCAAATGGCTCCAGGAAAATCAGGTTCTGGACCCGCATCTCAACATTCATTAAGTAGTCTTATCAGTTCCTCTCTTGTACAGAATCCCTCACCAACAGTTCCATATGTACCTCCTTCTGAAGACGACTTAAAGAAATTGTTTGATCCGATGTTTGATGAATACTATGAACCTATTGCTAATGATCAGTCTAATCATTCAACAGTGGTAGCCCCTAACCTAGTCAACGTAGATAACCCTTCAGTTTCTGTGTCACTGAGTCAAGAAGCGCCTACTGCAGATCACTCATCATCATGATCAAATCCTCAATCATCGAGTGTACATCATGGAAATATTTCTGGCAACTATGATGGAGATAACCCCTTTGCTACTCCAGAAGATGCTCCATTTGAAAACATATTTGCTCCTAAACTAACTTCAGAACCATCTTCATCAGGAGATCCAAACTCTGCTACTTCAGTCCCTCAACAACAACCACACGAACACCTTAGAAAATGGACACATGACCATCCATTAGACAACATCATTGGAAACCCATCTCGTCCAAGATCCACTCGTAAACAACTTGCAATCGATGCCTTGTGGTGCTTCTTCAACTCAAGACTATCTAAGGTCGAACCAAAAGACGTTAAAACAACCATGATCAAGACAATTGGTTCAATGCCATGCAAGAAGAAATTCATGAGTTCGATCGACTAGATGTATGGGAATTAGTACCGCCCGATCGTGCTATGATCATTGCTCTAAAATGGATCTTCAAAGTAAAACTTGATGAGCATGGTGATGTGCTAAAGAACAAGGCTCGACGGTTGTGAAAGGATACCGTCAAGAGGAAGGTATTGACTTTGAAGAATCATTTGTTCCAGCTTGCACGTATCGAGGCAATCGAATCTTCTTGGCTAACGCGCTAGTAAGAACATGGTAGTCTATCGATGGATGTAAAGACCGCTTTTCTTAACGGAGATCCGAAAGAGGTTGTATACGTCACCACTGAAGGTTTTTGAATCCGAGCATCCTACTCATGTCTATCGCTTGAAGAAGGCCCTCTATGGTTTGAAGCAAGCTCCAAGGGCATGGTACGACATGCTATCAAAGTTTCTTCTAACCAATGGATTCAAAGAAAGGAGCAGCTGATCCGACATTGTTCACCGTAAAGTCGTGCAAACACTTAATTCATGTTCAAATCTATGTTGATGATATTATTTTTGCCTCAACCGACCCCAATGAATGTGACCGTTTTCTAAGGAGATGGGCTCTAAATTTCAAATGTCAATGATGGGACAAATGTCATTTTCTTGGGATTACAAATTTCACAAAGTCCCTGAGGCATTTTATCAATCAATCTAAATATGCTAATGAGATCTTAAAAAATTTGGATTTGATTCTTGTGACCGCTGACACTCCCATGGTGGAGCGCACTAAACCGGATGAGGACCACTCGGGGATCATGGTTGACCAAACTAAATATCGTTGTATGATTGGATCCCGATGTACCTACCGCCATGAGACCGTACATTACATCATTTGTATGCATGTGTGCTAGATACCGTGCTAAGCCTACCAAAAGCACCTAGAAGCGGTTAAAAGGGTCTTTCAAGATCTCTAAGGAACCATCAACATGGGACTTTTGTGCCAAGGACACCGGTATGTCACTAATGACTATGCAGATGTTGACCATGCGGTGTTAAGATACACGTCAAGCACGTCGAGGTGCTTAGTTTTGGGTGATAAGCTTGTGAGTCGGTCTTCAAAGAAACAAATGAGTTCCTCAATATCCTCTACAGAGGCAAAATACATAGCCATGTCATCTTGTTGTGCTCAAATCCTATGGATGAGATCCCAATTATCGACTATGACTTTGAATTCAACAAAATCCTCTCAGACAGATAACAAGAGTGCCATTGCTCTCTCATGCAACAACATTCAACATTCAAGAGCAAAGCATATCGACATTCGACATCACTTCATCAGGGAGCAAGTGGAGAATGGTGTGGTGGAACTATATTTTGTGAAGACTGAATATCAGTTAGCATACATCTTCACCAAAGCTCTTCCTAGAGAACGTTTTGAGTTTATCCTTCCACGACTTGGTCTAAAGAGTCTACAACCGGAAACACTCAAACATCTTCAAGAGGAAGATGAGGAGTAAAGGCTTTTCTTCATCCATCTCTTGTACATATCTATTCAAAAAGAAAAATACAAAATTATAAAACCCACAAAAAGAAAACAGAAAAATATAAAATTTCAAAAATCCATAAAAATCAAAAAATATTTGAAAAAGCCCAAAAATATTATTTTCCCCATCTATTTCTATTCTTCGATAACATCTACGGACTTTGTTTTGTCATTCAAAGAATGAAACGAGTCTTTAGATGAAGTTCGAATGTACATAAATTAAAAAAAAAAAGGGATGGAGAAAAATGGTTGTTTATTGTCATTTCAGGCAGTAACCAGTTTTAAAAGAAAGAACAGAGCCATGCTTAAATTAAATTTTGAAACCTCATGCTCTGATTCTAAAAACAAAGGTTTGTCTCCAAAAGGACGATATGTTTCCATCACAAATATTTTTCCTTCTAAATATTCTTCTGAAAAATATTTGTTATCTAATGAAAACCAAATTGCTTTGAAAATTACTCGGAATATCTGTAAATCATTTGGACTTATCATTTGACAAAATCTCTTACGCTCAATCAACAACATATGTCATTGATTGAGGGGAGAATGATTTCTATCAACTCAAAAAGTTATTTTTCAAACAATTGGCACGTAATCGAGCAAGGTCTAAGTTTGGATAATCAAAATGAACAATGTTTTTGATGAATTGGATCCAGACCTTGTCTATGATTGTGTTTTCAAAAGATACTTATGCATGTTTAATAATTGGAGTTTAAAGTCTTAGAATTTGATCCTTATCAGTTAAAAGTGTTAAAAACAAGTCACAATTCTCCTCAAAATCTTTCAACACCAATTTAAATCAATAGAGATCACAAATCTCAATGGATTTGAAAATTGTGATCGGGGGAGAATTTGTGATTTAAATTAGATTTAAACTGATAATTCGATAAATGGTTTTAAAATTGATGAGCAAGATATCCTCCCTACGTATGCCAAAGTATTTCAAATTTTCCAAGCATATGTTAAGGGGGAGCATTTATCTTAAAAACCATAAGGGATTAAAATGTGATTGATCAGTATCAAAGTGCATGTTCCCACTAATATGTGCAAACTCTTTCGAATCTCGATGCACATATTGAGGGGGAGCAACTTTTAGAAAACCACATCCTTTCCCTAAATATTTTTAATTAAGTACTTAAAATACTAATTTTGATCGGGAAAGTGATGTTGATATCTTTAGAAAATGTTGATCAAAGAAGTGAATTCTTTATTCTTAATCTGAGATTCTCAAGTCCTCTTGCCTCCATGTGCTAAAGCAATTTCAAATCTATGATGCACATGTTGAGGGGGAGCTTTTCTAAAATATCAAAAACAATTCAGGTACAAAACGCTTTGATCTTGTATCACAAGTACTTGAATTGATTTCAAATGGTTTTCAAATGGTTTCAATGGCAGAAGAACAATACCAAAAACCGACCAAATTTACTTAATGCATGGAGATATAAGGATGGTTATGTTAGGTATTCGTTCCCACGATCCCGCCAGAGCAGGAGGGATCTACCCAGGGATAATCCACTAGATAGTATTGAAGTCCTTAGGTATGATGGAAAAAGGAGAAAAGTGAGAAATGAGAAGAGTGCGGACTGAGATAGAGCTAGAACTGGAACTAACCCAACAAGGTTCTAGTTATGAAATCTCGGTAAGCACTGAAAGGGTTGAAGAATGAAAAAGAAATGAATGAGAAAAGGGTGAAAAGAAATAGCCCTCCGTTATTTCAACCTTAGGGCAGAAACCGGGTTCAATTCATATACTACTAGTGGTTACCAAGGTAACACCGGTATTGAAGACAAGACGTTATGGACCCAGTGACGCACTGCACTACAACTTCCTAAGCTACTCAAGTTCCTCTTAATAGGGCTTGTTTCATTCTCACGGGGAACCTACATTATCTATCGACTTTCTCTTAGAGATTGTTGATATTGAAGAAGGAGACCCTCTCCCTAGTCTCCGGCATAGGAACCAAATGTGCACTATTGAGTCTAGAGCCATGAGATCATCAATAAATCTAATTAAGGACACAGTCAATGAAGACTCACTGTTTCGCACAATGTGGAAAGTGAGAATATATCTTAAGAGTCCTACACATTATCCTTGTGGTATTGCCAGAACATCTAAGTGATATGTTCACATATTTACAATGAAGATGGAAAACCTTCTAGAGCCAACATCATACAAGCTCTTGGTTGGTGGCATGTGAGATCTATCAAATAGATCAAACCTGTGACAACCGGACAGAAACGATGGGGCGATTCATACCTTGAATCAACCTTGGTCCAGGAAATGGATTGACGGATACCTTTGAAAAAACCGGTCGATGTGCACAAAAACTCTTTTCTTTAGCACGTCGACTGTGTAGTATGGTTTTAAAATCAAAAGGTGTTTGTGATTGAAAATTGATTTCCAATATAAAACCTTCGTTGTATTGCAAAAATGTATTCTGATAAGCAATACACGATTGTTTTCAAATCATTTTCTTTAATCAGCAAACCTTAATTTGCTGGTTCACTCACTCCGTGTTGTCTTCTTTGAGACGCTTCGGTTTGAGAATAGCTAGAACAACTGCGAAACCATGTCAAGGAGATTCTTAGGAATTATACCTGATCACATGCAGTACGTGTCCTGATCAACGGGGAACCGTAGGCCGTGTACCTCAATTCAACGAAAGTGATCAAAGACACTTTCGTGCACTTTATTGCTAACTGTTGTATGCAGGTACACCCAATGTTTTTAGCTGATCAAAATTGAGAAGTCAATCCATAGCCGCATGCTCACACATCACATTCATATATAAAGAATTCATGATAAGTACATAACTTCATCAACGACTCTGATATTTTCACTCCATGTTTCTGCTACGCTGCTGCAAATATCATGAATCAACAAAAGCTTCCGCTACTCTGATGAGAAGAAATCATGATCCAGAATGTGAGCATGTCGGTCCAAAAGTCACAATGTCACAGGATGGTAACACTACAAAGGACGAGTCAGAGATTTATGGTGGCACATGATCTCAAAGCTGGCTCAACACTCTTCATCACGTGGAGTCAGAGATTTATGGTGGCACTTGAGTAAACATAACATGCGGAACATGAAGAATCTAAGGCTACGGACTACATAGCAAAGAACTTAATCAAGAATCCAAGAACAATCAAAATGTAATATCTGTTTGTATTCAATGTAAATTGAGGTGACCTCCCTTAGGGGGAGATTGTTAGGATTTAGAAAATCCGTTAGTTAAAGAGTCGGTCACCTCAAGTATATGTATTCGTTAGAAAGCTCGTAGTCATAGTCAAGTTATGTTAATAAGTAGTTAGTTAAGTAACACCGTGGAGGACGGACGGGTCTTTACCCACTGTATGCCTGATCCACAGCCCGTTAGAGGCGTGTCTTGTAAGAAAACTATAAATACCCTCTACCTCCCAAGGTAGAGGGTTGGAGCTTTCAATACCATTTTTCTTTGTTTCATCAAGTTCCCAACACTCTTTACTTTCTCTCTCTAAAAACTCAATTCATACGCCTATATTCAATATGATTTGATGTGTTTATGGAATCCAATATGTTACAAAACCTTCGCGTAAAATCGGCGGTAAAACTATATATGACACAAAACTACACTAGGAAGTAAGTAAGATATAATGCTTGTGGAATGAATGTTTTCAGTTTATCTGGAAAATTAAGAATTGGGAATTTCCAAAAAGTTTTAAGTAGCACAGAAAACGAAAAAAATGATAAACTGTTTCTACATAGCCTGACGTCGCTAGGATTTAATCCTGACGCCGTCAGGTTGTCCTGACAGAAACTGGTCTGTTGCGTTTTTCTGGAAAAATTCTTAAAAAATTACATCTTTAAAACCTACAAAAATTCCTGCAAAACATCCATTATGAATCGATACAAGCATTTGACTCTAACAAACAAACATATATATCAATTTCACTAATTGTAATTCTCACGTTCATGTTCTTAAAAAACGTATGTGATCTTCCCTACACTTATCTTTTTGTAAAATACCTTTATATGTAATTAAGACGAGTTTAAAGACAAAATAAAGCATTTTCACAAAGTCTAACATGAGAATAAACAACAATGAAAGAGATATACGACACAAAAAAAGCAAACAATTAAGCATGGGTTGCTTCCCACAAAGCGCTTTTCTTTATTTATGAGTCTCGTAGCTAGACTCGAAGTCGTGCTCCTACGTTGTCTCATTTTTCATCCTCAATAAAAACTCTATCATAGTGAAAAAATTCTCATCTACTCTATACCTAGGTCCTAGGGTCAAACAATCCCTATAGTAGAGCCTTCTTTTCTCCCACATAAAGTTCAAGCCTTTTTCGACATCTTCTTTGCTCTTTTCCTCAAAAGCTCTAATGTTATCTCGTTCATATAGGGATAGAGGGCCATAACCGTTTATCTTCCAAGGCATCCTATATGTAATTTCATCGTCCCCTTCCGCAAATCTAATCGTTCCCTCGAATTTGTTATAGCTTAACTTAGATTTTTCAACAAATGGTTTTCCAAACACAACTTGGGACATGCTATAGTCGATGACACATCCTATATCTTCTAGGACCACAAAATCTACTAGGTAGGTGAAGTTTCCTACAAAGACGTGTACATCCTTGAACCTTACCACAAAATTGCAAACCCCTCCGGGATACTTAGGGTCCCTCCTAATCTTAAGTCGCTCATTCATTATGTCATTGTAAAAAGCTGATGACATCACATTGAAGGGAGAGTCCGTATCTATGTAAGCGTGCTCGACATTCCTATATCCAATCATACAAGGGATCTTGATGTTCCAGGGATTTCCTCTCCTAATCTTTGGGCGAACTCTCTTGGGTGGACTTCACGATGATAGTCAGTCTAAAGTTTTCTACTATGCCATCTTTATTAGTTCAAAGACCAGGCTTGGGGGTTGGTATTCTAATGATGGGTGATTGATGTGTCTCGCGACTACTAGTTTTAAATTTATAAAAAGGATTACCGAATTAAGCTAAGAACACACGGGCAAGTATGACCCTTTCGTATGTAGTTAGTTTTGGTTGGTAAGCCGAGGTCGTTCACTAGGATTTAGGTGTTTTCAATGTGAAGAATCTATGTAATAGCAAGTAACATGAAAGTGGTAAATGGTTGTCACGTCCCAAAATACCATATAAGAAACAAGTAATGCTAAAATGATGATTCAGATGATTAAAACTATACTCGCTTAAACTAGTTTCTTATCCTTGAAAAGTATGATTGTGTTAACCTCTTCTTAACATCTTCGTTATGATAATTAGTTTGTGTACTTATCTATTGTTCTTACGAGTTAAACCATCGTCAAGATTTTAGTTTATAAAAACAAGCATTAAGTTTAACCAATCAATTCAAGATCAATTCAAGTTTCATAAGTTTACTTTCATAAACTTAAACACAAAAACATCCATTTGCCTTATCAAATTTGCTTAAGGAATGGTCAATACAAAAGGTAACCAATTATAGACAAAAGGTCACAATTGATTGTAAACAACTAATCTCACGACCTTTTAAATGTTTCCAATCAATCCAACTTATTAATCAAAAAGCGTTCTTATTACAACCAAACTTTTATTTCTTTGTTTGATCAAGAATAATGGGTAAAAACAATCATCCATAGACAAAATGATTATAACTAGTTGAATAACAATACGTTCTTTCGACCTTTTACAATTACTGTTAATAAAAATAAGCCGTAAAAACGGTTATTTATATTTTACGATCTTCTAATGTTTTGTTGATAACAAACGTAAAATCATTTTAATGAAACAAATAAAATACGTAAATGTTTTGAGCCAATAGTTTACTAACACACTTACGTTTTCACATAAAACACTAAACAAGTAAAAGTAGTTTAATGATTTAGTAGTATATATGTACAACAACTAGTGTTTACATATTGGGCAAATATATACATAACTAGTATGTATCATAATGGGTAGAAGTTTAAGCATTTGACCCATTGACCAAATACATTGAATGTAATTGGATAAAACCTAAATTCCATGACCCATACCCATGGAGCATAACCCATAACCCATTACATGACATCATGCATAAGTCATATATGGATATTATCCATGACCCATGGTTTTAACCCATGACCCATGGACTAGATGCATTGCATCTTGTAGATACATTGTATCTACTTGGATACCCATGGCCCAAAGTCTAGGACCCATGACCCATAACCCATGACCCATGACCCATGGGCAAAAAGGAGCGTCCCACGGATCCAAGGATTACACTGGACGGATCCATCAAGTGAGGGATCTGTGGGATCCGTGGAACAGTAGCATTCTCTCCTCTATAAATAGTGAGCCATTTCTTCATTGTAGCTCACCCCTTTTCACATATATTTTCTCTTTGAGTTATAAACTCTCTAACCTCAGATCCAAGTGATCTATGTATGTAGTTTTGTTTTTGTGTGATTCTCTAGGTTTCTCTTAAAGGCGACATCACCACCTCTGAAGTTAAGCAACCTCAAGTCCATAAGTTGCCATGCTTCGTCATCATCAAGACTGTTAGGAATTGGAAATTCCAGTGTGAAGTATCGGTCACCCCAAATATTATCTAGCATAAGTTAGCTCGTAGACTTGTAGTTATTTACGTTATTTAGTAGTTAATTAGTTAGTTTGTAGCGTAGAATAGTTTAGTGTATCACCGTGGAGGAAGGACGGGTCTTTACCCACTGTATGCCTGATCCACAGTCCGACAGGAGGACGTATTTGTAAGTTACTATAAATACCCCTTCCATCTATGGAAGGGGTGGTGCTTTCAATCTAACATTCCATAATTTACAAAGCAAGTCTCTAGCTTGAACACCCATCTCTCTACTTTCTCTCTCTAAAATGGCTATCATGTATTTTGATCATCCAAGACCACCAGAATCATCAACACAATAATATTATCGATCCTACAAATGGTTTCAGAGCCAGGTTGTATTGTTTTTTTGGTGATTCGTATGGTTTTATACGGTTTGTTGTGTGCGGTTTATACGGTCTCTTGGATGGGTTGGTTGTTTTGATGTGTGGGTTGTGTTATGTTGTGGTTCTGATTTTGTCGTCTGTTTAAAAACGTCACAAGCTGTTTTTGTAAGAATCTGGTTTAAGCATATTAGGTTAAAACAGTTTTGTTAAACATTTGTTTAATCTTTATCAGTCTTTAGGCAGGTTTAATGTTGAAACTGTTTTTAATAATGGTTCTTGATAGCAACTTGTTTTCATGTTTCTTAATAGCGACTTGGTCATGTCTTTGAGGTCAATATGGGTCAGAAGATGCATTGTTATAAAACTTTTCTGGGTTTACTTTCTGGTCATGTACTGGTGGTCAAAACGGGTATAAAGCTGTCTCCTTGTCATAATTTCTGGGTTTATTATGAATATGGTCGGAAAACTCATCAGAAAATGTCAAATTTCTACCTAGCGACTTGTTACTATCTCTGGTGGTGACTTGTCTTTACAAGTCGTCTAGATTCATTGTATAGAAGTAGCGAGTTATGCTAGTGAGTTGTTAACTGAAATATGTAGCGATTTGTTAAGTTTAATGACCTAGCAACTTGTATTTACATGCTAGCGACTTGACTCTAAGACTTTGCTAGCGACTTGGAAAAACCTTTGACCTAGCGACTTGTTATTCAACAAGTCGTAGCGACTTGCTTTGGAAAAAGTGGGTAGCGAATTGCTTTGAAAAAAATGGGTAGCGACTTGATACAATACTTTGGCTAGCGACTTGTGTCATAAGAAAATGAAGATGAATGAATGACTCTCGACCACAAGACCAACACCAAAGCGACCTCAGTTGACATCCAACATCATTGGTCCATGTTTGATCTATCACAAACAACCTCCAAATCTTAGATCTATCCTTACCATCAGAAACTAATTCCCATCATCAAACCAAGACTTATAACATAAATCAAATCTCATCTAAATCTCAGTTAGCTCGTCTAATTCACAAGTTTATTACACTAACTGTGACGAGTCTAACATCATCGATGCAAAGTTTTTGATAATATCCGAAAAACATTAAGGATAGTAGTATAACAAATCTGTTATATACTATACTTGGTTCGTGTATGACTCGACAACAAATGGGATCTCAGATTTGGTTCGAGGGGATTTACCACTACATCAAGGATGCAAGACCCACGAACATACATCTTCACTGATCGATTTAAACTCAGATTTAAAATAAATGTGTTAAAGCCATACGTGTTCTTGATCTCAGTTTTATGACTCATGATTCTCAAATGCAACAACATGACTATCAAGAGACTATTACTCGAATCATTCCTATCATCATTGATCAACACGTTTTTCTTTTTAATTATTCAAAGGTAATGAAATGATTTCAACAAACTTGTTGGATCAAATCGTTATTTCGGTAAAAAAAATTGAATGATAATCTAAACAAAAAAACATGTAATATCACAATTAAAACCTACCTAGAAGCCGATTTCACACTCTCCAGCCATCCCTGTGGCTTAAATAGTGATGCTCAAGCCATCCCTGTGGCGAGATCATGAAGACATGTGTGTTATGTTGATAGTTGCAGAGGATGAGATGAGACCCAGGAGATATGTTATGTATGAGAAGCTGCTATTTGGTATTAAAAAAAAAAGGGAGAATTTTTGTTTGGGGGCGGACTGATATTAGGATAGGGTTTGTTGGAGTGATTTTTAGGGTTGATGTGTGTTTATGATGGAGTGTTAAATACCTCGAAGATTAGGGTATCACTTGGGTAGGAGTAATAATGGATCTGCATCCGGTAACTCTTCATGGGCTGACCAGTTTATTTGTATTTTTCTTGGGCCCGTAGATGTGTCTACTACTCTTGGATTTGGACAAGTTGTGCTACGATTAATGGTCTGCTGGATACGAATGGAGTTTTATGGGTTGAATCTTAAATTGTGATGATGAGATAGTCGTGACTTTATCAAGAATGTTTTTGATATAATTGGATATATGAACTTTGTTAACCAAATTTTTCTTACAATTTTTTATATATATTGGTAAATTGGTTGGTATTTTGGTTACAAATTTCATGAGGGATATTGTCACGGCTTGAGTTATTTGTTGATCTTTAATGATGTTCGAGGTTCTTGTCTGATATTATTAATTTGGTTTTGGAGTGACGGTTTAAACGGTTTTAATTGAACTTGGACTCGTAATCTGCATTGGATAATGGATGTGGGCTTCTCAAAATCGAGATTATATGAGATTTGAATTTTATGAGATTTATTGAAGAGATTTGTCGATGAAATTTGGGATGATAAGATTTGATGATGAGTTTTGGTTTGCTGATAAGATCTGCTGTGTTATGGGGTTTGATACTTTGGTCTATGCATCTTCACGGAATATATTATGTCTCGGCTTGAGTTGTCTATTGAACAAGGGTGACTACGGAGATGTTCGTACGGTATTTCTTATTTGGATTTGAAGTGAGATTTTCCGGGCGTGTTTACTTATTTCGTCTTCTTTCTTTCCACCCTTCCGCGAAGATGACTTGTTTGGGCATTTACAGAGTGTGATAAAGACTTGGCTATTTAGTTAAGGTTGTGATTCTTTCTCACTTAACCCACAACGTAACTATCACTTCGGTGCCTCACGCAGTTGAGGATACGTCAAGAGGTTTTGTACATTGGGTACACCATTTCTTGTTCACAAGGATTAGTACAAGTTTAAGTAACAAATCTGGGGAAGTTCACTTCATGATCAAGTTTGGCATATCGGGTTTACTTCACCACGATGTCACTGCAATAGCCGACAGAATGCGTGAATGATGTGTTTACCAAAGTGTTTATTAGACGGTTGATGATATTGATGTTGCTGGATAATGAACCGCTGATGAACCGCTGCATGTTCTCCTAAAACAGATATTCACCGAAACCAAAGTTGTCATAATACATTCAAGCTGACATTGTTTACGGTTTTGTCTTGATTTTGTAAAATCCATGAAAGAACCTATTTCTCGGTTTAAATCATAGACTTGTAAAATCCGTGACAATGGAATCATCCCGTATAAGTAAAGTGCATTTCGGATCCATCTTACGGTTTATTCTTGGTTTTGTAAAATCCATGAAAGAAACTATTTCTGGTTTAAACCATAGAATTGTAAAATCCGTAATGATGGAACCATCTTGGAGAAAGGAAAGTGTATTTGAGATCTCTTTTGATGCCGGTGCTACGGTTTCTGTTTCAAAGAAGAGATAAAAGGGTGTACTTCATGATTTGGATATGTGATTGGATATCGTCATGGCAGTTTGGTTATTACATGGTTTTACGGGGTTATGTGCTTTTAACCATGGTCGGGATGAAACCATTATCAGAGTTCACTTAAAACGTCAAAGGAGGCTAGAGTTGAGCTTTTAACCAGAAGATGTGACAACGGGGTTAATTCAATATTATCTATTTGAGGTTGAAGTGAAATATGACGGGTGAGTGTACTTAGTATCTGAAGGTATCGAGGATGGTTGGATGAAGATTCTTCATGATCCTTGTTCGAGCTTATTATCAAAAACGAAGACTTGGAAATCTAGTTATTGTTGGGTAACTTTTACCTTTTCTTTTACCACTTGGGGGAATTGGGCTCTTATCACCAAAAAATAACTATCACTTTAAGGAGTTACGTTGTAGTGCTCAGTGTCACATTCAATTGTGGAATTTCAAGAGGTGATGTACGTCTTATACTTGATGGTTGGTTGGATGAAGAGTATAGAGTATTTAGAGATTCAATGGAGGATGAAGTCTCGGCACCGCTCTTTGTTACACATGTGCAAGTTTAAGTCACTAGTTCGGGTTAGTTTACTTCAGGGTCAAATTCGTCATATTGGGTTTTCTCCATCAGTTGTTACGACAAAGAGCCTACTGAATGATAATGGGGTTGATTACAAGTTTTGCCAAGAGAGTTTGAAAAGAGAGAGATAATGACGTCTGTTCACACCAGTTCAGGCCTCGTACTCCAAAGAAAAAAATGTATGCGTTTGGTCGCATTATCTTCCGAAGAGAAATCTTCTTATGACGTTTGAACACAACAGCTCATGCCTCATTCCTCAAAGAAAAGAAAAGTATACGCTTGAAGGTGCTTTATCTTCCGAAGAGAAATCTTCTCACTAATGACCATTCTCATCAACATGCTTCATGCTTTTTCCACGCTTTCGGTTATCAAGTGAACCGGACTACCGATGATTGTTTTCTTATTCCACTTGCTCAACTATAATGACGATGGTGACATCCATGCTAATTTTGCGGGGAGAAGTGTGAATTGACTACATTTGGATAATTTTCACTTGTTTAATCAAGAATGGCAACTCCGTATGCAATTCTTGAGGGGGAGAAGAAGTGTGAAATTACTGCATGGTTGATTAGTATATGAGAATAAATGGTCAAACGGCTCCAAACTCGTGTAAGAACTGAGCTTCTTCTTATCGGGTCATCTTTACATGGATTTTTCCTATATGAGCCGTTGGTTGACGTCTTCACACCGGCTGATATGATTATCGACAAAGTGCTTCCGGTTAATGCTTCACGTACACATCAACATGATGATTTCGAACAATCTCTCTGTTCTTGTTTGATGTGATTGGTAGTTTGGTGTTACCATCTTATGTGTTCGTTGCGGCCGATTGCTAATTTCCTTGATGAACATCTTTCGTTCTTGTTTGATTGGGAGGATTTTAGTTAAGGGATTTGCAAGATGTAAGTTGATTAGGATGCTTTTTGGTGATGTTCTTGTTTTTGGTGTGTTGAAGATGTTAACTATCTATTCCCCAACTGGACAATCTAGAAGATGGTCGAGTCTACACTCGGTTCTACATTTTCTATTGTATGTTAGAAGACTAAAAGACGAGTTGCATTTGATTATCAAAAGACTTCTTCTTATTCTGGGCATTTATTAAAAGATTGTCGGTTTAGGGGAGAGCACTAATTGGGGGAGAGTGAAATGCCATATTTAATCCCCAATTAGACTTGCTCACACTGTACTTCAGCAAGTTGATTCCCACAAGAGTTCAAGTGTTCTTCTCAACAAATTTCTAGTATACGGGCTTACAATGAGTTATTGATTCTGAAGTGTCAAAACCAGCAAGGGGGAAGGAGACAAACATCTAAACACAAAGGGAGTAAACTTGATGAACTTAATTCTTCTAAGTGATTGAAGATATCCCGGGAAGACAAATGTTATTACCGCAGAGAAACTCAAGGTTTGACTCATGGCGAGTAAACTTGATGAACTTAATACTTCTAAGTGATTGAAGATATCCTGGGAAAACAAATGTCATGACCGCAGAGAAACTCAAGGTTTTACTCATCAAGGCTTTTAGTGTTATTATTCCAACGATGTGGGGGAAGTGATGTAATAGAAAGTTTCTGAAGATAAAAAGAGGTACACAAGTGTGTGATGATTTCGATGTTATCGCAATCATCAGGGGAGAGAGAATTGTGTACATTATGGGCGCTCAGTTGTCTCTCTTGAGGGCTTAATCAGTGATTCAGAGATATAATCACTTATTCCGGAGTTGACATCCGCAGAGATTGTCACCCGCAGATAATCGATGATTCGCCCGCTTCTTCAATGTTATTGGTTATTCTCTCTTTGGGCATTCGGTACTTCGGGTTCTTGAGCTTCATACACTTTCTTCAGGGGGAGAGAAAAGTATACATCGGGGTTATTCTTTGGCTATTGGACTTAATCTGCTACTTTGATTATATAAGTTTCTTTGTCTTCAGGTATGTGTATTCGGGTTCGTGAGCTCTAGTCTAAGAGACTGACTGAATCAATTCAACTACTCGGGGGAAGTGGTCTCTTGACACCTTTTGGAATAGATTGCGTCAGACTTCAGTGGTAATGAAATATGAGAAGAAATTTAAAGAGTGGGATGATACGTTGCTGTTCTTGTTGATGATATAACCCCGAACGAAGAATCTCGATTGTCGTTCTTAAAAGGAGCAATGGGATCTATGATAATGGTGTGCTTCTCTGCACACCGGCTAAGGCAAGCTTGAAATAGAGCTTGAATCACTCATCACATGGATTTTCGGTTTGGGGGGAAGCTGCCAAAGTCTCACTTTCAGAAGGTTCAATTTCTTTCTTCTATTCTGGAGCCTCGGAAGCTTTGGTGGTGAATGTTTAAGAGATGATGACTTCTATCTTCTACAACGGGGCTGCTCGATATCCTTATCTCGGTACTCGTATCATCATCTTCTTAATTTATATCATCTTCTCTATCTTTGTATATATTTATTAAAAAAGAAAATAGAAAATTATAAAACCAACAAAAATCCATAAAAATCAGAAAATTTGAAAAAGACCAAAAATATGTTTTCTCAAGACATGTCTTCTGGTATCGATAACATCTGCGGTCTTAGAAATGTCATTCAATAATGGCACGGGACCATACATGAAGTTTGAGCAGGAGGTGTAAATATTCTTTTTTAAACATGTCACAAATCAGATGGCTTACAGTTATTTCAGACTGTAACCCGCACTTCAAAAATGGCTTGCAGTTATTTCAGACTGTAACCCACGCTTCAAAACAGGGCTTGCAGTTATTACATACTGTAACCCGTGCTTAAAACTATGGCTTGCTATTACTTCTGATAGCAACCCGCTCTTAAAGAAAGGAAAGTGCTACGCTAAACCATTTTTCTTATATTTCGTGCACTTATCCTAAAAACAAATTTGAAGAAAGTATGTCGAAGGACTGCTGTTCCTACTCAAATATTTTTCCTTCTATAATTCTTCAAAAAAATATTTGTTTTAACAAAACGGTGGAAAATGAGTTGCTTGTAAATCAATCAGATTCAGAGTTTTCGTAAAAATTTGGAAACTCAATCATTGACTTCAGCGCTTTTAAACTTTTCAGAAAAATAAGTCATTGATTGAGGGGGAGAATGTTTTCAAATCTATATCATATAACGAGATTATCTAATTATCCTATATGCTTAATTGAAAATGATGTTAACCTACGTTGAAGGACTAGGTGCCTAGGATATGATTGTTAGGATTAGATGATTAGAGTTTGATAAACAAATTATTCCCATACATTTGAATGATCTGATTGATATGTTGAATTGACTTTTATTAGTCGATTGCTGTTTGGGTGTTGTCGACCACCATATATCTGTTTGTATGTCTACTAACGTATGCAGATATCATGGATTATAAGAATGTTCCCGATCCGGATCCCACATAATATGATGATTGGATGCCGAAAGGAAAGGGTAACTATATCTTGGTTTGACAAATGAAGAAACGGAGCTTAATTGGACTTCTATGGAGTGTTGGCATGGAAAAATGTAACGTAAGAGATCTCACTGCATCAGCAGATGGTTTCCTTCTAAGTGATTGAAGAAACGGAGCTTAATTTGACCTCAGTTGGCATTAAAATGCAACGTAAGAAGTCTCACTGCATCAGCAGACGGTTTTCTTCCTGCCCTACAGCAACAACAAAAGCTTCTCAACCACCTAACATTTCTTTGTGCAGGACAAGTAGTGAATAATACCATTTTTCAAAATATTTGTTAAAATTGTTTTGAAAATGGAAAAATAATGTTTTGAAAATAAATTGGACCAAATTTTGAAAATCACCGGACTTCTTTTATCAAAACTTAAGTCACTCAATCATCTACTACGGTCATCGATTGAGGGGGAGAGTGATTTAAAATAAAATATTTTCAAACGATATTTCTTCATAAAAGTCCGTTTTGTACAAAATAAGTGGTGATCTAAAGATTTAATGTTATGTCATGGTATGATTTTTTCTTTAGAATCAAGATCTTACAAAATGATTTTTTTTTTCTTGTTTGATTGTGAAATTGTTTTATTTTACTTAAAGATCTCTTAAAAACTATCATACCTGACACTAACAATCTTTAATGTCGAAAAACTGTTCCTTATCAGTCATTTTTCAAAATTAAAATTGCCACGTCTTTCCCCAAAATATTTTAAATGATTTAAATCAATTGGATCACAAATCTCAAAAGGTTTGAAATTTTTGATCGGGGGAGAGATAGTGATTTAAATCTCAAATCTGTTTTAATGGAATTGGTTTTAGTCCTTTATAGGCACTCCTGCCTCCATGTGCCAAACAATTTCAAATACACAATGCACATGTTGAGGAGGAGGATTTATCCAAAAACAAGATGAGTATTTAAACCTGGCCACACATTCTCTCATGTTTTCCAAACCTGATTAAATCACTTGAGATCCAAAATCTCAAAGGGTTTGATATTTTTGATCAGGGGAGAATTTGTGATTTAATAATGAAACTTGATATAAGATGATCGTTTTGATTCAAAGTGCAAGTTCTCTCTAATATGTGCCAAACTCTTTCGTATATCGATGCACATATTGAGGGGGAGCGAATGGTTTCTATTGGCAATCGTGAAAAGTACTTCAAAAGAACTCTTGCCTCTATGTCATAAAATGATTTCAAATATCCTATGCACATATTGAGGGGGATAATTTACCAAAGAAAATCAAATGACTTTTTCTATGAAAATTGTGATCAAAGAAAATATTTCAAAGTCCTCTTGCCTCCATGTGCTAAACAATTTCTAAATCATATGCACATGTTGAGTGGGAGGTTTTCTAAATGATCAAAACTATTAAGGTACAAAATGCTTTGATCTTGTATCACAGGTACCTTGATTGTTTTTCCAACTGATTTTTCAATTGGTTTCAAGGAAGAATGAACTGTACCAAAAGACCGACCATTTTACTTTATGTATGGAGTTATAAGGATGGTGTGGTTAGGTATTAGTTCCCACGATCCGCCAGAACCGGAGGGATCTTCCCAGGGACAATCCACTAGATAGTGTGGAGTCCTTAGAAATGTTGAAAAAAGGAGAAAAATGAGAATATGGGAAGAGTGCGGATGAGACAGAGCTAATCTTGGAATAAACCCAACAAGGTTCTAGGTATGAAGTCTCGGTAAGCACCAAGGGGTTGAAGAATGAAAAGAATTGAAATGTGAAAAGGGTGAAAAGGAATAGCCTCCAATAATTCAACCTTAGGGCGTAAACCGGTTCAATACATATGCTCTTGGTGGTTACTAAGGTAACACCGGTATTGAAGACAAGACGTCATGGACCCAATGGACGACTGCACTAAACTTCTCAAGCTACTCAAGTTCCTCTTAAAAGGGCTTGTTTCATTCTCACGGGGAACCCACATAATCTATCGACTTTCTCTTAGAGATTGTTGATATTGAAGAAGGAGACCCTCTCCCTAGTCTCCGATATAGGAAACCAAATGTGCAAAATTGAGTCTAGAGCCAAGAGATCATCCACAATATCTCATTAGGACACTATTCTTGAAGACTTGCTGTTTCACACAATATGGAAAGTAAGTATATATTTAGAGTCCTACGCATTATCCTTGTGGTATTGCCAGAACATCCGAGTGATATGTAAAAATATTCACAATGAAGATGGAAATCCTTCTAGAGCCAACATCATACAAGCTCTTGGTGGATGACATGTGAGATCTTTCATAAGATCAAGCTTGTGACAACTGGATAGAAACGATGGGGCGATTCAATCATGAATCAACCTTGGTCCAGGATTGGAATTGACGAATACTTTTGGAAAAACCATTCGATGTGCAAACCTTCTTTTCTCTAGCACGTCGAATGTGTATTCATATTTCAAACACAAAAAGTATCTCTGATTGAAACAAATACTTTTGGAAAAACCGTTCGATGTGCGAATCTCTTCTTTTATCTAGCACATCGAATGTGTACTCTTTTCAAATACAAAAAGTATGTTTGATTGAAAATTGATCTTTCTTATAAAACCTTCGTCGTATTGCAAAACTCTTTCTTCTAAGAAATACGCGATTGTTTTTCAAATCAATTTTTCATCAATCAGTGGATCTCAATTCACTGGTTCACTCACTCCGTGTTGTCTTCTTTGAGACGTTCCGGTTTGAGAACGACTAGAACAACGCGAAACCCCGTCAAGGAGATTCTTAGAATCCTACCGATCACAAAAGATTTGTATGATCAACGGGAACCGTGGGCGTGTACTCAATTCAACGAAGTGATCAAAGACACTTTCGTGTGATTTATTGCTAATCGTTGTTTGCGGTACATTTGACGGTTGCGGTGATCGTAATTGAGAAGTCAATCCAAAGCCGCATGCTCACAACATCCACACTTAATTGAAGAAATCATGACGGTGCATATCTACATAACCCGGTTCGATATTTCTATACTATACTACATTATCTTCGCAAATATCATGAACCAAGAAAGCTTCCGCTACTCGATGGAAAGATATCATGATCTAAAAGTGTGAGCATGTTGGTCCAAAAGTCACAACATCACATGATGGCAACACAATAAAGGGTGATCCGAGATTTATCGTGGTGATGATCTCAAAGATAGCTCGAAGATCATCAAAGATGTGGATCAGTTAAAGGCCTCCACTAAAAGTACAAATCAATGCGGACTTTGAAGAATCGCTACAAAAGCACAAAGATGCAGATATTGAAGAATTCAAGTCTACGAGCTCAAGACTGAAGATTTAATAGAATGCTAGGATTCAAAATGTAAAACATGGGGTGACCTCCCTTAGGGGGAGATTGTTAGGAATTGGAAATTCCAGTGTGAAGTGTCGGTCACCCCAAATATTATCTAGCATAAGTTAGCTCGTAGACTTGTAGTTATTTACGTTGTTTAGTAGTTAATTAGTTAGTTTGTAGCGTAGAATAGTTTAGTGTATCACCGTGGAGGAAGGACGGGTCTTTACCCACTGTATGCCTGATCCACAGTCCGGCAGGAGGACGTATTTGTAAGTTACTATAAATACCCCTTCCATCCATGGAAGGGGTGGTGCTTTCAATCTAACATTCCATAATTTACAAAGCAAGTCTCTAGCTTGAACACCCATCTCTCTACTTTCTCTCTCTAAAATGGCTATCATGTATTTTGATCATCCAAGACCACCCGAATCATCAACACAATAATATTATCGATCCTACAAAGACTACTGAGGTTATCTTGTTGATAGTTATCTTCTTTCTCATTAGAAGTGTAGTGTCGAAGACATAAGTGAAAGATGTCTAAAGGGTCAAGACGAAGGCATTAGTGAAAGGTGTCGAACGTCCATATTGAAAGCACTTGTGAAGGGTGCTTAGAAGTCAAGGCTAAAGGTATTAGTGAAGGGTGTCTAGAAGTCATGTCACAAGGCATTAGTGAAGGATGCCTAGAGGTCAAGTCAAAAGCATTAGTGAAAGGTGCCTAAGGTGTACATTCGATATGGTGTGTTCGATGTACAAGATAGATTTGTATTGGGTCAAAGGATATTGATATCCTTGTTGATGTTGTCATAAGGAGTGGATCTCCTTAGAGATAGGATTTGTGTAGTGCTGGTTAGTAGTTCCTCCATTGTAATGGAACTTGGTATCTAGCCTAATACCGGATAAAGGGTAGGCGACGTTGTGATAGGTTTGGTTCCACCTCGTGGAAGAACCCGGTATCTAGCCTTGTACCGGATAAAGAGTAGGCAACGTTGTGAAGGCTTCTCCGCCATAAGGAGTTGGTGTCGTGTAGTGTTTACGAACTCTCGAGTAGGTGACTCGGGGGTGGAGTAGGGCAAGGAAGTTGTCCTTGTAGCCGAACCACTATAAATACTCGCGTTTTGGTTTTGTGCTTCTTACTCCTTATTCTTTCACTACATGTTTATATATGCTTGTCTATCAACATTCAACACACATGTTTAAATATATTGACATAAGTCGATCTAAATAGTTTAAAACCAAGTTTTAATCGGTAAAACTATTCAACCCCCCCTTCTAGTTTTCCACAATTGGCATCAGAGCTTCGTTACCAAGTTTCTTAGAGTATGTTGTACTTTAAAAACTTGATACGATCCATGTTTAATTGAAAACTACAAAGAAGGTCTTTTACAAAAACAAACACCATGTTTTTAAAACACTTTTGTAGGATGTTGATTAGATGACAACATTTGTTTTTACTAAATTACACTAACCTTCCTTGTCATGTTGCTTAGTTAAAACTCATACCTATCAAGCCATTGGAATTTCTTGGTAACAAGAATACCTTCCCTAAGAAGGTATCTTAAACACGAAGGAACCGAAGTTGTCTACTGACATTTGTTTTGTCATTAGTAAAGACACTCCTAAGTGCACTAGTGGTATGATTTACCACTTATCTCTAAATAACATTAGCTTAAATAATAAGTATGCTTACATAGAAATTTATATGATTATCTTTTCACATATTCATATATCACACGTAGCTTCGTTAGGAAACCTTTTGTGCATACGTGTTACTCTTTCGTCTAAAGTCTAGGTTTATAAAATTTGTGTCTTATTTCACTTAATCCAAAAATCATATCTTTCTAATAATAAAACAAAACACAAATCTCAAAAATTCCTCCTTCCCCATAAAAATCCCCTCCGATCGTTCACTCCACCAAACCCTCATTTTTCAAATCTTCCACTTTCAAAAATTACCTCTCATTCAAAACTTCATCTTCCATCTCATCTCATCTCAAACCGAAAGCAAGAAATATCTTCATCATCATGGTTTAAATCGCCTTCGTACTCATCGTCTTGACACTCATCGCTCTCCTGTTCCCCATAATTAAGTTTTCTTATGGAGACATGTACTTTGTGTTGTTAATCTACATTGGTGTTATATACCCAATCCTTTGTATCGTTCTTAGCATTGAAATGAAATATTACTAATGTTCTAGTTTATCTAGTTTATTTTTCATAATGTGTTTGTCATTTCTTTTACTTTATATCTTTCGTATTTTTGGTCTTGAGATATGTTAGAAACCGATAATGCATGCTAAAAGTAAATGTTGGCTAATATACATATCTTGCTATAAAACTATAAGATGCAAAAACCTATGTTTTTATCAAAACCCTTTTTCTGTCACTACAGATCCACGGATCCCTGTAGTTCTACTAGCTGGATCCCTCATGAAAGGGAACCGTGAGAACCGCCATTCTAGAAGACAGTTTCTCATGCAATATAAAAACTACTTTCATCCTAAAAAGAAATACTCCACTAGATTGTTAAAATGCTAAGTGAGTTAATTGTCATTGTTAATAAATATCTAGTAAAAACGTTAGGTGATCATCCTTTGTGCTTTAACGAGTCTCATCATTTTCTTTTCACTTCCATAGGTCTCGTCATGTCTCATGAGTATGAGTTCGACTTTTCACTCACTTATGTTTATATTCCTAACATCTCTCTTGAGCCCAACACACCTGGCAATCATGTCCGTGGGTTCAATAATCTCGAAACTCGTCACTTCCATGAAGGACGTATTGTCGACACTCCTCTAGAATATGAAGAAGGTATCAATACCTCTTTCCGAACCATAGGACTGGAATGTCTTCTCGGAATTAATGAGAAAATATGTCCGAGGTTTTTATTGTAATTCTTCCATCAAGTCGAACTCGTTCGTAACGAGGATCGATCTCTATCTCTTTGGTTTTGGATCAAAAACCAAAAGTTTGTTTTAACCCTTGAGCAATTTGCTCACATTCTCCGAATTCCAAATCATGGACAATGTGCCTTCACTGAAGATTGGTCTCTTGATTCTCTCTTCAACTATCATGAAGAAAATAGTCCATATATATTGTTCACACATACCTTCCCCTCAAGACTTGACTCGCATGTTATGCAAACCTCGACCCTATTACTCTGATCTAAACATTATCTATACACGGGATATCCGAGAAGAGTACAAGCCTTTCGCACTCATCCTACGTGAAAATGTTTGGAGTCTTAGGGGAAATCGAGAAATCCTTCCCGCTTGTTGTGCTCACATAATGTATTGTTTGCTAACACAACAACCATACAATCTCGCCTATTTCTTCGCAAGGCGAATTCTAAACCTTCAAGGCTCCAAGAACAAACTAATCCCTTATGGAATGTTCTTGACAAGCCTTTATCATCACATCATGTACTTCCACCCTCAATTTCAAAGTACGTTGTACGTACTTGTGAATAAGATGATGGAACCTCTAAACACATCCCTCATGAAGACTTTCTTTATCCCTAAATCGGCAAATACTCATCAACCGTTTGATGATCAATCTAGCGAAAACGCTCAAGAAACTTAGTTTCTTTTCAAAATAGGGTCAAACCTTAGTACTCATGCTTTATCATTGTAATGTAATTTCTCTCATGAAATAAAACATTTAACATTTGATGTCTCAACTACACTATCGTTCAAACTTCTTAAAAACTAGCTTTGAAGTATGATGCATTGTGCAAACCTATACCTTTTGTAAAGGTACTATTTTGCAGGTGACGGATCCCTTAGTCTGTGCTAGACGGATCCCTCCACTTAGGGAACCGTGGGATCCGAGCAAACCGAAATGCAGTTTCAGTCCTTACACATTAAACCATGTCCTTAGATCACTTCACACTAGCTAAACATAGTGCCTTAGGATCAGTTAAGTCTTTCTCAAGCTTAGTAAAGCCTCATACTCACTCATAACTCACTTAAGATCACACTCAAGGCGTTTTTCGATATATCGTTTCACCAAAACTCATTACTCTTCCGCTATTGTACTCACACATCATCTCTCACATATCAACACATTTAGTTTTATAAAACCATCAATTTTAGCAAATTGATTTTAGTCATCTTTACCTCAAAATGAGTCAAATTCTAGTTTTTCCATTTTCTATAACTTTTAAGATATTTTCCAAAATTATCTTAAGTTACTATCTGGTCTTTAGGATAATTTAGCTGCACTTGACACTTCAAAATCTTCTAGTGTCATCCTTGGTCATTCATTGGTACTCATATAAGTTCCATTTCTCTTCCATAAAAGGCAATCATTAGCTACATCACTCATTGCCCTTGATCATTTAAGTACTCTTTCATTTAAGACACTTAGGAAGACTGAAACACTCAAGAAGGTATAGGTATTAGACCTTACAAACATCATTTTTCCCTTTTCTTTGCTGCTGAGAGCCAGATCCCTAGGATTAGCCTAGACGGATCCCTCATTGGAGGGAACCGTGGGATCCGGGTGACAGATTCATGCTAACTCTAGCTAAAACAATCATTTCAAGCTCATCTTGCTAACTTGAACACTCCATCTCACCTTAATTAAGTCCCTAGATCAGTACAACTCTGAAGTTGACTCTTGTGCATGCTAATCATCACATTCTAAAGGATCTTAGTGGTTTAAGTCTTGAATGTACTTGCCAAATCCTTTTTCTTTATAAACCACCTTGTTAAGACTATTAAAGTCATCATCTACATCCTCATTACCATCACTTAGAAACTTTTATAAAACTCTTTTAATCATCTCATCATGAGGAAAGCTCCTAGTGGTAACTCATCCACCAAAGAACCACCCAAGAAAATTGCTCGTGTTGTACACGAAATTTCCTCAACCGAATCATCTCCCGTTAAATCCACTAATGGTAAGATCTCCCCTCCACCTATCAAACCAATCCCCAAAAGGATTTTTCCCACAAAACTACCAATGCCAAACACTACCATACCTCCTAAACCAAACAACCCCATTTCCACTAAACCATCACCCTTGGTGCCTAGAGCCCTATCATTCACCATCCCACTTTCATCACCACACCTTTACAATCTAGAGGATTTGCCTCCTAGGCCATCCCATCCTCCACCACCGCCAAAATTCTCCTCTTCAGAAGGAATAGTGGAACAAAATCAAGGTGTTGAGTCAACACTAGCTCCGGTTTCTTTTTCTCCGTCACCATCAAATAATCCCTTTTGGATTATGAGAAATCATCAAAGTCAACCACCCGACCACATGGAAGTTGACACCTCTCAACCACCACCATCATTCTTAGTTGAGCCATCCTCGAATACGCCTCCGCTAATTCCTCCTTCTTTTGAGGCTCCTCAACCCTCTTCACTTGATCCTTCACATCAAGTACTTTCCCTTCCACCACCACCACTACCGAGCCATGACAAAGATTGTTATCATTGTCAAGATGTTGAAAGTTTGATACATGAAGTACGTGAAGATCAACGTTTCATGTTTTATCACCTCCTCGAACGTTTCGACGAGATCAAACCTAAACAAACTTGAGCTAGAGGATTCAAGTGGTGTCCTAGTATCAAGCGCGACTTAGATAGTCTAGTAATCCAAAAGTCATGTATTGTTCATTTTCTTAGTTTTTAGAGTCATGTACTTCATATATCTAGTTTTATTAAATGAAATTACATGATATTTGCCACATTATTCTGAGTATATGTTTGTTGCTCTAATACATATCCCACTTTGATGATAACATCACTTGTTACATTACCTATGTTGTATTTTGCTTACAGTCAGACAGATCCCTACGTCTTGCCTAGACGAATCCCTCCAAGGAGGGAACCGTGTGATCCGTGCAACATAATACTAGTTTTCTACTAACTTGAGTCTTATTTGCAGGAAATTATGCATTATATACTTGTTTTCTAACCTTGGTTTTGTAGATTTTCAATTTACACATGAAGACTTTGACATCCTAAGCTAGGGGGAGCTTTGTGTCAAAGCAATACATTGCAAAATCATTTGCAATATGAGGATTACATTTCATGACGTCCCTTTGCAAAGTTTCAATCATTAAGGGGAGCATATTCGTCACATAGACGAAATCTTTTGCAAACATAGTTGCAAATGTACTAGCTTAGTATTTTTTCTTGCTTGGCGCCCTCACAAAGGGATGGAATCATCAAGGGAGAGTTAAGACAAGAAATCTTCCCGTCACTTGCTCTCTATATTTTTTTTCTTTACATGTTTTTCTTAAAACATTGTGTTAATTTCTTTTCGAAGCTCTTTTTGTTTCGACAAAAAGGGGGAGAAGAGAGTAAAAACTACAATTCAAACTTTTATGAATTTTGGTTTTTCATTAAAATAATTTTATGTTTTGTCATCAACAAAAAGGGGGAGATTGTTAATACAAATAAGCCGTAAAAACGTTTATTTATATTTTACGATATTCTAATGTTTTGTTGATAACAAACGTAAATGTTTTGAGCCAATAGTTTATTAACACACTTACGTTTTCACATAAAACACTAAACAAGTAAAACTAGTTTTATGATTTAGTAGTATCTATGTACAACAACTAGTGTTTACATATTGGGCAAATATATACATAACTAGTATGTATCATAATGGGTAGAAGTTTAAGCATTTGACCCATTGACCAAATACATTGAATGTAATTGGATAAAACTCAAAGTCCATGACCCATACCCATGGAGCATAACCCATAATCCATTGCATGACATCATGCATAAGTCATATATGGATATTATACATGACCCATGGTTTTAACCCATGACTCATGGACTAGATGCATTGCATCTTGTAGATACATTGTATCTACTTGGATACCCATGGTCCAAAGTCTAGGACCCATGACCCATAACCCATGACCCATGACCCAAAACCCATGGGCAAATAAGAGCATCCCACAGATCCCAGGATTACACTGGACGGATCCCTCAAGTGAGGGATCCGTGGAAAAGTAGCATTCTCTCCTCTATAAATAGTGAGTCATTTTTTCATTGTAGCTCACCCCTTTTCACATATATTTTCTCTTTGAGTTATAAAATTTCTAACCTCAGATCCAAGTGATCTATGTATGTAGTTTTATTTTTGTGTAATTCTCTAGGTTTCTCTTAAAGGCGAGATCACCACCTCTTGAAGTCAAGCAACCTCAAGTCCATAAGTTGCCATGCTTCGTCATCATCAAGACTACTGAGGTTCTCTTGTTGATAGTTATCTTCTTTCTCATTAGAAGTGTAGTGTCGAAGACATAAGTGAAAGATGTCTAAAGGGTCAAGACGAAGGCATTAGTGAAAGGTGTCTGATAACATCAAATTAGCCTGATCTTTTATATATCAAATTCCCGTGTTTATGGCCTCATTTGTATTTATATGGTACTTAATTCATTCATATTTGCATTTCAGGATAAATGAGGCGTTGAAGCGGAAAAGATGTGAGAAAAGGCCAAGAAATATACAAGTTACGAGGGCCTTTGAATTTTATGTGAAGATTAAGCCGTAACTACTTAATAAGGTTACAGCGTAAATATGAGGCTATGAAGGATACGACATAACCAACTCTTATGGTTACGTCGTAATTATTTTTGTGAAGGTTACGGCGTAACATGGCAATTTAGTTACACCGTAGAGATAATTACGGAGCAGATAAGAATATATGGTTGAAGGATTATGGCGTAATTCGGAAATTTAATTACGCCGTAATTAATTACTTGGGCGAAACGTTTTGAAGTCTAGGGACTAAAGGTGACAACTTATATGAAGTTTATTTACTTCAAGGACTAAAAAATAAATGAAGGAGAATGATCAGGGGCCAAAAGCGTACTCTAGGCTTAATAAGTTTCAAAAATATCAAAGGATCATAAAAAGTACGAAGTTGAGAATTACTACTTTTAGTTACGACGTAATTTGCACTTAAGTTACGGCGTAATTTGCACTTAAGGTTACGCCGTAACTATGTCGCTGCCTATAAATACAACCCTAAATCTGCATTTTTAAGCATCTCTCTTCACCCCTCTCCTAGGGGTCGATTAGGGCACCACTCGGGGCATTTTCCAGCAATCAAGCCGGTTTGAAGAAAGAATTCACTGCAATCATCATCATTATTAGCTCTACATCAAGTAATTTGTATCAAACATTATGTTCAATTCAATTTATGATTTATTCATTTTGTTGGTATGATTTATTATATGTTTGGCTAAGCACCACAGTCTTGGCCTAGTTATGATTCTTTAATTGTTTTGTTTGCATTTACTTTACTTCCGTACACTTATTTCTAAGTGTATGCATGCATAGTTTATTGGTAGCCACCCTTGGTTCGGTAGTTTTGAATGGCGGTGAGGCCAATTGCCTAGGAGATATGACCAACCTGACCCTAGGTGAGCGGATCGAGACGGGAAGGGTAAGATATGACCAACCGACGACCCTTTCTACTTGTGCGATTTGACCAACCGATCACCTATCATTTGGATGAACTTAAGAATTAGGGGTGAGTGTCTAAGTTCCTAATAGCCGGGCACTCACTATTATAAATCTAGCATGTAGCGGTACTTAATGACTCGGCTTGGGGACCGGGAACAACAGACTTATGATGGTCTTTGATTTCTCCTGTGGTGGCATCTTTGCCGATAGGTTAGGCGAATTGAACAAATGATGTCCTCTCGACTTTGACCCCACCTGAAGTAATTGGAAGTAAGTAGACGTAGACATAACTAGCTAGGAGGATTAACTAGGTTATCACCACTCTCCTACTTTGACTGCATCTCTTGCCTTTATCTGCTTTCCTTTATTTCCTTGTTTTATTAGTTAGTTTTATTATTTCAATCTTAAAACCAATTAAAATCGTGACATAGACTTAAGTTAATTTCCAATCCTCGTAGCTCTTGGGACGACCTCGGTTTTACCGAATACTACACTACACACGACCGGGTACACTATCCGTTAGTGCATTAGGGTAGACCATAGGTATAACGAGTAATTACAAATATTAAAACTTGGTCAGTAAAACCTGCATCTAGTTTTTGGCGCCATTGCCGGGGAGCTATTTAGGATTTTAATTTAAGTTTTTCTTTTATTTTCTTTTATTTTTGTTTTTAGTTTTCTTTTTCTCTTCTTTTCTGTTTTTGTTTGTTTTTGACATTTCAGGATATGGAAGATTCAGATTTTGACATGCTCACTATGGAAGAATATATTGCTTTGACTTAAAGTAACCATAGATCGGGCATCGTATATCCCGAGTTTAATGATGACATCGAGTTTGAGATCAGCTGCCAGTTCATGAGGGAACTTAGAAAAAAGCTTTTCGCGGGAACTAATGATGATGATGCCCACCTACATGTGCAAAGAGTATTGGAGATCGCAGATCTTTTCCACACTCCAGAAGTCACTCAAGATGCATTTATGCTTAGAGTGTTCCCAATTACACTCACTGGTGCAGCCAGAAGATGGATGAAGATGCTTCCTTCTGGGTCGATTAATACATGGAATCTTTTGGAGAAAGCATTTATTAGAAGATATTATCCTCCTTCAAAGATTTCCAAGAAGATGGAAGAAATAAGGAGTTTCAGACAGAAGATGGATGAAACACTAGATGAAGCTTGGGAAAGATATAATGACCTTCTTTACAGATGCCCAACGCATGATATCAACAACCATCAGATGGTCCTTATTTTCTACCAAGGTTTAAACATCCCGTCCTGCCAAATGCTCGACTCTCAAGGACCTATCCCTACAATGCAACCTGCACAAGCCCTTAGATCAATTGAACAGATGGCTGACCATTCAAGAAATTGGTATGATGGAGCAACCACTTGGGTGACAAGTAGAAAGGGCATGGATGACATTGGTGATATCACCAAGCAGATTGATAGACTTGGATGTGATATAAAGATGGCTAAGGAGAGCATTCATGTTGTACAAGAGCACTCTCTCCATGAAGAATATGAGCAGGTCAGGTAGGTATATTGAGTCATTGGAAGAAGCCTTCAATAAATTCTCGGATAATCTAAAAAGGATGCACCGCTCGAATGATGAATGGATTAGGAAATTCAAGGAGGGCGCAGACTTAAATTTAAAAAACCTTGACACCAAGAGGAAAAGTTTGGAGGCAAAGCTTGAAGAATTAAACCAAAAGGTCTTGGAAAGTAAAAAGAATGCGGTTGGAACTATCAAAGCAACGGTGGGAAAGATGAAAGAAGTCAACAACGAAACGGTTCCTGGTGATTTACCTTATATCAGACCGTATATCCCACCTATCCCATTTCCAGGACGTTTGAAGGTTGTGAGCAATGAAGAAACAAGCAATGATCAATTGAAGAAGATGGAAGCATGGAGCTTACAGGATGATGAAGCAATGCCACAAGCTAATGTGGAATCAACTTCAATGCAAAATGGTAACACTTCTAACTCTTCTTTTATTACTAACAATCGTGCTTGTTTTCCTATACAGGTTGCTGAAATTATGGATGAAATCGTGAAACCCGTCACATCACCCGATGATGGTTATGTAGCTCTGGCTACTAAACCAATTTTAGTTGATCTTGCAAAGGAAGAGAACAAGATTTTGGACACTTCAGTGATTAACGACAAGACATACGATCCAATTGATCAACCACGTCACGAGGTGAACCAATCATCAACTAAAACGGGTAAGGTATGGAGGGAAATATCATCTCCTTTTAGGTATGATCATAATTTATTATTTCCCCATCCCATAGCAAATTCACACCCTCATGGTGTTTATTGCTATTTTTACCCACACTTGATTTCAAGTGAGGGGATGAACACCCCTTTACGTAGTAAATAAGGGTGGAGTCAAGCTCGTGACTCGAACAAAAACAAGCGCTTCGTGGGAGGCACCACATGCCTATCTTTCTTTTCCATTTTATTAGTATAGTTGGGTTTTGTGTTTTTAACCATTTTTGCAGGAATCAGAGAAGATTGCAACAGTAACTTAAACGGGACCGACTGTCCATCGCCATTCTGGCGTAACTCATCCCAACGATTACGCCGTAACACATCACAAGTAGCGATTCTCTCCAAAGCATTACCAATTACGGCGTACTCCCATTCTGTGGTTACGCCGTAGCTATTCTCCAGTAGCAAATTGCCAGGTTTGCCACAATTAAAGCGTAACTCTTTTATTGGGGTTATGATAACATCAAATAGTCCTGAATATTAAGTGTCAATTTCCCCCGATAATGCTCGTTATTTATATCATTTATATTGATTTACGCTTGTTTTCCATTTTTCCACTTTCGGGTAAATTACGAGCATTGGAGCTAAAGAGACGGAAATGGAAACATTACTAAAGATTTATCACAAGATGCCTATTTTGAAGAAGTTACTGCGTAACTCCTCTCTCACATTACGCCATAACTATTGCGTGACCCGAATACCAACTTATCAAGAGGTTACGCGTAACTCTTCCCAAAGATTACGACGTAACTCCATTAGGTCAAAAGAGGTTCCACGTCATTTATTTTTACGTCGTAACTCATCGCATCACTTACGACGTAACCGAGTTTATTGAAGACTACGGCGTAACCTCTTATAAGGTTACGCCGTAACTAGCGGATCTAGTGCATTTACGAAGAAATAGAAGGTTCTGGCGTAACTCCTCTATTGGTTACGCCAGTAACCCGCACAGCCTATAAATACCCCACTAATTCCAAAGATTTCAAAGTATCCCATTCCACACACAACACTCTGAGAACATGGGAAAAAGCTCAAGGCAGGTCTAGGGGAGCATATGGAGCCGTTTCCAAGGGAGAAGTCACACCATTACGATAAGCTTTAGCGTTTTATATTTCTTTTACTTTCAATTCATGTATTTCGTACCTTTAAATATTGAATTGATTTGCATGATTAATATGAGCGGCTAAGAACCCTTTGGTGCTAGCCTAGTTATGATTACTTAATTATTTTGTTTGCGTTTACCTTTACTTCCGTACAATTATTTCTAAGTGTATGCATGCATAGTTCTTTGGTAGTCACCCTTGATTCGGTAGTTTTGAATGGCGGTAGAGGCCAATTTCCTAGGAGATATGACCAACTGACCCTAGGTGAGCGGACTGAGACGAGAAGGGTAAGATATGACCAACTAACGACCCTTTCTACTTGTGCGATTTGACCAACTGATCACCTATCGTTTGGATGAACTTAAGAATTGGGGGGTGTAGTGTCTAAGTTCCTAACGGCCGGCACTCACTATTTAGAATCTAGCATGTAGCGGTACTTAATGACTTGGCTTAGGGACCGGAACAACAGACTTATGACGGTGCTACCGATTTCTCCGTGGTGGCATCTTTCTTTGATAGGTTAGGCGAATTGACCAAATGTCGTCCTCTCGAATTTGACCTCACCAAGTAATTAGAAGTAGGTAGACGAGACATAACTAGCTAGGAGGATTGACTAGGTTAGCACCACTATTCCTCTATTGATTTCCCTTTACCATTTATCTGCTTTTATTTAATTTTGTATTAGTAGTTTAATTAATTAAATCCCTATCGAAACCATTATTATTCTGTGACAATTAGACTTAGTAATAATCCAACACACATAGCTCTTGGGACGACATCGGCTTTACCATTTACTACACTACACACGACCGGGTACGCTGCCCGTTAGTGAATTAGGGTAGACTATAGGTATAGCGAGACACTATAAATATTAAGACACAGTCAAGAAACCCGCATCAAGTTTTTGGCGCCGTTTAGGGAGTTACATTAGGATTGATATTAAGTCTTTCATTTCGTTTTTAAACTTTTCTCACGATCATATTTCAAGTTTTCGGTACCATGGAAGTTGTTAATATCGATGACCTCACTCTTGAGGAATACTTGGCGTTTACTAGAGCAGATCAAGGGCCGGGTCTCGTAAGACCGCAATCGAGCGGATGTTCGTTTCAAATTAAAGACCAATTTATGAGGGAGCTTCGCTAACCCTTTTCGGAACAGGACGAAGACGATATGAGCACGTTGAAAATGTCCTATACATCGCTAACCTTTTCAACATTCGGCGTGTCTCATGATGTCATATGCTTAGGGTATTCCTAATGACTCTTCTTGGGCGGCGGAAGATGGATCGAAGATTGCCACGGGGCGCTTAATACTTAGGCGCTACTAAAGAAACACTTTATTCAAGATATTGCCCGCCATCAAAGATTTCTAATCAACTTTGGAGATCCATAATTTCAAACAAGAAGACGACGAAACTACGTATCAAGCTTGGGATGAGATAACGATCTTCTTTATAAGTGTCCTACCAATGATCTAAATAACCAAAGAAAAGGTCAATATTTTCTACAAAGGAATAAATGTAACTACAAGGAAGATGTTTGGACTATCAAGGACCTATCCCGACCATGACTCCTACTATCGCAATTGAAGCCATTCAAAAATGGCGGACCACTCTCAAAAATGGCACGACGGTGGGAGTAAAAGAAACCAAGGCGGAAGTTTCGACGGAATTGCGAGAATCGCTAGTAAAATTGAAAGTCTCACGAGATATCTTGAAGGTCGAGAAACCGTTCATGCCATCCAAGTGGGTTGTGAAAGTCATGGAGGAGGACATCTTATTAAGAATTGTCCTCATATGGACGAAGAGG
This sequence comes from Chrysanthemum lavandulifolium, assembly GCA_022545495.1. NCBI lineage: Eukaryota > Viridiplantae > Streptophyta > Magnoliopsida > Asterales > Asteraceae > Chrysanthemum > Chrysanthemum lavandulifolium. The sequence continues at coordinate 77,430,450 of CM040241.1, read as the reverse complement.
ATATTGAATAAGCTAAGTATGGAGAAAATCGACCATTTTACGGTGATAGTCAAAATAGTAATGGTTATCATGGAAATTACAACCGTGGGCCTTATGGAGAAAGAAAGCCCGGTCTTGAAGAAACAATTAATAAGTTTCGGAAAATTCACCCAAAGACAAAAGGAGCAAAATGAGTGGTTGAAGGAATTCCGGAAAACACCGATGTAAACCTTTCCAAACACGACTCAACTCTAAAAACCTAGAATCCATGGTGATAAAGCTCGGTGAAAAGTAAGGAGAAATAACGATAAACTGAAGGATCTAAACTAGCTATGGAATGTAAGGTAATTTTTCGATGATAACTTGAAGATTCGGTCAATGATACGTATTAGGGGACAATTTAGGTAAACAGATCCGAGTTACGCCGTAACATGCCTAATGAGTTACTGGCGAACTTTGTGTTTAACAATGACAACGGGATTGTAGAGAATATTGAGAAAGAGACTCTAACGAATTGCGCCAGAATTAAGAATCTCGCCACGGCGAATCGGGATACATGGGCGTAAAATTCCTCGACATGGACGAGTCAGAAAAACTGGAGGAACTCTCCTTTGAAGATGAAGAAGAGCCACTTACCACTCACTGGTGTACTCCTGTCATAATTACCGATGAGGAGACCACAAGGGCATGGCCTACATGCAGCCCCTTCCACGAGTATTACAATGGCAGAGACGATGGAAGAAAGGAAGAATGGACATGCCCTCATGAGCATGAAAGACATAGTATTAAATTCGGTGATTTGGCCTTTAAATATTGGTACGCAATTCAATTTGGGGATGCCAAGATCAATCTTCTTATGAAGCTAAAAATTGATTACGCGGAGCACATTCAGAAAAAGGAAGAAACTAATAAAGATATACTCTACACGGATGAGCATTTAAGTGAAACTGACAACAAGGAATTACGCAGTCACTAGTGCGAAAAAGTAAAATCTCCTGGGGAATTTTCTGGGCGTCATGCAACCCGTATGACGATATGTGTAATAGGGGAAGCAACTCTGGAAGATTAGGAAAAGATGAATTCTTTTGGTCCTCAACCAATGATGAGGAGAGAACGATTTTGCCTTGGCTGGACAACCTCGGATTCGATAGTTGGGTGAAAATTAAATATGGACATGTGGACACATTAACCAAAGAGAAGATTTGGAAGGAATACATGGATCGAGAAAATTCAGACGACAAAAGTCTTAACAACACGAGTAAAATAACAATTGACAATGACAAAGAGTGGTTTAGTAATGATAAAGAAGAATGCAAGCGTGTTCTAGTGGAGAATCTGCTCGATGAAGAATGGTTCAAGGATACTGCTTCTGATGACGATGATATCGAAGGGATGCTAGATTACCTTGAGTTGCAAGGAAATGAGGAGTTCACTGATCCCGACGACAAAGCTTACGAACAAAGGAGATGCAAACTCCTGGGGATTCCCTACAAAAGACCACCTCCTATTATAGCCGAAAAATTTGAGTTTACACGATACCATCTGGGGCCTGAAGAAAATTTTTGCAAGATACGGAAAATTGAAACCAAGGAATATCTCCGCACTACCACAAATGTCGGATGGGTTAGGCGCAACTTAATGAAAGACGTGGATGAAGTCGGGGATGTTTAAAGGCCCCCATAGGAGCCCCGCGGCTCTGAGTCTAACTTAAAGACTCGTTAATAAAGAAAAGTGCTCTTTCGGGAGACAACCCGAATGATCCCTTTCTTTGTTTTTATTTCCTTTCTGTTGGGTTTTGTGTTTTCTAACCATTTTGCGAGAAATGAGGAACTAATTCTCTGCGATTCTTGATCGAGCGAGTTACTACGTAACTCATATTGGTGATTACGCCATAACCAACATTTTAGCAAGAGAATTCTTAACGATTACCAATTACGGCATAATACCATCTCGGTGGTTACGCCATAACTACTCGCTTTCTGACTCATACCAGTTTTGCCGATTCTGGCGTACTCCTCATAGTAGTTACGACGTAACTCTCCTCTGCTTAATTCTTTCATTTTAAAACACAGTAACCTTGTATTAGTTTTTAAATGAACTATGTGGGTGTGTTCTCTGTAAACCCTCACGAGACTTCACTTGTCCACTTGGGACACCAAGTGGTTTAAAGGCTTGTTGCATTCGCTAAATGCAACCGTGTTTCCTACGAAAGTGAGTTAGGTTTGTTTTGCATTCGCTCTAATTCTACCTTTCTCTTCACCTTTATTTTAATGCCTAGTACAAAAGGGACTTTGTACAATTCAAGTGGGGGGACGGGAGTAGAATTATCTCTTGAACTTTATTTCACCCTCATTTTTCTAGTTTATTTTGAAAAATTATGCCATTTTTAAAATTTGGACATGTTTTTCCGAACCTAACTGGATTAGACCTTAGCCGAGCACATACAACCCTTGACATTACATGGTGAGATTAGCCCTGTCCGTTTCCAATATTTTACCCCAAATCCACCAAATTATGAGTGTGCCGGTAGCTTGTAAACTTTAGAACTTAGCCTTTGCATCATTTTGAGATCATAAACGAGGTATGTTGAGTTAGCTCGATGTATTTGGAATTTTCAGTTTTAGAAGGCAATATTATAGGATTATCACCCAAACAGCCTACCATTGTGAATCTATCGATTAGTCACGTCGACTTTTCGACCCCAATGTGAAACCCTTTTGTTGCACTCCCCTTTAGTGCAAGATACCCCTAGATACACCCTTCTGAGCCATTCCTTTCATTTTGTCAACCCAATATATTGTTTCGTTACACTTATACACCTTAGCCTACCCTGTAGTCTTTATTTGTGATTGGGAAGTCATCATTTGCCTAAGTTCAAGGTTCGAGTGGAAAGGTTTGGAAATCATGCTTTCATCGATGACATTTATGAAGATCATTGAAGACCCCCGAATTCCCATTGTTCATCTCAAGTGGGGGGATATTATGTTATTATGTTATGTTGAAAAAAAAAAGAAAAAAAAGAAAAAAAAGTTGATTGAGTTATGATATTGTAAAGTGCGATGTTGTAAGCACTGTAGTATGAGCTTTATTGATTAGTATCGAGGAGGCCACCTCGGTCACATTTGAAGATTGGGTTGGTAGTTTTGCCAATGTAAGAAGAAAAGGTAGTATGCCCATCACGACGTCCTCTAATGACGCATCTACCTTGCATTTCATGATCCGGTCTCTAGACTTCTAAGCTTGAACTTTGGGCGGACGGTAAGTGGTGATGACTTGGTTATAGATTTAGACTACCTGCTTGTTTTTCATTTTACACCAATTATATATCCCATGTCCTATCCTACCCTTTTAGTCATGAAGCGTGTCTAGGTGATGCAGCGAGCAATCTTTGGTGTCTTGGCCATGGATTTGGTCATGTATCATTGATTTTGTCCACTTCGCCGTGACATGTTAGTAATGACGAGTCACCCCTTAACCTTTGTCGTGTCTACCCATATTGCCTTCGAGAATTGTTTAGCCATTAACTCTAGCGGTGGAGATTTGTGTAACCGCCAAGCTTATGATAGAATACATGCTATAACTATGCGATTGAGTGATCACCCCAAAATTGACACTTAGAATAGTTGAGAGATTTGAGTGTTTGTTCCCCTTTCGTGAGGTGTTCGGCTTTGTTTTATTCTAGCATAAGGGATTTGTAAACTCATATTTTCCAGGTTTTGGGAGATATCTTTTTAGGCATCTATCTAATAAGGTCTACTTGAGGGCAAGTTGAGTTCAAGTGGGGGGATATTTGATAACATCAAATAGTCCTGAATATTAAGTGTTAATTTCCCGATAATGCTCGTTATTTATATCATTTTATGGATTTACGCTTGTTTTCCATTGTTTTCCACTTTCGTGTAAATTACGAGCATTGGAGCTAAAGAGACGCGAAATGGAAACATTACTAAAGATTTATCACAAGATGCCTATTTTGAAAAAGTTACGGCGTAACTCCTCTCTCACATTACGCCGTAACTATTGCGTGACCCAAAATACCAACTTATCAAGAGGTTACGGCGTAACTCTTCCCAAAGATTACGACGTAACTCCATTAGGTCAAAAGAGGTTCCATCGCTAACATTATTTACGCCGTAACTCTCGCATCACTTACGACGTAACCGAGTTTATTGAAGACTACGGCGTAACCTCTTATAAGGTTACGCCGTAACTAGCGATCTAGTGCATTTACGAAGAAATAGAAGGTTACGGCGTAACTCCTCTATTGGTTACGCCTTAACCCGCACGGCCTACCACGAATTCCAAAGATTTCAAAGTATCCCATTCCACACACAACACTGAGAACGTGGGAAAAAGCTCAAGGCGGTCTAGGGGAGCATACGGAGTCGTTTCCAAGGAAATCACACCATTACGATAAGCTTTAGCGTTTTATATTTCTTTACTTTCAATACATGTATTTCGTACCTTTGAATATTGAATTGATTTGCATGATTAATATGAGCTAAGCACCCTTTGGTGCTAGCCTAGTTATGATTCCTAATTGTTTTGTTTGCGTTTACCTTTACTTCCGTACAATTATTTCTAAGTGTATGCATGCATAGTTCTTTGGTAGTCACCCTTGATTCGGTAGTTTTGAATGGCGGTGAGGCCAATTGCCTAGGAGATATGACCAACCGACCCTAGGTGAGCGGATGAGACGGGAAGGGTAAGATATGACCAACCGACGACCCTTTCTACTTGTGCGATTTGACCAACCGATCACCTATCGTTTGGATGAACTTAAGAATTGGGGTGTAGTGTCTAAGTTCCTAACGGCCCGGCACTCACTATTTAGAATCTAGCATGTAGCGGTACTTAATGACTTGGCTTAGGGGACTAGGAACAACAGGACTTATGACGGTGCGTCTGATTTCTCCTGTGGTGGCATCTTTGCTGATAGGTTAGGGCGAATTGACCAAATGTTGTCCTCTCAAATTTGACCCCACCTGAAGTAATTGGAAGTAGGTAGACGTAGACATAACTAGCTAGGAGGATTGACTAGGTTTGCACCACTATTCCTCTATTGATTTCCCTTTACCATTTATCTGCTTTTATTTTATTCTGCATTAGTAGTTTAATTAATTAAATCCCTAACCAAACCATTATTATTCTGTGAAAATTAGACTTAGTAATAATCCAACACACATAGCTCTTAGGACGACCTTGACTTTACCATTTACTACACTACACACGACGGCACACCGCCTGTTAGTGCATTAGGTGACCATAGGTATAGCGAGACACTATAAATATTAAGACACAGTCAAGAAACTCGCATCGAGTTACGACGTAATTCCTAACATTTGTTCTAATTATTTCATATAATAACACAATAACCTTGTATTAGTTTTAAATGAACTTTGTGTGTGTGTTCCTTGTAAACCCTCACGAGACTACACTCGTCCGCTTGGGACACCAAGTGGTTTAAAAGGCTTGTTGCATATGCTAAATGCAACCGTGATTCCTACAAAAGTGAGTTAGGGTTTTCATTTTCTTTTATTACTTGTTGTTTTTCTATTATGATGCATTTGGTTGTCTTAAAGTGAATTCAGGTTATTAAAGTTTGCTCATAGATCTCAAAGCGGGACACGTTTACTTGTGAGTCTTCGATCATGCCAAGCAAATCCAGGGGAGTTTTCTGTTCTAATTCTAACCCTTCTTATCTTTCATTTATATGCTTAAGTATGACCCAAGTGGGGGGAAGGGATTAGACATAAGCACCCACTTGATTTTACTTGCCTTTATTTTTCTAGTTTTTGATGAAAAATGTTTCATCTTTAAAATTTAGACATGTTTTTCATTACTTAACCGGATTAATCTAGATCGAGCACACCGGCCCTATATTTCCATTGTGTGAGGATAAGCCTTTTAGTTTTCCCCTTATACATAATACCATAAAAATGAGTGTGCCGGTGGCTGTAGTAGACTTTAGAACTTGGCCTTGCATATCTTTTCGAGACCATTATCATGAGCATTACACTTAGGTAACTTGGTGTGATCGGTGCAGCTAGGATATAAGGCAATTTTAGGATCAATCAATCCCCCTGTTAAACCCTTTTTGTTGCAATCACCATTAGTGCAAGATACCCCTAGATACACCCTTCAGAGCCTTTCCTTTCATTTTTTTCACCCAATATAATTGTTTCGTTACACCTATCGCCTAGCCTACCCTGTAGTTTCCTTATGTCCATGGTCCGGGTGCTGTTGGTTAATTTTGGTTCCACTAGTGAAAGTCGCGGGTTTTGAGTAAAGGGTTTTGGAAGAAAATCGGGTTTAGATGATAATTGATCTCAAGTGGGGGGATGCTTTTTATGTTTGTATTATTTTAATTTTTATGTACACCTTGTCTTGCATCAAAAAAAAAGAAAAAAGAATGCAAGCAAGAGTTTATTAGTTTGTTTATAGCTGATCGTAATATAAATCAGCTAATGTGTCGTATTGTGTTAAGTATTCTCGCCTTGTTCAATTAGACGCAAATTTTTACAAATCCGTTTTGTCTTATGGATAAAATTAGAAACTCGAACAATTCTATCTCGCCTTTCGAATTTTAATCAATTTTTGTACAATGGGGGCATTGTACAATTCAAGTGGGGGGATGGGAGATAGAAATGGTTGATTTTATAATTTTTTGGTAGAAAATGTGCTAAAATTACCCAAATTTTAAAAATTTTTATATAGAACATTCTTTTTTCATTGATGATGAAGGCCGAGTTAATGCATTTATTTGCCTAGTTTATGGAGATTATGAGGCACTACGCTACATCTTATATGCATTGACTCGTGTATTGAAGACCCCTTGATTCTTGACCCTCGATTTTTGCTATGGGATTGAATGCGACTAGTGGTGGGGCGACTATGGACTTAGGAACCTATTTGTTTCGTGTCTTTTTATTTACACCCATTAAAATTTTCCCATGCCTTATCCTACCCATAGTCATGAATCGAGTGTAGGTGAGTAAGCGAGCAATCATTGGTGTCTTGGCCATGGATTTGGTCATGTATCATTGGTTTTATCCCCTTCGCCGTAGCTCATTAGTAATGACAAAATAACCCAATAAGCCTATGTTGTGTCAACCCATTGCCTTTTAGAATAGCTGCATCTATAGACTATAGTGGTGGAGATTAGTATCTTTGCCAAGCCATTGATAGAATACTCGCCATGACTGAGCAGTTGAGTGATCATCCCAAAAATAAACACGTGAATTATGATAGAGAGTGTGATTTCAATTCCCTTTTCGTGAGGTGCTCGGTTTGGAATTTTCTAGCTTAGGTGATTTTTAGACTCATATCTTCCAATTAATCTTGGGAGATATCTTTTTAAATATTATTTAAAGGGTCTACTTGAGGACAAGTAGAATTCAAGTGGGGGGATATTTGATAACATCAAATTAGCATGATGCTTTATATATCAAATTCCCGTGTTTATGACCTCATTTGTATTAATATGGTACTTAATTCGTTCATATTCGTTCATATTTGCATTTCAGGATAAATGAGGCGTTGAAGCGGAAAAGATGTGAGAAAAGGCCAAGAAATATACAAGTTACGAGGGCCTTTGAATTCTATGTGAAGATTACGCCGTAACTACTTAATAAGGTTATGGCGTAAATATGATGCTATGAAGGATACGACGTAACCAACTCTTATGGTTACGTCGTAATTATTTTTGTGAAGGTTACGGCGTAACATGGCAATTTAGTTACGCCATAGAGATAATTACGGACCAGATAAGAATATATGGTTGAAGGATTACGGCGTAATTCGGCAATTTAATTACGCCGTAATTAATTACTTGGGCGAAAAGTTTTGAAGTCCAGGGACTAAAGGTGACAACTTATATGAAGTTTATTTACTTCAAAGACTAAAAAATAAATGAAGAAGAACGATCAGGGGCCAAAAGCGTACTCTAGGCTTAATAAGTTTCATAAATATCAAAGGATCATAAAAAGTATGAAGTTGAGAATTACTACTAGTTACGGCGTAACTTAGTTACGACGTAACTTAGTTACGACGTAACTATTTATTTTAGTTACGACGTAACTATTCGAGATCTAGATTTCTTTACGCAGTCTTTAGTTACGGCGTAATTTGCACTTAAGGTTACGCCGTAACTATGTCGCGGCCCATAAATACATCCCTAAATCGCATTTTAAGCATCTCTTCACCCTCTCCTAGGGTCGATTAGGCACCACCTGTGGCATTTTCCAGTGAGCCAAGCCGCCAAAGGAAGAACTCACTCGCAATCATCATCATTATTAGCTCTACATCAAGTAATTTGTATCAAACATTATGTTCAATTCAATTTATGATTTATTCATTTTTGTTGGTATGATTTATTATATGTTTGGCTAAGCACCCTGATGCTGGCCTAGTTATGATTCTTTAATTGTTTTGTTTGCATTTACTTTACTTCCGTACAATTATTTCTAAGTGTATGCATGTATAGTTTATTGGTAGCCACCCTTGGTTCGATAGTTTTGAATGGCGGTAGAGGCCAATTTCCTAGGAGATATGACCAACTGACGCTAGGTGAGCGGACTGAGACGGGAAGGGTAAGACATGACCAACTGACGACCCTTTCTACTTGTGCGATTTGACCAACTGATCACCTATCGTTTGTATGAGCTTAAGAATTAGGGGGTGAGTGTCTAAGTTCCTAACGGCCGGGCACTCAATATTATAAATATAGCATGTAGCGGTACTTAATGACTCGGCTTAGGGGACCAGGAACAACAGGACTTATGACGGTGCACCTGATTTCTCCTGTGGTGGCATCTTTGCTGATAGGTTAGGGCGAATTGACCAAATGCTGTCCTCTCGACTATGACCCCACCTGAAGTAATTGGAAGTAAGTAGACGTAGAAATAACTAGCTAGGAGGATTAACTAGGTTAGCACCACTCTCCTTCATTGATCGCATCTCTTGCCTTTATCTGCTTTCCTTTATTTCCTTGTTTTATTAGTTAGTTTTATTATTTCAATCTTAAAACCAATTAAAATCGTGACACAGACTTAAGTGAATTTCCGATCCTCATAGCTCTTGGGACGACCTCGGTTTTACCAAATACTACACTACACACGACCGGGTACACTGCCCGTTAGTGCATTAGGGTAGACCATAGGTATAACGAGTAATTACAAATATTAAAACCTGGTCAGTAAAACTTGCATCAGTGTCGAACGTCCATATTGAAAGCACTTGTGAAGGGTGCTTAGAAGTCAAGGCTAAAGGCATTAGTGAAGGGTGTATAGAAGTCATGTCACAACGCATTAGTGAAGGATGCCTAGAGGTCAAGTCAAAAGCATTAGTGAAAGGTGCCTAAGGTGTACATTCGATATGGTGTGTTCGATGTACAAGATAGATTTGTATTGGGTCAAAGGATATTGATATCCTTGTTGATGTTGTCATAAGGAGTGGATCTCCTTAGAGATAGGATTTGCGTTGGGTAGTAGTTCCTTCATTGTAATGGAACTCGATATCTAGCCTAATACCGGATAAAGGGTAGGCGACGTTGTGATAGGTTTGGTTCCACCTCGTGGAAGAACCCGGTATCTAGCCTTGTACCGGATAAAGAGTAGGCAACGTTGTGAAGGCTTCTCTGCCATAAGGAGTTGGTGTCGTGTAGTGTTTACGAACTCCCGAGTAGGTGACTCGGGGAGTGGAGTAGGGCAACGAAGGTGTCCTTGTAGCCGAACCACTATAAATACTCGCGTTGTGGTTTTGTGCTTCTTACTCCTTATTCGTTCACTACATGTTTATATATGATTGTCTATCAACATCCAACACACATGTTTAGATAGATTGACATAAGTCAATCTAAATAGTTTAAAACCAAGTTTTAATCAGTAAAACTATTCAACCCCCCTTCTAGTTTTCCACAATTACTAACAACTAGTCAATCTTGATTAACAAATGTCACTATAAAACTTAAGCACAATTGGATCTTTGAATCAGCTTGAAATTGAATTAAAACATGTTAATACAATCATAAACTAATCATTAGATAATTAACATTGTTTAAGCAAGTGCATAAAGAAACTAGCTACTCATAGCAAATGTAAACATAAACTCAGAACCTTGAACATTAGAAAACATGATTAAAGGTCTTACAATGATGTAAATGATATTACAAATGACAAAGCTTTGATGCCTCAAAGATTGGTGATGACTTCTTGATGTTTTGACCTACAAATGATGACTTCTTGGACCTCCAAAGTTTCCTGGGATTTTATGGACTAAATTTAAGCTTTTAAAGAGAGTAGTGGTGGTAGGAATGGTGTGAGAGAAGTTCTCTCAAGTTGGGATGATTAGAAATGCTTGCAAAGACCTCTATTTATACTACTTCCAAGGCTAGGGGTTATCAATGCTAAACTTGGCCTCCAAGGAGCTTAGAAGGACCTAGGATATAGTCTTGAAGGACCTAGAATCGTTTGGAACATGCTAGGACTCTTACTTATGAAGAAATGGCAGAACCAGGCCTCCCATCCGATCGGTTTAGTCACCAGCCGATCGGCTGGTCTTCTCGACTACCCTCCAGCCGAATCGGTCGCGGGGCTTGACCGATCGGCTGGAGGCATTTGATAGAAAGGCGCAAAAGCCAAAATTGTAGATCTTTCTATTAGTTTTCTATTGCCGCTTGAATCACCTAAATTGGAGTTCGTATGCTCAAGATATGGCCAAAATGGTGAAGGAGTGTCGGGAATAATGAGTGATAACATCAAATTAGCCTGATATTTTATATATCAAATTCCCGTGTTTATGACCTCATTTGTATTAATACGGTACTTAATTCGTTCATATTCGTTCATATTTGCATTTCAGGATAAATGAGGCGTTGAAGCAGAAAAGATGTGATATAAGGCCAAATATATGTTCTGAAGATTGATTTACGAGGGCCTTTGGATTCTATGTGAAGATTACGCCGTAACTACTTAATAAGGTTACGATGCTTTGAAGGATACGACGTAACCAATTATTATGGTTACGACGTAATTATTTTTGTGAAGGTAATGGCGTAACGTGGAATTAGTTACGCCGTAGAGATAATTTCGGAGCGGATATGTATAAGCGGATGAAGTACTGTGGCGTAACTCGGATATTTAGTTACGTCGTAAATTATTACTTAGGCGCGAAAGAGTTGAAGTCCAGGGGTTGAAAGTGACAAGTTAATTCGAAGTTTATTATGTACAAGGACTTGCTATAAAAGTAACATGAACGAGGAGGGACTAAACACGTACACAAGAGCAAATTAGTTTAAAGAAATTGTGTTAACAATGAAAAGTACGAAGTTAACAATTATGTCGTAATTCATATTATAGTTTCGGCGTAACTTAGTTACGACGTAATTGTTCGAGATCCGGATTTCTTTGCGCCGACTTTAGTTACGGCGTAATTAGCCCTTAAGGTTACGTCGTAACTATGTCGCGGCCTATAAATACATCCCTAAATCTGCATTTTTGAGTATCTCTCTTCACCCCTCTCCTAGGGGTCGATTAAGGCACCACTCCAGGGCATTTTTCAGCAGTCCGAAGCCAGTTTTGAAGGAAGAATTCACTCGCAATCACCATCATTATTAGCTCTACATCAAGTAATTTGTATCAAACATTATGTTTAATTCTATTCATGTTTTATTCATTATTGTTGGATTAATTTACTATATGATTGGCTAAGCACCCTTGGTGCTGGCCTAGTTATGAATCCTTAATTGTTTTGTTTGTGTTTACTTCACTTATGTATAATTATTTCTAAGTGTATGCATGCATAGTTTATTGGTAGCTACTCTTGTTTCGGTAGTTTTGAATGGCGGTAGAGGCTAGTTTCTTAGGAGATATAACCAACTGACCCTAAGTGAGTAGACTGAGACGAGAAGGGTAAGATATGACCAACTGACGACCCTTTCTACTTGTGCGATTTGACCAACTGATCACCTACCGTTTGGATGAACTTAAGAATTAAGTTGCTAAAGCCCGGGCACTCACTATTATAAGTCTAGCATGTAGCGGAACTTAATGACTTGGCTTAGGGGACCAGGAACAACTGGACTTATGAAGGGACACCTGACTTCTCCGGTGGTGGCATCTTTGCTGATAGGTTAGGGCGAATTGACCAAATGTTGTCCTCTCGACTTTGACCCCACCTGAAGTAATTGGAAGTAATTAGACGTAAACATTACTAGTTAGGATGAGTAACTAGGTTAGCACCACTCTCCTTCATTGATCACAACTCTTGCCTTTATATGATTTCTTTTATTTCCTTGTTTTGTTAGTTAATTTTATTATTTCAATCTTAAAAGCAATTTAAAACGTGGCATAGACTTAAGTTAATTTCCGATCCTCGTAGCTCTTGGGACGACCTCGGTTTTACCTAATACTACACTACACACGACCGAGTACACTTCCCGTTAGTGCATTAGGGTAGACCATAGGTATAACGAGTAATTATAAATTTTAAAACCTGGTCAGTAAAACCTACATCAAGTTTTTGCCGCCGCTGCCGGGGAGCTATTTAGGATTTTAATTTAAGTTTTTCTTTTATTTTGTTTTTCTCTTCTTTTCTGTTTTTGTTTGTTTTTGATATTTCAGGATATAGAATATTCAAATTTTGACATGCTCACTATGGAAGAATATATTGCTTTGACTCGAGATAACCAAAGATCGGGCGTGGTATGCCCCGAATTGAATGACAACATTAGTTTTGAGATCAGCTGCCAGTTCATGAGGGAACTTAGACAAAAGCTCTTTGCGGGAACTAATGATGATGATGCCCACCTGCATGTGGGAAGAGTATTAGAGATCGCAGATCTTTTCCACACTCCAGGAGTTACTCATGATGCATTAATGCTTAGAGTATTTCCAATTACACTCACTGGTGCAGCAAGAAGATGGATGAAGATGCTTCCGGCTGGGTCGATCAATACATGGAATCTTTTAGAGAAAGCGTTTATTAGAAGATATTATCCTCCTTTAAAGATTGCAAAGAAGATGAAAGAAACAAGGAGTTTCAGACAGATGATGGATGAAATGCTAGATGAAGCTTGGGAAAGATATAATGACCTTATTTACAATTGGTCCTTATTTTCTACAAAGGATTAAACATCCCATCCCGCCAAATGCTCGACTCTCAAGGACCTATCCCTACAATGCCACTTGCATAAGCCCTTAGATCAATTGAACAGATGGCTGACCATTTACGAAATTGGTATGATGGAGCAACCACTTGGGTGATAAATAGCAAAGGCTTGAATGACATTGGCAACATCACCAAGCAGCTTGATAGACTTGGATGTGATATGAAGATGGTTAAGGAGAACATTCATGCTATACAAGAGCATTCTCTCCGAGAAGAATATGAGCAGGTCAGGTATATTGAGTCATTGGAGGAAGCCGTCAATAAATACTCGGATAATTTAGAAAGGATGCAAGACTTGAATGATGAATGGATTAGGAAATTCAAGGAGGGCATGGACTTAAATTTAAGAAGCTTGACGATAAGTGGAAAAGCTTGGATGCTAAGCTTGAAGAATTAAACCAAAATGTCCTGGAAAGTAAAAAGAATGCGGTTGGAACTATCAAAGCAACGGTGGGAAAGATGAAAGAAGTCAACAAGGAGCCGGTTCCTCGTGATTTACCTTATATCAGACCTTATGTACCACCTATCCCCTTTCCTGGACGTTTGAAGGCTGTGAGAAAAGAAGAAACAAGCGACGATCAATTGAAGAAAATGGAAGCAATGAACTTGCAGGGTGATGAAGCAACGCCACAAGCTAATGAGGAATCAACCACAACACAAAAAGGTATTACTTCTAGCTCTTCTTTTATTCCTAACAATCTTGCTTGTTTTTCTATTTAGGATGCTGAAATTATGGACGAAATCGTACAACCCATCACATCACCCGATAATGGTTATGTAGTTTCGGCTACTGAACCAATTTTAGTTGATCTTGCAAAGGAATTAGAGGACAAGATCTTGGACACTTCAGTGATTAACAAGGGGACATACGAGCCAATTAATCAGCCACGTCACGAGGTGAACCAATCATCAATGCCATCAATTAAAACGGGTAAAGTATGGAGGGAAATGACATCTCCTTTTAGGTATGATCATAATTTATCATTTCCCCATCCCATAGGAAATTCACACCCTCATGGTGTTTATTGCTATTTTCTCCCACACTTGATTTCAAGTGAGGGGATGAACACCCTTTTACGTAGTAAATAAGGGTGGAGTCAAGCTCGTGACTCGAACAAAAACAAGCGCTTCGTGGGAGGCACCCCATGCCTATATGTTCTTTTCCATTTTATTAGAATAGTTGGGTTTGGTATGTTTGTATTTATTTTTTGCAGGAAATGGAGCAAGGAGGATGGCGTTTAAGCTCACCAAAATTCGGAGCCATTATGGAATTTCCATTCTGTGCAATTGTTACGGCGTAACCATAACCTTGAGTTAAGCCGTAAACCTCCTCCAGTATCGAAGGTCTCCAGGTTTTATCTAATTACGGCGTAACTCACTTATGTGATTACGCCGTAATCTCTCATGTAACCCAAAATTTCATTTTAAACTTACATACCATAACCTTGTATTAGTTTTAAATGAACTTTGTGGGTATGTTCCCTGTAAACCCTCACGAGACTACAATCGTCCGCTTGGGACACCAAGTGGTTTAAAAGGCTTGTTGCATATGCTAAATGCAACTGTGATTCCAACGAAAGTGAGTTAGGTTTTTCATTTTCTTTTATTACTTGTTGTTTTTCTAGTATGATGCATTTGGTTGTCTTAAGTGAATTTAGGTTATTAAAGTTTGCTCATAGATCTCAAAGCGGGACACGTTTACTCGTGAGTCTTCGATCATGCCGAGCAAAATCCAGGGGAGTTTTCTGTTTCAATTCTAACCCTTCCTATCTTTCAATTATATGCTTAGTATGACCCAAGTGGGGGGAAGGGATTAGACATAGACACCCGCTTGATTTTATTTGCCCTTATTTTTCTAGTTTTTGATAAAAAATGTTTCATTAATAAAATTTTGACATGTTTTTCATTACTTAACTGGATTAATCTAGACTGAGCACACCTACCCTATATTTCCATTGTGTGAGGATAAGCCTTTCCGTTTTCCCCTTATACATAATACCACAAAAATAAGTGTGTCGGTGGCTGTAGTAGCCTTTAGAACTTGGCCTTGTATATCTTTTCGAGACCATTATCATGAGCATTACACTAAGGTAAGTTGGTGTGATCAGTGCAGCTAGGATATAAGGCAATTTTAGGATTAAACCCAAATAGCCCATATATGTATTGTGTATATTGACTTTTCACATCGATCAGTCGATCCCCCTGTTAAACCCTTTTTGTTGCACTCATCATTAGTGCAAGATACCCCTAGATACACCCTTCAGAGCCTTTCCTTTCATTTTGTTCACCCAATATATGTTGTTTCGTTACACCTATCGCCTATCCTACCCTGTAGTTTCCTATGTCCATGGTCCGGGCGCTGTTGGTTATATTTGGTTCTACTGGTGAAAGTCGCAGGTTTTGAATAAAGGGTTGTGGAAAAAAATCGGGTTTAGATAATAGTTGATCTCAAGTGGGGGGATGCTTTATATGTTCGTATTGTTTCTATTTTTATTCATGTATACCTTGTCTTGCATCAACAAAAAAAAATTGAATTGAAAAAAAAAAGTGAAAAAGTGAAGAAAAAAAAAAGTGAAAAAAAAAGAAAAAAAGATGAGAATGCAAGCAAGAGTTTGTTAGTTTATAGCTGGTGCTATTAATCAGCTTATGTGTCGTATTGTGTTAAGTATTCTCGCCTTGTTTCAGCTGGCGCAAATTTTTACAAATCCGTTTTGTCTTACGGATAAAATTAGAAATCCGTACATTTCTATCTCTCATTACAAATTTTAATCAATATTCGTATAATGGAGGCATTGTACATTTCAAGTGGGGGGATGGGAGATAGAAATGTTTGATTATATAGTTTTTGATTGAAATATGTGCTAAAATTACGCAAATTTAAAAATGTTTTATAGCACATACTTTTTTTTCATTGATGATGAAGGCCGAATTAATGCATCTTATTTGCCTAGTTTATGGAAGATTATGAGGGACTACACTACATTTTGTATGCATTGACTCGTGTATTGAAGACCCCTTGACTCTTGACCCTTGATTTTTGCTATGGGATTGAATGCGACTAGTGGTGGGGCGACTGTGGACTTAGGAATCTATTTGTTTCGTGTCTTTTTGTTTACACCCATTAAATGTTTTCCCATGTCTTATCCTACCCTTAGTCATGAATCGAGCTTAGGTGAGGAAGCGAGCAATCATTGGTGTCTTGGCCATGGATTTGGTCATGTATCATTGATTTTGTCCCCTTCGCCGTAGCTCGTTAGTAATGACAAAATAACCCCATAAGCCTTTA
This sequence comes from Chrysanthemum lavandulifolium, assembly GCA_022545495.1. Lineage (NCBI taxonomy): Eukaryota > Viridiplantae > Streptophyta > Magnoliopsida > Asterales > Asteraceae > Chrysanthemum > Chrysanthemum lavandulifolium. The sequence continues at coordinate 77,414,018 of CM040241.1, read as the reverse complement.
TGTTGTGTCAACCCATTGCCTTTTAGAATAGTTGCACCTATGGACTCTAGTGGTGGAGATTAGTATATTTGCCAAGCCTATGATAGAATACTCGCCATGACTGAGCAGTTGAGTGATCACCCAAAAATAAACACGTGAATTATGAGAGAGAGTGTGATTTCAATTCCCTTTTCGTGAGGTGCTCGGTTTGGAATTTTCTAGCTTAGGTGAATTTTAAACTCATATCTTCCAATTAACCTTGGGAGACATCTTTTTAAGAATTATTTAAAGGGTCTACTTGAGGACAAGTAGAATTCAAGTGGGGGGATATTTGATAACATCAAATTAGCCTGATATTTTATATAACAAATTCCCGTGTTTATGGCCTCATTTTTATTAATATGGTACTTAATTCGTTCATATTCGTTCATATTTGCATTTCAGGATAAATGAGGCGTTGAAGCAGAAAAGATGTGATATAAGGCCAAATATATGTTCTGAAGATTGATTAACGAGGGCCTTTGGATTTTATGTGAAGATTACGCCGTAACTACTTAATAAGGTTACGATGCTTTGAAGGATACGACGTAACCAATTATTATGGTTCTGACGCAATTATTTTTGTGAAGGTTATAGCGTAACGTGAAATTAGTTACGCCGTAGAGATAATTTCGGAGCGGATATGTATAAGCGGATGAAGTACTACGGCGTAACTCGGATATTTAGTTACGCCGTAAATTATTACTTGGGCGCGAAGGAGTTGAAGTCCAGGGGCTGAAAGTGACAAGTTAATTCGAAGTTTATTATGTACAAGGACTTGCTATAAAAGTAACATGAACGAGAAGAGACTAAACACGTACACAAGAGCAAATTAGTTTAAAGAAATTATGTTAACAATGAAAAGTACGTAGTTAACAATTACGTCGTAATTCATTTTATAGTTACAGCGTAACTTAGTTACGACGTAACTAAATAATTTAGTTACGACGTAATTGTTCGAGATCCGGATTTCTTTGCGCCGACTTTAGTTACGGCGTAATTAGCCCTTAAGTTTACGCCGTAACTATGTCGCGGCCAATAAATACAGCCCTAAATCTGCATTTTAAGTATCTGTCTTCACCCTCTCTAGGGGTCGATTAGGCACCACTCTGGGGCATTTTCCAGTCATCCGAGGCCGGTTTGAAGGAAGAATTCACTCGCAATCATCATCATTATTAGCTCTACATCAAGTAATTTGTATCAAACATTATGTTTAATTCTATTCATGTTTTATTCATTATTGTTGGATTAATTTACTATATTATTGGCTAAGCACCCTTGGTACTGGCCTAGTTATGATTCCTTAATTATTTTGTTTGCGTTTACTTCACTTCCATATAATTATTTCTAAGTGTATGCATGCATAGTTTATTGGTAGCTACCATTGTTTCGGTAGTTTTTGAATGGCGGTAGAGGCTAGTTGCTTAGGAGATATGACCAACTGACCCTAAGTGAGTAGACTGAGACGGGAAGGGTAAGATATGACCAACTGACGACCCTTTCTACTTGTGCGATTTGACCAACTGATCACCTACCGTTTGGATGAACTTAAGAATTAGGAGGTGAGTGTTTAAGTTGCTAACGCCCGGGCACTCACTATTATAAGTCTAGCATGTAGCAGAACTTAATGACTTGGCTTAGGGGACCAGGAACAAGTGGACTTATGAAAGGACACTTGACTTCTCCAGTGGTGGCATCTTTGCTGATAGGTTAGGGCGAATTGACCGAATGCTGTTCTCTCGACTTTGACCCCACCTTAAGTAATTGGAAGTAATTAGACGTAAACATTACTAGTTAGGATGAGTAACTAGGTTAGCACCACTCTCCTTCATTGATCACAACTCTTGCCTTTATCTGATTTCTTTTATTTCCTTGTTTTGTTAGTTAATTTTATTATTTCAATCTTAAAAGCAATTTAAATCGTGACATAGAATTAAGTTAATTTCCGATCCTCGTAGCTCTTGGGACGACCTCGGTTTTACCGAATAATATACTACACACGACCGGGTACACTTCCCGTTAGTGCATTAGGGTAGACCATAGGTATAACGAGTAATTAAAAATTTTAAAACCTGGTCAGTAAAACCTGCATCAATGAGTCTTTCAATATTTCTCCGTTTGAGCTTCTTTTCTTCATTTCTTTCTCGTTTTCCTTCTTGAACTTTATTCTTGAGTCTTAGGAGTGACAACTTCATGAATTTATTTTCTCAAATATACTCCACAAGTCTTGCTTTTGTCGGGAATTCTTCGTACGTGGATAAATCTTCGTATTTTACTTATTTTTCCGTCCTTTTCTCCACTTTCCTGTACTTGGCTACAAATGAACTAGCATACACACTTTTATACGATTAAGTAACAAAATCATATGATTATAACCAAATAACATACATAAAAGCACGGATGACGCTATTGAAAACATGCACAATTTAAGCGTTATTAGTGATCGGAGATTGTCGATTATGTATTGGTGGTATGCAACTTCTTCCTTAGTGGGATAGAAATTAAAATAGGCACTAGTCTTCTCATTCTCACTTTCATTTACTAAGTAACCACTTGAACTATTGCTAATCATGAAGCCAACAATTGAAGCGCTATGTTCAACAGCGTCTCTAATTGTACTCTCAAATACCCCACGCAAATCTTGAAGTTCATTGATTTTATTGACAATTCGATTACGACGAGGGTTGGAGGGATGTTGGTTAATTGGTTGGCTTGGAGTGGTTGGGAAAAACTTAGCGAGGAAACAGGTGGTGAGATCATCCCAACTTGAGATGGATCCGGCGAAAAGTCGCTCAAGCTAATTACTAGCTTGGTCCCGTAGAGAAAATTAGGAGAGACGCAAGAGCGTGGTCTCCCTTGTGGTAGCATCAAGGTCGATGGAGTCAACGATTTTAAGAAAGTCCTTGAGATGCTGATTAGGATCTTCAGAACAAAGTCCATGGAATGCACATCCATTTTGCACCAACCGGATGGTGTCGGATCACAGGGCCGTAGTTTGAGCTTGATAGGGGAGCTCAATGGTGTTCCTATAGCCTTGGTGGCTCGGTCTAGAGTATTCACCAAGAGTACGGCCTCTTGGCGGGTCAATTGGTGGTGGGTTGATGGGAAGTGGTTGATTTGGTGGTGGGTTATCACCTTCCATGATGAAAAGTGATAAAGCTACGAACAAAGTCACGAAGAAGGGGGATAGACTACAAGGAAGCTAATGAAAATGAGAAAAAATCTTACTTGATAGGAATCAAGCAAGGGAACCTAGACGAGATAGAGATCTAACTAGCTATTCTATTCCCCGGCAGCGGTGCCAAAAACTTGATGCGCGCGGGAGGAGCGTTCGGGGTGAAGGAAACTTCCTTTTCGTCGAGCAAGTTTTTCAACCTCCTTGGCAGTGAACCTAATCGTTGTAGTGTAGTATTGGGTAAGCATCGGGGATTGATATCATTCTCTAGGGGAATAGGAATGCTAGTAAGAAATGTATGACGAGAAGGTGGGGATTGAGGATGATTCTTTTTTATCTTTTTATTGGTTTTTTAGAAAGCTAAGGTAAAGATCTCGGGACAATTCGTTTGGGGGGTGGTACTTCTACCGATTACTCTACTTATCTAATTATCTAGTTACTACGGGTAGCTTATGTCTAATTGAAGTGTGCTCGTATGATGATTAAAAATGTATTTACCTAGATACTATTACTCCCTAGTTATCTTTTATTGGTCGGTTGAATTGTCACACCTTATCTTAACGCGTTGTATTCCTGAGGTCGTAGGGTATGCGTGCCCCCTAGTTCTTTGAGGTTATCTCTCGTATGAAACCTACGAAGTCGGCAAGCCTAAGCTATCTCATCCATAGACCACATCATCATAAAGCATACTCAAGCATTAAATACAACGAATGATGCCTAGCTGCACTCCTAAGCCAATTTACAATTAAGATAAGAAACAACCTAACAATAATCAATAACTAGGTTTCATAGATCTAAGCAAACACATAAGAAATTTAGCTAGACATGATAAAAAGAAAGCATACACACAATCAATCGAATACGGGATAGACATAATGTTACTTTGGATTAAAATACTTATCTCGATGTGTAAAATAGGGTATGGGACCCTAAGATACTGTCCAATTCGGACTACAAACAATTTAGGGTTTTTTTCTCCAAAAGTCTACCTCTCTAAATGTAGAAAAATCGAATTCTATATATAGATTTACACTCGCGACGGCGTCACCTTTTGCATGGGACGCCGTCAGCTCGCCGTCATTAGGGTTTCGTCTGGGCCAAGTCATCAATGGGACGACGTCACCTTAGAGTTGTGACGCCGTCGGTCTTCAGTTGGGAAGTCGCCTTGATTCTAAATTTGGGCCGTCTGTGTTGAAAACTGTGAGTGACTCCCTTCTTCTTTAAAGCGTGACGCCGTCAGGTTATGTGACCAAAATTTCCACTGAGCCATCGCATGCATGTTTTGATCAAGTCATCATAGAGGACGGCCGCCTTTAATGGGACCCCGTCAGTCTTGTTGATCGACTTTGAGTGGCTTCGATCTTGACTTTGCCATTTTCTTCATGTATTTGCTCCTTTTCGTCCAAATATGCTTCATTCCAGCATTTTGCTTCCAAGAGACCTAAAAAGTGAAAATGAACGAAATTAAGCAGTAACAGATATAAAATTGGTTGATTTAGGGCTTAAATGACCCCTTAAAAGCGTATGTTTTAAATCCTTATCAGATCTAAAGGGTTACATGTATTCGTAGGAAACTTCACTTATAGGCGTGATTTCATAATCTTAGAAGAAGTTAGGGGCATTATAGATGGATTCTTAGGTGAACTAGTACTAGAAAGACCGTTTGTAGAAGAATCTAAGATGATTTATGACCATGATGAAGGAACGGTTAAGTTTTCTAATGGAATAGAAAGTTTTAAATATATAATGCCTTACAAGAATAAAACGTTTAAGGACATTGAAGATTTATATGTTGATAATATACCAGCTTTTGAGGTTGACTGTGAGGATAAAGTTTATTATACATCTTGTCTAAACCTAGGCCCAAAATATAAGCGTGATGAAAGAAGAACCAAAATGTTCGAATGGGCGTTTAAGTTATGTGAAATGTAGGTTATGACTTTGAGTCTACCTACAAGACTCGCAAATAAAGAAAAGCACCTCTTGGGAGGCAACACATGTTTTTTTTATTGTTTGCTTGTTTTTATTTTATTATTTGTTTCATATATATGTCTCATCTTGATTGCTTAATTTCCATATTTCGAATAAATTTGTGAAAATGCTTGATTTTGTTTTTAATCTCGTTTTAATTAAATGTAAAGGTATTTTACAAAAAAGATAAGTGTAGGGAAGTTCACATTTGTTTAAAAGAACAAAAATCGAACATGAAAATTTACAATTGATGATGAACATATATTCCATCTTATTTGTGTGTTTGTTTGAGTCAAATGCTTATATCAAGTCACAATGAATGTTTTGCAGAAAATTCCAGGTTTTAAAAGATTGATTTTCCAGAAATTTTCCAGGAGACAAAACTTAAAATTCATCAGTCAATCTCGACGCGTCAGATTTAAAACACGACAACGTCGAACCTTAGTAACAGCTTTTCCAGTTTTGTTTTTCTGTCAAAACTTAAATTTTCAAAATTTCAAAAGTTTTAAAATTCCATGATTCTTTAAACATTTATTTTGAAAGTATTATATCTTATTCACTTTCTAGGATAATTTTTATTATATATAGTGTTTACCGCCGATTTTATGCGAGGTTTCATGTTCGTTTTTAGTGATCTACAGGTTATATTGGACAAGAAGATTCAAGTGCATATTAGAAGAGAAGTGTATCATTGATCTTATCTTCTTAGAGGAGTATTTAACCGTATTATAGTCCATGCCGAGCAAATCAGGGGAGTAATAGTTTCTCCTATCTCTTTTATTTTTCCCATTATCATAACTTTGGTACTTTCTTAAGAACATTGGGCACAATGTTCAATTTAAGTGTAGGGAGGGAAAAAGGGACACCTTAGAAACTAATCACTTACTTGATTTTTGTCGTGTTTCTAGTAATTGTGTAATAAACCGAAAGAAATACTTGTTAGGGTAATTTTAGCACCAAATTTAAATTTTTTATGACATTTACGAGTAAAACTTTAGTCTTAATAAAGCGTCTCATGGAGGAGTTATATAGCTAGCACAAAAACCTTACCACTCAAATTCTACCCCAAAAATGTGAGGTTCGCCTTTAGATATATAGGATAAAAGCATTCACTTTTAATGCTTATGAGTGTACCGGTAGTATATAGATTCTAGAACTTTTTTTTGTGATGCATTCCAAGATCGCTAGTGAGGCTACATTCGTGTAGTTAGGATTAACTAAATGATAAGAGATATTAGGATAACCCTTCTTTTAAACCCGTTTATATAATTACATTGGCTACACTGGTCGAGTAATTACCCCACCCCTTTACTATGTACTCATTTTTAGTACAAGATACCCCTAGTTAACCCATCCGAGCCTATCTTTTCCATGGTTCTCGTGATATTTTGGTGGATTCCGAAATATTAATGAAGAGCATTGTTTACAATCCACCCCCCAAATGTACACCAAAATCGCCATAGCCTACCTTGTATGCACTCATTTTTAGTACATTATTGTTATTTGTTAAACCATTAGTTAATTGTTTAGTTGATTACATGGTTGCTAAGCCGAGTCATATCTTGTAAATACAGTTTTGGGATGATTGGGACTCATGGGTTTTTAGTAATATTTATTATGGAGTACTAGGGACGAAGTCAAAATTATAATCCCCATATCTACGTAAATGTTTAAGTACTCTACGTGTTTTGATCCTCGCAATTCGGGTCATTAGTTAGTATTTGTATTTAAAAGTTCAAGTGTAGGGATATAACTATAAATCACTTTTGATGTATTATTTTGCGGATGGTAGGTCAAGAGTGTATGAAAAAAATATATGAAAAACAAAGTAAAAGAAAAAAAAGAAAGAAAAAAAACATACGGACTACCGTCCCGCCTTTTTATCTTTTGTTTAAGTTAAGAAAGAGTCAAGAAAAACACAAAAAGAGTTAGAAGTTAGTGAGTCGAGTCTTGGCTTAGCCACGCCACGTTTTACATGTAATTAGCTAGATAATTGACTTGCCACAAGTAAAATTCCTTATATCCACCAAACTGTATTTTTCATACCCTTACACCTAACATTACAACCCTTTAAAAGCCCTATTTGATAGTTTATCCTAGGTGTTTACGCCAAAGCAGTGGAAGTTTGATCCTTTATCAAGCTTATCCTAGGTGTTTAATTTTCCCGTTTCCATACATGTTATACAACTTATACACCTGAGAGATGAGAAATCCAAACACTTTATGTGAGGTGCTAGCATATAATTTCCGTGATTGTTTTGACTATTGTAGAGCTTGTGAATGTTGTAAATTATTTTAAACCAATGTTAGATGCCTCTAACATGTAAATTGATTGGATAAAAGCACATTTGCTTGAGAACAAGCAGATCCCAAGTGTACGGATATTTGATAAGGATTTAAAATATGCATTTTTAGGGGGTCATTTAAGCTCTAAACTCGTACATTTGTGATCAATTATTACCTTAAATTGTTTCTTTTCACATTTTAGGTACTTGGGACACAAAAGCTGGAAACCGACACGTTTTGGACTAATTTGGACAAGAAAACGAAGAAAATAACCAACTCACGAAAAAGGGCTCCAAATGGTGTCTCAACCTCAACGTGACGCCGTCACTTGCATTTGGATGTGATTATTTAATAGAAATTTTACATGTGACGGCTCAGAACATTTGATCAAGCCTATAACCTGACGACGTTACTTGCATTTGAAAATCAAGATTCAGAGTAAAAATTACATAAGATGGCTCAAACTTTTTGAAAAGAGACGACGTTAGAAAACCTGACGACGTTAGTGACACAAGGCGACGCCGTCACAACGGAGGCAGTACAACTGAAGAAACCCTAATGACGGTGAGCTAACGGCGTCAAAACCATAAAGTGAATTGTATAACTATATATATTTTCGTATGTTTGCCATTATTCATGTAACATTTTGAAGAGGTGAAACCCTAGACGAACTTCTGTTCTTTTGCAAGGCTTTTTACAGCCACTTTATCCATGTTCTATTGAAGTTAAGTAATTCATCTTTGATAATTCAATATGTCTATGTGTTATTTGGTTATATGCTTTTATTTTCTTCACTTTAACATGCTAGCCTTGATCTATTAGTGTTTGCTTAGATTGAATGAAACATAGTTATTAATTATTGATTGTCGTCTCTTGTTTATTTGGTTGCCTCGCGTGAGGATAAGAAAACTGGCATAATTCTTATATGTACTAGCTTGTCCATCTTATTAAATGTAACCCTAGAGTGTGCTAGTGGTTTTCTCATTGTATTTACTGCGTGAATTGCGGCTTGTATATCATAGGAGACTTAATAGACTTTAAGCTTTCTTAGGGGAGACTTATACGTTCATAGATTTAGGGCATATGGTACCTCTCTACGACCAATAATAAGGAATACATCGCTCCAATTAAAACAAGGACATGGCAATTCAACTAATAAATAAGAGATAACTAGGGAGTAAGGATAATCTAAGTAAATAATTTTTTTTCCTATCATAAGAGTTACCACTTTACTTTTCCGCAAACTTAGTTTAATTTTAGTTCATCTAGTTTTGTTTTAATTAATTAATAGTTAAAACGACCACTCTTCAAACCCTGAGATTCTAATTTGCTTTCTAAAAAATATAAAAATACAAAAAGATTCATCCCTCACCTTTAGACCTATCTCGACATACAATTCGGCCTTCACAACACTATTCCCCTAGAGAACGATCAATCCCCCGTGTCTTGCCTATACTACACTACAACGATTAGATACAATGCCTAGGAGGATTGTAAAATTTGAGGTTTTTCAAAATTCCACTATGAGTGTGCATAAGAACAATAACTTAAATGACCGGCACTATTTGAAATGCTAAAGGGTCACATCGGAGCACATTAAACAGAACTAGTGAATTGTAATGAGTAAAGAGATAAAATATAAAATGCAAATGATGAAGAAATAAAAGTATGGAATATTTTTATGAAGACTTTATAGTATTAGTTATCCAATATTTATATATCTTTATACAAGTTCATAATAGAGCAAAGTTTTGACACGTCATTAATGACGACGCGTAACTTTTTGACAAATATATTGTTAAATATTGATATTTATCATGTTTTAATAAAGCTTGTATACCAAATAAAACTCCACTTTTTATATAATTATTTGTGTTTATGGCGTTTCATAAACTGATACAAATACATTTATTATGATATTTAGTTACATATCTTAATCTATACTATATATGAAGGAAAAACAAAAAAGTGAAAAGTAAAAAACTTAAAGTATTTTAGTAAGTCCTTACACTATTTTCGGAAAGCATATGTAAAGTTGAAAATTATTAACATACTATTAATACGTATTGAAAACCGGGATGACCTGGGTCGCTTCAAACCTGACGGGTTGACCTGGTTTAATTTGACCATTTTTTTCGACCGGAACAGTGCAACCGGTTGCTATGCACGGGACATATAATGGAGGAGCCCTTCACTAAGATATCTAAAACTTAAATTATGTAATACAAATAATAAAGCGTATTGTAGAAATCATTCAAACACAAAAATAACATTTTAATAAAGAATTTATAAAGTTAAAGGTACAACATATAATTAACGTTAGTCTTAAAATATTCATTCATTCAAAATCCAATGTTCACAATTATTTTAATGCACTAATAAATTTATAAAATACCTATAATTAATATTAGTCTTAAAATACCATCTTATTAAAAAATATAATTAATATATCACAATGTACAAACCAAATAAGCCATTAATGTGGTTATCATAACACAGACATTTAAATTCGATTGAAAAGAATTGTACATATCAAAGTACGAAAAATTTCATGTGCTTTATAAGGTATAAAGATATATAGCTTTTGACTGCAGTAACTCATATTTTGTTAAGTAATGCCATATATAGATTTACCAATTATATATTTTTACGAACTAATATATAATACTCTATGTTTACACGTTATATAATATTGGGACGAATATTACACAATATTTATTGACTAGCAAATACCTTTCACAATCAATCATAACAACTTCGTAATACTACTAACTACTGTTTTCATATAGCCATTTTGAATCGCGATGCACGGGTTTTCCACCGTATTTATATGAGATATTGTGCGATAAAATTATTCCTTAAAATTCTCGCATGCGTAAAGCTATTATCACGATTCACGAAATATATATAATCGAATAATATTGTTCGCCAAATTTTTTGATTACAGGGTACCTGCCGATGTAACGCGCGAGTATCTGCTCATAATATTTCAGGCAACTTTGTTTCTGGCATTCTCACAATAAAGCGTCTAGCTCCACCATCGGATGACAAATGTTTAGTAGGATGGAATGAAAAATTAAGAAGGAGAATAGTTTCCTTTGTTTGTTTCAATTAGAGAATGGAAACAACATGTCCCCGTTCAATTCTCAACACGCTATTTCGATTCCTCATAAAAAGTGAAGGAGACAAAATTTATAACACCAGCCATTCTCGGTGTTTTTTTTTATTACACTCTGTTCTCAATATTTTTTTTTAAAAGAAATGAAAGAAAAAATATTGGTGTTCTTAAGTTTAAAAAAAAAAAAAATACACAATAGGGGACGGGAAGAGGAGAGGGAGGTAAGTTAAGTTTTTTTTTTTTTTATTTTTTTGTATATATACCCATATTAAGTGCATATCACATTCAACAAATAAATCATGAAAACAAACCTCTGAGCAATTGCAAGATTTTTATCTCTATTATCGCCACTTTTTGTAGAAATTGATCGAAATTAATCGCAACTTAGGTAATCAATCTATTAGTTTTTGTTTATTCATCATATACACAAATCACTATAATAAAAAAGCTCTAGCCAATTATATCAAAACCCAAATTAGGGTTTACTTTAAAAACATATTATAATTAGCATCCTGCTATGACTAGCTTATTCTTGAACCATTTTTACTAAAATATAAAATTAGGGTTTACTTACTGAACATAAATAACCTATTACAATGTTTTATGTGCATAATATGTTGGACCAGACTTTTTTTTTATCACTAAAAATACACACGCTTGTTGAAAGTTGTTTAGTAAGTCACATATGACTATATGAGTATTGCATGTGCATGATATTATCTTTGCATAATCAAGTGTCTTTTACCTAGGAGGATTTATTGTCTTTTACATAGAAGACTTTAACAAGAAAACAATGAATGGGATGAGTGTGTGACTGGATTGGATTTGTATCACTCGTGGTTTCCGTACATATATGTTTTTTAAACGATGATAACACCTTTGTTTCAACATTCACTAAATTTTGATTCCGTGTTCATAGCAAACGTACCAAACGTGCCCTTAATGCTCAAAAAGATAAATCCATATTTTCTTTCTACAAATTTGAGCCCCTGACAAAAAGTGTAGAACCCTAAAAATCGAAACCACAGGTATACACCTCCAACCTTGAATCATCTTTTCTAAGCGAATAGTCTATTGTGGATTAAATTTACTTTTAGGCGTAAAGCTGTTAATTATCATCAAGGTTGTTGTTTTAAAATCTGGTCCTTTAAATTAACTAGCTACTACCAAATGGCCTGTAAGATGTACACCTGATCGACCTTCTCACAAGAGTTACATAACATCCTATAATTAAAAGATAAAACATTATCTCATATACTGTACGTAATTGTTGTTTTTAAAGTAACATGGCAGAGGGAGAAGACAGAGGGGAGCTGGATCATCTATCTCCCCAAGTTGTAGCAAAATACAAATTGGCTGCCGAGATTGTCAACAGTAATATATCATTACCTTTTGATTCACTTATTTTTAATTTCTAAACTTTGGGTTAATCACTAATAACAAATTATGCAGAGGCTTTGGAATTTGTATTGTCAGAATGCAAGCCCGCTGTCAAGATTGCTGACATCTGTGAGAAAGGAGATTCATATATCAGAGAGTTAGTAAACTTCTTCTGCTTCCTCTTTTCTGTTTCAAATTGTACGCTGTTTTGTTATAACGGTCTGTCTATTATATAAATAACAGGCAAACTAGGATTATTATGTACAATAATAGTGAGTTGAACAACAGTGGTACTGGTGATGCGTTTCCAACATGTTTATCTATCAATAACATGGTCTGTCACTTCTCACCTCTTGCCGACGACAATACTACGTTACAAGAAGGTGACATAGTGAAAATGTAAGTGTAAACAAAATGCATTCGACTTTATCCTTACTTGGTTTTTAATGAACAGGAAATGTTTTGCAGTGATATGGGGTGTCATATAGATGGTTTCATAGCCGTGGTGGCTCACACGTATGTTCTTCAACAAGGTGGCCCAGTGACAGGAAGAGCTGCCGATGTTATTGATGCTGCGAATACTGCTGCCGAGGTTGCACTAAGGCTTGTGAGACCTGGAAATATGGTAAAATACTATAATGTATTTTTCACCAAATTACTACAATTGACGGAATATTTTTAAAATTTGTTATCCGTCTGCAGAACTACGATGTGACAGAAGCCATACAGAAGGTTGCTACAGCATATGACTGCAGAATGGTTGAAAATGTTGTTAGTCATCAATTGAAGCAATTTGTGATTGACGGGGAAAAAGTTTTTTTGAGTGTCTCAAATCCCAACAACAGAGTTAATGATTATGAATTTAAGGAGAACGAAGTTTATGCTATTGATATAGTTACAAGCACAGGAGATGGAAAGGTCTATATAAGGATTTCATTAATCGTGTTGCTATTGATGCTTTTGCTTAATTATTAACTGCAATATAATGATATGATGTTTTTGCAGCCAAAGCTGTTGGATGTGAAAGACACTGCCATTTATAGAAGAGCTTCTGCTCACCACAACAATCAATTGATACTGAATACGTCCCGTTCAGTATTTAGCACAATTTCTCAAAAGTTCCCAACCATGCCTTTCTCTGCTCGGTGTGTTGATCTATTTTCTCTATATGTTTTACTAAAGATTTGATGATTTCAGTCCTGTTTTTAAAAGTTGTTAGATGGTCTTAAAAACCATGTCATTTAAATATCTATTGGATTATAATTTTAGTACGACTATTATAGTTTTCAAATTATATTTTATGCGTAAAATATAGATTGACTTACTTGTGTTGTTGATAGCGATCTGAAAGAGAACTATGATATGGGGGGATTGAGTGAATGCGTCGAGGAAGAGCTTTTGCAGCCTTACCCTGTTCTTTATGAAAAGCATGGTACGGTTGTGCAGCATTTAGCTTGTTTTATTAAAATTATATATTCATTCAAAAATCTTCTAATTTTGAGTAGTTTTGTTGTTAGGTGATTTGGTTGCACATATCAAATTCACAGTTCTTCTAACGCCAAATGGATCCGACCGCATCACATCACATTCTCTTCAGGAGTTGCACCCCACTACGACTGTTGATGATCCTAGAATTAAAGCTTGGTTAGCTCAACCTTTAGAGACTAACAATGATAGATAATAAGAGGGTTACTATTTAATCAAAGGTAATGAAGCAGGCAAGAAAGATGAAGGTGATGAAGTGGTGCCATTGAACGAAGCAGTAAGGTTGAGATGTCGATAGTTTGTGTCTTTTTGTAAGTGCTTTTCCTTGTGTGGATCCTATTTCAATGGGAACTTGATGAGTCGATCCACCTACACATTTTGCTTTTATTGATGTACCCGGAGTTAATCCATGTATTGCTTGACGTAAAATATATAGTGGATTAGTTTATCTTTTGTTGACTTCTAATGTCTTCTTGCTCATATCCTACTATCTTTCATTGCCAAAAAATTCACATATGATAACCAAGAGCTATTCACGTGAACTCCTTCAAGGTACATATTTGTTGATTTGGTTAATTCAATATCTTGTGGATCTAGTGATATTTGTAGTTTTAATTATAAAAAAATGGATCTTACATGATAAGAACTTTGATAAATTCTTTATACATGAAAGGTGTTCCATGAGTTTTAGTTTTCATTTGATATATCACATGATAAAAACTTCGATAAATTCTTTATACACAGTCACTTAAATAAAACAAACAATTTATAAACAGAAATTTACGAAACAAAAGATAATAAGTAGACCATTTTGCTAAATGTTTAACTACATAAGTGTTTTCAAACTGGATTGGTATTTCTTTGTAAACTACAAACAAACATTTTTCTTCAAAATTCAATTAGTATTTTTCAGAAGTGTTCATTGGCTTAAGAGGGATTTTGACATTAAAGAGTGTTCAATGTCTTACTGCTATTTATAAAAGGAAATAACATTGCTAAGTGGATATTAACCTACTTCAGTTAGTACCCACCTCCAGTTGATGTCTCAAGACAGGATATTGGTGTGGCAGAATGGAGTTGATTTAAAGTGCCCTCTATGCAAATGTTGTGCAAACAGTCATGTTCACTTATTCTTTTAATGCTCTTATGCCTCAAAGAGTCAAAGTAGAGGTGGCAAAACGGGCGGGCCGGGCGGGCACGGGCACGGGCTAAATTGAGCACGGGCTAGAATGGGCACGGGCTTAAATTGGCACGGGCTAAACGGGCACGGGCCAAACGGGCACATGTTATACAAATCGATTAATAAAAAACCAAAAACGACTAAATAAATTCCTTAAACGTAATATCTTATTTATATTAACAAAAATAAATATATTATATAAAAAATCTTTAAAACGATCGTTAATGTTCAACAATTGAGAGAAAAAAAGTGCCTGCTTGTGCCCATTTAAGTTTTCAATGGGCTATATGTGCCCATTTCAAAAAGGAAGGAAATAAATGTCTAAAATCTTTTAAAATGTGCCCATTTAAATTTATCTTTTTTTCTAACACGTTTTGCCACCTCTAAGTCAAAGGTATAGATAAAAGTGAAGAGTAAGGGAAGTAATACATTATATGGTGTTTTTAATTACTTATCCTCTCAGCCCTTAATAATATTTGGAGCATTGTTAATAAACTTGTCCTAGCAGCAACAGTTTATTATATAGGGCAAGAGAAAATTAGAATTTTGATGTCATGGTTCGTGGTTGTTTTTTTTGGAATTTTGATGTCACTGTTGTTCTACGACAGTATGTTCATGGATTCAAATATACCAGTATCATTAATCTTTCTGGCTTTTGACAAATATAACACCCTATCGGCATTTTCAGATGAACATTTAGGTAACAAATATCTAATGAAATTTATTAACCAAAGAGACCACTTTTCTGTAAAGCTCTATAATATTTACATCCAAAATATATGTAATTTGGACCTGATCAAAGGAATTACGATATGTATCTAAAAATTTAACCAAGTTTATTATGATTCTAGTGATTTGCAAAGTTTTGCCAACATGGGGTGAGGGTACATATATCCGTACAAACTTGAAACAGTGGACCGAGGTTTAGAAACCAAACTTGACATGAGCAACCGATTTTGCAATTTTTACCTTGGCGAGGAACAATTTGACAACAAAGAATTGTCTTTGACAGGGAAGATGGACCCTGACCTGAAGCAAAGAAACCTGTTTCGGCAGGCCAACGTCTTTGACCACCCAAAGGTGTCTAGCTCGATAAATTGGCTGCCGATCTTCCAACAGAGTTTATTCGTTGGAGATAATCAAGAAACAATGTTTAAATTGCAATTTTCTTAGTGTCCAATTTGGAGATGAACTGATCCGGTTCTTGGTACTCAATTTAATCCAATTAAAAAGCCGGTTAGGTAATGGAATACTTGTGGTAATATAGGAAGGTTATCTATGATCAATCAGAAGAGAAGAGTATTGTTATAAGGAGATCACAAGGCGCGAATACATATTTAATTACATGATCACAAATTTAAGGCGCGGATACATAATAGTAAAAGTGAGAAACATCTAGCACTAGATCCAAAATAACAAGTAAAGAGGGATCAAACAAACAAGAATTCTCCTTTGAATGAAGCCGGATCATGCGTCTACCACCTTGGACCTTCTAATTTCTTCCAGTAACTCCGCCTCCGCTTTTTTCAGAAGAGCATTCGTAATACTATCACCGACATATATAGATTTATATTTACGTTTACGAATCCTCCTCTTATCATCATCATCATCATCTAGAGTAAGATCGTCAAGAGCATTAATATTTCTTGTCTCTTCAATTATCTTAGAAATAATTTCAATTCGATCTGAAAGAAAAAAACATAGGAATAGTTTAGTTTAAAATACCTAGGTTACAAATACATCTAAGTATAATAAGCAATAATAATCAAACCGAAGAAAAAAAAAAAAAACGCCAATCTATGTGAATCAAATATAAAGCAGATACACCAAACATTCGAATATATATTATATAATACAAACCTCCTCTTTCTATTAGATGAAGGGGGCTGGATGAGGATGGAGCGATACCATTTTGAGTTACCGTCGTAGATCATTATAAAACCCTAAATTTCTTTTGCAACAAAACACGATTCGATTATTTATATCACAAAACTTTCTTTATCACCTCCACTATTTCTAAGGGTTCGGTTCGCGGGTTTTATTTGGTTCGAGTTATTTGGGTTGAAAATTCTTTCAGCTATAACCATTGAACCGATTCAAAGGATTAAACTAAACCAAAAACCAGGTTTGAATCCAGATCGGTTCTGTTAAAAAAAAATTCAGATCAATTTTCGGCTTAGTCCTTGAATTTCAAATTTTATGCTACCTCCGTCTCATAATAATTGTCCACTTTGACTTTTTAAGTCTTTCGTATTCAACTTTGACTATAAATATTTTTATTTGTGTAACATAATACTTGGTGAAAAATATATGAATAGACTGAGTTTTAAATATATTTTAATTTGATATAATTTTCATCAAGTAATAAATATTAATGGTCAAAATTGAACAAGAAAGACTCAAAATAGTCAAAGTGGACAATTATTATGGGACGGAGGGAGTATCATTTTTCACATCTTTACTATATAAAATGGAAAAAAGTCAAAGTTGAAAGTTGAAAGTTAAAAGTCAAGGTTAAATGTTAAAATGAATTGTCGAAAGTTGAAACCTTTTGGCGTTTGGAAAGTATTGAAAAACTGAAATTAGCACCTTGTGCCGTTTGGAAAGGATTGCAGAGACTTGAAAGCTTTGGCGTTTGGATAGTATTGCAGGAAAGTTTGACAATGTTTTAAATAAAAAGGCTGGAAATTTAATGCAGAAAAGTATTGATTTTGTGTAGAAACTAAAGCAGGATAGTATTGCTAGAAACACATATCTCTTTGCTTTTTTTTTTCTTTACAAACACACACAACACAAAAACATATACCCTACAAACTCTCATCTCCCACCACCAAAACTCTCGCCACCACCACAGATCTCAACACCACCGGACGTCAAAACCATCGGAGTCACCACCACCGGATGTCACCTCCACCAAACGTCACCACCACCGAGAACCCAATGACCGAAACCAACAACCACCAAAAGAGTTTTTTATGTTCTAAAGTATTTTTTGAGTTTTAATAGATCTATGACTACTAATTAAGTTTTGAGTATTCTTTTTTATAGATCTGTATTTTTTATTTGTAGATATGAGTTTTAATAAAAATAAATTACGTTTTTTTTAACATTTGTCAAAGCGGGAAAAACTTAAAATGTAAACAAACTTAAATCTAAAAAAATAAAGGAAACTATTGTAATTATAATACAAATAAACCAAAAAACTTGAAAGCGAGGAAAATATGAAATGGGAAATTAGGTAAGTCTGACTTCCTACTCATCTAAGACTAGAAAGTGAGGAAAGTCTGAAATGGTTTTAACGCGCATTAATGAAATCGGGGTCTATACGGGGTAACGTCGTAAGGGCATTAAAAAAAGAAACTGAATATTAATATGCTCATCCTAATCTAGGAAAACAAGTTTCAAAATTCATTACAAGTATATGACAATAAACTACAAATCATTTCACAATATACATTTAGGAGTTTTAAACTGGGTAATGTTCATAATTTTATTATGCTTTTAACTGGGTCAACTTTCTGAAATCATACCACTAAACAAATCAATGTCAGTTGTGCCAATTCAAAACTTTCGTTGCAAGGCAATCGTTTTGTTTGACAAGAATTGGATAACAATTTTCTATTATAATTAAGGCAATAATGTGTATTCTAATAAAGGTTGTTGTCATACAAGCAACCACTTAACATGTTCACTATTTAGCATTATGGTCTTTATTCGTCTTTAACAAGATGAGATTGCATGCGACACATTTTTTTCTTCATTTAAACATTTTAAACATTACACGAAACACTTATCATAATATCGCATATCGTTAATTGTCTGTCACGAGGAACCGCTACCGCTAGGCGCGAGTACTCGCCTAGTTTAATTATATGTATTTTAACCCTACGTGTTTATAATTATAAAACTTTGTCAATCCTATTCTTGAAAACATAAATATGGGTTTGGCTTCATTTTGGATGTTTGAAGGGTAAAATGATCATAATACCTAAAGAAAGACAAAAATGTCAACATTAATGTCTAAAAGAGTTATTTTTTTAGTTCGCTACGTAGAACTGTCATTCTTGACAAGTACAATGCTTTAATAGGTTATTAGCCCTTTTACATACATCATATACAACTAGTAGGGTATTCGCGCGTTGCTGCGGCGGGTACCCTAAAATAAATATTAACGACATCAAAAGTCTAAAGTGATGGATAGGAGTTGTAACTAATTTAAATCTTCGAAGACCGACTACCTACAGTGGTGGCGACTCGGTCGGCGCACGGGCGACCCGGTCGGTCAACCGACCAATGTGGGTAGCAAAAGTTTTGGAATTGGACTGACAAGTGCTTGGCATAGTAGCTTCATTAGATTGTACATTGTGGTAAATGGTTGTATATTTTAATTAAAGAGTGATTTAAATAGTGTATTGAATGTATGTGTTGAATAGTGTTTTTTAGTTGTATTTGTGCTTTAAATAGTTGTACCATGTATTAATAGAGTTGTATTTTTAAATAAGGGGTGTTTTAAGAAGAGTAATAATTATGTGTCATGAATTGATGTGTTTGTGCATTAAATTGTTGTAATGTATGCATTCTAAATTGCAATGCTTTATAAAACACAAAGTCATTTTAGGGCATTAAATGCAATGGATTACTTAAAATTCAGCAATACAAAAAAAATAAGCATAAAGTACAACTATCTCAAACACAATCTATACAACAGTTATATAGATTGTGTTTGAGATAGTTGTACGTTATGCTTATTTTTTTTGTATTGCTAAATTTTAAGTAATCCATAGCATTTAATGCCCTAAAATGTCTTTGTGCTTTATAAGATAGTATGATAATACAAATTATATATATTCTCTCTTTTATTCTTTTTTTTTAAAAAATTTAAATTCAAATCCAAATCCAATCCCACTAACAAACCAAATGGACCCTTAAAATAATTAGCTTAGATAAGTCTTAAATGTAATGTAGACATTTTATTAATGAAAACTTTGGAGACCTATTTAATACCCTTTAAAATAAATAACTTAAATAAATATAACTCTTTATTAATAATGACAACTTTGACAATGAATTTAAATTTACAAACCCACGGCTGACAAATTTTTGAGCGACAAAGAATTGAATTTTACAAACAAAATATGACAACAAATTTAAGTCTTACACCATAATATTAACATTATATATTTCTTTATCAATTGGCTTACAAAATGTTGTTTGCGTGGGTATTCGTCTAGAGTTACACGGTTGCTACCGGTTCCATCAATTTAAAAAAATATAAGCAAAAAAAGAAAAAAAAGGGTTGCCTCAAGGGTTATACCAAAATTACAAGTTCGCACGCTTAATTATTTGTCATTATACACCATCGTTTTACACGAGTATTCGTCTAATACATACTTATATGTATAGTGAAAGAGATACATTACTAAAAAAAAGATTAACCTAGTCCATATAAAACTTAGTAATTTTACATTTATCATTTTTGTAGTTTTTAAATAAAGATTTATACCACTCTTATCACAGGAGATTGCGAATTTTAAAGGAGCGTTTAGTTACATAAATTATTTCTTAGTATTGTAATTCTGCTTTTTATGATGTAACTAACTATAGTTAAAAACAAGGGTGTGGAAAACTAGAAGGGGGGGGGGGGTTGAATAGTTTTGCCAATTTAAAACTTCCTTTTAAATATTTAGATCGACTTATGTCAATCTATTTGGTTGTTTATGTTGGACGTTGATAGATAGATATATAAACGTATAATGAAATATAAAGAGTAAGAAGCACATTACCACGACACAAGTATTTATAGTGGTTCGGCTACAAGGAAACCTTCCTTGCCCTACTCCACTCCCCGAGTCACCTACTCGAGAGTTCGTAAGCACTACACCAACTCCTTATGGCGGAGAAGCCTTCACAACGTCGCTTAACCTTTTTCCGGTACTAAGCTAAATACCGAGTTCCTTCACACCAAGGCGAACCACACCTAACACAACGTCGCCTACCCTTTATACGGTGCTAGGCTAACCACCGAGTTCTTTCACACCTTAGGAGAACTAATCCTATCACAACGTCGCCTACCCTTTATTAGGTACTAGGCTAAGCACCTAGTTCCATTACTATGGAGGAACTACTACCCTTCACGACACAACACCTAATCTCAAGGAGATCTACTCCTTGTTACAACACCATCAAGGATATCACCATCCTTGTAAATAAACAAATACTTATATGTATAACGATGCACCTCATCGATTATACGACCTAGGCATTCTTCCCAAATGCTACTTGATTTGATTCTTCGGCATCCTTCACTAATGCCTTTGACACAACGCTTGGAACCCTTCACTAATGCCTTCATCTTGACACCTTTAACATTCTTCACTAATGCTTAGACAAGGATGATGAGCACCTATCACTAATGCTTTCATCTTGACACTTTCGGCATTCTTCACTAATGCCTTCAACCCAACATCTATGGAGAAAGGTAGAACTATCAACAAGAGAACCTTCGTTGTCTTGATGATGACGAAGCATGGCAACTCATGGACTTGAGCTTGCACGTCTTCAAGAAGTGGTGATCTCTCCTTTAAGAGGAACCTAGAAGATCACACAAAAACAAAAGACAAACTACATAGATCACTTGGATCAAAGGTTAGAGAGTTAGAATACTTGGGGTGAGTATGTGTGTAAAGTGATACATAGAAAGGAAGAAATGGCTCTCTATTTATAGAGAAAATTTCATCGTTCCCGGATCCCACGGATCCCTTCCACTGGGATCGAGCTAGCACAAAGCCGTGGATCCGTGGAACGCCCTCTTGCCCATGGGTATTTTTGGTTATGGGTCATGGGTTATGGGTTGATCCATGGTTTTCTTTCTAGATACAATGAACTTGGTTAAGTGGTATATATAAAACCATGGGTTATGGGTCAATACCATTTGCTAGTTTTTACCCATTTTAGTATTAACATGTTTTACCCATTTTAGTATTTACATGTTTTACCCATTTTAGTATATTTAGTTTAAGTATGTGCTAACCCAATATGTAAACATTAGTTGTTGTACATATATATCTAAATCATAAAATCACTCAAGCTTGTTTTAGTGTTTTATGTGAAAACGTAAGTGTGTTAGGAAACTATTAACTCAAACTATTTACGCATTTATTTGTTTCGTTAAAATGATTTTACGTTTGTTATCGACAAAACATTAGAAGATCGTAAAATATAAATAAACGCTTTTACGATTTATTTGTATTAACAATCTCCCTTTTGTTGATGACAAAACATAAAATTATTTTAAGGAAAAGCTAAAATTCGTAAAAGTTTGAATTTGTAGTTTTTACTTTCTTCTCCCCCTTTTTTGTCGAAACAAAAAGTGTTAAAAGAAACTAACACAATTTTTATAAGAAAAATTATGTAAAAATGTAAAGAGAGCAAGTGACGAGAATGGTACTCGTCTTAACTCCCCCTTGACGAGTCCAACCCTTGAAAGGGCGTCAAGGACATAGCGTAAAATAAACTAATTGTTTTTGCAATTAAGTTTGCAAATGGTTCGTCTAAGTGACGAAAACGTGCTCCCCCTTGAATATTGCAACGTTGCAATGAGGTGTCATGAAGTGTAATCCAAAATTGGATTAAGTTGCAAATTATTTTGCAATGTTGTTTGACACAAAGCTCCCCCTAGCTTTATGGTGTCAATATCTTCATGTGTATTTTGAATAACTACAAAACAAAGGTTAGAAAACAAGAGTATAGTGCATAATTTCCTGCAAATAAGACTCATGTTAGTAGTAAATTGTACTACTGTGCCACGGATCCCACGGTTCCCTTCTTGGAGGGATCCATCTAGGCATTTTGTAGGGATCCGCCATCGATGACGCTTTCTTGAAAGAGTGAAGAAGTGTCAAATAATGCTAGTGTGGAGACAATATATGTGTGCAATAAAGAGCACAACGCACAGAATAATCAAAACATATAATGTTCATTCAATAAAACAAGAGATAACCAAACAAATCTCTAAGACTAAGAGAATGAACTAGCCATACCAGTACTACTAATACTAATGAGTTTACCCAAATTCAAGCTTCAACTAAGACTTAATGATGATCAAGGATGAGAAAGGTTTCATAAACGTTCTAAGTATGAGCTTTTGACTATGAAGCTCATTGTAGTTTAGGCTTGTTGACCTCTTCGAAGCGTTCGAGAAGGTGATAAAACATGAAACGTTGCTCTTCACGTAGTTCATGTATCCACCTTTCAACATGTTTACAATGATAGCAATCCTTGTCATGGTTTTGAATTTCTTGTAGCGGAAGTTCAAGTAAAGTGGGTTGAGTAACTTCAAATGAAGGAGGAATTGGTGGAGGCTTATTAAGTGATGGCTCTACAATGTTTGAGGGTGAAGGTAAAGAAGCATCAATTTCCATATGGTCGGGTGGTTGCCTTTGATGTCTTCTCATAATCCAAAATGGACTATTGGGGGGAATGATAGAGTTTGCTTTTGGAGAAAGTGTTGATTCAACACTTTGATTTTGTTGCTCAATATTTTCAAGTGAAGTTGTTGGTAATGGTGAAAGATGAGATGGCCAAGAAGGTAACTCTTCTACATTGTGAGAGTGTGGAGATGATTGTGAAGTGGCTCTAGGCACTAATGACGTTGGTTGAGTTGTGGAGGTTATGTTTGGTATAGTAGAATTTGGTGATGAAATCCTAGTGGGAACACACTTCTTGGGGATTAGTTTGATTGGTGTTGGGAATTCTGTGAAGTATGAATTATCTTTGAAATTATCAAGGATTCTCAACAAGTAGTGTGGAATCAAAGAAGTAATTCTCTTGAGTATTATAACCGTAGATGGTTTCTGGAGATAGTTATTCGCGTATTCTATAGTATTTCTACCGATATAGTTAATCAAGATTAGTTTGTTAGGATTTGCATGAGCTATTTTAGGTAGTGATATGCATTTATTTTATATTATTATTTATTTAGGGTTCCTTGTGTATAAAAGGAACTGATGTCTTTTTTATTGAAGAACTCTGGAGAAAAACATTCAAGAAAAACATCTTAAGAGAAAGTAATAGAGATCCATAGAGAATCACTTTGTTTCTTGAGAAAAACCTTGTTGGTAACTTTGATTGTGTTCTTATTATTCCGCTGTGCATCAATCAATCATTGTTATTATTATACCCTAGTTGAGTCCGGATCTAGGATTTAACAATTGGTATCAGAGCGAGTGGCTCTTGATCTAGGGTTTATAAGGTTTTCGTGTGATTGTTGTTGCTGCTGTACGTATCATCGTTTTGAGATAACGTGAAGATTTGAGGTTGATCGGTTACAGTTATTTTATTGGTGAAGCATTATACAAGCAATTTGTTCTGATCAAACGGTCTCTGATTAGTCGAACGAGTTTGAAGAGGTATTGTGATATCCCTACTTTTAATTGGTATTCTATTATTGTTTTAATATCAATGTTCTTCTTTTGATGATCACGTGGGTTTGTGACACTTGTGGGGCTCATTCTTGATTCACATGGTTACCTCGTACCAAGTGGATATCACAGTACATGATTTATACACTTTAATCAATTGATTGACTATAATATATTTGTGATACTTGTGATTCGGTACAGTTCATGATTTATCTTTGATTGGTTCAAAATATTATGATACGAGATACATGAATGTGGTCCTCACTCGTTTGAATTTGAGATATTAATCCTTGTACACGTGTTTCTTAATTATCAAAGTTTTGATCAATACTCGAGGTGCATACATCTGTGTTTGGGTATTTATTCTGTGTCTTGCGATGTATCGAAGTGTTGGTGGATCAAGCGTTGTGATTGGTCCGTGGGTATTGTGAATTTATATCTTTGCTAACCAAGAGCAATCGTAGCTGTTCATGTGGGGTCATCTTTTGGCTTGTTACTGCTGAAGTTCACGTGGATATCATATATATTTGTGGCATTCTTTGGACGGATTGATTTCGTTTCCACTGATACTCTTTAAGTCATTGCTGCTGAATTTTAGTGGGTCCCACGCGTCTCAATCATCAGTGGTTTTTGTGATTGTATAATCTTCTGGTCCCCACTTGGTTAACGTGAGGACAATTTGATCTCACGTGGGTCCAAAGTTTGAACGAGATATTGATTTCATTGGTCACTGATTTGCTTTGCCAAAGGTTGAATCTGATTGGTACCTGCTGATTGGTTTGTCTCTCCACACTTTTAAAATGGCAGAATTTGATGATGTTATGTTTCCTTATTTGATGGATGATGAGTACGATGTCTGGGCTAAGAAGATGGAACACTGGATCATGAATAATGATATGAATATCTGGAAGGTGATCCAAAATGGCAACAATTGAAAAGGACCGGATGTGATCAAGCTGAAAACTCTTTATTCTTCCTCCAACAACCGCAGATGAACACATTGTTTGCATAAAGAGAGTCAAATGCCGAACTACCTTGCTTAAATCTATTCCTGCCGATCATGTAGCGATTCTCGTTATATGGATGATGCAAGTCGATATGGAATGCACTCAAAGAAAGGTATGGTGGAAAGGTGAATTCAAGAAGATGAGCAAGGAAGTCGATGTTTGCAGTTATGTCAAGAACTTGCCACCCACACTTTGCATTCATGGGCATCTCTCAGGTATATAATTGTGTGTTTGGTTGTAGTGAGCGTTATAATGAACTCAAAGAAGCTTATGATATTTTGAAACCTAAATATAATGAATGCTATGTGGAAGTTGAAGCTTATAAACAGGCTTTAAAAACACTAGAAAGACAAAAGGTTTGGTTTCAGAAGAATCAAATAGCTTATGATGAGAAGTTAGGTGTATTAGAAAGGGATCTCGAATAAAAATGAGTTAAAAAGGTCTGAGGAGTTAAGAGCAGATGTAGTGTCAGAAAATTTAGAGCTAAAAGAGAAACTAGATGAGGAAATTGCTAGGCATAAAGAATGGTTATTAAATGGAAACAAGTTAGCTAGTCACATCTATGCTAGTCAAACTCCAAATACTTCTATAGGTTTAGGCTTTAAGAAGTATGTAGGAATAGAAGCTAGGGATGACACACGTAAATCTACACCAGCTGGATTAGCTAACTTTGTAAAAGAAGGTGATTTACATGCTGTACGTGGACCTATTAGAGGTGAACATATGCCCATTGACCTGTCCATTACAGTTGACTTTGATGGATCACATCATTTATATGGCAAAAAGTCAAGTGACTTTCTAGACCTTAGTAACAAAACTAATGACTCTGTCTCTTGTTCTAAAAGTGACAAGTCATCAGACCTAAAGTCCACTGACTATGCCTCATGTGATTCAAGTGAAAAGTCTGACTCATCTAGGCATACACCCATGACCACACCCAAGTCCAAAGTAGCTGCTGATGAGCCCAAAACAAAGCCTGTTACCTATTTTGTTGAACACAATTTTGCTTCTAAAGTATAATAATAGAGCGGGTGGCTCTCGATCTATGCCTTGTATAATCCAATTTTGCTTCTGATACCAATTGTAAAGTCCACTGACTATGCCTCATGTGATTGTTAAATCCTAGATCCGGACTCAACTAGGGTATAATAATAACAATGATTGATTGATGCACAACGGAATAATAAGAACACAATCAAAGTTACCAACAAGGTTTTTCTCAAGAAACAAAGTGATCCTCTATGGATCTCTATTACTTTCTCTTAAGATATTTTTCTTGAATGTTTTTCTCTAGAGTTCTTCAATACAAAAGACATCAGTTCCTTTTATACACAAGGAACCCTAAATAAATAATAATATAAAATAAATGCATATCACTACCTAAAATAGCTCATGCAAATCCTAACAAACTAATACTGATTAACTATATCAGTAGAAATATTATAGAATACGCGGAATAACTATCTCCGTAGAAACCATCTACACGGTTATAATACTCAAGAGAATTACTTCACAGATTCCACACTACTCAAACCTTCATTTCAAGATAATTCATACTTCACAGAATTCCCAACAATTGGTTTTCTTGGTGTAGGGGAAATCCTAGCATTGGTGGACTTAACCGGAGATGATTCAGTTGAGGAAACTTCGTGTATGATTCTAGCAAGTTTCTTGGGTGGTTTTTGAGTGGATGAGTTAGCACTAGGAGCTTTTCTCATGATGAGATTGTAACATATTGGATTTCACATACACATCAAACCATAACCAAAGTAGGCGTACACAATATGAGTTTTAGAGAGAAAAGAGGTTTGGGAACTTATGAGAGAAAGAAAATCTTATTATGAGCTCCAACTCTATACCTTGGGAGGTAGAGAGTATTTATAGTCATTACATAAATCGCCACCTATCGGGTCGTGGATCGTGCATACAGCTGGTAAAGACCCGTCCGTCCTCCACGGTGTTACTTAAACTAAATACTACTTAACTTATAATAATCTACGACTACGAGCTTTCTAACGATTACATATACTTGAGGTGACCGACTCTTTAATAACTGGATTTACTAAATCCTAACAATCTCCCCCTAAGGGAGGTCACCTCAAACACACATTAAACATACATTGAATACAAACAGATATTACATTAAAAGATTGTTCTTGCATTCTTGATGTAGTACTTTGCTCTGAAGCTCGTAGTCATTGATTCTTTACATGGCATGTTTGGTTAATCCAAGTGGAGGTCTTTTACTGATCCACGTGATAATAATTTTGAGTAAGTTTTGAGATCATCACCAACAAAAATCTCGAGACATCCATTGTGGTGTTGGTATTATGTGATGTTGTGACATACGGACCGACATGCTCACATTCGGATCATGATATATTCTCATCGAGTAGCGGAAGCTTTCGATGATTCATGATATTGGCGCAGTAGCGAAAGCATGGAGTGAAAATATCGAGTCATTGATGCACTAATCATGATTTCTTTCGAGATGAATGTGTTGAGTGAGCATGCGGCTATGGATTGACCGCTTCATTCGATCACCTTCAAACGTAGGGCGACTCTGCATACAACATTTAGCAATAAATCGCACGAAAGTGTCTTTGATCACTTCGTTGAATTGAGGTACACGCCCACGGTTCCCGTTGATCAAGACATGTACCGCCTGTGATCGTGTATAACTCCAAAGAATTTCCTTGACAGGGTTTCGCAATGCTCTAGTCGTTCTCAAACCGAACGCCTCAAAGAAGACAACACGGAGTGAGTGAACCAACGAATAGAGATTCACCGATTGATGAAAGAGATTTGAAAACAATCGTATCGCTCAATAGAAATTGTTTTTGCAATACAACGAAGGTTTTAATGAAAATCAATTATCAATCATAAACACCTTTTGATTTGAAATATTCATACACGGTCGAAGTGCTAAAGAAAAGAGTTTTAAAGCACAATGACCGGTTTTTCAAAGGTATCCGTCAATCCATAACCTGAACCAGGATTGATTCAAAAGGTTGAATCGCCCCATTGTTTCTATTCAGTTGTCACATGGTTGATCTATAGAATAGATCTTACATGCCACCTACCAGGAGCTTGTTTGATGTTGGCTCCAGAAGGCTTTCCATCTTCATTGTGAATATGTTTGCATATCACTCGGATGTTCTGGCAATACCACAAGGATAATGCGAGGGACTCAAGATATAATCTCTTTCCACATTGTGTGAAACAGAGTCTTCATTGAAAGTGTCCTAAGGAGATTAATTGATGATCTCGTGGCTCTAGACTCAATTTTTGCATATTTGGATCCTATTTCGAGACTAGGAGAGGGTCTCCTTCTTCAATATCAACAATCTCTAAGAGAAAGTCGATAGATAATGTCGGTTCCCATGAGAATGAAACAAGTCCTTTTAAGAGGAACTTGAGTGGTTTGGGAAGTTGAAGTGCAAAGCGTCATCGGGTCTATGACGCCTTGTCTTCAATACCGATGTTACCTTGGTAACCACCAAGAGCAAATGAATTGAACCCGGTTTCGCCCTAAGGTTGAATAATTGGAGGGCTATTTGTTTTAACCCTTTTCTCATTCAATTCTTTTCATTCTTTAACCCTTCAAGGCTTACCTAGACTTCATAACTAGAACCTTGTTGGGTTTATTCCAAGACTAGCTCGGCCTCATCCGCACTCTTCCCATATCTCATTTTTCTCCTTTTTTCAATATACCTAAGGACTTCTACACTATCTAGTGGATTGTCCTCGAGTAGATCCCTCCGTTCTCGGCGGATCATGAGAACAAATACCTAACCTTATCATCCTTATATCACCATACATAAAGTAAAGTTGGTCGGTCTATTTGGTATTGTTCATCTGCCATTGGAACCAATTGAAAACCATTTGAAAATCAATCCAGATACTTATGATATATTATCAAAGCATTTTGTACCTGAATTGTTTTTGATATTTTTAGAACAAGAGCTCACCCTCAACATGTGCATCAAGTGTTTGAAATCATTTTGCACACGGAGGCAAGAGAAAGAATTAACTTCTTTGATTACCATTTTCTAACAAATATCAACATCACTTCCCTGATCAAAACAAGTAGATAAAGCACATAAGGGAAGGATGAGGTTTTCATAAGCTTGCTCCCCCTCAATATGTGCCTTGAAGTTTGAAAGAGTTTTGCACATACAAGAGGGAAGCTGCAAATTGATCACGTTTCAAATCTTTGTGGTTTAAGATAGATGCTCCCCCTCCACATGTGCATGGAAAATTTGAAATCGTTTGGCACATGTGGGAAGGAGAGCTTGTACATCCTTATAAAACCATTTACCGAATTATCAGTTTAAATCCAATTTAAATCACAAATTCTCCCCCGATCACAATTATCAACTCATTTGAGATTTGTGGTCTCTGTATATTTAAATTGATTTTGAAAGCTTTTAAGGAGAATTGTGACTTGATTATGAAAGCGTTTTTACTGATAAGGATCGGATTTTCAGACTTTAAACACCAATGAATAAACATGCATGATTATCTTTTGAAAACAATTGAATGACAAATAACCTTTTAATTTAATTGAAATCATTCTCCCCCTCAATCAATGACATAAGTTGTTGATTGAGAGATAGATATTTTTGACAAAAGTTAAGTCCCGATGATTTCCAAAAATAGAGTCCGAGTTATTTTTCAAAACAACTAGTTTTCATTAGATAGAAAGGATTTGTTTAAAGAATCAGAGCAAGAGATTTGAAAACCTAGATAAAGCATGGCTCTGTTCTTTCTTTGAAAAGCGGGTTACTGCCTGAAATGACAATAAACCATTGTTTCTCTTTCTCTCAATTTTTTTTATATAAAAATTCGAACAACATATAAAGTCCCGTGTCATTCTTTAAATGACAACATCAAGACCGTAGATATTATCGAATCGAGAGAAACATGACAAAATGACAATATTTTTTGAAGATTTTTCGAATTTTTCAAATTTTTTATGGATTTTGAAAGTTTTATATTTTTCTATTTGATTTTTTAAGGTTTTATAATTTTGTATTTTGTTTTTCGAAAAAATATTTACATGGGATAGATGAAGGAAACCTTTTACTCCTCTTCTTCCTCTTGAAGACGCTTTGAGTGTTTCGGTTGTAGGCTCTTAAGACCCGACCGTGGAAGAATAAACTCAAAACGTTCTCTAGGAAGAGCTTTGGTGAAGATGTCTCGCTAACCGGTATTCATCCTCACAAAGTATAGTTCCACCACACCGCTTTTAACTTGCTCCCGATGAAATGATGTCGAATGTCGATGTGCTTTGCTCTTGAGTGTTGTACATTGTTGCATGAGAGAGCAATAGCACTTTTATTATCACAAGACAGAGGATTTTGTTGAATTCAAAGCCATAGTCGATAATTGGGATCTCATCCATAGGATTTGAGCACAACAAGATGACATGGCTATGTATTCACCTCTGAGAGGAAATAGAAGTACTCATTTTCTTCTTTGAAGACCACTCACAAGCTTATCACCCAAAACCGAGCACCTCCGCACGTATTTCGACGAGTATCTTGACAACCTGCATGATCAAGATCTCTGATAGGTCGTTAGTGACATACGGTGTCCTTCGGTACCAAAGTCCCATATTGATGGTTCCTTGGAGATACCGAAGACCCGCTTAACCGCTTCAAGGTGCTTTTTAGTAGGCTTAGCCTCGGTATCTAGCACACATGCAAACAATGAACAAGATGTCTCGTCTACTAGTCGTGAGGTACATTAGGGATCCAATCATACTACGATATTTTGTTTGGTCTACCATGATCCCCGAGTGGTCCTCATCTAGTTTGGTACGCTCAATCATGGGAGTGTCAACAGGTCACTAGAATCGAATCCAAATTTCTTTAAAATCTCATTTGCATATTTAGATTGATTTATGAAAATGCCTCCGGACTTTGTGAAATTTGTAATCCCAAGAAAATGACATTTATCCCATCATTGACATTTGAAATTTAGAACTCATTTCATTTGAAAACGGTCACACTCATTGGGGTCACGAGGCAAAGATGATATCATCAACATAAATTTGAACATGAATTAAATGTTTTCTCGACTTCGGTGAACAATGTTGGATCAATCGCACCTTTGTCAATCCGTAGATAGAAGAAACTTTGATAGCGATCATACCATGCCCTTGGGCTTGCTTTAAACCGTAAAGAGCCTTCTTCAAATGATAGACGTGAGTAGGATGCTCGATTCACAAAGCCTTCGGGTTGGTCGACGAGACGACTTCTTTAAGATCTCCGCTCGTAAATGCCGCCTTTACGTCCATCCGATAGACTACCATGTTCTTACTAGCAAGATTAGCCAAGAAGATTCGATTGCCTCGACACGAGCAACAGAGCAAATGATTCTTCAAAGTCAATACCTCTTCTTGACGGTATCCTTTAGTAACCAATCGAGCCTTGTTCTTTAAGACATCACCATGCTCATTAAGTTTCACTTTGAAGATCCATTTTAGAGCAATGATCATAGCATAACTGGAGCGGTACTCATTCCCATACATCAAGTCGATCAAACTCATGAATTTCTTCTTGCATGGCATTAAACCAAGAATCTTCATTCATGGCGGTTTTAACATCTTTTGGTTCGATCTTAGAGAGTACGGAGTTGAAGAAGCACCATAAGGCATCGGTTGCAAGTTGTTTCCGTGTGGATACCGGACGAGAGGATTTCCAATGATGTTGTCTAATGGATGATCGTGAGTCCATTTTCCGAGGTGTTCATGTGGCGCTTGTTGAGGGATCGAGGTAGCAGAGTCGATGTCTCCTAAAGAAGATGGTTCGATGATGATTCGTGAGTAAATATGTTTTCAAATGGAGCATCTTCGTGAGTAGCAAAGGGATTAACTTCATCATTGATGCCGTAAATGCCTCCATGATGTACATTCAAGATTGATGATTTGTTGATGAGATCGAGTTATCAGCAACAGGCGCTTCTTGACTTAATGATATTGAGACTGACGGGTTGACTTCATTCTCATGGATCGGAGCATCCTCTGTTGTTGGAATTGACATATCATTGGTACTTGGCTCATAATGTTCATCAAACATAGGATCAAACAATTTCTTTAAATCATCTTCACATGGAGGTACATATGGAGTTGCTGGAGAGGAATTTGGTACAAGGGATGAACCAATGGGACTGTTTTGAAGTGCGGGTCCAGAACTGGGTTGTTCAGGAGCCATTTGACCGGTCAGCTCATCAAACGTAACATGAATTGTTTCCATGATATCTCAGGTTCTCTTGTTGTAGATTCGGTAGCCTTTTCTGTTTGGTGCAAATCCAACAAATACTCCAATATCCGCTTTAGCTTTCAATTTACCTAAATCTTGTCCGTCATTCGTTGGATAGCATAAAGCACCAAACACACGAAGATATGATAGATCAGGTTTTCGATTGTGGACAAGTTCGTATGGAGTCTTTCCATGAGATGTGTGAATAAGATATCTATTTTGAGTGTAACAAGCAGTGGCAATAGCTTCACCCCATAAAAACATTGGAACCTTTGAGTAAATCAAGATTGTTCTTGCAGCTTCTACAAGAGTTCGATTTCGCTTTCAACTACACCGCTCGTTGAGGAGTTCAAGGAACACTTCTTTGAGGACCGATTCCAACATTTTCATAAAATTCATTGAGTACTTTATTAACAAACTCGGTTCCATTGTCGGCCTCGGACGATTCGAATCGCTTTGTTGAGTCGGATCCGTTGTTTAATGAGTTTAATGATGACATCGGAGTTTCATCCTTTGACCTCAAAAACTTAACCCAAGTGAATCGGGAGTAGTAATCAACCACTACTAACACATATCTCTTCCCATTGATGGTTTGCACTCTCATTGGACCGCACAGATCCATATGAAGGGTATGAAGAACTTCCATTACAAAGTTAGTGGGTTTTGGTTTGTGGGCATATTTAGTGCTTTTTCCTAATTGGCAAGCTGAATAGAGATGATCTTTTTCATATTTTAATCTGGTTAAGCCTCTGACAAGATCCTTTCTGGAGAGGTTGTTTATGGTGCCGAAGTTCAAGTGATTGAGATGACGATGCCATAACCAAGACTTTATTTTAGAAGCCTTTGACAGCAAGCAGATTGGAGAGGACTTCATCATGTCATCGATAGAGATGGTGTATAGGTTAGAACCTCGAGTACCTCTTAATAATTCTACACCATCAAGTTCTCTAACGAAGCAAGTATGTTTTCTAAAAGCCACTTCTAGATCGGAATCACGAATTGACCAACAGAGAACAAATTATGACCAAGACCTTCCACATAATATACCCCGAAATTACACTTTTACCAACCACATAATCTTCATAACCCATAATAGCTCCAAAATGGTCGTTCTCGAATCTAATCGTCCCGATGAATTTACTCACGAAGTTCATGAGCATGACCGGTCTCCAAATATATGCTTGGAACAAGATGAGTCCGTGGACCACGTAACGATTTGAACGATCCGCAGTTGAACACGCACAAGAATGGATAATCGGATAATTGGGATCCCCATGCAAGAATGGGTTCCATTTGGTTAGTAATGATGATTGGAACACCCACATCGTAGATAGAAACATTCATATCGTAAATTGAGGCAATGGAATCATTATGAATAGATGCAGATTAGTGTCCAGATTTGCCCTATTTAAAGTATGTTCACTTCTTAAGGAATAGTTCTACCAAGAGGCATCCATTTTCTAGTGGGCATTGCCGATTAACCTTATGGCCAACAGTATCCATTGATAACCTATCTTACTAAATGTTCTTCCCGTGGACTTCCAATCGTTTTCTAACTTTCTTCGCCTTTGCCTTTTGCCTTCTTAGCATGATATTTTGCATTAACAATGTTAACTGGGATTTGACAAAGATTAGACAAAACATTCACACCACATTCATGATTAGTAATGAATTCAAGCGACATCATTACAAGGTTTGCAAATAGTATCGTAATTTGAATTAATTATATTACGCCTATGGCTAATACTAGAATCAACATGATTTGTTTTATTCGACTCAAGCTTAAAGTTCCTAGGTTGGTCTTCTACTTTCTTCCAATGCACATTCTTAGCTTGCGAGGTCCTATCATTCCTTGTATTGTCTTGAGACTTTGACCTGCTCGATTTAATGTAACTGATTACTCCTGTAGAGGGAATGGGAATATTAGTTGGTTTAGCTACTTTTTGCATTTTCTGTTTAGATGTGCTGGGATGTGAACTATTTGAAGGCGCACTGAAGTTCACCTTTTTAACACTAGAGGTGTTGGGATCTGAACTACTTGAAGGTATACTATAGTTCACATTCATAACATTAGGCATCGAATGGATTTCATACTTGGCACTAGGCATAGAACACGGAATCAAAGGATTAACTCTCTCACCTAAGGACTTAGGGCATATTGTGATTAAGCATTCTAGAAGTTCTTGAGATCGTTTGGCATATAAGCATGCATGCCCAATTGCATTATCAAGTGGTTTCTATAACTTATCCTCTTCAACAATCTCACGGAGACATTCTAGACAATCCTTAAGGGGTGAGAAATATGTTTGAATTGCAAGTTTATTGTTCCTAAGATGAGGAGGAACATATTTCACGCATATAGCATATTTATTACAAACAGTACCTTTGATCCATCATTCTCCCATTGGTCATTGGCATTTTCCCTTTACATGGCTCTTCGATTCTCAATTTCCTTTTGCAATGAAGCTATTTGTTCGTTATTTTTGTTACGAGTGACCTTTATTGATTCAAATAACTCATTGAAGTGACGTTTAACCTTTTCATTTTCTTCTAGAAAACTCTCG
Organism: Chrysanthemum lavandulifolium; assembly: GCA_022545495.1. Classification (NCBI taxonomy): domain Eukaryota; kingdom Viridiplantae; phylum Streptophyta; class Magnoliopsida; order Asterales; family Asteraceae; genus Chrysanthemum; species Chrysanthemum lavandulifolium. Next base: position 77,379,147 of record CM040241.1, on the reverse strand, counting down.
CTTTCCTTTTGTAATGCATTTACTAGGTTTTGAAGATGAAACGCTTGAGAATTCGAGAATCTAAAGGAGGAGGCATTTGGGAGCCACCACATTGTTATTTTCACCCTTTAATTTAGAGATTTGGGCTTTCAACTTTCTCGATCGTGTTACAATGAGCTTGAATCTTCATCACGCTTGTTTATTTGAAAACGCATCAAACTCGGAGCATCTGAGGATGTCTTGATATTTGAGGTTTTGACATTTTCTTTAAGATGTTGATATTTTAGTTGTAAGTTAAAATGATCAACTTCTAGTTTAGAAAAGTGTTTTACCAAATTATCGTGATCATCCAAATCAATTTTCTCATTTTGTTTAGAGTTAGTCTTTTCAAGCTCAATGACACGATCGTGGGAGACTTTCAAAGCAATAGATAATTCATGAAATTGAGAAGCATTAATGGAACAATTTGTAGCAGTGAAAAACACATCTTGAGCAATACATTCAGAAATCAGATTCTCATACAGTCTATACAAGTTCTTCCTCTCAATCTCATTATATTTTAATTCTCGCTCATAGTCACTAACCTCAATGATCATTGCATCAAATTCCTTTTCCATTTCTTTAATGTCTAAATTCATTCCCTTTTTAAGACTTTCAAATTGATCTTTTAGTTGTTTAAAGAAAGGCATGACTTCGCTTAAATAACATTCTTTCGCTTGCTCAAACCCTTTCCCTTCGCTTATACCAATGGGTGTGATCCTTTTCTTACAAGTTTTCTCAAAATCAACAAATAGTTGAAAAATAACATATTGACCGATTAAGGTCTTGCTTTTAGTGGCAATAGTCCTAGGAACTAAATGCATTGGTGTATTGGGAGGATACACAATCAAGGCATTTTCCTAAAGGGGTTTGTTACAACAAGATTCTCTCGCTTTTGCTTATCTAAATCCTTTTTCCGTAACACTTGTTTGGGTGTTAACAACGTCTGAGGCTTAAACATGTTCAAGGAAATCCAATTCTCCTTCTTGTAATCATGGGGTGTGATATTTATTTTCTTCTCTTTACATTTAGGATCATCTAGTTTCTTGTTCATCTTTTCCTAGTGACTTCATCTCGATTTCTTATCTTCCTCGAGCACTCAACACAACTAGGTTTCTGCCTAGGCTTAAGGATTTCATTGCCATCATAAAGTACTTTGTGAGAACTTCTAGCCTTTTAATGACCTCGGATTTGATTCCTCAACTAGGGAATGCTATGCTTATCGCTTAAGACTCTATGCTTAGTGATCATGTGAGCAATCCGAATGGTGTTCCCTTGTATGTACAACTTATTTTCAAGCTTGTTTTTCAAAGTTTTCGATTAGAAAAATCATTCAAAAGTTTTGATTCCTTTGCATTGAATTCTTGCTTAAGCATTTTCTCATTTTCTTGAAGTTCTTGTTTTTGCTTAGCGCTTTAGAAAGCTTTTCTTGTAAGGAGTTTAACTCTTGTTTTAATACTTCTTCTAAAATTACTTTTTAATGATTGTACGCATTTGGTCATCCATTTCCCGCTCACGAGTAGTCACTCAAATTTAGCACGTTGTTCATAAATAGCAACACGTTCTTTATAGGCATTCGGTTCGAGACAATGAATCATCGGGGCACAAGCAAAGGAATTCATCAAAACATAGTCATTATTGATCGCAGAAGATGCATTACTTGGTACAATCTCACTTTCACTTTGTTTCACATATTGATCATATGGGACAATATTGATATTACCCATATTTTCAATATCGACTCAATAGTTTCGATTGATTGTACTTTGTCATGCATCTTTGCACATCAACATCATCGTATAGTTTTAATACCTCGTAAATGATTTTGTCTTTGGATGGACCAGCTTGTGGAGGAGAGACCTTTGGAGAAACCATAGGTGAGATGCTAGCCATGAAGATTGTTTGAGCAGAGGTTCTTCATCAACATCGAATCAAATGCATCACAATCGCCTACTTGAAAGGCATTCGATGATTATGACCTATCTCCTAATCGGTTGCTCATCAACATCGCATCATAAGTCTTGGCATTCCTTTAGCAAGAAACAAGAACTCCTCTTCATCCAAAGTCGCTCCATTGTCCCGAGCTTGCACTAGCAACATCTTATCCTCAAATACTCGGCATTCGAGGCGCTTTGGCGATGTGCGCTTGCAATATGTCCTCACCACCACGCTTGTAACACTTAATCGGCTTTACTTGTCCTTGATTTCCATTCCTTCCCTATTCTCGATTTTCCACATACCCTCCTCCTACTCCACCTCTTCTTTGTTCATATTGTCTTCCTTGAGTGGTTGTACTCAGAACCTTTCCATCTCGACCAAAGCATGGTTGTGTAGATTGGATGCGATCCCGATTTCATTGTTAGTGTGAAGTTTGTTGGTATGTGGAGAGAAGGTTAAGTTTTGTTTAACCATATGAGTCGCTTATTGATAAAGTGTTCCATGACCGCATTGGCATCAGTCGTTTGAAATATGGATCTTGAATGACTTGAGATGCTTTGGTAGTGGTTCCATCATTGGTGTAAAATGCAGTTGAATCATTTGATGAACTTGTTTCTCCCTGATTGGTTTTGAACTGCTCGAGAATCCTTTTTTTCAAACATAGCATGTATCTCATTCTGGAGAAGGAAGGCATACAGTTGCTCATAGTTTGTATTCTTCAATCCTTTAGTGAGCTTCACAGACGTGACAAACTTGTGCCATTCTGGATTCATGTTGTTTACAAACTTTGAGTTCAGCTGAATGTTAGGCATGGTCATTCTGATGTTCCTCATGTCATTCACAAGCTTGTGGAATCTCACATAATACTCATAGATACTCTCATCAGGTTTCATCTTGAAGTGCTCAAATTCATCATAGAGTTGTGATTCTCTGTCTTCCATAGTTAATTCAGAACCTGAGAGAAGAATCTTGACATTATCCCATACAGCCTTTGCTTCAGTGTTGTGATTGATGAGCTTGTAAATGTCTTTTGGAAGACCTTGCAGGATAATGTTAAAGCCCGATATCTCGATCGAATCTCTTCTTCTCCTTGTCATTGAGCTCATCATACGTCTTTGGTCCGTCTATTCCATAGATCATTGTTCCATCTTCACCAGTATCAATTATGTCTCTAGTAGTCTCAACCATATACGGTCCTTCATCAATGGATTTGAGAATGTTGACCCCATTTTCCTTTCCAAGACAAGACAACTGATTCTTTGAGCCCAAGATTCGTAGTCGGTTCTGTCAAGCATGGACGAGTATCTGAACCAGCTGCTTGAACATCCTCGGCAATAGTGGAGATGATTGTAGGTACGTTGGTAGACATGTTAACAGATTAAACGGGATTTTATAACTCTATGATTAAACCGGGAAATAGATTCTTTCACGGGATTTTACTAAATCAAGAGAAAACCGTATTAAAAAATCAACCAACTCGCTAAGAAACCTTGAACCAAGTCGCTAAGAACCAAGTCGCTAGCAAATTTTGACAGCAAGTTGCTAAGCACCAAGTCGCTAAGATGTCAAGTCGCTAAATAGCAACTCGCTAAGCACCAAGTCGCTAATATGTCAAGTCGCTAAATAACAACTAGCTAAGCACCAAATCGCTAATACCAAGTCGCTAACAAACTTAAGTACAAGTCGCTAACTTTCACCAAGTCGCTACCCGTAGTGGAAAATCCACTAAGTGTACTGTTTGTCGGCTTGTCTCAATAGACAAGTCGCTAAGCTCAACTCGCTAAGAACTTCTACTACAACTCGCTACCAAATTACAAAGCAAGTCGCTACCAAGATAAATTATCCGTAGCTCAAGTCGCTAGCTAGAAAATCAAACAAACACCACTTTTCAATCCAAAAACAACCCAACCACGATGATTCAAGCTTACCAAATCAAAACCAAAGCACATACAATGATTCTAACCACAAAACTACACCCAAGATTCAAACTTTAACACTAGAAATGATCCAAATGATGCAAAAACCACTAAACTTTTTCAAACTCTAAAACCACCTAAAAGTCACTAGAAATCCAAAGATATGTAAGAGATGATCAAACCATGGCTCTTGATACCATTTGTAACATATTGGATTTCACATACACATCAAACCATAACCAAAGTAGGCGTACACAATATGAGTTTTAGAGAGAGAAAGTTAGAGGTTTGGGAACTTTAGTGAGAGAAAGAAAAATCTTATTATGAGCTCCAACTCTCTACCTTGGGAGGTAGAGAGTATTTATAGTCATTACATAAATCCACCTATCGGGTCATGGATCGGGCATACGTGGGTAAAGACCGTCGTCCTCCACGGTGTTACTTAAACTAAATACTACTTAACTTATAATAATCTACGACTACGAGCCTTCTAACGATTACTTATACTTGAGGTGACCGACTCTTTAATAACTGGATTTACTAAATCCTAACAGAGATGACTAAAGAAGATGGTTGCAATTGCTGATAATTATGTTTGTGTTTGATGACTAAAGTGTTCTTAGCAATATGGGTTATAAAGGGAAGAACTTGGCAATTGCATTTAAGACTTAATCCACTAATGTTCTTGGAAATGTGATGATTAACATGCACAAGGTTGAGATTCAGAGTTTCACTGATCTAGGAACTCATTTAAGATGAGTTGGAGTGTTTGAGTTAGGAAGATGAGTTGAAATGATTGTTTTAGCAATGTTTGACCTAAACTGTCATCCGGGTCCCACGGTTCCCTCCTTGGAGGGATCCGGCTAGGCTAATCCTAGGGATCCGGCTCTCAGTAGTTATGACAGGTTAGAAATGAGGTTTCTAGGAGCTAAAACCTATCTCATTTTGAATGTTTCAGTTCTCCTAAGTGTTTAAGATGAAAGGGTACTTGAATGATCAAAGGTAATAAGTGTTATAGCAAATGATTGCTTCTTATGGAAGGAGGATGAGACAAGATGACTACCAATGGATGTCCAAGGATAACACTAAGAGTTTTGGTGGTGTCAAGTCATAATAAATGATCCTAGTGATCAGATTTAGGCTTGAGATGAAATTTGAAAAATCCTTAAAAATCACAAGAATTGAAAAACTAATTTTTGACACACTTTGAGATAAAGATGACTAAAAAACAATTTCCTAAAATTGTTCAATTTGTTCTCTTAAGTGTTTTGAAAGATGAGAAATAGTTTGTGAGTATTGAAGCAGAAATATGGTGAGATTTGATGTGTTGATAAATCAAGAGGTATTTTGACTAAGATCTTAAGTAAGACTTTAGTGAGTCTAAGCCTTTCTTATCCTTGAAGTGGTTCTAGTTGGATTCTAAATACATATGCTTAGCTAATGAGATGTAATCTAGAAAGTTATCTTGATGCAAGAGATGCTGTATGTTGGATCGATGTACTCTAACCAAACTAACTTAAATAGCTTGTTAAGGTTTAATAACTTCGGATAAATCCTAAGTTATTAACAAAGAAACACTGAGCAAACTCTATTAAGTATGCGGAATTTACTTAAACAAAGCTAAGAAGAATAACTTTAACTATAAACGATTTTATTAATAACTCTAACTCTGCTTATTATGCAGATCTTTAACAACTCTAATAATATCAAACTTCTCTCTAAAACTCTAATAAAATCACGTACATCTTATACCAATCTAGGGGTCCTTTTATAGGCTCAAGGATACCCTAGTCGGTTTACAAATTGTATCCTTGTACGTCAAGTAATCTAATATAGAATATTCTAGAATTACAAGACTTTCTATAAACGAATAAAATAGTTCTTTGTTCTTGCAAGACTTTGACTTCAGATGCGATGCTTTGACTTTATCATTTAGCAAGACTTTGATTATCCTTCAAGACTTTAACTGCTCAAAGACTTTCATATCCCAACAATCCTCCCTAACTTGAATTCTACTTGTTTGACTTCAATTTCCTTTGTGAATTTATCTTTATCGCCTTCATCTTTAAGGACATATTGTGTCTTTGTCTTTGGATTGTATCTTTGTAGTTTCGTGCATAGTCAAAGTATCTTTGTAAATATTCTTTCACAAAGATCATCCGAGCTCCATCTTTTCAAAGAACACAACAACATATGACAATTTGTACATTAATTCAGTTTAAGTTGCAAACTATTCTCATCACTTCCGGTGTGTTAACTCCTGAGAGGTGAATCATTGAAAATTTAATGGATTTAGATCTCTTTACCAAAGCCATTAACTCTAGAGTAGCCAAATGTTTTGGTGTGTAAGACCATGGTACATCGATAACCATATGATTTTAGCAAATCATCGACTATCAACAGATTTGTTTTGTTTTACCAAAAGATGTACCCTTCGGACTAGTTAGTTCTTTCATCATGGTGAACTAATTACCATATAATGGTTTTTCCACAACCTTTACCACAAGCCATTTTCTTGTGGGCTAGCCAACTCTTCACATTATCGATATGGTGAGTTGATTACCATCCAACTTATTAGCAAGTTGTCAACTAAAAGCGGATTTGATATATCTTTACCGAGCCGTTTGCTCATGGATTAGTCAATTCTTTTGTAACCATGGTGGATTGATAACCTATTGATGTTATCATCTCAAAACCATATTTTCAACCTTTGTTTCAAAATATTTGTTACTTAACAAAAGTTTTCTTTAAAATCACTTAATCGGTTAAAAGTCGCAAGCGATCGTGATTAAAGATCGTTTGATCGCAAAGACTTTGAATAAAGTCTTGATTTATCAAAAATAATATATTCAATTAAGTCTCATACCGCTTATTCGTTGTCATCAAGAATAGTAGTCCGGTTGATAAACAAATTGATGACCATACAAGCAATTTCATTGTCTTCTTCAACTTCCATTCCATGCTCTAGCATCCTCCTCATAAGATCGATGTAAGAGGATATCTTCTATCTGCAAACATATGAATCATTGTACCGTTTCCACTCTAGAACATGAACTCCAGATTCTTCAAAAATCTCCAACAAACAATTTCCCGCCTCTTGATTCTTCCAAATTTCATCATTGCTTTGTTCTTCAGTTTCCCATGAAGTTGTGAGATCTCCAAGTAAAACTAAACCAGTTCCTTCTGATGGATGATGCTCAAAATATTCTTTCACCACATGATATAAATAGAATAGATCCACTCTATCTATGATATGCAATAAATCCCATAGTCTGTTGAACACTCTAAAGCTTTCATCTTCTCTATGAAACATCAGATAGCTTCCATCTTTAGATTCCACAACTTCAAAAGCAATAATCTGAGATATGTTCATCTTCATGTCAACATCTTCTCTGGAATATTCAAAATCTACTATTCTGAGATAATTTCTTAATTCATCCCTAGTTTCAGATCTTAACTCAACTTTTTCTTTCTTTGAAAACTGTATATCTTCAACTTCGCTTTTCCTTTTCTTTTCAAACTTTTCTTTCTTTCGCTTGATCCAAGTAACTTCATCTTTATAATCTTTTATACTTGCAACATCCTTCTTATAAGCTTCGTCTTAGCATCATATAATCTTTTCATATCAACATGCTTGACACGCAATCCTTTATATCCTCGACTTTTCAAATAAGCCATCATTGCATTCCTTTCTTTAGCAAGATTTGGTTTTCTAGGCATAAAAGAAACAGGAACAGGTGACTCTAATTGTTCACTAGCTTCAGCATTCAATTCTAATAGCTTGAACAACTTCCATCATAGAAGTAGTTAAAGGCGTATCTGGACCTCTGAATAGATCACTTCTTCTCGCCATAAAGGTAAAAATCTTTGCTTGTTGTACAATAACAGGTAGTAAATCTGTAGGCTTCGGTACATCAGCAAGTTGTTTGTTCAAGAAAACTTGTATAAACCTAGGATACATTAACCATTTTGATCCATGAGTGATGTGAGAAAGCATGCCATCTAGAATAAGCCTTGAAAAATTGAAAACACGATCTGTAGCCAATCCCACCATAGCAGATGCTATATTTGATCCAAATTGCTCCCATGAAGTACTTTTAGCACTAATACAATGAAGCAACACATGTACTAAAAACTTCCATTGAGGACAAAATAGTTGTTTTCGAATGTTTGTTACATTAAAGACCCTTCATAACCAAGGTGCCCAAAAGTTTCCCAAATCAATGCTTATCAAAACGAATAGCCCTTCTTCATCATTAAACAATAAGTCTTCTCGAATAGATGCTTGATAATCTTCACAGTTCTTCCAACAAATGTAGCCCTAATATAAAATTCATCATTCTCCATATTATCCTGGCGGTGCCCAAAATTCTTGGATCCAAGGTTCAATGATATCCGGCTCCACTAAAAGAGCATAAGCGATTGGCGACCCGGTGAGATAATCAATAATATCATGAAAAGCCTCATTATCTTGGTCTTGTCTAAATTTGCCACCATGTTGTGCTTTGAAACAGAGGGACGATTCGCCATGGTTGAGTATGTAAGCACAATTAAAGATATAATCGAATAATAAAGAGATGGTGAGAGAAATATGGAAAGATATGAGAATATCAAGATGAGAGGAAAATCGGAAAGTAGTTATTTATAGATGAGATTTGAAAATCACACCCATAATAACAAAGTTACCGTTAGTAGAATTACCCCTCAATATTACCGTTGGAACAGTACTTCAATAAGACAAACAGTACTTTCCACGTGTGGAGTACTTTCCCAAGCAGTACTTTCCAAGCAATACTTTCATAAAAAACAGTACTTTTCCAACTTCCTCTGTATAAGCTAAGCATACATAAATATCCTCCCCTCAAACAATGCACAGGACTATACTAATACAAATAGTACTCCCCTTAAATGTAGCTCAGTAGTTAATCATGCCAATGGTTACGACCAAGTGATTAAATCTTGAAACATCAAAGCCTTTGGTGAGTAAGTCAGCTACATTATTATCCGTGTGAACCTTGACCACATTTATGAGTCTGTGCTCATAACAATCCCTGATAAAGTGATGCCTAATCTGAATGTGTTTGGTCTTTGAATGATAGACTGGATTCTTCACAATACAGATAGTACTCTCATTATCAATATTGATAGGAGTATTCTTGAAGTTGAATCCATAATCCAAGAGTTGATTCTGCATCCACAAAACTTGTCCACAACAACTTGCAGCAGCTACATATTCACTTGATGATGATGTTGTTGCAATTGTTTGCTTTTACACCGCCATGAAACTAATCTTCTTCCAAGATATTGGCATCCACCGTGGTTGATCTTACATCATAATTATCACCGCATAATCACTATCTAAAAAGCCTCCAAGTGAAAAGGTGAGTCCACAGGATACCACAACCCTAACTTAGATTGTTGTTTCAAATAATGAAAATTCTCTTCATTGCATTCATATGAGAAATCTTTGGTGAGACTTGATATCTTGCACATAAACAAACCGCAAACATGATATCGTGCCTAGATGTAGTAAGATACATAAGACGACCAATCATTGATCTGTATAACTTGACTTCAACTGGGTGTCCATCTTCATCCTAGCCCAAAGAGTTAATTAATTTAATAGGTGTAGTGATGAGACTTCATGTCATCAAAATTGAACTTCTTAAGTATGTCGATACATACTTGTCTTGACTTATGAAAATTCCTTCCTTTGATGCTTAACTTGAAGTCCCAAAAGAAATTTAACTCACCCATTGAACTCATTTGAAATTCTTTACGTATCATTGCTCAAACTCCTTAACCATAGACTGCTTGGTAGCTCCAAGATGATATCATCAACATAGACTTGAACTAACATGATATCCTTCTTGTCTCTTTTGATGAACAAAGTCTTGTCAATAGCTCCCCTCCTGTAACCATGTTGTAATAAGAATGTGGAGAGCCTCTCATACCAAGCTCTAGGTGCCTGATGAAGGCCATAAAGAGCCTTAACCACCTTGTAAACTTTGTTAGGATGTTTAGGATCTTCAAAACCAGGAGGTTGTTTTACATAAACTTCTTTTGTAATAGTGCCATAGAGAAAGGCACTTTTGACATCCATCTGGTAAACTTGAAATCCCATATATGAAGCAAATGAAAGAAAGATTCGAATAGCTTCAATCCTTGCTACATGAGCAAATAATTCATCATAATATACTCCTTCTTCTTGTCTGTAGCCTTGAGCTACTAACCTTGCCTTGTTCTTGATGACATTACCTCTTTCATCTCTCTTGACTCTGAAAACCCATCTGGTTCCAATAACTTTCTTCCCATCTGGAAGATTACATAATACCCTGTCAGGACCCAAAAACTTAAGATTTATGTGGTTTGGAGGTCTTGGTTGGTGGAAGAAGATGAATATCTTCATCTCTTCTAGAGAGAGAAAGTAGAGAGAGGGAGGAGAAAACACAAGGTTTATTAAGAAACACACACAATACAATACACCAAATGATTCACCTCACCCCTCATGGAGAGTCATGAGGGGTATATATAGGCCCTATTTTTGCCACTTAAATGATACTAGTCCCTAAGGGCAAAGTATACTACGCGTCTAGTCCAATTCACGTAAGTGACGTTATCTTTAGAAAAAGCGAGGCTAACAATCTCCCTCCAAGATACCGTCACACGTGAATGGTTACAATGAGACCTATAAATACAAAACAAAGTAAATTACAATAGTAACGAACAATGTTGACTTTCTTGAAGCGCAGAGTCTCTGTAGTCTAGATACTGAGGCAAACTTGAAGTTCTCCCTTCCGATGACCTCGACATTTGATCTTTGGCACTGACGGCACAAATTCTTGTAACTTCAACTGTAACGGTCTAGTTAGGTTATTACTCCCTCCTAACTAGTGAGCCTTTTTTTTTCTATGCTCCCTCCTGAACCGACAACACTCTTCCAACACGCAGCGGAGAAAGTAAACTCTTGATCGTACAATGGTTGTCGTTCTGGGAACATCATAACAACATAACTCACTTAGTATTGCATCCAAGTAGGTAAAAAGCCCAGATGTACACACACTACTTCTCCTTCTTCGGTCTTAAGCACAAATCCCTTCCTAATCCAATTATAGAAGAGGAAATACCAATTTCTCCCTCCTGATGGTTGTGAGCTATCGGAATCATCATAATGTTGCGTACATGCCGTATTACCTTCTTCTTGATGCAATATTAACATCATAGCTTGTTCAAAATTCCGTGAGAATATGTCGCAAAAATACTCTCAATAATTTTCTCTAACCAACCTTTTATCGAACCTCCTTTGAATTCACCGGCTAAATGTAATGACCACATATGGAGATAGCCCGGTACGACTAACTTGAAAAGGAAGTAAGCATCCCAACTTGTGACTTGCTGCTTGTTCTAAATTTTTGAACAATCCACAACGCCGTGTGACACTGAGCACTACAACGTAACTCCTTAAAGTGATGGTTACACACTGTGAGCACTACAACGTAACTCCTTACCAGTTATAACCAGATTGTCAAATTTCATAATGTGCTCCAACAAGTTATCTTGAGACATGCAACCAACCAACCATCGTCTCAAAGATAAAGAAGTCCACCCGTGAAACGTCACGTCAATTCCACATCAATAATACCGTACTAAAAACTCCGTAGCCATTTTTTCAATTATCGTTCAAGCCGTGAATATTGTATCCCTCCGTGAAAATTACCATACCAAAATATCACTTAATTACCAAAAATTATCAAATATTAATATCCAAATAATGAAATTTAGATAATAGCATTTGAATGACCATAAGCGAGATAATCACTACAAGGCCCAATTCCATTGATTGAAGCCCACGTCCATTTTAGAAAAAAAACAAACCTGATCCAGCCCACGAGTCAACTGCAGAAGCCATACACTTTCATTTTGTATCCGGTTGATAGTGTATTACAATATAACTTGACACACATTTGTCTTAAACCTAGAAACAGAAAAACTTAAAATGTATGCCTACCACAGAAGACTTTTTCCTCTCCCACATAACCCTAAATCTGCTTAACAAGAGCGCCTACCATACTTTCCCAAATCAGATCTAACAAACAACGCATCTCCTTTCACAAATCGTTTACCACATATCTCAATCTCAGTACCCATTTATCATTCATATTCGATGTTCAGTCGCTATCACAGCCCACGAAAGATGTTCTTCAAGGCCTAATGAAGGTCTCGGGTAGGGTTCTTTCTTATGTATTGAAATCATGAGTCTAAACGAATTAAAAGAATGATTATAACAATATTGTTATCAATTGTTCTTTAATTATTCGAATATGAAATGAAGTTAAGCTTCTAAAGGATCTGTGATGATAGCGATTCAACTAAAAAATCTTTACAAGATTGGGAAAAAGTTGAATCAAATCTGAGATTCGTTGTACGTGTTTTGATTTAATTCGTTTCTAGGTTTAGATTTGTAGATGGTATTTGAGAAGATGAGGTAGGATAGGATGGGATTTGGTTCGGTTCTAATTTTTGTTCTTCTCGATGTATTGAAAATGGACTGATGATGGTTTGGAAAATGGTATTTTTGTGTTGTGGTCATGGTCAATTGTTACGCGTAATCTTTTTCTTTTTCAGCTCATAAATTTCTTATGCTTATGCGTAGGCATACGCGTAACATCTTATGCGTAGCCTTACGTGTAACGTTATGCATACGCGTAGACATATGCGTAGGCCATAGGCGTAAGCCAAGGCTTAAGCGTAAACGCATACGCGTAACTTCACAGCTACGCGTAACTCCACTGTAGATAATCCTTATGCGTAGAAAAAGGGTTTTGACCCTTTGATATTTTCCGGTGAGAGTTTCCGACCATGTTTTTCCGACCAGTCTTCATACAAAAACCCAAAAAACATAAAAATGCTTCCTTTTTACTGTTTGACCACATGAAGATGAAGGTTGACCACTTGTGTTTCACAGAAATATTGGTACAAAAAAGACCCATAAATGAATACTGTTTGGACCAGGTGTGACCCAAGACATATTTACATGAAAGATTTGGACTTTTTAGTGTTACCAAACAAAATAAAGATACCAAAACTTTGTTAAAGACTGTTTTCCTCAATATTCGGAAAAAAAATTTCCGACCCACAGAAATATCACAAAAAAAAAAACAGTCAAAAACATGTGTAAAACCAACATAAATCAACAAACAACAACCTTGGCTCGTTATACCAATTTTCAGGACCGATTAACATAAGATTTATGTGGTTTGGTGGTCTTGGTTGGTGGAAGAAGATGAATATCTTCATCTCTTCTAGAGAGAGAAAGTAGAGAGAGGGAGGAGAAAACACAAGGTTTATTAAGAAACACACACAATACAATACACCAAATGATTCACCTCACCCCTCATGGAGAGTCATGAGGGGTATATATAGGCCCTATCTTTGCCACTTAAACGATACTAGTCCCTAAGGGCAAAGTATACTACGCGTCTAGTCCAATTCACGTAAGTGACGTTATCTTTAGAAAAAGCGAGGCTAACATACCCAAACTTCTTGAAGTTTGAATTGTAGTAGTTCTTCTTGCATAGCTTCAACCCAACTTTCTTTGGTCAATGCTTGAGCAATATTCTTGGGTTCCTCTTGAGAAATAAAACATGTAAACAGACATGTTTGATAATCTTTATGATTCAGCCTGTTCTGTTTATAGACAAAGCTAAGTAAAGCATTATGAGGTGTAGTAAAACTCTTAGCTTTGTGTCTTGTCATCACTCCAGAAGTAGAAGGACCAATGATTTGATTAGTAGGATGATTCTTATGAATTCTTAAGATTGGAGACTGTGGAACTCCATACGTATCATCCAAGTTAGTTAAATCAGCATCTTCATTGGAATCTGAGAAAATACCTTCATCTTCAAACTCATCATCAGTTTCCTCTAATCCAGGCATGGTAGGATCATCTAAATCATCTAAAGTAGTGTCAATCGGTGCAACAAGATACTTTGTTCGAAAGTCTTGTGAGAATACTCTGCAGCCTTATTCTTTTCTTTGCTTCTTCATAAGCTCTTCTTTGTTCATCGAATAAGAATGTGCCATTACATCTTGTAAAAGCATCCGATTAAGTGTCTCTTGAATATCTTGATCCTCAGCAGATAGTGAAGATGTTGGTATATCAAGATTTCTATACCGGTGCATCGAGACTTTGCTTTGGATCAGTATCGGGAACAACATCGGGTCTAATGTGAACTCCATGAACAACGTCGTGAATCTTCTCCATGATACACATGTTGATTTTCTTCTCCGGCAGTACATAATTCATAGCGGGAGTTAAAACTTCAAGATCAAACATCCAATCGGGACCTTTACCCTTCCGATTGTCTTGATCTTCGAAAATTCAACATGAAGACAATCTTGAACCTTCTTAGTGACTCTTGTACACTATAAATCCCTTATCGTTGGTACAAGAACCCAATAAATATCCTTCTTCCGACTTGCCATCAAACTTTCCTGCATTATCAATTGTGTTTAAAATAGTGAGAGGGCATCCAAAAGGCTTCATAAAACAAATGTTGGGTTTGTTGCCCATTAGCAACTCATAAGGTGTCTTCATCGTGGTTTTGTGGTGATACTCTATTAAGTACATAGCAAGCATTACTTACGACTTTCACCCGAATTGAATAGGTAGTTGTGAATTTGCAAGCATAGTTCTGGCTGCTTCAATCAAAGTCCTATTCTTCCTCTCTGCAACACCATTCTGCTGTGGTGTTCTTGCAATCCTGAACTCCCTTTTGATTCCTTTGTTACCACAAAATTCATCCATGAGCTTGTTCTTGAATTCAGTCCCATTATCACATCTAATACCTCTGACCTTGAGCCTCAATTGGTTTTCAAGTGCTATAATAAGTGTCTGAATAGCATCAAAAGTATCATCTTTAAATCCCAAGAAAAATACCCAACTGAATCTACTGCAATCATCTGTAACAACTAAGCAGTACTTTTTCTTGTTTATACTTGCCACGAGACAGTCCAAACAAATCCATATGTAACGACTCCAAAGGTTCTCTAATAATTCTCTCCTCAAGCTTCTTGCGGAAGCTTTGTGTTGTTACCCTTCTTACACGCCAAACAGAGTGATCATTCTTGTAAGTCTTTGAAGGTAAACCTCTAACTAAATTGCCTTTGACCGCTTTGTTGATATTCTTGAAATTTACATGGCCCCATCTTCTATGCCACCGATGTGCTTCTTCGATTGTTGCTTTTGCCACTAAACAGTGGCTCTTCCATAAGAGTGAAGACTCTTCATGTCCGAACTATCTTGTAACACCCCAAAAATGGTTTGCGCGGAAGAAAGAGTTTTGGGATGCTACTCGATTGGATCATAACACAAGTGAAAAATAATAGCTTTTAGTAAAATATCTCATTTATTGTAGTAAAACAAAGTTTACAAAAGTTGAATTGTTATGAAAATGGCCCATTAATAAAATGTGGTCCCCATTCGTAAATCGAGTCATCTATGACCATGCCATGCCAATGCCCAAGTGCCTCGAGTTAGCTATCGCTTTTCATCCCGAAAATACATGCTAAAAAGTCAACACAATGGTTGAGTGAATTCATAGGTTTAGTAAATAAGCGCTTGATCACAAGATTTTCAAGTTTAAGATAAGCCATGGGCTACGTTGTTATCGCCCATAAAAGATAGTTGATATTATTGCACTAAGCTCATGACACCAAACTAATCGCATACACCTAAATTCTTGGTGTAAGTAAATAAAAGCGCCCCTACGAGATGTAATAGCCCATTACATAGAGATACCAAATAAAGTGCGCCCGGTTATTTCCGATAACCGAGTCGGGTCGTCAATTCCCATAGTACTATCCACGATATTTGCGCTCACTCGCAAGTGATTAATGGTTCATGATGTAGGGGACTTTTGGCAAACCACTTAGGCGAGTCATAATATCAAAAGTACAAAGAAACGCTTTTCAAGCAATTGTGATCATAAAAGCAGTAGTAGCATGTATTCTCCCCCAAGGAGTTTATAAAACAGTTTAAAGAGTAAAAGTGGGGCTATGAACTCACCTTAGTCCGAAGCAATGCAAGAATCGATGCTTTATGACTAGCATCGGAAATGAAACAAAGTAGTATCACGGTGTGGAATCGCATAACGATACAAGAGTATAGGCACAATGGCTCGTCATCTGCTCAACCTAGTAGTGTAAGGCTTATCTCAGGATATGTATCGTAAAGTAATTGAGTTTTCAAAAGATACTTGTTTTAGTTTTCGTGGATTACTCGTATTAATGTTTGTTTAAAAGTATAATATATCGTATCTCAAAAGTTTATCATTAATGTTTCGTGTGGTGGTAAGAAGACAGGGCTCGACAAGTAACTCATGCCAAATATAACTCACACTAAAGCGTAATGTATATCCCCATACATTATAAGAATAGTCAAGTAGTTTTTGACCAAGACTCAAGAACACACACCAAAGCATGAAACATATATAAAGGAACTAAACAAGTAAGAATCATCTAGCAATAAAACAAGCAAATGGTTTGAGCCTTAGGCATTTATAAGAAACTCTAGATAGTTTAGAAAAGTCAATTAGACTTTATAAGAAACTCTAATTATAATAATGTTTCATAATTTTTATAAAATTGTTGGGTTTTATATAAATAAAAGGATTTTCAAATAGAAGTATAAGTTTAATAAGTTTTTATAAATTCCGATATGATGCGTCCGTTTATACAATATTTTCGTGTTAACAGACTTTAATGAAAACTTGATTTTTTTAAAACAATATATCCCATCAGATTTATAATTAAACATGTGTTCTAGTTAATTACTCCAACCCGTTTCAATAATAACTTAACTAAATAGTTTTAGTAGTTAATCAAATTTTTAGATTATGTATTAGTTATTGTTTTGCCACTTATCATTAGTTTCATCTCATATATTGGTCCATACGAGTAGAGTCTAATTTATCACCTCCGTCTCGAGTCCAATTAGTCCGATATAAGTCCAATATACGTAAGGTCCAATAGCAAGTGTCAACCACGAGTTACCGAAACGTACCAATATTACCAAGTTGAACCAATAACCATGTTAGTTTGATCTTACATTAACTTAAATGTATTGTCACAAGTGAATTAACGTTTAGACAATTCTAACACTTATAATAAGACTAACCCGCCAATATTTTACTAAGTGGACTTCGACAACAACAATTGTAAAAATCCAAAACCGTGTCAAGACCAAATTTTAATAAACGGACAAGCTCGAAAACACTGCTCACATTATACCCGACTCGAACCATTCACAGTTTTACATTTTTCCAAAACACAACACATCAAAATTTGTGTCATCAACAAATACGCAACTCCAAACTTGTGTAAAAATAAAATTAACAAAAACCATCATCAACATAAGCTAATCTATATTCAACTGAGTCGACAACTAAAGAAATAATTAGAACCCATGCTCACTCATGACCAAATCTGTCACGACCTGAATCCAAACACAATATGTGACCATAACCTGGTCTCGACCTGACCGACGCTAACAGATGTAAACGAGTACCACATTAAACGATTTTTTTCACCACATGATTCTTAAATCAAAAGTATTTTATTCCGGTTAATCCACGAAAACCATAACACCCATTTTATAATCGGAAAAGAAAAGAAATTTATATACAAAGCGGGTTTCACGGTTACCATATCATAAACAAGAGGGAGGGAGGCGGTGACGACGGCGACTGGGTGGTGGTGGCGGCTTCACAGTGGTGTAGCTCGAACCAAGAACAACCCCTACATGTGACCATCACACTAAACCCGATCTAACCATGCAAACTTTCGAAGAAACATCACCAAACATCCGAATCTTATATTCAAGATCTACTGCGCGTGTGACTGCTTTGGGGCGCGTGTAGTATGTCAAAAGAACCACGATGAGACGATCTATTGAATGGTATAGTTGGTGTAATATGGTGACGGCGCGTGACCGGAATCTCGCCGGAGAAGACGATCGGACAGGTTTTCCGGTGACCGGATTTTTAGAGAGAGGGATGAGAGAGTGTGTGTGTAAAAGTGTGAGAATGAGTGGGTTGGGACGTTTATATACCCCAAGAGGGACTAAAGGTGTCAATTCTCCAAGTTAAGGGTGCGTTTGGTATTAAAATGGAGGGGCTGGTTGTGCTAATTGCCCCAATCTTTCACGATAACACTTCTCGAGCTCGTTTCGGTTATCAAGATTTCTCGTGAGACCACGAAACTTGCGCCAATATTTTTGAAATAATTTTTCTAATAAAAATGAGTATTTATTTGACTACGTTCTCACCAATAGAATTAATGATCAAATAGAATCTTTTAACGAGATTACAATTGTGCCGGTACACATTGTGTCTAATTTCCACGTTTCGCGAGATAACTTTCTCGTTTTCACGTCGCATGAGCTCAGAAAGTTCGTAAATGAGAAACCGACGAATTTCTTTGAAAAAAATAAATATCTGGAAAATCGCGAGATGTTATATATACACATCATTGGTTCTTGGTACTCTGAGAACTACCAAGTTATCATCAACAGACTTGAATTCAGAGGAAAGGATGAGACATTCTGTGTCAGTGAATAACACAGGATGCTTTTTGTCACAGATTTAAGAGACTGACAATAAGTTGAACTTCAGCTCCTTCACATATCTAACATTCTCAAAATCTATACGCCTGCTTTGATAGTTCCTTTCCCAAGAATCCTTCCTCCGTTGGGATCATTCCCAAATGCAACTCTTCCTCCACTAATAGATCTAAAATCGATGAATCTCCTTGTCTCTGTCATACTTCCGAGCAACCACTATCTACAATTAAATGATCTTTAAGCTCCTCTTCTTGGTTGCCCCGCACAAAGATTTAGAGAGTTAGTTTTTTTAGGAACCCAAGCCATTCGACTTGTGTTCCCTTGTGGAGTTACAAACTCAAATTCTTTGAGTATGTAATTTCCATCGCTTTTCAAAACATGATCCGTAATTATCTTTTGATTTGTAGAATGTGGATTTTAAAACTTTCGGATTTTCAACGAACTCTCTTTTGCAAATTCATTCTCTTTTCTTGTATTATGAAAACATCTCGATTCAATTTTTGTTGAAAGTCTTGTTTGTCCTCAGCAGATTTTTCCTCTTAACCCATTCGGTTTAACACTTGGTTCTCGTGATCTAGATCCCTATGTGAATTGTAATACCTTCTAGGTTGATAGTAATGAGATCTCCTAGGATTTCTATTCCAAGTGATATTCGCAGTACCTTGGTTTGACTGAGAAGTACTTTGAGAAGGTACTGCTTGTGAAGGTACTTGTGGCTTTGAAAAAGGTCTTCTCTGGTGGGGGTACCTATGGTCTGGTGAGAAGTTAGTGTGATTAACCCTATTAGAATAATTCCAAACTGGTTTGTGCTCTCTAGGTTTCTGGTTGGCAGACCTATTCTTTGGAAATTTTCTAAGATATTCTGAGTGATGTTCACAATCCTTGATTAAATGATTATGACTAAAACACACAAAACATAGTTTTTCACCCATACTCCCAAAGTGACTTCTCCTATGTCTATGACCAAAACTATTGTGCCTTCTAGGTGAATGATTAAATCTGCTTTGACCAAAATTATCCCAAAAGGTTTAGCAAGATCTTGTTTTGAAAAGGTTTTCCAAAAGGTATCGCTTGTGGAGCAAGACTTTGAGTAGAAGGTACCGCTTGACTTTGAAAATTAGTTTCAACAGTTTCTTTTGGGGTTTCGCACCTAGATTGACCAATAAGCTTCTTCCTAAACTCTAGACCTGCTACACCAAAACGTGAAACATCGTGTCTTATGGGTTGATGACTACCAACCGGATGTGGAACAAGATGATAACCTTTGTCTTTCTTATACTCGGAGGTGATTCACTAACGAATTCTCATTACTAGATGTGTCAACATAATTAATGAGTTCATCATCACTAGTGGTTATATCTTTTAAGTCATCCTGCTCACTAGATGTGTTATCTTCTATGTTATCAAAGTCCATACCAAAACCTAAGCCGGTTCTAATGTAAGCTCTTCTCTGCTTTTGAACATAAGTAACATGTGATGCACGATTCTTTCCAAGCATCAAACTTTGCTAACAAATCATCTCTCTCCTTAGTGAGTTTCTCAATTTCAAAGAATTTTACAGTTTTAGTTTCCATTCACTAAGTTTTAACCGGTAATCCCGTTGTTCATATTTTTCACCAAGCCATTTCATTATTTTCATGTGTTAATATTTTAGCTTCCATTGACTCTAAGGTTATTTGATAACCCGCTACCTCGCACCTAGCCTTAATATAGTTATTTCTTTCAAACACATAATTATTTAGCGCTTTTGATAGAAATCATGACAATTGAGCATACCTCGTAGATAGGGGTTGAACTTGGTGAAGTAGCTACCATTGCAAGTAGAACATGATCATCTTCACATTCCAAGCTCCAATCAAATCCTCCATACCCATCTCCGATTCCAAAGCAAAGATGATCAACTTCCTCATCAAAACAAAGGCTCCACCCAATTCTTCTACCGAATCTTCAACTGCTTCTTCCATCGCTACTATACAATAAGTCACCGGTTCATCATAACACTCTTCACTCCAACAACTTCGACAAATTTTCATGAGCAACCAAAGCCTTTGTTTCAAGAATGGGGATTTCTTTTAGCTCCACTTTGGTTTCTCACCATCCTGCTTGCTTGATACTTAGCAAACTTGCACTCCTTGCAAAGTGTCCAATCTTTTGACAATTGAAGCATTCAATTTTGGATTTGTCAAAAGTTATCCCCTGCTTTGGTTTGAAATCAATGCTCTTGCGGTTTTCTTCATGTACTTCTTGATCCTTGCGTTGATCAAAGCAACTTGCCACCTAATATCAATCTCTTCTAAAGCATCCTCATCAACTGGGAGAGATCTTCTTCATAAACTACATGTAAACTAGCTTCTTGAGCAAAGAAGGAGCACACAACTTCATCCGAATGCATAGTATAGGTGGTGGGGTTTCTTGAGCATAGGTGGGAGCAACATACGAGACAAGACTTTTAGTCACAAGATTTTGAGTTGGAGAAGCGATTTTTTTAGTGGAAGTATCGCCTCTTTCGATGATAGAAAAGCAATACTATGAGACTTAGAACTTGGTTGACCATTCATCTCATGCTCATATACCTTCGATGATTATAGAGATCATCAAAGTTCATGACATCCAAACCAGTTTTCCTCCGATCATTGTAGCAATCACATGCCATGTAGATGGCAAACTCCTTAGAAACTTGATTTGCATCTTCAACTCGAAACTTACACCGCTATAGCTCCAACATATTGAGAAGATTTTGAAACCTATCATATCTTGCATCAAGACTCTCTTTCACCCACAAAGTGAAAGTTTCAAACTGTTGCTTTAGCGATTTACATGCATCTTCTTAGAAGCTTCATTCCTCCAAATCTGGTCTTGAGAGCGACCAGTCGCTTAGCATCTTTAGCATCATGAAATTTGAGAAGATGACCATCTGGAATGGCGTACAAGAGAATATTGAGTTCCTTCTCTTGATTCCTTAAGGTTGCTGCAGTAGGACCGCTTTAGGTGCTTTAGGTTGTCCAGAATGTCTACGCTTTCTAGAACTACTTCATTACCATTGACAATTACATTCCATTGAGCATGGTCTCAGAATGGCAATGTACTACCTCATCTTCATACACCATAGATCGTATTCGCCTTCTTGATGACGTGAATCCTCATTGAGGTGATGGAAGGTGGTGGAACGAATCAGTCGACATCTTTAGGTTTTAGGGTTTCTTCTTAGTCAGAGTTTCCACACAAGCTCTGATACCACTTGTTGGATCGATGTACTCTAACCAAACTAACTTAAATAGCTTGTTAAGGTTTAATAACCTCGGATAAATCCTAAGTTATTAACAGAGAAACACTGAGCAAACTCTATTAAGTATGCGGAATTTACTTAACAAAGCTAAGAAGAATAACTTTAACTATAAACGATTTTATTAATAACTCTAACTCTGCTTATTATGCAGATCTTTAACAACTCTAATAATATCAAACTTCTCTCTAAAACTCTAATAAAATCACGTACATCTTATACCAATCTAGGGGTCCTTTTATAGGCTCAAGGATACCCTTATCGGTTTACAAATTGTATCCTTGTACGTCAAGTAATCTAATATAGAATATTCTAGAATTACAAGACTTTCTATAAACGAATAAAATAGTTATTTGTTCTTGCGAGACTTTGACTTCAGTATGCGATGCTTTGACTTTATCATTTAGCGATGACTTTGATTATCCTTCAAACTTTCATATCCCAACATCAGACATCGATCCGATGTCACGGATCCCACGGTTCCCTCAAGGGAGGGATCCGGGTAGGCTAATCCTAGGGATCCGGCATCTGCAGATCAGAACCTACACAGAAATGATGCGCAGTTTATGCACACTAGTAAATCCAAAAATAAAGAATAGAAACAAGCATGTCATCACAAAACACTACTTATAAAAACATGATAAAAAGACAATATCCAAGTTAACATAAACCGAAAGAGATAACACATAATCATCCAAACACAAGATAAAGAAAAATAAGCATATTCCTATTGTCTCTTTCGTCAATCCTTTCTTTTCCTTTTTGACAGCTTAGTGAGGTTGTAAGTGAGGTTTTGAATCATGCCCCTCTATTGCTTAAATTCCGCGGTCTCGTTTGGAATGGTTGGAAGTTGTTTGTGGTATTCAAGGATTTCCAATTTGATGTTGGCTACGGGGTCGATGTCTTCCTCATCTTCATCTTCTTCTTCTCTGGCCGAGGAGTCCGAGAGAGCTTCAGGTTTCTCTCCATTAACCATGAACCGTTTGGAGCATTGTTTGGTAAGAGGTACCATGACGTGATCGGAAAGGTAATGATCATCGTTAATAGGAGATGGTTGCAATGTACCAACATACTTACAAAGTCGTGTTAGGAGCATACCATATGGAAGTACCATGTTGGAAGCTTTGAATACCCCATCCATTCTTCTTACTATGTAATAGGCAAGATTAAATGGCCTTTGGTGGGTAAGACAATAGATCATTTGCACAAGACATGCGTTTGGATGATCTTTGTTTCCAACTAGGCTAATGACATTTTACCTAAGGATTTCTTCCCATTTTCTAAACATGGGATGCATTTCAAAAAGTTCCATTTGAAAGGGATTACGGTGAATAAGCTTTTTGTTACGGTCGTAACGAGATTGGTCGGTCCTAACTTTGAAGATAGTATCTCTAATGGTTTCGGATCGTCGAGAGGAGTGTTATAGAGGCTTAGGATCAAGTGCAAGGTTTTGAGCGTTAATTGCCCAATCTTGAGAGTACATACAAATTCCTTCACAAGGAATGCGAAGAATTTGAGCAAAGGTGTTGAGAGGAAAATAAAGTTTTGTTTGTTGATGATGAAGGTGATTGAGATGCTATTGTCGGTGTTTCTAATGATCCTAAAGCTTTTGTAAAATTCAAAAATGAAGACGGGACAAATTTGCTCATCTATGTCAAGGAGACAATCAAAGTTGATCGTCCAGAAAACTTGACGAATGTCGGTATCTTCAAGGAAACATTCCTTGACTACACGACCTTCGTGGATAAGTCATTTTACAAGGCTTTTGAATATTTTACTGTCGGTTTTGGTCAATCCCTTTTTACGATAGTAGTGAGTAAGATAGTGGACGGTGTCATGATGATCTTGTTGAGTGGCTTTGGGCATGGTTGGTCCTAAAAATATAAATTTTCAATTAGGTAAAATTAGTTGGAATGGGTTTATGGTTTTGATTTGTATTAACAATGTTTTGAACACAAAGTGATTTTGTTAAAATCCCCCTTTTTATGATTAATTTGAAAAACCCTAATTGAGTTAATTGATTAGATATTAAGAAACCATAAACCCTAGGATGAGGATGATGAAAGTTAGAACAAGTTAATGTAATTACTTACAATGGTGTTCTAGGAGGGAATACTTGAAAGTATGGAAGCCAATGAGGATGAATTTTGTAGTTTGGTCGTTTTTGTGTTGTGTGAATAGAGGGAAAAACAATCGGTGGTGAATTTTTGAAAGCGTATAGCTGAGTTCAGTTCCACGGTTCCCCCGGATCCTTTATGTTTGGGATCCGAATAGTACAACTAGAGGGATCCGGCTACTGTGGACAGAAAGGAAGTTGTTTGGCATTATTTTTGTAGTAGGCTTATAAGTTAGCTTACTAAAAAATAGTTCGGAGGTATTATATGAAGATTGTTTTTGGATGACGGCTTTTGATGAATCACATATCGAAGGTTCATATGTGATGACGGCGTTAGTTTGACGAATCAAAAGGAGTATTATTCCCGATGATGAAAAAAGACGAAAAAGTGACGAAAGAGACTTCTAACGATGTTAGTGATTAATAAACAAAGAGAACTTATGAAAATAAATTGAACTCATGTAACTTATCTAATGAAAAGTAAAACATACCTCTAGGCTTCTTGGTTTGGTATAATACCAAAGATACTTCATGAGCTTTTAAAGTAATCCTTTGTACTTGGTGTACGTAAGTTGTGATTACTTTTTAGATCCTTCCTTGAATGTTGACTTCATTATTCTTTGAATGAAGATTATGGAGAGATTCTAGCATGAAGATTTCTTGGGAACAAAAGTTGTTAGAATCATCTATCAATGTCCAACAAAATGATTTAAAAAAAATGACAAAAAAAAAATCCTTCTTTGTAGTTTTCAAACATACACGGATTGTATCAAGTCTTTAAAGTACAACATACTTTAAGAAACTTGGTAACGAAGCTCTGATGCCAATTGTGGAAAACTAGAAGGGGGTTGAATAGTTTTGCCAATTTAAATCTTCCTTTTAAATATTTAGATCGACTTATGTCAATCTATTTGGTTGTTTATGTTGGACGTTGATAGATAGATATATAAACGTATAATGAAATATAAAGAGTAAGAAGCACATCACCACGACACAAGTATTTATAGTGGTTAGGCTACAAGGACACCTTCCTTGCCCTACTCCACTCCCCGAGTCACCTACTCGAGAGTTCGTAACCACTACACCAACTCCTTATGGCGGAGAAGCCTTCACAACGTCGCTTAACCTTTTTCCGGTACTAAGCTAAATACCGAGTTCAGTCACACCAAGGCGAACCACACCTAACACAACGTCGCCTACCCTTTCTACGGTGCTAGGCTAACCACCGAGTTCTTTCACACCTTAGGAGAACTAATCCTATCACAACGTCGCCTACCCTTTATTAGGTACTAGGCTAAACACCTAGTTCCATTACTATGGAGGAACTACTACCCTTCACGACACAACACCTAATCTCAAGGAGATCTACTCCTTGTTACAACACCATCAAGGATATCACCATCCTTGTAAATAAACAAATACTTATATGTATAACGATGCACCTCATAGATTATACGACCTAGGCATTCTTACCAAATGCTACTTGATTTGATTCTTCGGCATCCTTCACTAATGCCTTTGACACAACGCTTGGCACCCTTCACTAATGCCTTCATCTTGACACCTTTAGCATTCTTCACTAATGCTTAGACACGGATGATGAGCACCTTTCACTAATGCTTTCATCTTGACACTTTCGGCATTCTTCACTAATGCCTACAACCCAACATCTATGGAGAAAGGTAGAACTATCAACAAGAGAACCTTCGTTGTCTTGATGATGACGAAGCATGGCAACTCATGGACTTGAGCTTGCACGTCTTCAAGAAGTGGTGATCTCTCCTTTAAGAGCAACCTAGAAGATCACACAAAAACAAAAGACAAACTACATAGATCACTTGGATCTGAGGTTAGAGGGTTAGAATACTTGGGGTGAGTATGTGTGTAAAGTGATACATAGAAAGGAAGAAATGGCTCTCTATTTATAGAGAAAATTCTCATCGCTCCCCGGATCCCACGGATCCTTCCACTGGGATCCGCTAGCACAAAGCCGTGGATCCGTGGAACGCCCTCTTGCCCATGGGTATTTTTGGTTATGGGTCATGGGTCATGGGTTATGGGTTGATCCATGGTTTTCTTTCTAGATACAATGAACTTGGTTAAGTGGTATATATAAAACCATGGGTTATGGGTCAATACCATTTGCTAGTTTTTACCCATTTTAGTATTAACATGATTTTACCCATTTTTAGTATTTACATGTTTTTACCCATTTTAGTATACTTAGTTTAAGTATGTGCTAACCCAATATGTAAACATTAGTTGTTGTACATATATATCTAAATCATAAAATCACTCAAGCTTGTTTTAGTGTTTTATATGAAAACGTAAGTGTGTTAGGAAACTATTAACTCAAACTATTTACGTACTCTATTTGTTTCGTTAAAATGATTTTATGTTTGTTATCGACAAAACATTAGAAGATCGTAAAATATAAATAAACGTTTTTACGGTTTATTTGTATTAACAAAGGGCAAATCACTTGAAAATGTAGTCAACTTGTCACTTTTTATAGTTGCGTGTAGTTTTATTTTTTATTTTTTAAACATTCTATCACTAAACCTGCATCGTTAGTCCTTTCTATGTACCCGTTACCTACTAAGCATGCATCGTTAGTTTCTTAATCAACTTGCAGCTTAATTTCAAGACTATTCTTGTTTGATTGGGTTACGAAATTTATATGGGTGCAAGTTGTTAATTAACTTAAAGGATTTGAGAAATTTGTTCGAGGATGGAATGGGTTAGGATGATGTGAAGTGAAGATGATAACTAAATGTGGCATGATGCTATCTTAAAAACGGCTGGCCAATGTTTTTACGATAACATGATGCGACATGGACTTATCAAATTCATGGACTGTCAATTAGGTTGTCGAGCCTAGAATTATGACACGTGCACCGACCAACCTTATCTACCCCTTATCTAACGTTACCATGTCTTTCCTTGTAGAAATCATGCCTCCAAGAAGATCGAATCAAGTTAACTGAGGTGGTGCAGCCCAGAGGGGAGGAAGGACTGGTGGACGAGGATGTAGGGGAGGTGGTCGTGGCAATGTGAACAACGACAACAACGGCGCAAATCCCAACCTACCCATGATCATCTCTCAACAGCTACTGGACTTGCTTCCCACTATCATTGCTCGGGTAAGAGACCACATCAGCAATACCGGCAACAACGGTAGTAGGAACGACAATGTGGAGAATGACAACACCAATGAAAACGGCGGGAATGGAAGTAACAGCAACGGTGAAAAAGGGTGTTTGTACAAGGAATTTACAGCATGCAAACCAGTGGATTTTGATGGCAATGGAGGAGCGTTAGGGTACACTAGGTGGATTGAGAAAATGGAAGCGATAATTGACATAAGCGAGTGTGCAACTCACTATAAGGTAAAGTATGCTGCAAGCTCGTTGACATGAAAGGCTCTGATTTGGTGGAACATGCAAATCCAGGCCAGAGGAAGAGAAGCCGCCATGGGGATGAGTTGGGATGACTTTAAGGTGTTGCTAAAGGAGGAGTGTTGCCCAAACAATGAGATGTAGAAGCTAGAGCATGAGTTCTACAATCATGCTATGGTAGGTGCTGGTCATACGGCTTATACAGATCGATTCCATAAGCTTGCTAGGCTAGTACCTCATATGGTAACTCCTGAATCCAAGAGAATTGATATGTACATTTATGGTTTGGCCCTTGAGATTTCGCGGGATGGTGAAAGCGATTGAACCCCCTACTATTCAGAGTGTGATATTGAAATCTGCAACCTTAACAAACGAAATGGTCAGGAATGGGACGTTGACTAAGAGTGGTGATAAGAGAAAGGCCACGAGTGAGCTAAGTAAGCAAGGAGATGCAAAGGGTAATAATAAGAAAGGAAAGTGGGGAAAAGGATTTGTGGCAACTAGTGTTGTCAAGAAGGAGCATCATGGTTCTTACCCTAAGTGTGCCAAATGCAACTACCATCACCCAGAGGCTAAGCCATGCTAGGCGGTATGCTTTAACTGTAACCGACCTGGTCATATGGCAAAGGATTGTAGGTCAGTGATTAAGCAAGTGGCACCAGTGAATACTGTTAACCCAAGGGCTTGTTATGAATTTAGAAACTCGAATCATCTTTAGAATGCGTGTCCTAGGTTGAGTGGGGCACGGGGACCAGGGCAGAACAACCAGAATCAAGCCTTAGCAATTGGTGGAAACAATGTAAACCGTGGAAAAAATGGAAACCAAGCTCGTGTTCGGGTATTTGTGATAAATGCTAAGGAAGGACAACGGGACCCGAACATCGTGACGGGTATGTTCTCTTTAAATGACCACTATGCTACTATGCTATTTGATTCTGGTGCTGATTATAATTTTGCTTCCACTAAATTCATGCCCCTGTTGGATATGGAACCCGGTTGACTAGGCTTTAGTTATGAAATTGAAATTGCAAGTGGTCAAAGGGTAGAAACCAATAAGATCATTCGCGGGTGCAAACTAGAATTAGAAGGCTATACTTTTAACATCGACTTAATACCATTCAGACATGAAAGCTTCGACGTGATTGTGGGAATGGACTGGTTTTCCAAGAATACGTCTAAAATAGTGTGCCATGAGAAGATAGTCCGAATACCATTACCAAACAGTGAGTTACTTATGGTTTATGAAGAGCGACCTAAAGAAAAGGTAAAGCACCTCATGAGTATGAAGGTAGACGAGAAAAATTTAGAAGATACCTCAGTCGTCCAAAATTTCGCTGAGGTATTTCCCCACGACTTGTCCGGATTACCCCCTTCGCAAGAGGTTGAGTTTCACATAGACCTAATTCCTGGAGAAATGCCGGTTGCAAAGTCTCCTTACCGCTTGGCACCTACTGAGATGGAGGAGTTGTATAATCAACTCAAGGAACTCCAAGACAAAGGTTTCATTCAACCTAGTTCTTCGCCATGGGGAGCACCTGTGTTATTTATCAAGAAGAAGGATGGTTCATTCAGTATGTGCATTGACTACCGGGAACTGAAAAACTAACCATTAAGAACCGCTACCCTCTTCCTAGAATTGATGACTTATTCGACAAACTGCAAGGCTCACGATACTTCTCCAAGATAGATCTTTGTTCCGGCTACCATCAGCTATGAGTACACGAAAATGACATTTCGAAAATAGCGTTCAGAACTCGATACGGTCATTTCGAGTTTACGGTTATGCCTTTTGGGCTAACAAATGCGCCTGCGGTCTTCATGGACTTGATGAACCGAGTATGCAGACCATACCTAGATAAATTTGTGATGCGTGGGTTCGGGGTCGAGAAAAACTCCTTTTCTACGAGCAAAATTTTCAACCCTCTAGGCAGTGAACCTAATCGTTGTAGTGTAGTATGGGGTAAGCCTCGGGGATTGATTCCTCCCGAACTACCTTCTTTTATTTCTCCGTCACACGAGCCAACCGCTTGTGTACGGTCAACCGTAACAGATGATAAAAGGGCGACAGCCCGGGAGAGAATGCAAGTTTACCAAGGATTAAAATATCCTTGGATCGTTTATGTCCTGGTGAGGCGTGATATCCTGAATACAATGACTTGTGATTTGTTGAAAATAATATTAGTATAGGAAAAACAGGAATCTGATTGACTAACACTAGGAATGTGAATAGTAATAGCTCACACATTCGTCAATAAAAACGCATAATCGAAACCTAAAAATATTAAAGTATTTACAAACATACGTTTAAGTTTAAATAAACGTAAACGTATCGAATAAAACAAAACTTTCCCAAAGAGGGAATTTGCATGCCTTAGGGGCTTAAATGCAAATTAAATAAAATTAAAATATTTAACTATAATTTACAAATTTATATAAAAGTAAAGAAAATCTAAAGAAAACTAAAACATATACATGTATGTAATAATTACACAAATGAAACAAAATAAAACAGGAAAAGGATAATAATTGATTATACTAAGGAAATTAAAACATATCAAAATTTTGAAGTCATTTTAATTCTATATTTACAATTGTTTAACGATTAAAATCTAAAAACATACGTTTACTGAATTTTATGTAAACGTACAAAATAAAAACGTGAATTCAGTCCAATACAACTCCCACAAATGTGAAAATTATATTTTTAGAATTCTAAAAAGATAAGAAAATTATTAGAAAATTAAAATAAATTTTTACACTATTAAATTAATTAATATAAATTAAAAAATGAATTAAATGTATATAATAATGAATTAAATAATAAGAAAATCTAAAATTAACTTAAATAAATGAAAATAAAGAATCTGAAAAATCTAAAATATCATAAAATAATTTAAGAAACTGAAAATGTATTTTATACATAATTATTCTATTTATTAATTATTTACTATTATTCTAATTACTAGTACTATTTATTAATTATTAAAAATAAATGGATAAAGAAAAATCTGAAACTTAAGAAATGTTACTACTATAAGAAATAAAATGTGCAAAGGATAACTGAGAAGTGAGCTAGCCTAGGTGGGTTATGCAGTGAACTTGTCACCAATGGAACCTAGGTTCGAATCTAACACACAACCTTTTTGCACTTTATTTTATTTTTGATTTTTCTTTTTACAAAACTACTTATTAAGCTAAAATATATAACTTTAACAAAGCTAACTTTTTCAAAATTTGGAAATAAGCTCTTTGGCAGCTTATTTCCATAAAAGTTGGCCAAATAAGCTCAAACTCCTAAATAGAAGCTAGCACTTATGGTTAAAGGGTCTTTTTGGTTTTTTCTCTCTTTATAAAACTAAATATAAACAGATAATATACATATAAGATGAAAATAAAACTTATAAAACCTACAAATAAGCCAAACGTGGGCTTATTACCCACACAGTTGAGCTTTTGGGCTCTAAGTGGAGGAATAAGCTTGGAATAAACTTGAAAAAGCTATAAAGGGTGAAACAAAAGTATGTGTATATATGTACAGGTATAATAGGTGTATATGAACAAAAATAAGCATTGAGAAGTGCTTATAAGCATGAGCTTATGGTTTAGTCAGTTTAGCCTTTTTGGGCTAAACTTGGATGGAATTGAGGCCTCTAAAGCCTGTAATAAGCTCCATACTAAAATGTAAAGTATAAAATGTATTTGTGCAAGTATAATATATAAGAATATACTAGCTTATGCACTGGAATTGACTTATAAGCTCAAAATTAGCAAATAAGCAATTCCCTGAGTACACAGATCCAAACACCCCCTGCAACTAATTAGAGTGGCCATTTAAGCTTAGGAAATAAGCTGAAAATGCCAAACTAAGAATTGGAGTAGCAAGCTGAGGTGGTTGGCTTTCCAAAAAGCCAAAGCTCATCAAGTGGGACCCACTGATGAGCTTTTGAGAGGCTTATGAAAAAGCTTCCATCCCCTGAGTACAATGGTATAGGCCTAAGTGTAAAGGAAATGGGACAAACAAAAAGCATGTTGCAGCCCTAGTAAATGAGCTACAAGCTAGAAATTAAGCACTGGACTTTGTTTACTGGTGGATAAGCTCCAAAAGGAACCAATTCACACAAGCTAAGTCCAACTGATAAGCTTTTTGTGAGCTTATGAAGTTTGGTGATTATGGGTTAAGCATACTGAGGACTCAGAATGCTTTTCATGGTGGTGATAAGTTAAAGCTACTTGCAGCCTGTGTAAATAAGCTACAAGGTGAGATTAAAGTGCAAAACCATAAAGTCGGGTTGTTAGGCTTCCTAAAAGCCAAGCCACACAGCTTGTGATCACTAATGAGCTTGGTGTGAGCTTGTGGAATGGTGTAATACCGATTGCTCGGGGTATGTTGTGAGTGGGCAAACAACAATCTCACACAACTTATCTAATAAGCTCATGAGAGCTCAACCAACACCGAGACATTGAGTATGACCGGATAGCCTCATAAGAAACTAAAAATCACAAGCTCAAGCTTAGTGGGAACTTTCCATGAGTGGGAAAACAACTCCACCTCCACCGCTTGCTTCAAAGGAAGGAGTAAGATGGAACAAAAGGTTGGAATGATAAAGCTATGTAAATAAGTCAAAATGTAAAACAAGCATTATCATAATAAAAAGGCCACGCAACACAAAGAAACCAAATACACAAGCTATGGCCAAGTAATGAAGCTTATGCAAGCTTATCAACTTGACACCTAAACCTGTGCACAGGGCAAAACTGGGCACAATTAAGCTAGAAAATAAGCTAGTAAACATGACATATCAAGATAAACAAAAATACAATAAGCTAGATTAGCAACACATCTAAAACATACTAAAAGCACAGAACATGAAATTAAATAACAAAAGCACAATAAAATTACTAAGTTTATTCAAAAACGACTTAAATGAAAATTTGACTTTTACAAGAACATCAAACTTTGACTAATATGAAATTATAACTAATCCTACTGACTAAATATGGAATATTAAACATAAATGACATGAAATTATGAAAGATTAACAACTTGTAAACAGGTATGCAAGGTTATTAGTGTCACACCCCAATTTACTGCTTTTGCGGTGAATGGAATTCACGGGATTGATCATCATAGCATCACAATCACAGTTATATTGAACGACCTAAAGTGTCGTTTGGAAAACACATCGTTTGATTTAATAAAACAATCAGAGTTTACAAAGTGTAGGTCCCAAATGAAAAATCAACTTGTGCGGAAATAAATTTGTTACAATTCAAACGATGTTTTAAAGTTCATAAAACCCAAAGGAGACGCGTCGTCACCGTGACTCTATGATATGTCCACATGCATGCCATGAAGTGAATGCCTTAGATACCTGAGATAAAACATGCTAAAAAGTGTCAACACAAAGGTTGAGTGAGTCCATAGAGTTTGTGTTGAAATGTAAAGCCTTTCAAAATCGTTTATGCAAAGAAAGGCATTGTAAATCCACCCGTTCAAGTTCCGCCCATACAAAACTTGCAACCTGTGTGTTCACAACCCACCGCCAAAATATGTGTAGTTTATGCTCAAACACATGATGTCAAATGAATTCACAATAGTACCTAACTCGACGTAGAACAATAGCACTTAATCAATAGGACTAGACTCAATGTATCGATAGTCAACCGATTTAGAACATTATCTGACGTAGAACTCGTAGCACATAATCAATAGTACATGACTCAATGTATCGAGAGTCAAGCGATATAGTACTTTATTCGACGATAACTATAGCACGCAAACAAGAACAATTGATATAGTACAACATTTTATTTTGAAACAATGGTGATCATGATAGAATTTAGCCTTAAAAATCTAAAGTACTTGTGAAAATATTTAAGCATGTATCTCCCCCAAAATAGTTCCAAACAATTGAAAATGGGGCTATGAAAACTCACTTGATAAATTGGTATGATGACAAGAGTGAGTACACTGAGATGTAGCGTGATGCTTTAACCTTGACCTATTACGAATGATATGATATGTAATGAGTTATGATGTAATGTTATGCATGCATTTCGTATGTTATTTATACCATTCGCGAGTTTTGAAAATAATACTTATCGTCGAAAAATACTCTTTTGACGTCTTGACCACTCTTAAATTACTTTACAAGTATTTACGTCAAAATGTCATCCTACAATAGTTTCGTAATGATTTATTGTGAAATTTTAACTTTCCGTCGTAAAATCATGTCGTCGGAATTTTCATGAAAGTGACAAAAATGGCTTCGAAAAGCTAGTTGTAAAATGGTGTACGTCGAACGTTAGAAAACGAACTCAACGGTTTTGGAAAGCTTGTATCAAAATCTAGAAGTTTTAGTACAGGAGTTTTCGTCATAGAGGTCTCGAACATAAAGATAATAGAGGTTAAATATGGTGATTTTGTCCAAATGTTGTGTAAAAAGTGAGTTTCGGCAAAGTTTAAGCAACCGTAAATAATTTATTACAACTCCGCTATACAAACGGTTGGTCGTTTTGAAAAATATGCTTGGTGATATCGATTTTATTAGAAGACATCTCGTTACAAAAAGTTCTACATCATCGTTAAAAATAGCCTTCAACATGGTCGTTTTGTTTACCGTAACACTTGTCTCGTAAAAATAATATAGTTTTTCTAAAAATAATAGTTACGGCAATTTATGAAAACGTGTATATTTTAGTCGTTATAAATCTGTTTTCTACGTATTATACGTCCTTAGCTTCGTATCAAAGTATACTAATATATTTTTGACAAGTCGAAATAATTTATAAAGCTTAGGACTCGTTTTTGACTCGTACAAAACAAAAACACCTTGCTGAAATTTTCAGAAATTATATATTTCGTCGTCAAACTTGAAAAATTCATAACTTCTTCGTTATAACTCCGTTTTAATCCGTTCAAGCGGCCACGGATTTGTTTTAAAGTATATTCTCTAATTATCTAGGCCAAAAACTCATGTCTACTGTCGGATTTTCCAGAAATGCAAAACAAGATCAGACCACTTTTAATACTTGTCGAAAATAGTTTTTCTCGTACTAAACCTATTCCAATCCCTTCAAATCAACTCCAAAGCTATTCTAATCCTACCATACACCTTCTTAGGGTGTCATGGGTTCCTAAACATCATCAAGACCAATAAATAACAAGGGATAAATTATAGGATGACTTCTATGTATAAAACTCTAAAAATCAATGTAAAAATGGTATAAATAACAATAAGTCTTGCATGTTTGCTTAGAAAATGAAGAAATAAATATGAAATGAAAGTGAAAGATGTAGAATGAAAGTGATATGCTTACAAGCTACTATGATGAGGTGATTAGAACAAGGATTAACCTAAACACCCTAGGTTTTTATTTCAAAACCTTTAATAAGAGTGTAATCTAGATTGTTTAAACTTGAACTTGAAAATTTTGAGGATCCCTTCTTAACACCTTTAGATGGCCGGTTATGGAGGAAGAACAAAGAGAAAGAAAACTTTTTACTAACTTATGAATTATTGGTGAAGAATGAATGTGGTGAATGAAGTTTGAGTGTATATCTATACTATCAAAGAAAAATACCAACTTCATTAATTACAACCCCCCCTTGGTCGGCCAAGGGGGGAGGTATTTACCAAAATATCTTTTTTTTTTTTATATATTATGTATAAACTTGTGTAAAAATGTAGTTAAGGTAATAATAACTTGTAAAGTTTGTATATACATTGGTGTATTTAAGGTAGTTTTAGGTAAAAGTAATTTTTAATAGATCAAAATAAAATATAATGAGATCATAAAAATTGTAAAAATACATTCCTTGTAAAATTTGAGTGATACAATAATTATCGTGTAGTTTTTAAGAAAAGCGTCGTAATAATATAAATTTAACGATTTGTATACAAAATAAATTTAAAACACTAGGTAAACTCAAAATATAGTTTTTATAAACTAAATGTAAGTATAAAATATATCGGAATCATTTTTGGAAGTATCGGATTAATGTTCAAAATAATAACTCACGCGATAACGTTTATTTAATATAAAATTTACGCGTTTAATGTGAAATGCAAAGTCATGAATGAACTAACATGATGCAAATGATGTTAATGAAATGTAGACTAAACTTAGTCCATATGAAATGTTCGTGATGATATGATCATGAATTCGCCGCTAAACCATTAAGGTTACGCGAATTTGGAATACGCAAACCTAGTTTACGATAAATGTTGAAATGGTGAGGCATGAATTGTTTTGAGAAATGACCTGAAAGTACGGGTTGTCACATTCGCCCATCCAAAAAGGAATTCAGTCCCTGAATTCAGTTCGTGTTGGTCTA
This sequence comes from Chrysanthemum lavandulifolium, assembly GCA_022545495.1. Lineage (NCBI taxonomy): Eukaryota > Viridiplantae > Streptophyta > Magnoliopsida > Asterales > Asteraceae > Chrysanthemum > Chrysanthemum lavandulifolium. The sequence goes on along the minus strand of CM040241.1, from coordinate 77,343,520 downwards.
TCGAATTTTTGAGTTTGTGATGAATAACGAGGAGAGAAGACATGGAGAAGTGTCGTTACGGTTATCGATGATTGAGAGTGTCTAAAACATCATAGTAAGGAAAATATCGGATGAATCTCTCAAAAGTAACACTTTGACTTGGAATGTGTGAAGATTTTGTTTACACTAAGATTTATAAATAACTGCTCCCAACATAACATGATCCCTCCAGAATTAGACATAGTTAGCTAGGCTATGTATAATTAAGGAACGATGATGTGACGTTCGGTTTAGTTGTTATAACTCTCGATGTTTACAACGATTTAATCTGTGTCGTTAACATGATAGTTAAAGTAAAAGGAATTAAAATTCTCGTGAGTAATAACGAATCGGAAAGAAAATAAAGTACGATAGATGAGAATATTTTTTTTTACAACGAGTGGTTTATCAAAAGTAGTACATCTTAAGTTATAAAGATTCGGATACGATGGAAAACATAAACTTAGTACGACCTAGTACATAAGGAGAAATAAGACTGTTAGTTTCCGAATTTCTTCCGTCTTCTGCGTTGTTGTGACCATGACGAGCTTCTCCTCCTTGTAACATGTATGCATTCCCATGAGCACCTTCGACTTGTTGACCTTTGTTTTGAGGACATTGATTCCGATAGTGTCCTTGCTCCCACATCCGAAGCACGTGACTATGGCCTTGCCCTGCAGTCCTTAGCAAGGTGTCCTACTTTGTGACAACTAAAGCATATACCACATGGACCATTATGATGTAGCGTGCATTGGTGGCATCGCGGTAAGTTTCTGCATAAGCTCTTCCCTTTGTTGGTGCAGCAACATAGACCCCGGCGACTTCTTGTCTTCTATTCATTGTCGATGATGGTTAGTGTTACGGTTTTGGTTGTTGTTATTGTAACCTCCTTGGTCATTTTCCCATTTTCTTTTGTTGTTGTTGATTTGGTTATCGTCGTTGTTGTTGTTGTTTTGGTTATTGTGGTAGTTGGTGCGGTTGTTGGTATTGTTGTTACGGTTGATGTTGGTGATGTTGTCCTCTTTACTACTTGTGCCATGAGCTTTTGAGACAATCGAATAGATTCCTCAATCGTTTGCGGATCAAAGGAAGTCACATCACCTTGAATATTCTCGGAAGTCCTTCAATGAAAGCCTCCAGAGCTTCTCATTATCCGAAACCATAGATGGGCATAACACGGCCAATTCTTGAAACCTTCGAATGTAAGTATCAATGTCATACCCAATAGTTACCAACTCATAGAATTCGGTCTCCAACTTCTTCACCTCCGTCGCGGACAAAACTTCTTTGTTACCAAACCTTTAAATTGCTCCCAAGTGAGCTTGAAAGCATTTTCCATTCCCATCGGTTGAGCATAAGAGTTCCACCACGACAACGCTCCATCAAGTAGTGTACTCGTAGCAAACTTGACCTTGCTATCATCCGGCAATTACATAACAAAACACGGACTCCAATTTCTCGAACCATCTAACCATGGCGGTGGCTCCTTCGGTACCTCTAAACTTGTGGGATCTCCACTTTGAAATTCTTTTACGAACGACTTTTAACTCCGGATCCTCCTGCATTTCTGCGGCGGAAGAAGCCTAGCGGCTTGACTTCCCTCGCAATTCTAGCGGCTTGGCGAGTCATGGCCTCAAGGCGAAGCAGCAGCAGCCATCGTTTCCCTTTCAATCCTTAGAGCATCGGCTATGCTATCTCTTACCAACTTTTGAATAGCCGCTTGTGTTAATTCGGGTGTAGCTTTCTTCGGCGCCATATCTTCTTCAAAATAAGAGGAAAGGGTGAGACGTAACAAAGTCCTTTGTTAATAATAAGCGCTCTAAAGAGATGTGATAAGAAATGATAAGTTTGAGGTTATCTTTTTTTTAAAAAAAAAATGAATGATGGATTCCAAGAAGATGGGTTATGAGATGTCGTAAGTGCTTCAAATGTATAATGGTTTAGTGACTTAATGTGTGAATAACATGTAGCTCAACATGTTAGTGGTGATATAAAGGAATGAGAGTGACTTTGCCCTACTTAAAGGTTTATCTCGGCATTCGACGTTATCGGTGATGAATCAGTCGATATAAAAATTGTGATAGGGAATGACAAGGAATTCTCCACATTAGAGTATGAGGAAATGATAATGGGATGAGTATTTAAGGGCATCCATGTGACAATCGATGTGAAACGAAAGTAAATAACTCGAAAAATGTACGTATAAACCTCATGTAAAGTGAACATGCACTTATGATGAAATGATGAGATGCTATGATGATGTAGTTATAGTCTAGGGTCAATGATGCAACCTAGTTCTCTATAATCAAGCTCGATGCCAATCATCACACCCCAATTTACTGCTTTGCGTGAATGGAATTCACGGGATTGATCGTCATAGCATCACAATCACATTATATTGAGCGACCTAAAGTGTCGTTTGGAAAACACATCGTTTGATTTAATAAAACAATCAGAGTTTACAAAGTGTAGGTCCCAAATGAAAAATCAACTTGTGCGGAAATAAATTTGTTACAATTCAAACGATGTTTTAAAGTTCATAAAACCCAAAGGAGACGCGTCGTCACCGCGACTCTATGATATGTCCACATGCATGCCATGAAGTGAATGCCTTAGATACCTGAGATAAAACATGCTAAAAAGTGTCAACACAAAGGTTGAGTGAGTTCATAGAGTTTGTGTTGAAATGTAAAGCCTTTCAAAATCGTTTATGCAGCAAAGGCATTGTAAATCCACCCAGTTCCAAGTTCCGCCCATACAAAACTTGCAACCTGTGTGTTCACAACCCACTGCCAAAATATGTGTAGTTTATGCTCAAACACATGATGTCAAATGAATTCACAATAGTACCTAACTCGACGTAGAACAATAGCACTTAATCAATAGGACTAGACTCAATGTATCAGTAGTCAACTGATTTAGAACATTATCTGACGAGAACTCAGAGCACATAATCAATAGTACATGACTCAATGTATCAGTAGTCAACTGATATAGTACTTTATTCGACGTATAACTATAGCACGCAAACAAGAACAATTGATATAGTACAACATTTTATTTTGAAACAATGGTGATCATGATAGAATTTAGCCTTAAAAATCTAAAGTACTTGTGAAAAATATTTAAGCATGTATCTCCCCCAAAATAGTTCCAAACAATTGAAAATGGGGCTATGAAAACTCACTTGATAAATTGGTATGATGACAAGAGTGAGTACACTGAGATGTAGCGTGATGCTTTAACCTTGACCTATTACGAATGATATGATATGTAATGAGTTATGATGTAATGTTATGCATGCATTTCGTATGTTATTTATACCATTCGCGAGTTTTGAAAATAATACTTATCGTCGAAAAATACTCTTTTGACGTCTTGACCACTCTTAAATTACTTTACAAGTATTTACGTCAAAATGTCATCCTACAATAGTTTCGTAATGATTTATTGTGAAATTTTAACTTTCGTCAGTAAAATCATGTCGTCGGAATTTTCATGAAAGTGACAAAATGGCTTGAAAAGCTAGTTGTAAAATGGTGTCGTCGAGCGTTAGAAAACGAACTCAACGGTTTTGGAAAGCTTGTATCAAAATCTAGAAGTTTTAGTACAGGAGTTTTCGTCATAGAGGTCTCGAACATAAAGATAATAGAGGTTAAATATGGTGATTTTGTCCAAATGTTGTGTAAAAAGTGAGTTTCGCAAAGTTTAAGCAACCAGTAATAATTTATTACAACTCCGCTATACAAACGGTTGGTCGTTTTGAAAAATATGCTTGGTGATATCGATTTTATTAGAAGACATCTCGTTACAAAAAGTTCTACATCATCGTTAAAAATAGCCTTCAACATGGTCGTTTTGTTTACCGTAACACTTGTCTCGTAAAAAAATAATATAGTTTTTCTAAAATAATAGTTACGGCAATTTATGAAAACGTGTATATTTTAGTCGTTATAAATCTGTTTTCTACGTATTATACGTCCTTAGCTTCGTATCAAAGTATACTAATATATTTTTGACAAGTCGAAATAATTTATAAAGCTTAGGACTCGTTTTGACTCGTACAAAACAAAAACACCTTCTTGAAATTTTCGAAATTATATATTTCGTCGTCAAACTTGAAAAATTCATAACTTCTTCGTTATAACTCCGTTTTAATCCGTTCAAGCGCCACGGATTCGTTTTAAAGTATATTTTCTAATTATCTAGGCCAAAACTCATGTCTACTGTCGGATTTTCCAGAAATGCAAAACAAGATCAGACCACTTTTAATACTTGTCGAAAATAGTTTTCTCGTACTAAACCTATTCCAATCCTTCAAATCAACTCCAAAGCTATTCTAATCCTACCATACACCTTCTTAGGGTGTCATGGGTTCCTAAACATCATCAAGACCAATAAATAACAAGGGATAAATTATAGGATGACTTCTATGTATAAAACTCTAAAAATCAATGTAAAATGGTATAAATAACAATAAGTCTTGCATGTTTGCTTAGAAAATGAAGAAATAAATATGAAATGAAAGTGAAAGATGTAGAATGAAAGTGATATGCTTACAAGCTACTATGATGAGGTGATTAGAACAAGGATTAACCTAAACACCCTAGGTTTTATTTCAAAACCTTTAATAAGAGTGTAATCTAGATTGTTTAAACTTGAACTTGAAAATTTTGAGGATCCCTTCTTAACACCTTTAGATGGCCGGTTATGGAGGAAGAACAAAGAGAAAGAAAACTTTTTACTAACTTATGAATTATTGGTGAAGAATGAATGTGGTGAATGAAGTTTGAGTGTATATCTATACTATCAAAGAAAAATACCAACTTCATTAATTACAACCCCCCCTTGGTCGGCCAAGGGGGGAGGTATTTACCAAAATATCTTTTTTTTTTTTATATATTATGTATAAACTTGTGTAAAAATGTAGTTAAGGTAATAATAACTTGTAAAGTTTGTATATACATTGGTGTATTTAAGGTAGGTTTAGGTAAAAGTAATTTTTAATAGATCAAAATAAAGTATAATGAGATCATAAAAATTGTAAAAATACATTCCTTGTAAAATTTGAGTGATACAATAATTATCGTGTAGTTTTTTTTAAGAAAAGCGTCGTAATAATATAAATTTAACGATTTGTATACAAAATAAATTTAAAACACTAGGTAAACTCAAAATATAGTTTTTATAAACTAAATGTAAGTATAAAATATATCGGAATCATTTTTGGAAGTATCGGATTAATGTTCAAAATAATAACTCACGCGATAACGTTTATTTAATATAAAATTTACGCGTTTAATGTGAAATGCAAAGTCATGAATGAACTAACATGATGCAAATGATGTTAATGAAATGTAGACTAAACTTAGTCCATATGAAATGTTCGTGATGATATGATCATGAATTCGCCGCTAAACCATTAAGGTTACGCGAATTTGGAATACGCAAACCTAGTTTACGATAAATGTTGAAATGGTGAGGCATGAATTGTTTTGAGAAATGACCTGAAAGTACGGGTTGTCACAATTAGACATGACAATCTCACAATACTCATAATAGAGGATCAAAGTGTCAATTTTGACCTTTATCATGCTATACCACTTAACTGAAACTATCAATGAGTTACTTAGACCATGTTGAGTCTACATAAAACAAGAACAACACCCTTCATATCCTATAACTCAGATCAGTCATCACATCCAAACAACCCTTAAATGAACATAAATTGAACTATTCAAAGCAAATCACTGTGTAAACCCAATCTTTACAATCCAGAGAATCCAAAGTGTCAAAATGGATCTTATTCAGCATACACAAGTAGTCACACAAGTTTATGCCTATGATTATCAAAAAATCAAGTTTATGACAGTGAAAATACAATATTCAAGCACAATCGATTCCAAAACATAAACAACCTATATTAAGCTATAATTACATTACATAACAACAAATAAACACATAAACACGAGAATTACCACAGAATAAAGACTAAAACTAAGAAATGCGAAATTGAGAAAAATAGCTTACATGGTGATATGAGCTGAGACTTTGGAACCAATTATCAAAACCAATACCTATAGCCTCCCCTGAGGCACTAATACCATGGCAATCCATTATGAACCATGCTCCAAGCTGTATCACCCAAGAACACACTCTTTTTTATTTATTTTCTATTTTCTCTATTTTTTATGATTTTCTAATATAAAATGATTATTGCTGTTTATATGTATCTAAAAGCTCATTTGGCTTTGTCAGGAGCCTAAGTGTGCTTAACTGAGTCCATATAATCAACTATGATCAAACAGATATGAAAAGGGCTTTGAAATTAAAAGGACTTAAGATAGAACATGAAATTTAAAGAGATTGCATTAAACTGAAATCAATTGGTTCCATTACACTATTGAAAGTTTAAAATAACAATTACACTAAGAAAACATTAAAGATTTACTCTACGAAAGCAAGTTTAAATTTAAATTACACTAGTGACAATTGGCTAACCCAAGAGTAGTTGTTCCTCTGCTTTTCTTCCTCTTTTATAGTCTCAGCACCCTTGGTGATCACTCAAAAGTCCTCTCTTTCAATCTGAGCCCTTGAAATCAACCAACTCATCTTATCCGTCCAAGTGGATTTTGGCGCCAAAAATGTCTTTGAGCAGGTTTGATCAATAAATGGAGTGGGTTTGAGTTAGTTTAAGATTTTTGGTGTTAGTGGAGGTGGAGGGGACAAGGGAAGGTGAAGGTGAGGAGGGGGCATGGGTGGTGTTGAGTGTTGCAGAGGTTCGGTGAAGGAGAAGAAAAACGCGCCAAGGGTGCTTTGTTTGACCAAATGGGTTGACCGGGTATATAAATAAGGTAAACGGGTTGGATTGGTGGACCGGGTAGGAGTTAAAGGGTGTTGGGCTTTGGATTGGATTAGGGCTTGATAATAATAAGGGTCCGGTTTGGTTAAGCTTAGTACACAAGGACCAAAAATGTAATTCGACCAAACTTCAAGGACTGATCATAACACTTTTCCAAACTTATCATAAGGACCAAACTTGACAAACTTTGATAGTACAAGGATAACTTTTGCATAAAATTCCATTTTTAGAAATCCAAGGACTATTTTTGCAAATTTTTCAAAGTTTAGGGACCTTTCTTGCCATTTGACCAAAGAATCATTCAAGGACCATTTTTAAAAACTTAGAATATTTCAGGGACCTTGAATGACAAAACTTCACATTTTGAATTCAGTGGACTAGATTTGACAACTTTTAAAACTTGGGGACTAAAGCGCCAATTTTGCAAACTTGATACGTTTTCATCGATTTTGATATTTTGCATTTAAAACACATAAAACACAGATTTGTGATATTTTCATCATTTTGATGCATTTTGAGTGTTTTCGGATGTTTTGTAGTCTAGACAAGATAAAAATGATGAGTATTTAGACACTCATCAATCCCCACACCGAGATATTTCTAGTCCCTAGCAATGATTTAGCTCTTTAATGGATTTTAAAAACTCTTTACCAAAAGCCATCACTCGGAGTAGCCAAATGTTTCGATTCAAGTAAGAACTATGGTACACTGATAACCATTTGATTTATTGGCAAATCATAAACCATATAACGGATTTGACGTGTCTTTACCAGAAGCCGTTTGCTCTGGACTAGCCAACTCTTAGATAAATTATCAATATTATCTTTGGTGAGCTGATTACCAATTATGGTTTTTCCACTGCCTTTACCACAAGCCATAAACTTGCGGGCTAGCCAACTCTTCACTTTTTAGGATATGGTGAGTTGAGAACCATACAATTTTGGGCAAATTGCAAGCCATATAAACGGATTTGAGAAATCTTTACCAAGAGCCGTTTGCTCCTGGATTAGCCAATCCTTTTGTGTGTTAGACATGGTGGACTGATTACCATTTGTTGTATTTAGTGCAAAACACTAATACCAAATGAAAAAATTTTAAAATTTTGGTCATTTTTGGGGAAAAGGGCATACAAGGGTATAAAAGTGATCAAATTCGCCAGAATTCCCCCCCACACTTAGAAATGAATATTGTCCTCAATATTCAAAGTCAAGCGGGGTAATACAACAATTATTTTATTTTTCTGTATTTACAATTTTTTATTTCATTTTCAAAATATATACAACATGTGGGGCACACCCCCACACTTAGGTGGTAGAAAGGGGAAAAAGACAGAAATATGGGTGAAAACCCATATTGTATGGCTTGTTTTTGATAACCAAGTCACTAGCTTGACTTGACCCCAATTAAATTGTTCATGGGAAGTGGGTGGGATTGCCACTCAAAGATTTGGTGAGAAATTGGAGTGGGATTGCCACTCATGAATTATAAATATATAAGGTAAGGGGATTTTTTTTTTTTTTTTTTTTTTTTTTTTTTGTATTTTATAATGTAAGCGAAAAGGAAAATATTTTGTATTTTAGATTTATATATATATATTCGAAGAAAGAAAATTCCTAACAACCGCCTCGAAAGGGAATCTGGTCGACAAAGCTCAAGAATCAGAAATGACCAACAACCAAATGTTGTAATCGAGGACTCATCAAACGGGCAAGTTGTGTGCAAAGGAAAAATGTTTTTGTATTTTATATTGTGTATTGAAAAGAAATATGATACAAGATAAGTAATCACTACCTCCTGTGCTTGTGTCGGGTTTACCACGCTAGCTAATCACTTGTGAATGATTAACTGTAATAAATATGTCCTGACAGCCCGGTAGTTGAATGATAAGGTTTAATATACAAACAAGGATAGGTATTTCAACAAAATACAAAAAAAAAAAAACAAGTCATAATACGTAGCACAGCCTCCCCGGCAGCGGCGCCAAAATTTGATTCGTTCCAAACTAACTAACTTTATTTCCCAGCCGCTTGTGAATGGCTGATACTAAAAGTCAGACAGCCTGGAAGAGGAATGCAAGTTTACCAAGGATTAAAATATCCTTGGATCGTTTATGTCCTGGTGAGGCGTGATATCCTGAATACAATGACTTGTGATTTGTTGAAAATAATATTAGTATAGGAAAACAGGAATCTGATTGACTAACACTAGGAATGTGAATAGTAATAGCTCTGTCACAGCTACGTCAATAAAAACGTACAATCAGAAACCTAAAAATATTAAAGTATTTACAAACATACGTTTAAGTTTAAATAAACGTAAACGTAACGAATAAAACAAAACTTTCCCAAAGAGGGAATTTGCATGCCTTAGGGGCTTAAATGCAAATTAAATAAAATTAAAATATTTAACTATAATTTACAAATTTATATAAAAGTAAAGAAAATCTAAAGAAAACTAAACCATATACATGTATGTAATAATTACACAAATGAAACAAAATAAAACAGGAAAAGGATAATAATTGATTATACTAAGGAAATTAAAACATATCAAAATTTTGAAGTCATTTTAATTCTATATTTACAATTGTTTAACGATTAAAATCTAAAACATACGTTCTTGAATTTTATGTAAACGCACAAAATAAAAACGTGAATTCAGTCAATACAACTCCACAAATGTGAAAATTATATTTTAGAATTCTAAAAGATAAGAAAATTATTAGAAAATTAAAATAAATTTTTACACTATTAAATTAATTAATATAAATTAAAAAATGAATTAAATGTATATAATAATGAATTAAATAATAAGAAAATCTAAAATTAACTTAAATAAATGAAAATAAAGAATCTGAAAAATCTAAAATATCATAAAATAATTTAAGAAACTGAAAATGTATTTTATACATAATTATTCTATTTATTAATTATTTACTATTATTCTAATTACTAGTACTATTTATTAATTATTAAAATAAATGGATAAAGAAAATCGAAACTTAAGAAATGTTACTACTATAAGAAATAAAATGTGCAAAGGATAACCGAGAAGTGAGCTAGCCTAGGTGGGTTATGCGGTGAACTTGTCACCAATGGAACCTAGGTTCGAATCTAACACACAACCTTTTTGCACTTTATTTTATTTTTGATTTTTCTTTTTACAAAACTACTTATTAAGCTAAAATATATAACTTTAACAAAGCTAACTTTTTCAAAACTTGGAAATAAGCTCTTTGGCAGCTTATTTCCATAAAAGTTGGCCAAATAAGCTCAAACTCCTAAATAGAAGCTAGCACTTATGGTTAAAGGGTCTTTTTGGTTTTTCTCTCTTTATAAAACTAAATATAAACAGATAATATACATATAAGATGAAAATAAAACTTATAAAACCTACAAATAAGCCAAACGTGGGCTTATTACCCACACAGTTGAGCTTTTGGGCTCTAAGTGGAGGAATAAGCTTGGAATAAACTTGAAAAAGCTATAAAGGGTGAAACAAAATTATGTGTATATATGTACAGGTATAATAGGTGTATATGAACAAAAATAAGCATTGAGAAGTGCTTATAAGCATGAGCTTATGGTTTAGTCAGTTTAGCCTTTTTGGGCTAAACTTGGATGGAATTGAGGCCTCTAAAGCCTGTAATAAGCTCCATACTAAAAAGTAAAGTATAAAATGTATTTGTGCAAGTATAATATATAAGAATATACTAGCTTATGCAATCGGAATTGACTTATAAGCTCAAAATAAGCAAATAAGCAATTCCACGAGTACACGATCCAAACACCCCTATGCAACTAATTAGAGTGGCCATTTAAGCTTAGGAAATAAGTGAAAATGCCAAACAAAGAATCGAGTAGCAAGCTGAGGTGGTTGGCTTTCCAAAAAGCCAAAGCTCATCAAGTGGGACCCACTGATGAGCTTTTGAGAGGCTTATGAAAAAGCTTCCATCCCCTGAGTACAATGGTATAGGCCTAAGTGTAAATTAAATGGGACAAACAAAAAGCATGTTGCAGCCCTAGTAAATGAGCTACAAGCTAGAAATTAAGCACTGGACTTTGTTTACTGGTGGATAAGCTCCAAAAGGAACCAATTCACACAAGCTAAGTCCAACGATAAGCTTTTGTGAGCTTATGAAGTTTGGTGATTATGGGTTAAGCATCACGAGGACTCGAATGCTTTTCATGGTGGTGATAAGTTAAAGCTACTTGCGACTGTGTAAATAAGCTACAAGGTGAGATTAAAGTGCAAAACCATAAAGTCGGGTTGTTAGGCTTCCTAAAAGCCAAGCCACACAGCTTGTGATCACTAATGAGCTTGGTGTGAGCTTGTGGAAATGGTGTAATATCCTGATTGCTCAGGGTATGTTGTGAGTGGGCAAACAACAATCTCACACAACTTATCTAATAAGCTCATGAGAGCTCAACCAACACTGAGACATTGAGTATGACTGGATAGCCTCACAAGAAACTAAAAATCACAAGCTCAAGCTTAGTGGGGAACTTTCCATGAGCTGGGGAAAACAACTCCACCTCCACTGTTTGCTTCAGTGGAAGGAGTAAGATGGAACAAAAAGGTTGGAATGATAAAGCTATGTAAATAAGTGAAAATGTAAAACAAGCATTATCATAATAAAAGGCCACACAGCAACACAAAGAAACCAAATACACAAGCTATGGCCAAGTAATGAAGCTTATGCAAGCTTATCAACTTGACACCTAAACACTGCGCACGTGGCAAACGGGCACAATTAAGCTAGAAAATAAGCTAGTAAACATGACATATCAAGATAAACAAAAATACAATAAGCTAGATTAGCAACACATCTAAAACATACTAAAAGCACGAACATGAAATTAAATAACAAAAGCACAATAAAATTACTAAGTTTATTCAAAACGACTTAAATGAAAATTTGACTTTACAAGAACATCAAACTTTGACTAATATGAAATTATAACTAATCCTCATCGACTAAATATGGAATATTAAACATAAATGACATGAAATTATGAAAGATTAACAACTTGTAAACAGGTATGCAAGGTTATTAGACATGACAATCTCACAATACTCATAATAGAGGATCAAAGTGTCAATTTTGACCTTTATCATGCTATACCACTTAACTGAAACTATCAATGAGTTACTTAGACCATGTTGAGTCTACATAAAACAAGAACAACACCCTTCATATCCTATAACTCAGATCCGTCATCACATCCAAACAACCCTTAAATGAACATAAATTGAACTATTCAAAGCAAATCATTGTGTAAACCCAATCTTTACAATCCAGAGAATCCAAAGTGTCAAAATGGATCTTATTCAGCATACACAAGTAGTCACACAAGTTTATGCCTATGATTATCAAAAAATAAAGTTTATGACAGTGAAAATACAATATTCAAGCACAATCGATTCCAAAACATAAACAACCTATATTAAGCTAAAATTACATTACATAACAACAAATAAACACATAAACATGAGAATTACCACAGAATAAAGACTAAAACTAAGAAATGCGAAATTGAGAAAAATAGCTTACATGGTGATATGAGCTGAGACTTTGGAACCAATTATCAAAACCAATACCTATAGCCTCCCCTGAGGCACTAATACCATGGCAATCCATTATGAACCATGCTCCAAGTTGTATCACCCAAGAACACACTCTTTTTTATTTATTTTCTATTTTCTCTATTTTTTATGATTTTCTAATTTAAAATGATTATTGCTGTTTATATGTATCTAAAAGCTCATTTGGCTTTGTCAGGAGCCTAAGTGTGCTTAACTGAGTCCATATAATCAACTATGATCAAACAGATATGAAAAGGGCTTTGAAATTAAAAGGACTTAAGATAGAACATGAAATTTAAAGAGATTGCATTAAACTGAAATCAATTGGTTCCATTACACCATTGAAAGTTTAAAATAACAATTACACTAAGAAAACATTAAAGATTTACTCTACAAAGCAAGTTTAAATTTAAATTACACTAGTGACAATTGGCTAACCCAAGAGTAGTTGTTCCTCTGCTTTTCTTCCTCTTTTATAGTCTCAGCACCCTTGGTGATCACTCAAAATTCCTCTCTTTCAATCTGAGCCCTTGAAATCAACCAACTCATCTTATCCGTCCAAGTGGATTTTGGCGCCAAAAATGTCTTTGAGCAGGTTTGATCAATAAATGGAGTGGGTTTGAGTTAATTTAAGATTTTTGGTGTTAGTGGAGGTGGAGGGGATAAGGGAAGGTGAAGGTGAGGAGGGGGCATGGGTGGTGTTGAGTGTTGCAGAGGTTCGGTGAAGGAGAAGAAAAACGCGCCAAGGGTGCTTTGTTTGACCAAATGGGTTGACCGGGTATATTAATAAGGTAAACGGGTTGGATTGGTGGACCGGGTAGGAGTTAAAGGGTGTTGGGCTTTGGATTGGATTAGGGCTTGATAATAATAAGGGTCCGGTTTGGTTAAGCTTAGTACACAAGGACCAAACATGTAATTCGACCAAACTTCAAGGACTGATCATAACACTTTTCCAAACTTATCATAAGGACCAAACTTGACAAACTTTGATAGTACAAGGATAACTTTTGCATAAAATTCCATTTTTTGAAATCCAAGGACTATTTTTGCAATTTTTTCAAAGTTTAGGGACCTTTCTTGCCATTTGACCAAAGAATCATTCAAGGACCATTTTTAACAACTTAGAATATTTCAGGGACCTTGAATGACAAAACTTCACATTTTGAATTCCGTGGACTAGATTTGACAACTTTTAAAACTTGGGGACTAAAGCGCCAATTTTGCAAACTTGATACGTTTTTCATCTGATTTTGATATTTTTGCATTTAAAACACATAAAACACTGATTTGTGATATTTTCATCATTTTGATGCATTTTTGAGTGTTTTCAGATGTTTTTGTAGTCTAGACAGTATAAAAATGATGAGTATTTAGACACTCATCAGGGATTGATTTCGTTCTCTATGGAATAGGAATGCTAGAAAGAGATATATGACGAGAAGGTGGGGTTGAGGAAGATTATTTTTAGTCTTTTTTATGGTTTTTTAGAAAGCAAGGGTAAAAATCTCGGGGTATATGATTGGGGGGTTGGTACTTCTACCGATTTCACTACTTTTACTAATTATCTAATTTAACTAATTAACTATTGGATATGTTATGCTAATTGATGTGTGCTCGTATGATGATTAAAGATGTGTTCACTTAGATGCTATTACTCTATAGTTATCTTTTATTGGTCGGTTGAATTGTCACTTCCTTTATCTGAATGAAATTAAGGAATAATTAACTTAAAGAGAGTGTAGAGTAGACTACGAATGTTTATACTTGTTACCTCTCCATGTTAAACTGCGTAACATGCACACTATTACAATATCAACACTATGCTATGCTCCCAACTGTATATATGTTATTTCTTTATGTAAAATTCAACTACTTGATTTATATTATATCCACACATGTATTTAAACCACCTCTGTCACTGGTCACATCCTCTTATTTCACTCATACGTTCTATACTTCATAACCTCATACGACACTACTCCTTCTATTCTAAACTCAATTATCGTCTTTTCTTGTATCGTAGAAGATACGTAGGAGAAAGTCAACCACATTGTATTCCGAACCCTCAGTTTAATGAATCCTTTATCTTTTGTTTAACTATCGCCTCATGTCACTAAATCTTTCTTGAATGACTAGCCCCTTTTTCCACACCACGTTTTAGGTGTATATACCCACATCTCATCATTGTATCGACCTCGATGATTTCCGCATCTTAAACCACGAGGACGTGGTATCTTTTAAGGGGTAGGTACTGTAACAACTCGTAAATTTTCTTAGCGGTTTTCGTGGCTATATTTTTTTTCTTTCTTTTTCTTATCGAAATATAATCACGGCAAGATACGGATTATTTTTTTTATGAATCTTACCCCGACCTCGATAATTATACTTCTTTATTTTATAAATTATATAAAAATATATATAATAACGTTTTGATTTGAAATACTTACCGGGCCTCAAGCCCAACCCGATCCAACTCCCTTTCTTTCTTGGGCTCGAGCTAACAAGCCAACCTAACACGAATCTCTCTTCCATTTGGGCCTAGCCATTCGAACTCCTTGGCCCAGTACACCTTAGAGAAATGTTTACACAAGGTTAGTACAAACTTGTTACTATGTTTTTCTTTGCTTTTGTGAACGAGACAACCAAAACCAAAAATAAAGCAAACAAATAATATCAACCTTGGAAAACTTTGTTTGCATGTATATGTGAACCAAAGGAGACAAAAATATGGACCAACAAGCCACCCTATGTCCCCTCCTGCTAACTTAAACCTTAAACTAATAATAAAACCATGCTACTTTTAAGTACTCTTGCCTTCCCTTTTGACTACAAAGACCTTTGTGTAATATGTTTGTCATGCTCCTTGTGATGAGACTACACTAAAAACGTGCCCCCCTTTGGCTGAAAAGTCTAGCACGCTCAAAACTCAAACACACTCCATCTTCTCATTTCTTGGAACCATGTAAGAACACAAATAAAATAAATGCAAGACCATGCCTAGCTTCTACTATACAACACACCTTCTAAACACATGGTGAACTGACACTAAACTCACTTAAAAGTCTTTCACTCTCAACATAATCGCCCACTTTAGAAGCTAAGGAGGAAAACGCAAAAGGCTTCGATCACTTGTTTGAGTATAAGGAAACGAGAAGTCCTTTCTAGTCACGTACACTTTTCTTCGAGCCATCCCCACCTTTTTCGTGTTGTAAGTTCTCTTCGATTTTCTTTCATTTCATGTTCTCGTCTAAATATGTATGTCACACGTACACATATTTAACGCTCAAATATATCGACCTTGTACACATTTTATAGATTTGGCAAAAGTTAAACCAAGTAATACGTTTTAACCAAATCACGAAACACGTCTTGTACTAATACTTATGTCTCGTTAAAATTCATAACGCGTATAATGATATTTTTTAAAAATTCACTCGACACTTATTTATGCTAAATGAAACCCTAACGACATTTTATACTAAGTTATCTAAGCTATAACGACCTAAAGAAAACCTTTAAACCCCCCCCATTGTCGCGTTAACTTTCAAAACATATGAAACCATGTTGGGCCTTAAGGCCCATTTACGCAAAACCCGCAGTCCAATTAAAGTATACCCGACCCGTTAAGCTTAAAAACAAGATTTTAAGCTATCTATAAGCTAAAAAACAAGATTTTAAGCTAACTATAAGATAAAAAAAGCTAATATAAAAGTTTAATAAGCTATCTATGATCGAAACATATTTTTGGACTAAATTTGCAAAATATATAGTTTTTAGGTTAAAAATAAACATTATGGAAAGATAAGGATATGTATTGTGTATTATACACATGCATGGGAAAAGTCTAGCGTGAAAACGGTAAATATGAAAAACTAGTGTTAAAGGTTGAATAAAAGGTTTTGTGTCAAAAATGTAAGTTTTGAAACTTGAGGACTAAAAGTGGAAATATAACTTTTTTGGATCAATTTTGTAAAAACTATTTTATGAGGGACCAAAACTGTAAATTTTGGATATTTTGAGTAATAAACACATTTGGGTATAAATTGTCATTTTTTCAAAGTATAAGGGCCAAACTCATACATTTTATAACTTGAGGGTAAACAGTGTAAATTTGGGAAAAATGTTTAGAAAACTTGTAAACTTATAACGACTTTATAAAAACGAGTATTTTGACGACCTAGTGTTCATATACGATAATTATTACGTCGATAATTAAATAAACTTATATAAATAATTATAAGTACATAAATATATGAAACCATTATTCGATACTGACACATCTTAAAGTAAATAAAAAAAAATCTTGGAAACATCGTAATACTTATAAATCAACGCTATATCACTCTATTGAATTGTATATTTAATACTTTATCATTGTGGTCGTGAACCAAACGTTGTCATTATTCTAAGACTTGCCATCTCGTTCTTAGGTTCCGGGTTGGAGCCACTGCATTATCACACTTGATCTCTTTGTGCTTATTCACTATCACTAAGGTGAGTTTATAGCCCCACTTTAACTCTTATTATTTTCTTTATGAAACTATGGGGTGAGAAACATGCAAAACTCTTTTCGGAACTGAACCTGATTACACTATTACCTGAAACAACCTTGAATCCCACTATGCTACCGTGAGTTTCCTTTGGGGAAGCGCGATTGTTATGAATAGGTATATTGGGGATGACACCCCCGTTCGAGTTTGACCGGATAGGAAAACGTCGAACGTATATCATATCGATACAAGTGTATTGGAAACACACTTGTCGGGCCCTTGTTATCATGCTTCTAGATGAATGCACATTGTCATAGTTTCGGTTGCATGAACTTGGTACTAACGTAATAGACTTTTACTACATATAGTATCATTCACGGAGATGCTTATATGTACAACTGTGGTCCAACTTGAATAATTTAACTTAAACCAATGAACTCACCAACCTTTGTGTTGACATTTTAGCATGTTTTTCTCAGGTTTACTTCTTGGCGTGGGCATTGGCAAGGGCATTCATTAAGGACTGGAATCCGTAGTGCTTCCAAGCATATCTAATACAACTTTTAATGGGACAACATATATTTTTATGGGCTTTACTTCCGCACTTTGAAACAATATTGTAAAACTATTTCTTAAATTAATCTATCTTTCGATAATGGAATAGAGATTCCATTCTTTATTACCTTGTGTTATGAATATTGATTTAGTACCTGTAACACCCCCAAATCTCGGTACAGTGGAAGACTTAAACAAGTTTTCGGGGCGTTACTGGATTTGTACATCACACAAGTATAACAAACAAGATAATCATATTATAGTTCAAAAACCAATCCCAAATTTAATTATCCAAATACAATCATCCCAAAATAATCAAATGTAAGGTCCAACATAATTTATAAAATAGGTCCGCAATATTATTATCAGATTTTAAATATGATCCTTCAACCATGCCTCATTTCCAAGCTTCCATAGGACAAGCATTCCAAACATCAACTTACATACCTGAGAAAAACAAGCTAAAAGGTCAGCTAACGCTGGTGAGTTCATAGGTTTAAGTACAAATTCAATAGTGGACCTGTAAGTGTTTATTTGCTATGCGAGACTAAGATAGATACACAATAACACACCAATCACATATCATTCACAAACCAAATCACAACGGGAGCCCCAAGCGACTCTAGCCAGCACGGTCGTAGCAAGGCCTAGAACACAAGCTACCCTGGTCTAGGTCAGAGTAGATATCTATTCTTAGCTAGGCATCGCGTTATAGCATCGAAATGCTACCCTAGTCTAAGTCAACATCTACCACATATCTATCTAAGCTAGTCAGCGCATAAGCAAATCAAAAGAGTTTAAGAAGGTCCAAAAGAGTAGCATGATTTCTCACCCCAATTTAGTTAAATACAGAGATAAAAGTGGGGCTATGAAACTCACCTCAAGCAAGCAAAGCACAAACAAACACTAGCAACGAAGATAACGGCTAACCCGGCTCAACAACTACTGACTCGGCACAACCTATTAATATAAACCAATTCTCAATATATAATCCCAAATTCAACGTTATCTACCCCAATGTATTCCTTTTCTTATCTCCAAAAATATCTTGTTTCACCGTTTAGTCCAAGCGTTTGGTATCGTCGTGTGTGTGTATCGACTCAATAAGACACCATGAATGCACTCAAATAACCACAATGTGACTCATAACGACACAATGAGACGTCTAAGCGATAAGCTTTATATTCCAATAAGTTTCGGAATAAATAGTTAGACCTTATCGAATTCGTCAATTCGATAAACTCAATCATTTATTCGTGTCGCTTATTATCCCAAAAACCAGTCACATCCTAACGAGTCATAAGGATAATTCACCCATTAATAATGTTATCCTACGTGCCTAACGGGCTCTTATTAGATTCGTCAACCTAATAAGTCCGTATCCACGTGGATTGATGCTATTAATGTTAAGTCATCCGTAACCCATGCACAAGACGTAAATAGTATTAAATGCTCGAAAATGGCATTAAATGCTCATAAATGGCACATTTCGATAAACGTGCACTCGAAACATTAAATAATCATTAATTAGAAAATATATCCATTATTAGACGTTAGTTTAGTTTCCATTTAAAATAGCGAATAACAAGACAAGTCTTGTTATCGAAGGTTTAGTATAAAACCATTTATTATTTAAGTTTCTTAGTTTTATTAACATGTTATATATATATATATATATATATATATATATATATATATATATATATATATATATATATATATATATATATATATATATATATATATATATAATATACGCCAATATTAATATCCGTTTGAGTCCACAAGCTCGAGTCATGACTTCTCGGCTTTTATACATTCTATAGCCCAATATATATTAAAGTCCATGTTACGGCATTGTCGGGGTCAACTATGACTAAAAAGTCAAAGTAACACCGACGTTGCGCAAAGTTGACAATTATAATATAAGTCCAAAGTAAATAATCACAATATCTCAAATCAATCTCCAATCAACCCATATCAATCTCGCCATCCAAACAAACTACCAAATACACCCACACGGTCCCGGTTAAGACCACGTGAACCAAACAAGCTCTAGAAGCTTTTCGGCTCCACGCGTCTCATCCAAACACCAACAACAACTACCAACATGCTACCACAACGACCCGACCCGGACCCTTGGTCCATATGGGTCTCGTACGCCACACCATACCTACGTACGAAGCCATAGTGGCTCATACAACCTACCATCTCCATCCAAACGCTCCCAAATGGCTTCTCCAATACCCAAACACAATCAAACAACATCCAATCATCAAACCCATCAACTAGTCATGACCAAGTACATGAAACAATGATAAAAATTCAAAAACATAATAAAATAACACAACACACGATACCAAAACACTAGTTTACATGTTTTAATTAGTTATAAACTCGTTTTAGACCCGTGTTCATCAAACCAAATAGATGTCGCCACCCATACGTGACATAAAGGTCACGTACGTGGCCTTACATGACTCAAACGAGTCACAACCAAGCTCCATTTACCTTTTCCAAACTCGATCTACAAAGTTATCAAGAAACCCTAAAATTTCGAATGGTTTTTGGACGATTTGGGGATGTTAACGTGATCTGGTCCGAACCGTCAAGTCTAATCACACAAGCTGGCCACTTGTGAATGGCCAACCGTAACAGGCTTAAAAGAGTTCAGACACAAATACAATGAAGATCAGAGAATAGAATGAATTCCCGGGTCGTTAAGTCCCACGGAGACTCAATGGTGTGTAAACACTTGATCAGACGATAGAATGATCACTAATGATAGTGATCAGCAAGGAATTGGATAGATAATTACACTACTGAAAAAGTTTATAAAATAAAGCGACTTAAATACAAATTAAGAAAATTAAAAAGATAAAATATATTAAATAAATGCTATCACTATATTTAAAATGATGAACGTTTAAAACTTAAAACATACGTTTAAATAAAATTACGTAAACGTACAAAATAAAACGTGAAAATAAAGAAGGAAAATACCTACGGATATGAAAAATACATTTTTACAATCCTAAATATAAAAGAAAATTATTAGAACAGGAAAATTATTTTTACAACTATTATTCTAATTATTATTAATTAAAACTATTTATTAAGTATTTAAAATGCACTAAAATATAAGAAAATACAAAATTAACTTAGAAAATGAAATTATAACTTAGAAAATCTAAAATATGATAAAACTTATTTTAAAACTGAAAATATATTTTTAGACTTTTATGTATTTATTATTAATTTAAAACTATTTAAAACTAATTAAAATGCTAGAAAATACTATTTAAACCAAGAAAATTATGGAAAAATATTTTTTTGACTTTTTATATTTATCTTAACTTAAGAAAAATGAAAAATAATTTTTTTGAAGCTTTTCTTAATTATTTGTATTAAATGCTAATTAAAAATGCTTAAAAACTAATTTAAATTAATAAAAATAGCAAACAAGCTTGGAAAAATATGAAAATTTCAGGAAAAGTCTAAAATTATATAAGGAATCTAGGAAAAATAGAAAAACAAGGTGTTGTGTGGAGGAATTTGAAACTGCAAGGATAAGTACTTAAAAATAAGCACTTAGATTAAGCTAGAAGGACCAAACAAGCATCAAACTGATACAGAAGCTTGAATAAGCTAAAATAACCAAAATGCAACAAGTTTTAACTAGCCTAAACCACTGATTTGCAATCAGAACAGATTTGATGAAATTGAACTTATAAGCTAAAAAATAATCAGGGTGTCTACTTTGAGCTTATGCACAAGCTTCGAAATAAGTGAATGTGAAAACCAACAGCTTAGAACCTAGACTAGACCGGGTGAGAGTGTCTAAACCAAAAATCAGACCTAGTGAGGCTCAAATGAGCAGGTGCAAGAGTTGCAAAAGCGCACAAGCCCAATGCGGTTCGATTCTCTGCAGCAGGCACTTGACCCCATTTTGACAAGCTAGTATGAAGCTTCTAAAATTTGATAAAAATCTGGAAAATGCTATTAAGAAACAAGACCAACTGAAGTTAATGATCCCACAATTTCACTTAGATTGGTTCGAATTGAGCCCAAGAAAATTCTTCTCGGTTGGCAACGACTTTGCACAAATTGACTTTGGATAAAGAAATGAAAAGTTGACTTTTTCCAACTTTGAGCTTAATTTATTGACTTATTATGATGTATTAAGATGAAATGATCTTGAAATAAGCTAGTTCTAAGATTTCTAAGCAAAAAACAAGATTTTGTTTTCTAAAAATCCTCACGATTAAGTGAAAGGACGGATGAGTTAAGAATTTGACTTTTCTTGATTAGGAATGCAAATAAATGAACTTAAAGACTATAACAAACCTACTAGGAACTACTACAATGCAACTTAACCACTTAACTAACCTCGGATCACATCAAACAAGAAATCCAAACACTCATCAGATTTAATCGAAATTCAAAATAATTGAAGCTAACTAATGAACAGGCTAGAGTTATTGATCAAACGAGTTTGAATGACCTAAATACAACCGCATAAACACATTTAAACTAATTGTGACCACGATAAACATTCAAGCACAATATGCAAAGATGGATGAAAAAAAAATGAAATACCACTCACATAGCTCCAGCTTGTTTGCAGACTTAAACCAGAACCCAATCCTAAGCTAACCTATCTATTCCAACCCATATCTATCCTCTGCAACAACAATATCCATCACCATTCACCATTAAGCCTCATGTTGACTTTTGTTGACCATTTCACAAAGTTGCTTTAAAATTAATTGCAAGCTTACAAAAAGATTATAAAGAGTTTAACTAACTTGTTTGAGCTTAAAAACAAGCTACTGCAAGCTTATATATAAGAAATTGAGATTGAAACTTTCAACAGTAACATGAAACATGAAACTTAATTAAAAACTTGAGATTGTTGATTAAAAGTGAATTACAATGATACAATAACTTAAGTTTAACACATTTAAAGCTTTAAATTACATTTTAGATTACTAATTAAGTTAACTAAAAGAAAACGACATACAAGGAAAAGTAAAAACTAACTACTCTTTCTTCCCTTGCTTCCTCTCTCTCTTTATAGCTCCAAATGCTTTCTTTTATTTCTCTGAGATAATCCCACATGGTTCCAGGGCCATTGGATGACTTTAAGATCATCTTGGCCATTGGTTGGTTTTTGGCGGGAATTGGGTATTAGCCAGTGGGTGAGGTTGAGTGAATGGGAGGGTGATACATTTAATGATTTTTGTAGTTTAGGTGAGGTGGAGGGGACATGGAGGGGATATGTTGAGGTGGAGGTGAGGGGAAGGTTGAGGAATTTCAGGCAGTGGTTGGAGGGGGTGACTTTTGGGCGCGCTTGGGTTGTTTGACCAAGTGGTTTGACCGGGAGTATTAATAATAGGGGAGGGTCAAAAAGGTTTAAGTGGCAGGGTCAAAAAGGATGGCAGGGTTCATTTGGATTGTGACAAGGGTCTAAGGGTCAAAAAGGCTTAAATAACAAGGACCAATGATGTAAATTCTGAAAACACAAGGACCTAAGCTGCCATTTAAGCAAAGAGGTTTCAAGGGACCAAAAGTGACAATCTCACAAAGTATAAGGACCAAACTTGCCATTCTCCAATTTCCAAGGACCATTTTTGCCACTTTTCAAAGTTGAAGGACCTTTTTCGCCATTTGACTAAAGATTCATTCAAGGACCGTTTTTGACAATTTAAAATATTTCAGGAACCTTGAATGATATTTTTCTTTATTTAGATATACTAGGGACTGATTTTGACAATTTTTGAAACTTGGGGAACTAAAGCGCCATTTTGCAAATTTGATACGTTTTCATCGATTTTGATCTTTTGCATTTAAAACACATAAAACAACGATTTGTGATATTTTTATCATTTTGATGCGTTTACGAGTGTTTTCGGATGATTTTGCGATCTAGATAGTACAAAAATGATGAGTATTTAGACACTCATCAATCCCCACACTAAGATATTGCTAGTCCTAGCAATGATTTGAAAGACTTAATGGATTTGAAAACTCTTTACCAAAAGCCATCACTTCGAGTAGCCAAATGTTTCAGTTCAAGTAAGAACCTTGGTACATCGATAACCAAATGATTTTGAGCAAATCATAAGTCAGAACGGATTTGATTTGTCTTTACCGAGCCGTTGCTCGGACTAGCCAACTCTTAGATAAATTATCAATATTATATTTGGTGAGTGATTACCAATTATGGTTTTTCCATGCCTTTACCACAAGCCATAATCTTGCGGCTAGCCAACTCTTCACTTTTTAGGATATGGTGAATGAATACCATACAATTTTGGGCAAATTGCAAGCCGTAAACGGATTTGATATATCTTTACCAAGAGCCGTTTGCTCTGGATTAGCTAATCCTTTTGTCTTCTGAGACAAGGCGGATCGATAACCAAATGAGTAAGTGTAAAACACTTACTCAAAAAAAAAAATTTGGCCAAAACGGGAATTGGTATAATTATATGATAAAATTAGTGAGAATTCCCCACACTTAGAAATGAATATTGCCCTCAATATTCAAAGTACCACTGTTGTGCCAAAAAAGAACGTAAAGGGAAATACTACGCCATTATTTAGAAAGTTTTTTTTTTTTTTTTTTTTTTGAACTTATATATATATAACATGTGGGCATCACCCCACACTTAGGTGGTAGAAAGGGGGTAAGAAATGCGAATATGGGTGAAAACCCATATGGTGTGTGCTACTGTTTTTGGTTTCCGAGTCGCTAGCTTGACTCGACCCCGAATTCATTTGTTCATGGGGAAGCAAAGTGGAAGAAACAATCTCCATCGGACTTTCATTCAAGATGTTTGGACAAACATTTGAAGCACGTGAAAGTTCCACACCGATGAGATATAGAGAGAACCGGCTCATAAATAATAAATGAAAATGCCGGGGTCAAAGATAGTATCCTCATTCCCGAAGGAGAAAAGGGAAAGAGCAACCACACAATTAGTGAAGAATGGAATAAATATGTGCATCACAATGCATGTCCATTCCTCATCAGAAAGAAGCAAATCACCATTTTTGACATTTTAAGCTTAAATTTGAAGCTTTTATGGTGATTAGTAACAAAATTTCCGAGAGGAGAGCTGGAAACGGTTCTTCAATCAATAGATTTTCAAGAAAAAGGATGTCTCCTCCGAATCAAAGTAAGTATTGTCAATTCTGTTGGAATCGACTCATCACTAAGAAAATCATCGACTTCCTTCCAAAATTTGTCATCTTCCTCATCGGGGTGAGAGAAGGGATGGAAGAGTCGGAAATGGGATAAGAAATGAGTGGATGATCATTATATAGGAGATTTCTAGTTTCTCCAAGATCGGCTTCAAATCAAAGAGATCATCGTCACTTTCGATGAAAGTGGATGATGTGAGTGAGTTCATCGGTGAACTCCTCAAGAAGAGGATCGAGGCGTGGGAGTGATGCCTCAACGTACTCGATGTCTCCATAAGATTTACAATCATCGCTAAAATCGGAGAAAGTCTCAAAATGATCATTTGAACACTCAAGAGGGAAGAAGAATCACATAAGATCGAAATTCCTTGTGACTCTCTCGGGATTGGGACAAGGTCCTCAACACTAGACTTTATAAATTCGTCCGATTCCTTTTCGTGAACAGTGTCAAGATGCTCATCCCCATGTTCGGAGAGTGAGTGGGAGCTTGGTGTGATAACAATAGGCGAGGGAGTTTAGAAGGACTAGCATACATATGTTTTATACTTTCCATTTGTTCTTCCGCTAGTAATTCCATCATAGTCTTTTCTCCCCGACTTTTCATGGAAGGAATCTCAACCGATGAACTTGATGAACCGTTATAAAATTGTAGGATATCAAGGATATCTTCATCATCATCGTCATCGAGAATGAAACGGAATCGAGAGCTAGATTTGGCCGCTTTTTTTTTGCAATTGATTCCTAATAGATTGTTCAAAGGCAATTTGGGAATCTAATTTAGCGACCGCTCTTGACTAACAACACTTCCATGGGTTTCTCATTTGGATTATCTTGGGAGTGTTTAGATTCCTTCAAATCTTTCACTAAATCCAAAAGATCAAGGAGAAGATTTTGAGGAAGTGGCTCAGTTGGTCTTGTAGAGGTTGGTCATGATACTGAAGAGTCGTAATTGTTACAAGGAAATGGATTCCTTGTTTGACAATCCGAGCTAGAGTGAGGACCTCCACAATACTCACAACAAGAAACCGATGTGGTTGTGAGTGGTATGTGTTGTAGTCATAATTGTTATCGGGAACCCGCTCATAGACAAGCGTGTTTCACGATTGACAATCGAATCGGAGTGTGAACCACCACAACTCTACAACAAGAAATCACTGAGTCTCACGGTGTGGTAGGCGATGGAATAAATCGATCGTGTTATGGTAGGAATAGGGATCACGGTTATAGATGCACCCGTTTCTGATTCCACCACGCTACAACCGGGGCAATTGCCACCATTATAAGGACCACCACACCATTGACAACCAAGAGGGTGAGGATAAGACATAGAAAGAATCAAAGGTTAACAGAGGGTAAGAAATGAAGAATCAAAAGGTAAGAGGGTAAAGAGGAATATTTTTGGTATTTTTGAAAAACATGATGATAAAAACAAAGAATGAAAATATTTTTGGCGCTTATAACACTTGGGAAAAGTGTTAATGAACTTTTGGATTTTCTTATAACTTTACAAAAACTTTTACAAATGATGGGGTATGTGCCAAAATGGATCTCGAAAAGGCTAAACACACGCTAAAGCCTCCGGGCGTGGCGCAAAATTGATCTGTCCGAACCGTCAAGTCTAATCACACAAGGTGGCCACTTGAATGGCCAACCGTAACGAGCTTAAAGAGTTCGGACACAAATACAATGAAGATCGAGAATAGAATGAATTCCGGGTCGTTAAGTCCCACGGAGACTCAATGGTGTGTAAACACTGATCGACGATAGAATGATCACTAATGATAGTGATCGACAAGGAATTGGATAGATAATTACACTCTTGAAAAGTTTATAAAATAAAGCGACTTAAATACAAATTAAGAAAATTAAAAAGATAAAATATATTAAATAAACGCTATCACTATATTTAAAATGATGAACGTTTAAAACTTAAAACATACGTTTAAATAAAATTACGTAAACGTACAAAATAAAACGTGAAAATAAAGAAGGAAAATACCTACGGATATGAAAAATACATTTTTACAATCCTAAATATAAAAGAAAATTATTAGAACAGGAAAATTATTTTTACAACTATTATTCTAATTATTATTAATTAAAAACTATTTATTAAGTATTTAAAATGCACTAAAATATAAGAAAATACAAAATTAACTTAGAAAAATGAAATTATAACTTAGAAAAATCTAAAATATGATAAAACTTATTTTAAAACTGAAAATATATTTTTTAGACTTTTTATGTATTTATTATTAATTTAAAACTATTTAAAACTAATTAAAATGCTAGAAAATACTATTTAAACCAAGAAAATTATGGAAAAATATTTTTTTGACTTTTTATATTTATCTTAACTTAATAAAAATGAAAAATAATTTTTTTGAAGCTTTTCTTAATTATTTGTATTAAATGCTAATTAAAAATGCTTAAAAACTAATTTAAATTAAGAAAAATAGCAAACAAGCTTGGAAAAATATGAAAATTTCAGGAAAAGTCTAAAATTATATAAGGAATCTAGGAAAAATAGAAAAACAAGGTGTTGTGTGGAGGAATTTGAAACTGCAAGGATAAGTACTTAAAAATAAGCACTTAGATTAAGCTAGAAGGACCAAACAAGCATCAAACTGATACAGAAGCTTGAATAAGCTAAAATAACCAAAATGCAACAAGTTTTAACTAGCCTAAACCACTGATTTGCAATTACAACAGATTTGATGAAATTGAACTTATAAGCTAAAAAAAATAACTGGGGTGTCTACTTTGAGCTTATGCACAAGCTTCGAATAAGTCGAATGTGAAAACCAACAGCTAGAACCTAGACTAGACACGGGTGAGAGTGTCTAAACCAAAAATCAGACCTAGTGAGGCTCAAATGAGCAGGTGCAAGAGTTGCAAAAGCGCACAAGCCCTGTGTAGCTTTGATTGCCTCAGAGAGGCACTTGACCCCATTTTGACAAGCTAGTATGAAGCTTATAAAAATTTGATAAAAATCGGAAAATGCTATTAAGAAACAAGACCAACTGAAGTTAATGATCCCACAATTTCACTTAGATTGGTTCAGAATTGAGCCCAAGAAAATTCTTCTCAGTTGGCCAAAAACTGACTTTGCACAAATTGACTTTGGATAAAGAAATGAAAAGTTGACTTTTTCCAACTTTGAGCTTAATTTATTGACTTATTATGATGTATTAAGATGAAATGATACTGAAATAAGCTAGTTCTAAGATTTCTAAGCACAAAACAAGATTTTGTTTTCTAAAAATCCTCACAGTTAAGCTGAAAGGACAGATGAGTTAAGAATTTGACTTTTGCTGATTAGGAATGCAAATAAATGAAATTAAAGACTATAACAAACCTACTAGGAACTACTACAATGCAACTTAACCACTTAACTAACCTCTGGATCACATCAAACAGCAAATCCAAACACTACTGTATTTAACTGAAATTCAAAATAATTGAAGCTAACTAATGAACAGGCTAGAGTTATTGATCAAACTGAGTTTGAATGACCTAAATACAACTGCATAAACACATTTAAACTAATTGTGACCACAGATAAACATTCAAGCACAATATGCAAAGATGGATGAAAACTGAAAAATGAAATACCACTCACATAGCTCCAGCTTGTTTGCAGACTTAAACCAGAACCCAATCCTAAGCTAACCTATCTATTCCAACCCATATCTATCCTCTGCAACAACAATATCCATCACCATTCACCATTAAGCCTCATGTTGACTTTTGTTGACCATTTCACAAAGTTGCTTTAAAATTAATTGCAAGCTTACAAAAAGATTATAAAGAGTTTAACTAACTTGTTTGAGCTTAAAAACAAGCTACTGCAAGCTTATACATAAGAAATTGAGATTGAAACTTTCAACAGTAACATGAAACATGAAACTTAATTAAAAACTTGAGATTGTTGATTAAAAGTGAATTACAATGATACAATAACTTAAGTTTAACACATTTAAAGCTTTAAATTACATTTTAGATTACTAATTAAGTTAACTAAAAGAAAACGACATACAAGGAAAAGTAAAAACTAACTACTCTTTCTTCCCTTGCTTCCTCTCTCTCTTTATAGCTCCAAATGCTTTCTTTTCTTTCTCTGAGATAATCCCACATGGTTCCAGGGCCATTGGATGACTTTAAGATCATCTTGGCCATTGGTTGGTTTTTGGCGGGAATTGGGTATTAGCCAGTGGGTGAGGTTGAGTGAATGGGAGGGTGATACATTTAATGATTTTTGTAGTTTAGGTGAGGTGGAGGGGACATGGAGGGGATATGTTGAGGTGGAGGTGAGGGGAAGGTTGAGAATTTCGAGCGGTGGTTGGAGGGGGTGACTTTTGGGCGCTTGGGTTGTTTGACCAAGTGGTTTGACCGGGAGTATTAATAATAGGGGAGGGTCAAAAAGGTTTAAGTGGCAGGGTCAAAAAGGATGGCAGGGTTCATTTGGATTGTGACAAGGGTCTAAGGGTCAAAAAGGCTTAAATAACAAGGACCAATGATGTAAATTCTGAAAACACAAGGACCTAAGCTGCCATTTAAGCAAAGAGGTTTCAAGGGACCAAAAGTGACAATCTCACAAAGTATAAGGACCAAACTTGCCATTCTCCAATTTCCAAGGACCATTTTTGCCACTTTTCAAAGTTGAAGGACCTTTTCCGCCATTTGACTAAAGATTCATTCAAGGACTGTTTTGACAATTTAAAATATTTCGGGGACCTTGAATGATATTTTCTTTATTTAGATATACTAGGGACCGATTTTGACAATTTTGAAACTTGGGAACTAAAGCGCCATTTTGCAAATTTGATCGTTTTCATCGATTTTGATCTTTTTGCATTTAAAACACATAAAACACTAATTTGTGATATTTTTATCATTTTGATGCGTTTCTGAGTGTTTTCAGATGATTTTGCAGTCTAGATAGTACAAAAATGATGAGTATTTAGACACTCATCATAACGTGAGAGTTATAGCGCGTGCTATATATGGATGGAAAGAGGAAAGAGAGATCTATCTAATGGTGGTGGAGGTGAGAGCTCACTCGCCAAAAAATGGTCGGAATTTGGTCGGAGGTGGCGGCGGCCGTTTAAGGTGGTGGCTAGGGTTAGGGTTTGTGGAGGGGAGAGAGAGTAGAGAGAGAAAGTGGAGTGGTGTGTGTGTTTTTAGTGAGAGAAAGTAAAGAGAGATATGAGAGGGGTGTGGGGCTTTTGAACTTGAACTAGGGACCTCAAAATAAATAAAAAGGGGGGGGGGGCGACCATGGGATAAATGGGGGGCCAAACCCGTAATTTTTGTAAAACTAACCCGTTTACCCTTACCCGAGCTCATATTTTGTCCTACGAGTGTCCCACGACTTTCCTTCGAATTTCTATCGCTTTTATTTACGTTTTTTCACGAGTTTTGATTATTTATGTGTCAAGTTTCGTGCTACAGTTTAAAAGTTACATTATCTCTCGTTATAGGATTTTATTGTGCCGAATCACATAGTGCTTAACGTAAAGGGCTAAAACTCATACGACGACTCATACGATAATAAAATAAATCATAAAAACTAATAAACGATAAAATAAGTCATGGTTAATTGGAATAGTTCTAAAGGCAACTACTCGGTTTAACTTAGCGTAATGCGGTTACCTAAAATGGGCTCCCTAATTGCCAGTTGTCACAGCCTCCCAGCCTCAGAAGAAACCCGTCCCGGGTTTCACTCCGAGTTGCTTGATGTCACGAAGAGTTTAGGGTATTTCCTATAGAATACGTCGTCACGTTCCCAAGTGAACTCTGGTCCATGATGAGAGTTCCAACGAACTTTGATAATCGGAATACGGCTATGCTTCAGCCGTTTAACCTCACGATCCATGATCTCAATCGGTTCCTCAACAAAATTTAATTTCTCATCTATACGGATATCTCTCATAGGTACAACTATGTTTTCCTCGGAAAGACATTTCTTAAGGTTACTAAGATGGAAGACATCGTGTACACTGCTCAACTTCGAGGGTAGCTCAAGACTGTAAGATACTGGTTCGATTCTTTCTAGGATTGGAAAGGGACCAATGTATCGGGGGTTGAGTTTTCCATGCTTGCCGAAACGTATCAATCCTTTCCAAGGAGAAACCTTCAACATGACACGATCTCCTACCTGAAACTATAAGGGTTTACGTCTCCTATCGGCGTAACTCTTTTGTCTATCACGGGCGGTTTGCAAACGATTATGAATCTGAACTATCTTCTCAGTGGTTTCTAGAACAAGTTCGGGATCGATAAGCTGACTCTCGCCAACTTCCGCCCAAAAGATCGGAGAACGACATTTTCGGCCATACAATGCCTCAAATGGTGCGGCCTTAATGCTAGTATGATAACTATTGTTGTAAGAGAATTTGGCCAAAGGTAGGTATTTCTCCCAGCCTTTGCCAAAATTGATGACACAGGCACGAAGCATATCTTCTAAGGTCTGAATGGTTCTTTCACTCTGGCCGTCGGTTTGAGGATGATAAGCAGTTCTCATATCCAATTTTGTTCCTAATGCTGTCTGTAAGGATTTCCAGAGGTTGGACATAAAACGGCTATCTCGGTCGGAAATAATAGATATCGGTACTCCATGACGCGATACTATCTCTTTGATATACAGCCGAGCGAGCTTGTCGATACTATCGACCTCGCTAATGGCTAAGAAGTGAGTAGACTTAGTCAAACGATCTACGATTACCCAGATAGCGTCATTGCCGCTAACTGTTCTCGGTAATTTGGTTACGAAGTCTATGGTGATTCGCTCCCATTTCCATATAGGGATTTCGGGTTGAACTAAAAGTCCTGAGGGTTTCTGGTGTTCGGCTATTACTTTAGAACAAGTCAAGCAGCTATTAACGTACAGAGTTATGTCGGCTTTCATATTCGGCCACCAGTAGAGTTTCTTCAAGTCATGATACATCTTATCGGCTCTGGGATGAATAGAGTATCTTGATTTATGCGACTCGTGCATAATCAACTCACGGATTCCGCCATGAAGTGGTATCCAGCTTCTGTCTCCGAAGCATAAGGTTCTGTCAGAATGCTTCAAGAAGCCGTTTTAACTTTATACCATTCCATGCAGGTTCTCAAATGGACGGTTCTCTTCCGTCAATGCCGCAGCTTGGGCGGCTAAGATTTGAGACGGTAGAGGCGAACTAATGATCATTCCTAGGGATCGAACGAGTAAAGGTGGAATGTTCTCCTTACGGCTGAGTGCATATGCAACGGCATTGGCTTTACCAGGATGATAACGAATCTCACAGTCATAATCACTGAGTAACTCTAACCAGCGACGCTGTCTCATATTCAGCTCCTTCTGGTCTCAGATGTGTTTCATGCTTTTATGGTCGGTAAACACTACACACTTAGTTCCATACAGATAATGTCTCCAAATCCTAAGGGCAAATACTACAACACCTAACTCCAGGTCATAGGTGGTGTAGTTTTTCTCATGCTTCTTAAGTTGTCGGGAGGCATAAGCTATCACCTTCTCCTGTTGCATCAAAACATCACCTAAGCCTTTATGCGAAGCGTCGCAGTACACAACAAAATCTTCGCTTCCTTTAGGCAAAGCTAGGATGCGCACACTACACAACTTCTCCTTCAGAAGTTGGAATGCTACTTCTTCCTTTTCTCACCATTCATACTTAACGTCCTTCTGCGTCAGTTTGGTCAGCGTCTTAGCTATTTTGGAGAATCCCACAATGAACCTCTGGTAATAGCTTGCTAAACCTAGAAACTGGCGGACTTCTGATTGGTTCCTAGGGGCGGCCCATCCTTAATGGCCTCAATCTTGGGTGGATCAACATGAAACCCTCGACTATCTATCACGTTTCCTAAGAATTGCACGGTCGGAATCCAAAATTCACACTTAAAGAATTTGGCATACAACTTCTCCTGCCTCAACAACTCTAAAATGAGCCTCAAATGCTCTTCATGCTCCTCTTTATTCTTGGAGTATATCAAGATTTCGTCAATGAATACTATCACAAACTTATCCGGATATGGCTTACATACTCGGTTCATGAGATCCGTGAATACCGCTGGCGCGTTGGTCAAACCAAACAACATTACATGGAATTCATAGTGCCCATAACGAGTCCTAAATGCCGTCTTAGGGATATCCTCCTCTCAAAATCTAAGCTGGTGATATCCAGACCGCAAGTCGATCTTAGAAAAGACAGTAGCTCCTTGGAGTTGGTCAAACAGGTCATCTATCCTAGGTAGTGGATACCGGTTCTTCACCGCCAACTTATTCAACTCCCTATAGTCAATGCACATCCGGAACGATCCATCCTTCTTCTTCACAAACATTACTGGTGCTCCCCACGGTGATGAACATGGCCGAATGAATCCCTTCTCTGACAATTCTACCAACTGCTTAGACAGTTCCTCCAATTCTCTTGGAGCAATTCGATAGGGTGCCCGGGTTACAGGTGCAACACTAGGTATCAACTCAATTTGGAATTCCACTTGTCGGACAGGTGGAATCCCTGGCAGATCGTCGGGAAACACATCCGGAAACTCTTTAACGACGGGTACATCCTTAAGGTGTCCTTCGCTCTTCTTCTCGCTTTTCTTTTCAGAAATTCGAGCCAAGAAAAGACAACCTCCTCTATCGATGTACTTCTAGGCATTAATACAAGAGATGATGCTCAACCGGGAGGGACCTCCACAGTCGCTCCGATCTCCTTGTATGCTCAGAACTTTTCCGCCATACGATACACGCACGATCTTCTCATCGCAGATGATGTGTGCACCGTTCTTACACAACCAATCCATTCCGATGATGACGTCAAAACTTCCTAAGGTAACTGGCAAAAGATATATGCTAAACGGGTAGTCTAGGAAACTTAGTATGCAACCTCGGACTACGGTGTCTATCCTTTCCCTATTTCCATTCGCTAACTCCACATCATAGCTTAATCCTAAAGGTGTTGGGGAAATTCCTAGTAATGGCATAAAGGTGGTGGATACGAAACTCATATCGGCACCAGTATCAAATAGTATGAAAGCATAGCGGTTATCGAGAAGGAACGTACCTGTAACTACGTTCGGGTCCTCACCGACTTCCTTCCCAATGGCATACACTCACGCTGTTCCCACGTCTCTCTGTTGATTCCTAGCACCCTGATTTCCCTGGTTCCCTTCAACCTCTTGCTTCACAGGGTTATGCCCATTACTTCCCACACCTTGTTTAACTAAACCTCCTCCATTATCGGGGTTTCCTTTCACCCACAGCTCTCGGCACTCATTCTTGTAATGCCCTTTCTTTCTACATCCAAAACAGGTAACAGTGGCCTTCCAGTCCGCTCCTTGTGCAGTTTGGGCCACAACAAGGGGACGGGATCTATAGTCTCTGGCCATGTGTCCTACCTTAGAGCAATTCCTATACACTAATGGGCACTGCCCATGGTGGTGTCGACTACAACGGTTACACAAGGGCTTGATACCTTCATAACTCTTCTTCTCTCCATTACCTATAGCGTACATCCTGGCAGTCTCTTGCCGTTTGTTGCTATTCCCCTTAACAGTCTCATTCCTCTTCCTCTTATCACTCCTATCACTCTTACCCTTGTCTCCTCCTTCTAACACAAGAGAGTCCATCAAACTCTGAGCTATGGTAACTGCCTCATGCAAGTTAGCTGGCTTCACAGCGATGACATCATTCCTAGTAGCTAGAGGTAATCCATCAGTATACCTCTCAATCTTAAGGGCTTCAGTGCGAACAATTTCTAGGCAAAGCAGCGACAACTCTTGGAAACGACGGTTGTAAGTAGTCATGTCGCTACCCTTAACCTTATGGTTCCAGAACTGAACCTCTAACTTCTTAACCTCATTCCTAGGACAGTAAGTCTTGATCAGAAGAGCCTTAAACTGGGTCCATGTCATGCTATAGGCTATCTCACTTTCTACTGATCTATGATAATTGTTACACCAAGTCAACGCTTCGTCCTTCAGTGTGAACGTTGCATACTTAACCTTAGAATCCTCATCACAGTTACTAACGGTAAACAAATACTAGGTTTTCTCCATCCACCTTGTTAGGTAAACCACTCCCTCGGTTCCTCCAAACTCTATGGGACCACAAAATTAGAACTCTTTGTAGGTACAACCTCAAGCTTGATTAAGCGGTGGGGTTCCACCAAAGGTGTTAGAGTGATTAGACTCAGCTAGCAGTTCAGATGTGGGCTTGATTCAAAGGAGGATGGTTCGGTGGGACATGACCATTCTCAGCTTGGTCATTAACGTCCGGGTTCTCAACTGTTGGGAATTATGCAAAGTAGAAATTCTGCTGAAGATAATGCTGAATGGATTCTGCTGAAGAGTAAGGATTCTGCTGAAGAAGAGTTTATACCGAAGTAGTGAAACCGTGTAGATGGTTTCTGCGGAGATAGTTATTTCGCGTATTCAATAGTTAGTTAGGATATGCATGATCTTTATTAGGAAGTGATTATGTATATCTTATTTAGTTTTATGTTTATACGTTTCTTAGGAAACAAGTTAGAGTTCCTTGTCTATAAAAGGAATACACTAGTATGAATTATGTACGAGTTGAAAAAACAAAGTTTCAGTATTAATATTAAGATCCATAGAGGATCAACGAGTTCTTAGTTATTCGTGTTTGTACTTGTGTTTGATTTCCGCTAAATAATACAAGTATGTGATTACATAAGCAATACTAACGATCTACGAGTGCTCAAGATCTATCAAGGTCTAACGTTTCAACAAGTGGTATCAGAGCCTCAGGGAGAGTCTCTACGATACTAAGAACAGTCTTTTCTAAACACCCATACAACCAACACAACATTCACCATGCCTATATCAGAAGATGATATCGAAGTCACCAACAACCAAAACACCACCCATATGCAACAACTAAGTCTCTCAAACAGCAATGCTAAGTTTCCATACCTCAAGAAGGAGGAGTACGATTTATGGGAAATGAAAATGCAGAACTGGATCTCCAACATTGATTGGAATCTATGGGAGATTGTAAGGAAGGGGAACAGTTTGAAGAGAACTACCACAGATCCTGATGGTAATCTTATTTATGTTCCTCCCAAATCTGCTTTGAAGAGTTCTTGGCGATTCGAGAGAAACCAAAGTTAAACGATTCTTCTTCAAGCTATTCACGAGGATCACTTGAGTGATTTTCACTTCATGCAGGATGCTAAGGATATATGGTTGGCAATCAAGGCCAAGTTTGGAGGGAATGAGGAGTCTAGGAGAATGAGAAAATCGATGCTGAGACAACAGTTTGAAGAATTTCAAATCTCTAAAGAGGAAGGAATTCACAAGGGCTATGACAGGTTTCACAAGATTTTAAGTCAGTTGAATCAGCTTAAGGCAAAGCCAGATAATGATGATTGCAATTCCAAGTTTTTGCGATCTTTACCTCAATCCTAGTTACAAGTAAGCATCGCCTTCAAAACTAAAGGTAGGCTTGATATGATTACCTTTGATGAGCTGTACAACAAGCTTAAAGCTCTTGAGCATGATGTCAGAAGTCCCTTCCGTTCATCATCCACTGCTAGTCACACAACATTTATTGGGGCCTCCACCCCAAAGATGATCCATGCTCCAAGTCCAACTTACTCATCATCATCTTACACTACCATTCCATCAAGTTCTCAATCTAAAACTAGTGGTATAATGGAAGATGTGCTTGGATCCTTCTTCGCTGATTATGAATCTCAGCAGCAACTTGCATATGAGGATTTCGAACAGGTGGATCCACTATATATGGAAGAGATGAAGTTGAAGTGGCAAGTGGCCATGCTCTCTATGGACATCAAGAGATTTGAGCGTAAGGCTAGGAGGAAGTTTGGTTTCCAGGGAAGAGATCCAGCAAGGTTTGACAAAAGGAAGGTCAAGTGCTTTACATGTCATCAGATGGGTCACTTCTCTAGAGAATGCAAGGATAGGAAGGCTGGTGATGAGGTAAGATACTCTTCCTATCAGCAGAATCAAAGGGATGCTGGAACTTCGAAGGCTGGATCCTCAGCTGCTCTGGTCACTATGGATGCCAATGTCGACTGGCAGTTACATGACCAGGAGAATGATGAAAGTTCTAGTGTTGAGAATATTGGGTTGCTAGCAAGCTGTACTTCAGAAGATAGGCATGATCAAATTGCCTTGATGGGCATCTCTCAGGTACAAAATTGTTTGTTTGGTTGTAGTGAACGTTATAATGAACTTAAGGAAGCATATGATATTTTGAAACCTAAATATAATGAATGCTATATTGAAGTTGAAGCTTATAAACAGGCTTTAAAAACATTAGAAAGACAAAAGGTTTGGTTTCAGAAGAATCAAATAGCTTATGATGAAAATATTAGGGTGTTAGAAAGTGATCTAGAATGTACTAAAAATGACTTAAAAAGGATTGAGAAATTGAAAGCTGATGTGTTGTCTGAAAACAATGTGTTGAAAGAAAATTTAGATGAAGAAATAGCTAGACATAACGATTGGCAAAAAGCTGGTCTAAATCTAGTTAAAGATATCTATAGTAGTCAATCTGAGACATCTAGGATAGGTATAGGTTTTCAAAATATGTAGGTCCTGAAGCTAAATATGATGGGCGTAAAACTACACCAGCAGGTTTAGCTAATTATGTAAAAGAAGGTGACTTGCATGCTGTACCTGGATCTATTAGAGGAATACCTATGCCTATTGACTTTTCCATTACTGTTAACTTTGATGGATCACATCATCTTTATGGCAAAAAGTCAAAAGACTTGCCAGACCCTGATTCTTCATCTAATGATTTTGTCTCTTGCTCTGACAGTGACAAATCTTCTGATCAAGGGTCTACTTCTTATGCCAGCTGTGATTCAAGTGATAAGTCAGACCTACCCAAGCCTACACCCCTGCCTACACCCAAGCCTACCTTCAAGCCTATTAGAGTTGCTGCTAAGGAATCATCTTCCAAGCCGCCTCCTCACGAAGACTTGTCTTTTAAGTCTTTGCATAATAATCTTTGTTAAAAACAATTCCTTTAATGTTTACGGTGCAGATGCTTTTACATGTAATATAACATCTTTTAATTTGAATAAATCTTCTAAAAAGAAGACATGTTTTGTTTGTGGAAGCAAATTTCATTTGATTAAGGATTGTGATTTTTATGAGCAAAGGCGGGTGTATGTGCTAATCGGTAATCTAGACCAATGTGGACCAATGTTAATGATATACCACCTTATGTTCCACAGGCAACCCATAATAAATCTTCTTCATTCCCTTGGAGAAGATCTGTTCAGAGACCATATGTGCAACCTACTAGTTCATATTTTAAACATGGTTATTGGCCTGGATATGTTGACTCTATGTATGTTGGGAAGGGATATAGGGATACTGCTGTCAAGCCCTCAGCAGGTTTTTCTTGGAATAAAAAGGGACCTAATTGTAAATGAAAACCCAAGAACAATAGTGGATCTTATTCATCTGCGTGGGCTACCTCTAATGATCCACAAGGCAGGTTCAAGTTAGTGATGACTTGAGCCTCAATAGTGTACTAATAATTTGTATATTTTTTGTTGTTGTTGTAGGATCATCCTCTTAAGCACAAGGAAGTTGGCATTGTTGATAGTGGTTGTTCAAGAAGCATGTCAGGAAACAGAGATATGATGCATAATTTCGTACCCATAGAGGGAGGAGGCAATGTAACCTTTGGTGGAAGTGATGGTAGAATCACTGGGAAAGGCACCATCAAAACACCTCAACTGGATTTTGAGAATGTGTACTATGTAAAGGAACTACAACACTTCAATTTTTTCTCAGTCTCACAAATATGTGACACCAAGAACAAAGTATTCTTCTCTGAGGATGAATGTCTTGTGCTATCTAAAGACTTCAAACTACCAGAAGATACATCAATTCTGCTGAGAGTTCCTCGTACTCACAATCTTTACACATTCAACTTAAATGATGTTCAACCAAAAGGTGACCTAACTTGTTTGGTGGCTAAAGCATCCCTGGATGAGTCTACAAAATGGCATAGAAGGATGGCTCATGTGAACTTCAAGACCATAAACAAGCTTTCTAAACTGGGTCTTGTTGAAGGGCTTCCTTCAAAGGTTTTCACCAATGAACATAACTATGTTGCCTGCAACAAAGGAAAGCAACACATAGCCTCTTATAAAGATATTACTGCTGTGAGTGTTATCTCAGAACCTTTTCAGTTGCTGCATATGGATCTTTTTGGTCCTACACATGTCCGCAGTATTGATCACAAGTACTTTTGTCTGGTAATCACTGATGGATTCAGCAGGTTTTGTTGGGTGTTCTTTCTGAGAACAAAAGATGAAACATCTCCAGTTTTAAGAGAGTTTATTACCCTTGTTGAAAATTAGCTGAATAAAAAGGTTAAAGGCATCCGGTGTGATAATGGGACAGAGTTCAAGAATGCTGTACTGATAGAACTCTGTAAGTCTAAAGGGATAAAAAGGGACTATAGCACTCCAAGAACCCCACAACAAAATGGGGTAGCTGAAAGAAAGAATAGGACCCTAATAGAGGCAGCAAGATCTATGCTTGCAGACTCCAAGTTACCCACTATGTTTTGGACTGAAGCAGTTGGCACAGCTTGTTATGTTCTGAATAGGGTATCTATAACTAGACCTCATTCCAAGACACCTTATGAACTTCTCTATGGGAAAGTTCCTGCTATTCACTACCTTAAACCTTTTGGATGTCAAGTGACTATTTTGAATACTAGTGATCCACTGGATAAATTTGATGAGAAGGCTGATGAAGGATATATTGTGGGTTATTCGGCTCATAGTAAGGCTTATAGGGTATACAATTTATCTGCTAAGAAGATTGAGGAGACATTGAACACGAGATTTCTAGAAGATAAGCCTAATGTTCAAGGACAAGGTCATGTTTGGTCTTTTGACCTTGATTATAGCGATTATTTGGGTTATTCTAGACATGTGGCTAACTAAAATGCGGTACACAAGAGTCTCCCAACGACGGTCTTGATACCATGAATCTTGATTACGATAGTGACTTTGAGGATGATGAACATCCTATTATTGTACCTTCTTTCTCCCCTAATAATTTTTCAGGTGACACTTCCAAAGTTACTACTGATGAAAGTGAAGATGAGTCCAACTATGCAGAGGACCTTGCTAGGCTTAAAAAACAGGAGTATGCAGCTAATCTAGAAGCTGAGCGGATTGCTGGGGAGGTTGCAAAAGAAGCAGTCAGTGGAAACTTTGATTCTGCTGACAGTGATTCTGTTTCTCCGATCATCACCAAATCTGCTGATGGTCATGCTGTTTCTACTCCCATTTCTACTAGAGTGTCCACAGACTTTGGGGAACCTTATACACATTTTCTAAGTCCTTCAGATCTTGGTAATTATCAACCCAAAACTGGCATCTTCACCTCACCTTCCTATGATAGTGATTTTGAGCCAACTGTGACTAATCTTGATACATCCATTGATGTCAACACCACTGCTACTAAAAGGATCAACATTGCTCATCCACAGAACAATATTATTGGTGATCCTCATGCACCTGTTAGAACTAGGGGCACTGTAACAAGTTCTAAATATGGTCAAGTAGCTTTTATCTCTTATGTCTCAAACCAGCAAAGGGACAATCACACAGAATTTTAGCATTGTCTGTTTGTCTGTTTTCTCTCTCAAGTGGAACCAACCAGTGTTACTCAAGCCCTGGAAGATTCAAGTTGGCTTGAAGCAATGCAAGAAGAGATGCAACAGTTCCAAAATTAGCAGGTTTGGACAATGGTCCCACTACCTGAGGGGAAGTATGCAATTGGGACAAAATGGATTTTGAAGAATAAAAGAGATGAAAGGGGTGTTGTGATTAAAAACAAAGCAAGATTAGTGGCTCAGGGGTTCAGACAAGAGGAGGGGATTGATTATGATGAAGTGTTTGCACATGTTGCTAGAGTTGAGGCCATTCGTATTTTCTTGGCCTATGCATCTTACATGGGTTTCATGGTATATCAAATGGATGTTAAAGGTGCATTTCTGTATGGTGAAATATAAGAGGAGGTTTATGTCACTCAACCTAAAGGATTTGAAGACCCAGATCATCCAAATCATGTTTACAAGGTAGTTAAAGCTCTCTATGGACTACATCAGGCACCAAGAGCTTGGTATGCTAGGCTTTCAGCATTTCTGCTGAAGAATGGTTATCGCAGGGGTGTAATTGATAAAACTCTTTTCCTAAAGAAGAATTCCACAGACATCATTCTTGTACAAGTTTATGTGGATGAGATTATATTTGGCTCCACAAAAGAGGCTTGGTGTAGGGAGTTTGAGGAGCTAATGAAGGGAGAGTTTTAGATGAGTGCTATGGGAGAGCTTACTTTCTTTTTGGGTCTCCAAGTTCAGCAGAAACCTGATGGTATTTTTATTAGTCAGGATAAATATGTGAGGGACATCTTGAAGAAGTTTGGAATGGAGAGTGTCAGGACTGCCACAACACCTTATGAAGCTCCAAAAACAAAGAACAACACTGAACCAGATCTTCCTGTGAATGTTCATTAATATAGATCTATGATTGGTTCATTAATGTATCTAACAACTTCTAGACCTGATATTACATTTGCTGTGAGTGCTTGTTCTAGACATCAAGTCACTCCACTTGCTTCCCATCTGAATGCAATCAAGAAGATCTTTAAGTATTTGAAAGGCCAACCTCATTTAGGCCTTTGGTACCCAAAAGAGTCTCCTTTTAAGCTGGAAGCATATAGTGACAGTGATTATGCTGGTGCAAATCTGGATAGGAGATCCACAACTGGAGGTTGCCAATTCCTTGGAAAGAGATTGATTTCTTGGCAGTGCAGGAAACAAACTATTGTGGCTACCTCGTCTACGTAAGCGAGAATATGTTGTCTTTGCTAATTGTTGTGGTCGGTACTATGGATACAAAATCAATTGTTGGATTATGGGTTTAACTTCATGAATACAACAATTTTTATAGATAATCAGTACCATATGCATAGTTAAAAATCCGTTTTTCACACAAGAGAACTAAGCATATTGAAATCGAGCACCACTTTATAAGAGATGCATATGAAAAACATTTGATCAAAGTGGTTAAAATTCACACTGATGATAATGTGGCAGATTTGTTAACAAAGGCTTTTGATGGACCAAGGTTTCAACAACTTGTGGTCCATATTGGGATGCTTAACCTTTAACTGCAAAGTTTAAGGGGAGGCATAGGCCTTAGGGGAGGCATATGCCTCAGGGGAGGATTAGTGTTGTAGACTTTGTAGATTATTTTGTATATTTGCTAACACTAACCAGCTAATGTTTTGTGAGTTTTGTTTCTTTTGGTCTGGTTTGTGTGTTTTTCTATGTTTGTTTTGTAGAATGCTGATATAAGTTGAAGTTCATCAAGATTGGTTAATTCAGAATATGGTCATGTTTTCTACTGAAGCAAAGTACTGAAGTAAGCAAATTTTTTCCACTGAAGATAAAGTACTGAAGAGAAGTATTGAAGTTAAATTGTTCATTCATTCATTCAAGAAACAGTTTACAGATTACAGCTTACATCTTACAATCAACTTCAATTGAAAATACAAGATCATTTCTATACATGATCTACTTAACCTATGATAAGTTCCTATCATCCACTAGCTCATATCATCTATTCCAAACGCTGGATATGCATGACCAGTACGACGAAGAAGCTAAGGATCAAAATGGGAAGGATGTATTGATGAAAACGAAGATGATGAAGATCAATACAGTAGATAGATGAGTGATATGGAAATCTTCGGTTGTTCCATCTACTGGTTTAACCAAAAAGCAATCAATCCATCTTCCTTTTGCCCTTTCCCTTTACGATATGAGATGAAGCACCAAACCATGGCGCAGGAAGAGCCAACACCACCTGTTGAGGTTGAGGTGTTGAAGGTTGGGGTGTGACGTTATCTCCTTAGTGGAGTCATCAGAGTCATCAGAAGACTCACTTGGATCCACTACATTGTCATCTTCAGAAGAAGGGAGAAAGAGGGATTTTCTAGGTCGTGGTGTTTGTGGAGGAATATAAATATGCCATAGGTTAGTATCATCACTTGATGATGATGATGATGAAGAAGAGGTTGGATCTATAACCTCTGGTTTGGTATTCATGGTTGATTATGGTTGATTGTGGTTTGTGGTGAAATTAGGGTTTGTGATGAAAATTGGGGGTAAATGATATGTGTTAAGTGTGCATTGGGATTGTTATATAGATGGATTCGAGGATTAATGTAATTTAATGCGAGTTGGGTGGCACAGTAACACTCCAGATATTTACTGATGATATCTTTTATCTTGGGGTGGTTTCTGCTGATTGAATTACTTCAGCAGATTGACCGTGTTTCTGCTGAAGTGATACTTTGTCATTGGTTAGAGTTGAAATACACGTAAGATATGGTCAACAAAAGTTCCGATAATTTTGACTATAATTTGGGCAACTTCTACCAATCCATTATTCGCATATCTTTACTTCAAATTAACCGATTCCCTCTTCACTTTCGTTCAAAACACTTCCAGTTGATTAAATCATAACCCATTATCACGATTTCTCATGGCGCTTCAATTTAAGAAGGATCATAACAAAGTTGCTTATCTGGGAAAAGCAAAAGGTCATGAAATCTATGAACCAATGGTGGAGTTCTTGAAGCGATCAAAGATTCATTATGCTTTAACGCATTCTCCGGAAGTAATTTATGAATCATTGGTTACACAATTTTGGGCTTCTGCTGTGAAAAGAAGTGATACAGAGATTGTGGCTTCGATTGATAGAACAGATTATGTGATTACAGAGGATTTGATAAGGAGGTAACTAAGGTTGGAAGATGCAGATGGTGTTTATCATTCTAATTCTGTGGAGATACTTGAAGGACTAAGAGCCGTGGGATATCAGGGTACGAGAACTGATATGTGGCAGAAGAACCAGCTTTGCCCTACATGGAGGTTTTTGGTACACACTTTACTACAATATTAGCAATAAGTCGGGGATGAGATCAATTTTCTACTCAATTGGGTTGTGGGATTGTATATACATCACAAGGGTAACTTATAATTTTCTAAATATATTTTTGAAAATATGGTTGAAAATGTTCAAAGAAAAAAGCATAAGTTGTTAATGTACCCTAGGTTTTTGCAAATGATTTTAGACGTTACAACCCAAGCCCAAGCATTTTGTCCCATAGGAACTTTGTCTTCTAAACTGTTTGCTTCTATGAGAACTCATTATGAGGGGGCACATCATCCTTTGCTAGCAGCTATGTTGCCTCAAGGCAATGAGGCTTGTAACATATTGGATTTCACAAACACTCTAAACCATAAGATCAAATAGGCGTACACTATGATTCTAGAGAGAGAAAGTTAGAGGTTTAAGGAACTTTAGTGAGAGAAAGAAAAGTCTTATTATGAGCTCCAACTCTCTACCTTGGAAGGTAGAGAGTATTTATAGTCTTTACATAAATCGCCACCTAACAGGCTGTGGATCAGGCATACAGTAGGTAAAGACCCGTCCGTCCTCCACGGTGTTACTTAAACTAAATACTACTTAACTTATAATAAACTACGACTACGAGCTTTCTAATGATTACATATACTTGAGGTGACCGACTCTTTATATTCTGGATTTACTAAATCCTAACAATCTCCCCCTAAGGGAGGTCACCTCAAACACAAATTAAACATATATTGAATACAAACATATATTACATTAAAAATTGTTCTTGCATTCTTGATGTTGTACTTTGCTCTGAAGCTCGTTGTCATTGATTCTTCA
The DNA here is from genome assembly GCA_022545495.1 of Chrysanthemum lavandulifolium. NCBI lineage: Eukaryota > Viridiplantae > Streptophyta > Magnoliopsida > Asterales > Asteraceae > Chrysanthemum > Chrysanthemum lavandulifolium. The sequence goes on along the minus strand of CM040241.1, from coordinate 77,298,998 downwards.
CATTGCATGTTAGGTTAATCCAAGTGGAGGTCTTTTATGATCCATGTGATAATGAGTTTTGAGCCGTTTTGAGATCATCGGTGACAAGAAATCTACGAGATATCCATTTTGGTGTTGGTATTATGTGATGTTGTGACTTTCGGATGACATGCTCACATTACGGATCATGAAATATTCTCATCGAGTAGCGGAAGCTTTCGTTGATTCATGATATTGGCGGCGTAGCGAAAGCATGGAGTGCAAATATCGAGTCATTGATGTACTAATCATGATTTCTTTTGAGATGAATGTGTTAAGTGAGCATGCGGCTATGGATTGACCGCTTCATTACGATCACCGCAAACGTGGGCGCACTGCATACAACGCTTAGCAATAAATCGCACGAAAGTGTCGTTGATCACTTCGTTGAATTGAGGTACACGCCCACGGTTCCCGTTGATCGAGATAAGTATTGCACGTGATCAAGTATAATTCAAGAATTTCCTTGACGAGGTTTCGCAATTGCTCTAGTCGTTCTCAAACCGAACGTCTCAAAGAAGACAACACGAAGTGAGTGAACCAATGAATAGAGATTCAGCGATTGATGAAAAGAGATTTGAAAAACAATCGTGTATTGCTCAATAGAAATTGTTTTTGCAATACAACGAAGGTTTTAATGAAAATCAATTATCAATCATAAAACACCTTTGATTTGAAATATTCGTACACGGTCGATGTGCTAAAGAAAAGAGTTTTTAAGCACAATGACCGGTTTTCATAGGTATCGGTCAATCCATAACTGAACCGTGATTGATTCAAAAGATTGAATCGCCCCATTGTTACTGTTCGGTTGTCACATGGTTGATCTATTGAATAGATCTCACATGCCACCCACCGTGAGCTTGTTTGATGTTGGCTCGGAAGGCTTTCCATCTTCATTGTGAATATGTTTGCATATCACTCGAATGTTCAGCAATACCACAAGGATAATCGTGGGACTCAAGATATAATCTCTCTTTCCACATTTTGTGAAAGAGAGTCTTCATTGAAAGTGTCCTAATGAGATTTATTGATGATCTCGTGGCTCTAGACTCAATTTGTGCATATTTGGTTCTTGTGCGGAGACTAGGAGAGGGTCTCCTTTTCAATATCAACAATCTCTAAGAGAAAGTCGATAGATTATGTAGGTTCCCGTGAGAATGAAACAAGCCCTTTAAGAGGAACTTGAGTGGTTTGGGAAGTTGAAGTGCGGTCGTCCTTTGGGTCCATGACGTCTTGTCTTCAATACCGATGTTACCTTGGTAACCACCGGAGTATATGAATTGAACCCGTATCGCCCTAAGTTTGAATAATTGGAGGGCTATTTGTTTTCACCCTTTTCTCATTCAATTCTTTTCATTCTTCAACCCTTCAAGCTTACGAGACTTCATAGCTAGAACCTTGTTGGGTTTATTCCATACTAGCTCGATCTTAGTCCGCACTCTTCCCATATCTCATTTTCTCCTTTTTTCAATATACCTAAGGACTTCTACACTATCTAGTGGATTGTGCAGGGTAGATCCCTCCGGTTCGGCGGATCATGGGAACAAATACCTAACCTTATCATCCTTATATCACCATACATAAAGTAAAGTTGGTCGGTCTATTTGGTATTGTTCATCTGCCATTGGAACCAATTGAAAACCATTTGAAAATCAATCAAGATACTTGTGATATATTATCAAAGTATTTTGTACCTGAATTGTTTTGATATTTTTAGAACAAGAGCTCCCCCTCAACATGTGCATCAAGTGTTTGAAATTTTTTTGCACACGGAGGCAAGAGAAAGAATTAACTTCTTTAATTACCATTTTCTAAAAGATATCAACATCACTTTCCTGATAAAAACAGGTAGATAAAGCATATAAGGGAAGGATGAGGTTTTCATAAACTTGCTCCCCCTCAATATGTGCCTTGAGGTTTGAAAGAGTTTTGCACATACAAGAGGGAACCTGCACATTGATATAAATTGATCACGTTTAAGATCTTTGTGGTTTAAGATAAATGCTCCCCTCAACATGTGCATGGAAAATTTGAAATCGTTTGGCACATGTGGGAAGGAGAGCTTGTACATCCTTATAAAACCATTTACCGAATTATCGATTAAATCCAATTTAAATCACAAATTCTCCCCGATCACAATTATCAAATCATTTGAGATTTGTGATCTTTGTAGATTTAAATTGATTTTGAAAGCTTTAAGGAGAATTGTGACTTGATTATGAAAGCGTTTTATCGATAAGGATCGGATTTTAAGACTTTAAACTCCATTGACTAAACATGCATGATTATCTTTTGAAAACAATTGTATGACAAATAACTTTTGATTTAATTGAAATCATTCTCCCCTCAATCAATGACATAAGTTGTTGATTGAGAGATAGATATTTTGACAAACTTTTAAGTCCGGATGATTATCAAAATAGAGTCCGAGTTATTTTTCGAACAACTAGTTTTCATTAGATAGGAAGGATTAGTTTAAAGAATCGAGCAAGAAATTTGAAAACCAAGATAAAGTATGGCTCTGTTTTATCTTTGAAAAGCGGTTCTTGCTGAAATGACAATAAACCATTTATTCTCTTTCTCCCAATTTTTTTTTTTTTTTTTTTTTTTTTTTTTTTTAGATTTGAACAACATCTAAAGTCCCATTTCATTCTTTGAATGACAACATCAAGACCGTAGATATTATCGAATCGAGAGAAACATGACAAAATGACAATATTTTTTTGAAGATTTTTCAAAATTTTCAAATTTTTATGGATTTTGAAAGTTTTATATTTTTCTATTTGATTTTTAAGGTTTTATAATTTTGTATTTTGTTTTTCAAAAATATTTACTGTGGGATAGATGAAGGAAACCTTTACTCCTCTTCTTCCTCTTGAAGACGTTTGAGAGTTTCGGTTGTAGGCTCTTAAGACCCGATCGTGGAAGAATAAACTCAAAACGTTCTCTAGGAAGAGCTTTGGTGAAGATATCTCGCTAACGGTATTCGGTCCTCACAAAGTAAAGTTCCACCACACCGTTTTCAACTTGCTCCCGATGAAATGATGTCGAATGTCGATGTCCTTTGCTCTTGAGTGTTGTAAGTTGTTTCATGAGAGCAATAACACTTTTATTATCACAAGATGAGAGGATTTTGTTGAATTCAAAGCCATAGTCGATGGTGGGATCTCATCCATAGGATTTGAGCACAACAAGATGACATGGCTATGTATTCCGCCTCAGAGAGGAAATAGAAGTACTCATTTGCTTTTTGAAGACCACTCACAAGCTTATCACCCAAAACCGAGCACCTCGAAGTACTTCAACGAGTATCTTGACATCCCGCATGATCTGCATCTGCATAGGTCGTTAGTGACATACCGATGTCTTTCGGTACCAAAGTCCCATATTGATGGTTCCTTGGAGATACCAAAAGACCCGCTTAACCGCTTCAAGGTGCTTTTTAGTAGGCTTAGCACGGTATCTAGCACACATGCATCAAATAACAAGATGTCGGTCTACTAGCCGTGAGGTACATCGTGGATCCAATCATACTACGATATTTCGTTTGGTCTACCATGATCCCTGAGTGGTCCTCATCTAGTTTGGTACGTTCAATCATGGGAGTGTCAACTGGGTCACTAGAATCGAATCCAAATTTCTTTAAAATCTCATTTGCATATTTAGATTGATTTATGAAAATGCCTCCGAGACTTTGTGAAATTTGTAATCCCAAGAAAAATGACATTTATCCCATCATTGACATTTGAAATTTAGAACCCATTTCATTTGAAAAACGGTCACACTCATTGGGGCCAGTCAAGGCAAAGATGATATCATCAACATAAATTTGAACATGAATTAAATGTTTGCCCGACTTCACGGTGAACAATGTTGGATCAATCGCTCCTTTGTCAATCCGATAGATAGAAGAAACTTTGATAGCGTATCATACCATGCCCTTGGAGCTTGCTTTAAACCGTATAGAGCCTTCTTCAAACGATAAACGTGAGTAGGATGCTCGGATTCACAAAGCCTTCGGGTTGGGCGGCGAGACGACTTCTTTAAGATCTCCGCTCGTAAATGTCGCCTTAACATCCATCCGATAGACTACCATGTTCTTACTAGCGAATTAGCCAAAAGATTACGATTGCCTCGACACGAGCAACAGAGCAAATGATTCTTCAAAGTCAATACCTCCTCTTGACGGTATCCTTTAGCAACCAATCGAGCCTTGTTCTTTAAGACATCACCATGCTCATCAAGTTTCACTTTGAAGATCCATTTTAGAGCAATGATCATAGCACAACTGGGTAGGTATGAATTCCATACATCAAGTCGATCAAACTCATGAATTTCTTCTTGCATGGCATTGAACCAACTGTCTTCATTCATGGCGGTTTTAACATCTTTTGGTTCGATCTTAGAGTACGGAGTTGAAGAAGCACCATAAGGCATCGGTTGCAAGTTGTTTCCGTGTTGATCTTGGACGAGAGGGATTTCAATGATGTTGTCTAATGGATGATCGTGAGTCCATTTTCTAAGGTGTTCATGTGGCGATTGTTGAGGGACCGAGGTAGCATAGTCGATGTCTCCTCAAGAAGATGGTTCGATGATGATTCGAGAGCAAATATGTTTTAAAATGGAGCATCTTCGAGGAGTAGCAAAGGGATTAACTTCATCATTGATGCGAAAATAGTTCCATGATGTACATTCAAGATTGATGATTTGTTGATGAGATCGAGTTATCAACAGCAGCGCTTCTTGACTTAATGATATTGAGATCAAGGATTGGCTTCATTCTCGTGGATATGAGCAACCTCAGTTGTGGGAATTGACAGTTCATTAGCACTTGGCTCATAGAGTTCATCAAACATCGGATCAAACAATTTCTTCAAATCATCTTCAGTTGGAGGTACATATGGACTAGCTGGAGAGGAATTTGGTACAAGGGATGAACCTATGGGACTGTTTTGAAGTGCGGGTCCAGAACTGGGTTTTCCATGAGCCATTTGACCGGTCAGCTCATCGAATGTAACGTGAATTGTTTCCATGATATTTCGGGTTCTCTTGTTGTAGATTCGGTAACCCTTCTTGTTTGGTGCATAACAAACAAAAACTCCAATATCTGCCTTTGCTCTTAATTTACCTAAATCTTGACTGTCATTTGTTGGATAGCACAAAGCTCCAAACACACGAAGGTAGGAGAGATCAGGTTTTCATTTATGAACAAGTTCATATGGAGTTTTTCCATGAGAGGTGTGTATAAGGGAACGATTTTGGGTGTAGCATGCAGTGGCAATGGCTTCAGCCCATAGAAACATTGGAACCTTTGAATAAATAAGCATTGTTCTTGCGGCTTCTACAAGAGTTCGATTTCGTCTTTCAACTACACCGTTCTGTTGAGTCTTTGTTGACAAGAGTTCGACTTCTTTGATGACTGATTCTAACACTTTCATAAAACTGAATTAAGTCTTTGTTGACAAACTCTGTGCCATTGTCTGTTCGAACAATTTTGATCAGATTGTTGAGTCGAACTCGAAGCTATTTGATTAGTTTGATGATGACATCCGGAGTTTCATCCTTTGTCCTCAAAAACTTTACCCAAGTAAATCGAGAGTAGTCATCAACAACTACTAGAATGTATTTCTTCCCATTTATTGTTTTCACTCTCATTGGTCCGCATGATCCATATGAAGGGTATGGAGAACTTCCATTACTGAAATTTGTGGGTTTTGGTTTGTGGGCATATTTCATGCTTTTACCCAATTGGCAAGCTGAACAAAGATGATCTTTTTCATATTTTAATCTGGGTAAGCCTCTGACAAGATCCTTTCTAGAAAAGTTGTTTATGGTGCCGAAGTTCAAGTGATTGAGACGACGATGCCATAACCAAGACTTTGTTTTAGAAGCCTTTGATAGCAATCAGATTGGAGAGGACTTCATCATGTCATCGATAGAGATGGTGTATAGGTTAGAACCTCGAGTACCTGTTAATAGTTCTACACCATCAAGTTCTCTAACGAAGCAAGTATGTTTTCTAAAAGCCACTTCTAGATCGGAATCACAGAATTGACCAATAGAGAACAAATTGTAACCAAGACCTTCCACATAATATACCTTGGAAATCACACTTTTACCAACCACATAATCTCCATATCCCATAATAGCTCCAAAATGGTCATTCCCGAATCTAATCGTCCCGATGAATTTACTCACAAAGTTCTTGAGTCATGACCGGTCTCGGTCATATGCTTGGAGCGACTGAGTCCGGTACCACGAACGATTTGAACAATCTGCAGCTGAACATAGACAAGAATGGATAACTAGATAATTGGGATCCCATGCAAGAATGGGTTCCATTTGGTTAGTAACAATGATTGGAACACCCACATCGAAATAGAAACATTCACATCGAAATTGAGTCAATGGAGTTATTATGAATAGATGCGACTAGTGTCCGATTTGCCCTATTTAAAGTATGTTTACTTCTTAAGGGAATAGTTCTACCAAGAGACATCCATTTTCTAGTGGGCATTGTCGATTAACCTTATGGCCAACAGTATCCACCGATAACCTATCTTACTAAATGTTCTTCCCGGGCTTCCAATGCTTTCTAACTTTCTTTCGCCTTTGCCTTTTGCCTTCTTAGCATGATATTTTGCTTTAACAATGTTAATGGAGATTTGACTTTAGACAAAACATTCACACCACATTTATGATTAGTAATGAATTCAAGCGTACATCATTACAAGGTTTGTAAATAGTATCATAATTTGAATTAATTACATGACGCCTATGGCAAATACTAGAATCAACACGATTCGTTTTATTCGCTCAAACTTAAAGTTCCTAGGTTGGTCTTCTCTCTTCCAATGCACATTCTTAGCTTGCGAGGTCCTATCATTCCTTGTATTGTCTTGAGACTTTGACCGCTTGCTTTAATGTCACCGATTACTCTGTAGAGGAATGGGAACATTAGTTGGTTTTGCTACTCTTTGCATCTCCTGTTTAGATGTCTTTGGGATCTGAACTACATGCAAGCACAAGAAGGTTCACTTTCTTAAAACAAGAAGTCTTGGAATTTGTATTCCTAGAAGGCACACTAGAGTTCGATTTCTTAGCACTAACAACTGAATCGAACTACTTGAAGGCACACTAAGGTTCACATTCATAACATTGGGCATTGAATGGATTTCATGCTTGGCACTAGGCATAGAACAAGGAATCAAAGGATTAACTCTCTCACCTAAGGACTTAGGGCATATTGTGATTAAGCATTCTAGAAGTTCTTGAGATCGTTCGACATATAAGCATGCATGCCGAATTGCATTATCAAGTGGTTTCTCTAACTTATCCTCTTCAACAATCTCACGGAGACACTCTAGACAATCCTTAAGGTATGAGAAATATGTTTGAATTGCAAGTTTGTTATTCTTAAGATGAGGGGGAACATATTTCACATACAAAGCATATTTATTACAAGAGTGAAACTTTGATACACCATTCTCCCCATTGGTCATTGGCATTTTCCCTTTTACCTGGCTCTTCAGATTCTCAATTTCCTTTTGCAATGAAGCTATTTGTTTGTTATTTTTGTTACGAGTGACCTTTATTGATTCAAAAAACTCATTGAAATAACGTTTAACCTTTTCATTTTCTTCTAGAAAACTTTCGTTTTCCTTTTGTAATGCATTTACTAAGTTTTGAAGATGAAACGTTTGAGAATTTTGAGAATCTAAAGGAGGAGGCATTTGGGAACCAGTCACATTGTTCTTTTGACCCTTTAATTGAGAGATTTGGGCTTTCAACTTTCTGATCGTGTTACAATGAGCTTGAATCATTCATCACGTTTGTTAATTTGAAAACGCATCAAACTCGGAGCATCCGAGGATGTCTTGATATTTGAAGTTTTGACATTTTCTTTAAGATGTTGATATTTTAGTTGTAAATTAAAATGCTCAACCTCTAGTTTAGAAAAATGTTTAACCAAATTGTCGTGATCATCCAGTTCAATTTTCTCATTTAGTTTAGAATTAGTATTTTCAAGCTCAATGACACGATCATGGGAGACTTTCAAGGCAACAGATAATTCATGAAATTGAGAAGCATTAATGGAACAATTTGTAGCAGTGAAAAACACATCTTGAGCAACACATTCAGTAATAAGAGTCTCATTCAATGTATGCAAGTTCTTCCTCTCAATCTCATTATATTTTAGTGCTCGCTCATAGTCACTAACCTCAACTATCATTGCATCAAATTCCTTTTCCATTTATTTAATGTCTAAATTCATTCCCTTTTTAAGACTTTCAAAATGATCTTTTAGTTGTTTAAAGAAAGGCATGACTTCAGTTAAATAACATTCTTTCGTTTGCTCAAAACCCCTTTCCATTCAGTTATACCAGTGGGTGTGATCCTTTTCTTACAAGTTTTCTCAAAATCAACAAATAGTTGAAAAATAACATATTGACTTATTAAGGTCTTACTTTTAGTGGCAATAGTCCTAGGAACTAAATGCATTGGTGTATTGGGAGGATACATGACATCAAGGCATTTTCCTAAAGGGGTTAGTTACAACAAGATTCTTTGCTTTTGCTTATCTAAATCCTTTTCCGAACACTTGTTCGGTGTTAACAACGTCTGAGGCTTAAACATGTTCAAGGAAATCCAATTCTCCTTCTTGTAATCATGGGGTGTGATATTTATTTTCTTCTTTTGCATTTAGGATCATCTAGTTTCTTGTTCATCTTTTCCTAGTGACTTCATCGATTTCTTATCTTCCTCGGTGCACTCAACGCAACTAGGTTTATGTCTAGGCTTAAGGATTTCATTGCCATCATAAAGAACCTTATGAGCATTTCTAACCTTCTTAATGACCTCTGGATTTGATTCCTCAACAAGGGAATGCTATGCTTATCGCTTAAGACTCTATGCTTAGTGATTAAGTGAGCGATCAATGGTATTTCCTTGTGCGTACAACTTATTTTCAAGTTTGTTCTTCAAGGTTTTAGATTAGAAAAATCATTCAAAAGTTTTGATTCCTTAACACTGAATTCTTGCTTAAGCATTTTAACATTTTCTTGAAGTTCTTGTTTTGCTTAGCGCTTTTAGAAAGCTTATCTTGTAAGGAGTTTAACTCTTGTTTCAATACTTCTTCTCTAAACCTACTTTTTCTAATAGTTGTACGCATTTGGTCATTCATTACACCGCTCACGGAGGTTAATTCAAACTTAGCACATTGTTCATAAATAGCAACACGTTCTTTATAAGCATTAAGTTCGAAATAATGAAATCATCGAGGGCGTGCGGTGTATTCACAAAAGCATAGTCATCATTGACTGCATAAGATACATCACTTGATACAATCTCACTTTCACTTTGTTTCACATATCTATACATATATATGAGACTACACATGCCACATGTATAAAGCTTACTAGGCATTTTAATGATGACATGGCGCCTCTATGATGAGGTGGAAATGCCACCATGGCACTACATCCGGTTACATTATAAAAAAAAATCTTTGTAGCAGCCAAGAATCGAACATGGGTCTCAACATTCACAGCCTAACACCTCTACCACTAAGGCAAATCACATTTTTGTGTATTATCTTCTACTTCCAAACTAATATACTTCAGTTTCTACTCATAAATACAGCTTTTACACTAAAAATCAATGCCAGTCAAAGGTGATTCATAACCTCCCCTCAACATTCGCTGCACATTCAGATGATATACTATTCAAACTCATTTTAAAACCGGTAAACATTTGTAACTCAACAACCCTAAAATCATAACCCAAATCAAACACACTAGCAAGTAGCAACCACCCTCCCCAAATAAAATTACGCGTTTCCTAAAAAAGGGCATCCTCCTAAAATCAATACCATGTTTGAATCATTTATTTTTCTGTATGATTGTAGAATTTTTCAAAATTATTCACGATATGATGTATGATTTCAAACGATTTGGGTATGATTTTGTGGTTTTCAAAATTACTCGGGATATTACGGTTGATTTGAAACACATAATATTTCACACGACTTGGGTGTTTCTTCTCCACAACTCCATCATACAATGGCAGAAACAATACATCATCACAAATCAACCAAATTGATGTTAAGGTAATTTTTATTTGTACTTTTTTTTTCGGATTGAAAAAAAATTAGGTTACTGGGTGTTTGATGTTTGATGAATTAAGTATTAGTTTTGTATGCATTTATGTATTTTGATTATTGGATTCTATTTTGAAATCAACCATGACTCCATATGAAGGGTGTTTGGGTAATTAATTTAAATAGGTTATATTTCTTGTGTTTAGTCGAATTAGCACTTTTGTGTCTTTTTTGTTTAGGGGGTGTCTGGGATTGCTTATTGGAGTCTTCATTGATTAGAAAAGCCGAAGAAACTAAAGCCGATACCTAATTGCTAAAAGCTATTAAGTTGCGGTCTCAACAGCAGGCATCTAATGCTTTGGCGGTGAACGACCAGCGTTCTGTAAATGAAGCTCATCAAGTGAGCCAAATTCGCATGGTCAATATCTCTAGCACTAACAAAGTGGTATGGGAAACTGTCGCCTTTATGATATCTTTTATGTGATCACATGTTAATTTCAAACTCAGTTGTATCATTCTCAGTTGTTTTCCTCTTTTTAATATCAGAGAAAAGTTTAGGACCATCTACTTATGCTAGGAGTTGAAAGTCAATGGGATCCAGTCGTTGTCCGTTGTGTAGTAATATTACTTTTTTAGTTGGTTAGTTGAGCATTAACACTTCATTTTTTCATTTTAATACAAGACGATGATTAACATGTGTTACTTCAATCACATTTTCAATCTTTTTTATTAACATGCGATTAACTTGTGTTACTTATTTTTATGCAGATAAGTACGATAAGGCAATCAATCCTAAATGCCCTGTAAGTTGTAATGGATTGATTTGCTGTTGATTAACACGTGTTACTTATTTTTATGCGATTAACATATGTTACTTAATTATTTTTACATTGATAAGGCTAAGCTCATTCTTCGCGTATGACAACAGTCTTGTGGAGGTGCTGTTGTATGAACTAATTTGGTGTCATTTCTCATTTGAATCCTCAATTCCTGCATTTACAGTACCTCAACTTCCTGAAGCGATTTATGTCCTCAAGCAAAGGGCACAAGAAGGAACTAGAGGTACTCCAACTGCTATGTTGATGTTCTACTAATGTATTTGTTGTATTATGTCTTCTAAACAAGAAACAAACTTTTTTGAATTTTATTTAGAGAAAAATGGACATAATTGCAACTCGATATTATTTTGTGCGGACTTCAGAGAAACTCTACTTTCATTACCTAAAGGAAAAAAATGGACTTCACTACATCATCTATTGTTTGATCATGACTTGTGTACTCTTTCTGAAACTAGGATATTTCTATTAATATGACTACTTATGGATATCCTCATTGAAATTTCTACTTTGTAGTATAATTTGGCAGCGCAGATAATAGCTACTCTAGATCCAGAATACGAAAATTAATCAACCGACGTTAAAAATTTGCAAAAGTTGATATCGTTTGGAAAAAGGTGATTGTTACTTCATTTTTATTAGAGGAATGTGTGATATCTTCATCACAAGTAAGTTAGCCACGTTTCTTATGCATACAACCTCAAAAAAAATTAATCCATGATTCAAATTTTTTTGATGATATTGTTTTAGTCATTATAATTAACACATCAGTTATTGTGCTGAATGATATGTTCGACCCAACGTGCTCATCTTGCCACATCTAATTCTATTTGTGATGATGATTTGCAGGATGTCCAGAGGAAACCATCCTATTACTTTTGTTGTTGAAGCTTGCGAAACTAAGAATGTACATTAGACGGTTTTATCGAGTTTTTGGTTTGTCTGAGGCAAAATCTTCGCAAAATAAATGTATGTCAAATTTGGCACAATAATATTTCCCAGTTATAAATAGTATTTCTGGAGAAACTCTTGGTAGTGTAAGTTGTAATTATTTAGACGAATGAAAGCCTTTGTCTTTGAATTTGAAAAGGTACAGTTACTTGCGTTATGACTTGCTGTAAAGAAAGTATTTTTTATAAATTATGTGGTTATCCTTATATCATGAATTGAAGTGCAATCATTATAAAAGTGGTAAATATGTTATAAATGTTCTGTCTGAGTAAGTAGGAAAAAGAAAACACCAAAGTGAACAATAAGAATTACATTAGTCTATGGATATTGTATTGATATGAAAATAACGTAGGTGTTTTAAATTGACTTAATTACCATTTACCATAAACTTTCAAACACAAATATTCAGTAATTTAAATTATGTTGCAAGGTTCTCCAAATCAATTTAATTAAAGGTATGTTGTTTCATTGAAAAGTGTATCTGAACTGTATGACTCATACGTTTTTTTTGGTTAACCATAGTTTCAAATCTTTTGGCCGACTAATTCATGGGGTTTGAATCCACCGCCACAAGAACTCAAACCAGGTAACGCCTTTCATTTTCAGGAGGTTGGCGTGGCCACTTCAATGAATTCGTATTAAAAACTTGAATGGCAAATTGATTGATTTTCTTAATATGAAATCTTGATATTAATGTACATCAAATGCCATTTGAAACTGCAGGTGGGAACTGTTGTGGTGACCTTTGAGATGGAATCTTGGCTCATGGCAGACTTGGAGCTATTCTTTAATAGGTATTCTCGGTTACTCAACACATTACAAAAGCATAATTATAAATGTCGTAATCTCTATAATTAGTCAACTCAGTGATAATAGCATCGCGGTGCTTTATCTCTTGATATACTACTAATTACTGGAATATCCAAAGTAAATGCACATTAAATATGACGTAAGCGTTCAGAGTAACCCCGAAACATTTCTAATCGTTGTCGCTATCATACATGAGTAAAAAGAACCAAAAAAGTATTTAACTCGTATAATTCAGTTTGGGTGGATTTACATATTCTGAAAATAGTGAAGTTTTCACGCTTGATCCTTACTTCTTTACTCAAATAGCATCTTAGTGGGAAAACAATGTTATAAACATATGGTCAATATATTAAGATCCAGTTCAAGAAAGATCATTAAAGCGTTCATACACTTACTCTATTTATAAATCTCTTACTAATAAATAAAATTATATCATTATGTTATTGATTCAAAAGCATAAGTTTTTATGTGAATGCGTTAAGAGTATAGTTTGGACTACTTTCGGCCTGTTTGGCCAAAATTTTATGAGCCGTTTGACCCGTATCACTTGAAAAAAAAATTCCAAATCAACCTATTCATATGAAATTGCCACCTACTTTGGTACACATAATTTGAGTAAACTTCTTGATAAGAGCTAAGTATGGGGCAGGTGTAATCAAATCGACATCCACATCTGCCCATACCCTATATTTATATGCACACTTATATACCCCTTTGATCGGACATGGATGGTATAATATATTTATATTTGTCAAAGCAAGGTTTTTTGTATATTAAGCCAAATAAACCCATTGCAAGATTAATCTCAATAGTTGGTTTTCTCGCACTATTGTTTTCTACATCATATCAAATTAATACGTGTACTATTTTATTAATATGTGTACTACATTCTGGAGTCGAGTATCGTGAGACTTATTGACGAGTAGAAATCGATAGTTCTTGAATTGTGAATTTTTTGAAGTTCTGGTCAGAATAAAGTCGATATCGTGAGGCTTATTGACGAGGAACACAACTTGGTGAGTAGATATGTGACAAAGATTAACGGACAACTTTATGTGGCCATTTCAAGAGTCGAGACGAAAAAAGATTTGAAGATTCTTTGTTGTGACCATTTCAAGAGTCAAGACGAAAACAGGTTTGAATATTCTTTGTTGTGACAAAGACAACCGAATACACAAATTACAAAACAAACTTTGTGTACTTAGAAGCTTTATTTCGTATATGAATAAGCACCATGTAATTTATTTGTTCTCATACTGATGATTGTTCTTTTTTCGCATAATACATGGGCACTATAATTTTGTTTCCAATTATTTTGTTTAACATATTTGTCGTTATTCATTATTTATTTTACGTCCGTATACTTTTTGTCAAACAATTTTATGAAGCGTACCCGCCCATGTGGGCGGGTCATGAAGCTAGTTGATCATATGGGACAACATTGATATTACCCATATTTTCAATATCTGACTCAATAATTACAGTTGATTGTACTTTGTTATGTATCTTTTACTCATCAACTTCATCGTATAATTTTAATACCTCTGAAATGATTTTGTCTTTGGATGGACCAGCTTGTGGTGATGAAGAGACTTTAGGAAAGACCATTGGAGAAATGCTAGCCATGAAAATGGTTTGTGCAATGGGTTCTTCATCAACATCAGAGTCGTATGCATCACAATCAGCTACTTGAAAGGCATTCTGATGATTATGGCCTATCTCCTGAATTGGTTGTGTTAGGTCACTAGTTTTACAACACAAGCTTACTAGAAAGAGATAGAGAGGCGGATGAACAATACACACACAAACACACACACGAAATACTATGAATGGTTAGGCGTAGAGTATGTGAAAGAAATGCATTGAACAACCAACCCTCAAATGAGGGTTTACAAGAGTTTATATAGGCAAGGAGCTAGGCAACACTCCTCTCCTTCCCTATTCCTTATTGGGCTTGGATCAAGCTTATGGGCCTTCTACATAAGCTTGACCTTAAACAAACATAAAGGCCATAATAAAGCTACCTATTACATATGAAATATAAATACTTGAAATCTTGTTTAGGAGTGATTCCAACAATCTCCCCTCAAGTATATATGAATGTAAACGGTGAAGGCGTTGATGTAATAGTAGGCGTGACGCCTTCGACATTCTTCTTTCTTGTGAGAGGAATTGCCTTGATTCAACAATCTTCCCATGTAGAGATAGTTATCTTTGAACGGTTAAGCTTCGACGTCATCTTTAACTTTGTTCTTTGATCATTGTTCTTTATGGTGAAAGTGATAGTATGTTGTTATACGCATCGATGCGCCTCAGTTCGCCCGCCCAAGGTGTCTCACGTCATTCTTCAACATGCTCACACGCTCTTTGGCGTTGGAAATCAATATTGATGAAGTTCGTAAGTCTTTGACTTTGTAGATTCTTTGATTGATGAAGAATCATTCGATTGTTGTGTTGCATTCGAATAGAACTTCCATTAGTGATGATGTTGGCGTGAGCATGAGAAGAATCAAGACGATCATCCCGCTCCGGAGCTTCCATAAGAAGAAAACATTGCAAGCGGTTAGTAATAAGCGGTTTAAGCACTTACAAGTTTGAACTTGAGAGTTATGACATAGTGTGAAAACACAACTCTAATTCTTACAAAGGCCGTTCTCGAACCGGAGTCCCACAAGTGAGATAACGCGATGTACCAAATACATCTACAGTTCGGATGAGTCGCCGAGGTACACCAAGCATCACCTCACGATCGTAGACCGTTTGAGACACACCCGCGTAATCCACGGGAGTTACCGAAGTGACTTCTTTCGTGGTCGTTTGATGTTGACCACGGCGGAGTTTCCATTCAATCACCGAGGATCACGGATGTGATCCTCTCATAAATGTTCTCGACATTGCTAAGATCCGTGAAGGACTCGATATGAACCAGCGATGATCTTATTTGTTGATCATCAAGTGATTAAATGTCAAGTGTTCCTAAGAGATCTTTTGATGAATCTCGTGGCTCTAGACTCAATAGTGCGTTTTGGTTTTCCCGAGGAGACTAGGAGAGGGTCTCCTTTTTTTTCAATACCAACGATCTCTAAGAGAAAGCCAATAGTTTATGTAGGGTTCCTGTGAGAATGAAACAAGCTTCGTTGAGAGAAACTTGAGTGGCTAAGAAGGTTTAGTGTATGCGTCCATTTGGGTCCATGACGACTTTTAATCTTCAATACCGGTGTCACTAAGTGACAACCAAGAGTATATGAATTGAACCCGGTGTGCGCCTAAGTTGAATAATCTAGAGGGCTATTTCTTTTCACCCTTTACATTACATTTCTTTTGATTCTTCAACTCCTTCTTTCTCCGATTCTCATTTTCTCCTTTTACAATCATTCCTAAGGACTTCTAACACTAACTAATGGTAGTGTCCTTGGGTAGATCCTCCGGCTCTGGCGGATCATAGGACAGTTATTCCTAACCTTAGTCACCTTATAACTCCATGACTAACTTATGTTTGCCATTAAAACCATCAGATGTGAAAATATCTCTCAAAGGGTTTGTAGATGAAAACATGTTTGAACCAT
The DNA here is from genome assembly GCA_022545495.1 of Chrysanthemum lavandulifolium. Lineage (NCBI taxonomy): Eukaryota > Viridiplantae > Streptophyta > Magnoliopsida > Asterales > Asteraceae > Chrysanthemum > Chrysanthemum lavandulifolium. The sequence goes on along the minus strand of CM040241.1, from coordinate 77,282,715 downwards.
CGTGAGAGATAAGTTTTTTGCATAAATACTCCCCTCCACATGTGCTTAAGAGTATAAATGGTTTAAATGCACGTGAGGAAAGAGCGCGCACTTTTGAATTGATTCATCAAGATAGACAATCCCCATGAGACACGATTCGTTGCATAGTTAAAGAGTTACATTGTCGCCTTTTAGGTGACAACTAGCTCTAATAACTACCTTGAAGGTGTAGACAAACCTCGAAGGTTGTCATACCCGTCGAGTTCATGTCTATCAAGAGTTTCTCGAATGGTACTTTCTACTTGGACAAGTCCTTTGCGAGACACGTTTACATTACTAGCGAACTAGCTTGAAATTATTACCCGTCCAGACAAGTCTTTTCGAGTTACAAACAGTTTAGTATCGTCAATTCGTTGGTTAAGTCCGAGGTACACAGATTCATTTGCATTTTGCACAACATATTTCTTATCACACAATTTTCTCCCCTCAAAATGGCATATAAAATGTTACTTTTGAACGGTTGAGAATAAATATGACCATTTTGAGTGTTGGGAAGAGTGACCATCGTGAACAATTTGTGAACAAAGTTTTAATTCAAATACTCCCTCAACTAGTGATATAAACGGTTGAGGTTTTGAAAATCTTACGGGAAGTACTTGTCTTTTGAGCAAAACCTTGAATAATGAAAGGTTTGATAGGTTTTACTCAAAAATAAGAAGCTTTCGCTCCTTTTATAAGGATTGTGGCAATCGAGGCGTACTACGTGGTCCTTTCTTGACACTTACGGGTTGTACATCGTTATGTGTGCACAAGCCATCCACATATATAATCATACATCCAAAATTATATGAAGGAAACAATTCAAGGGTACCGTGAAGTGCAGTGATGTTCCTGTGAGTGCGCAGTATTGAAAGCCGGTGATGTTTCTCTGGGTCGACCACCAACATAGCTCTCCAATCGTCTCGAATCGATCCTTCGAACAACCGTTCATCAATCATGGTGATGATACGCCTCACATCCCTCCTTTCTTGAGAATTCCAGTAGCTTAGGATTCCCAACTTTCAGCGATATCCTTCAACCTCAGACGCCAATCCATCCCTAACCGACTTCAAGGTATGATCGCCAAATTTGTGGAGTTCACTACACGCCATTAAGCGCTTTGAAGTTCATCGCGGTAAACAACGCCGAAGGTTTCTTGATGGCGTGAGTTGTGTAAGCGGTTGATGTCGGGAAGATCAAGGCGTGGTGGAGTGAAGTTTACATTTTGATATGATTCAATGACCATCCGGATATCTTCGACACGCTCTTTGATCACGATCGTCTAATGAAGATGAGAACCGACTTGATAAATTCACGTTGAACTTCATCGAATTGTCTCATACGACCACATACTTTGGCAAGATACATGTCTTCGATGTCGTTGAGGACAAGTTCTCAAAGTCGACCGGAGAATCCATAGTCCTGCTCATCTTGTCGTTTGACTATGATATTCTTTAAGAATGTGTAGTCCCACTTAGACTTGAGATCAATGTGTTTGATGGCCACGATGTCCTTAGAGCTATACATCGCATGTTGAGACTTCGAACCGGCACTTCAGTAGTAGATTCTTCGCGTTCGGTCAATGATGAATCCCATACAATGCATCTTGGTCGTATGCTTGCGTTGTTAGAAAACAAGTGATTTGCACGTTCCTCGATAGCTATGCGCATTGAGTAAATGGTCACTGGAATGGAAGAGTCAATGATGCGGTGTATTTTCTCGAACCATCGCCACCATGGAGAAGAAATTCGTGTCTTTGTTGAAGAAATATCGAAAGGAATCCTTTGTTCGTCTGCTTGGCCAATGGTCGGTAGAGGTTTGGTCCATCGGTGTAGTATGGAGGTTGTCCCTTTGTGTGAAGTCAATGTTTGCTTCCGGATTGAGCCAATCCATGTTGTTAGACATAGCTCGAGCGATGTTCTCAAGATGATATTCGACCTCGAGGGCGCTTTCGGAGTCTGTCTTTCCATAGTTGAAAAGCTTCATTTTGATTCGCTTCAACTCGATTTTGTCATTTTCTTCACATGGAACTTTTCTTGCAATAGTTTTGCGTGCTCCAATGTAGAACCGACTACCAATTCTTGACCTTCATTAGGGTAGGGAGTTTGATTGACAAGTGTGGAGAACCATTCAAACTCTTCGGTTTTATCATCATCTAGCCATGATACGACTTCAGTGAGTCGCCTTCTTCTTCTTTTAGAAGGCCTTGATGATGATACTTGGTTTCGCACTTGTTTGGGTGAGATGGGTTGTTGTCGGGCTCAAGGACCTCTTCATCGTCACCACCCGTATACTCAAAGTGATCACCGGTTTTCGAGTCAAGGGTGGTAACTCGAATCGTCCCGAGGTTTATCGAGAGAGGACCGAGGTGGAGGAGACTTTGTTGAGAAGAAGTTCGTGGTGGAGGAGGTGGCATAGAGGTAGATTTACCGGCCGATTCGACGCTTAGGTGCGAGTCCTTATCCTTATCATCGCCATCTCTTGGTCGTTTGGGTTGATCGGTGACTCCTTGCATGATGATCCGAGTTGAAAATCAAGTAGATTTTCGAAAAATTTAGCTTCATCCGAAGTAAATGTTCCGCATCGCTTTGACATTTGCATCACAAGTTTAGCGATTAACTTTCATTCGAGAGAGATCGACTTCTTTGGCCATAGTATGTTTAACCAATGCGACGATGTTAGGGGTGAGTTGTTCGAAAATACTTCTCTAGTCACACCGGGACGAAGGTCGAGAAGAAACTTGTGAGTATGATCTCTTGCTATTTTCTCCGCCTTTTGGACTTTAGGAACGATATCCTCAAGGTACTTGTTAGTGTAACCTTCGATCATTTCGTTCAGTTCCTCTTTACGATGACTCTTCATGAACTTCGAACAAATTCCTTTCTTTCGTGATCTTGTCTTTCTCATCATTTAAGTCTTGAATTTGGTCAAGAAACCAATTCATTTTTCCGTAAAGTATGTCCTTCTTTCTTGCTTGTTGATGACTTTCACAATCTTTTGATGAGTCCGAGAAATCCAAGATTTAGGTGGTTTCTTCACCGAATTGGATGATGATCCGTTGTCTTTGTTGATGGTGGTTGTGATGAATGAGACGAAGAATCCGATGATGAGGAGACATGAGGAGACTTCATGTCCTTAGGAGTTTCGAGGTTTTCTCCTTTGAGTGTGTTGGACCTGCCTGAAGAAACTTTGTATAATCATCCTCGTCATCCTTAGACTTTTCTTTCTCGCCACTGCTTCTCAAAATCATACACAATAGTGTCCTCCATGTGCTTTTGTAGTTGCACAAGAGTGGTAGCACCGCATCCCTTACCGGGTTGATTAACCGTATCGGGATCCGGTGAGGAGTGGGCGGACCACTTGATCCTCCGGGGCCACCCATTTGATCTTTAGCAAATTCTTTGGCCTTTTGAAGGTGTCGACGTTGTGAAACTTTTTCTGTATGATTGATCCAGCTTGCTCTTCTTCATCTTGAGCTTTCATCCCGAGGCACAAGTGCGAGTCTTCCTTTTCCTTTAATAGTTTGAGGACTTGGAGGTTTTGGCACCGAGGATTTCCATCCTTTGCGCTTTGAGTATGTGATCTCTTCATCTCGGTAGCCTCGAGTCCTCGTCCTTGAGCCGCTTTGCGGTTCAAGTGAAAGGATCGGAGTGACTTCGAGGAGGAACTTTCTTCTTAGGGGTGGGTTTCCTCTTTGGAATAGGTTTCTTCTTTGGAACATTCCTTTGACTATCTCGTACTTGTGACACTTCCAAGACTTCCTTTTCGGTTCTCCTTACAGGTGTTCGAAGATTTTCGTCGAGATGACCAACTTTGCCTTGTCATTGCTTCCTCCAGATACCTTTTGTACGATTCGAGCTTTCGACATCTTCGCTAGAAGGAAATGGGAGCACAACACCTTGTTTCTTTGTCGACGCTTCCTTGATTACGACAGATAGAATAGGTTCCGTCAACATGTCGTGATTGTCGGGGTCATTGAGCCTCTTAGGAATGTCGGGATGAAGTCCAAGTGCTCTCGGATCAACAATTTAGTATATCGATGTAGGGAATCTTTGAGCCAAGTTTGTTGAGAAATGACATCATGTCATCCCAAATCGAGCTTCGATAGCGATGTGTTTCTGCTGACCAATGCCCGAATATTTGCAATTCCATGAGCTTAGGGTGCTCATAGCATTGTCACGACCGTAAATGACTTGGTGATGATCATGTAGAGAGTTCTCGGGGTTGAGGAATACTCTTAAGCTCTACGTGAGAATGCTTGGTGATTACTCCGTAGCCTCATCATAACCGATATCGATTAAGAATTGGAGAGTGAGCTCTTCAAAGTGTGGCATATAGTTTGGTTGGATCGACATCGGGAATTAGGAGAACGCCTTTAAGTCTCCGGTGTAATGGTGACTTGTTTGTGATTCGAGTCACCGTCACGGCTTTGTCCTTTGACCCTTTCCATAGTGTTCCGTAATGTTGGATGTAGATCTCGTGACGCTTGCGAGTGAGTAAGCATGTTCGATACGGATGAGTCCTCGAATGTCAATAGCAATTAAACACGAAGATTCAAAGCAAGTGAGGTGTCAAAGTCAACACGGAGATTGTTCTTTCCTATCTTCATTGGATAGCCATGAGGATAGATATCGACAATGGAGAGAACTTCAGTGCATCCACATTCATTTGTTCGACCATGTCGTGATCGAAATAACATTAGCCAAAAGAACCAACATATCGAAAGACATAATGTTAGTCAATGAAGGTCTTATTGTCTAGTTATTGAATGTACAGTGTCAATGATTGTTACGAGTCCTAAGTCACTTGTATATTCAATAGTCCAATGACGTTGTGAAATGTTTCGTGAGTTAGTTAACTTTAAGTTTTAAAGTTTATTTTATCACTTATTGTTCACAACATATCAGACGATTAAGTTTATTAGTGACATTATTGGATTCGTGACGTTATGATTAGTTTATTTACAAGTTTGTACACGTAACAAATCATCATGAAGGTCAATCCAGGGTTAAGCGTAGTTTTGGCAAAGTTATGCGTGAGCAGAATGATATATGCTTAGGCGTAAACTTACGCGTAGAATCCTAACTTACGCGTAAGAAATGTTACGCGTAGGAAAAGGAGACCTTATGCGTAGGCATATATTAACCTTACGCGTAAGGCTACTCGTAAGAGTTGACCTTATGCGTAGAGGTCCTCACACGCATATCCTTCACGGGATACGCGTAGTCCATTGTAGAACCTTATGCGTAGAAGCTACGCGTAAGACTAATCTTCGCGATAACAAGCTACGCGTAAGGTGATCCTTATGCGAGATTAACAACAACCTTGATTACGAAATTTACGTGTTGCAAGCCCGAAATAAAGCATCATATCATCAAAGTTAAACACATAACATTCGTTTAAGACAAATCAAACCACATTTACACAGTTGAGCGATTCAGGCGTGAAAATCTTACGCGTAGACTAAACCCTAATTCTACGCGTATGAAATCTAGCCATGGATTATGCACCAAAGTTTTTCCGTATATCATAGAAGTTGTGAGAGCATTTAGACCAAGTTTTAACACTTTTATGCGTTGAATAAAAAAATACCCAATTTTAGAACATTAAACCCTAATTCCCAATTCAAATCAATTAAGGTTTACGGGTGGTTATAAGGCATGGATATCATCAATTCATCATCACATAAGCATTACACAACAATCTTTTTGACCAAATCATTTCACATTCGAAAATACCCAATTCGACTTATAAACCCTAATTTTCAAAAAATCATCAATTCGTGTTTCTGGGTTCGTTTTGAGGATAGAAAAAATATCAGTGATGTTGTTAAAACATTTTGACACTATCGTTTTAGCCACAAACACACAAAATATGATCATGTGTTCTAACCCTTATGCGTAAAACACAAAAATCATTGAATCTTAAGTTTTAGCCGTTGGATTTTCATGAAATTTAAAACCATTGTTTAAGATCTTGTTAAGAACACAAAACCACTTACAAATTGAAGATCGATAACGGATTTGAAGAATGATTTTTGAGCGTAGGATTTGTATGGTTATGAGTAATAAATGTGAGGATTAGGTTAGGTGGAGGTGTTTTTATTAAAAGTAACTTTAAGCTTTTGGCAGTTTTAGTCCCTCCACCTTTTCCATTTTCATCCAAAGCTTTTTAACTTCCATTTTTGGTTACCAAACGAAGATTTTAGGAAAGAAACTTGACGACACTCCCCCCCGACTTGAGAAAATAATGAAAGGTTGTTAATTTAAGTCCGAGGAGTGTCTTTGAACCAGAAAATGTACCACCATTTGTAAAAGAATCAACCGAGATATGATAACATGCAAGTACACAAATGATTTGAAACAGTTAATAGCTTATTTTCTCCCCCTCAACACTTGATCGGAAAAATACTGAATTTTGAAAGATAAAAGTGTTGACTGAAGAGATGTACTTGCCATGTTGAAAGAAAGATAGATTAGGAGAATATTTTTGTTGTTTTATCGGATTTTATATTTTTGTATTTTGTTTTGAAAATTTATTTACAAGAGATGTTTTGGTGTTTGATGGTTTTAAGACTGCTTTAAGAGGTCATCCAATTCCTCTTGAGTCAAACACCTCATACCAATCCGTGGACCAACTCATTAAACCTAGCGGGAGGCAAGGCTTTGGTGAGCGATCGCCAATTGGTATTCGGTACCACAAAGTATAATTCAACGATACCGCTCCACGTGGTCCTTGATGAAATGATAGCGTAGATCGATGTGCTTTGATTTCGAGTCTTTGAATCGAGTTGCACGAGATTGCAATGGCACTCCGATTGTCGCATACATCGAGATTCTATCAAATACGTAACCATAGTCTTTGAGTTGTGTTCTCATCCAAATGACTTGAGCACAACACGCGGACATGGCTACATATTCGCGCGGGTTGATGACAATGTGTACAATCCTCGCTTCTTTGATTGCCAAGAAACCGGTTTATCACCAAGAAATTGTAGAGCTCTGAAGTACTTTTCCTTGAGTCTAAGCATCCTGCGTGGTCGGCGTCGAAAAGCGATTAGTTCAAAACCGAATCCTTCTGGATACCGATCCCAAGTTAATGGTTCCCTTGATGTATCGGAGGATTCTTTTAGCCTCGAGAGGTGGGTTTCGCTTGGTCGCGATCGATAGCGGAGCATAGATAAGCGGCAAAGACAATATCGTCTCTGCTAGTGTTAGATACATGAGGGACCCAATAATACTTGGTATTTGGTAGGATCCACTAATTTCCCATGTAAATCGGCGTCTAACTTCTTGGTATGAGTCATTGGTGTGGCATAAGTATCACAGTTTTCATTCCAAATTTGTTTAACAATTCAAGGGCATATTTGGATGACTCAAGAAAATACCACGGGTGATTGATGAACTTGCAATCCTAGAAAGAATGTAAGTTCACCCATCATGGACATTTCAAAATTTTTCTTCATTAGTTTTGCAAAAGCGATTGAAAACTTTTATGTGTAGACCCAAAGATGATGTCATCTACGTAAATTTGAACAATTAAGATATGTGCCCGTGATATTGTATAAAAGAGTTGGGTCAACCGAGCCTTTGGTGAAATTATTGGCAATGAGGAAAGATGATAGCTTATCGTACCATGCCCGAGGGCTTGTTTGAGACCATAAAGAGCTTTGTTTAGTTTGTAGACATGGTTCGGGAACTCGGGATCAACGAATCCATCCGGTTGGTGACATAGACCGTTTCTTTAAGTTGCCCATTGAGAAACGCCGCTTTGACATCCATCGATAGACCGTCATGTTCATATGAGCCGCGAACGCGAGAAATATCCGAACGACCTCAAGGCGAGCAACCGGAGCAAAAGATTCTTCAAAGTCTATTCCTCTTCCCGACGATAACCTTTAGCAACTAGGCGTGACTTGTTTCGATGACGTTCCCTTCACATCCAATTTGTTTTCCAAATCCATTTTAGACCAATGACGTAGACCCTGTTGGTCTTTCAACCGCCTCCCATACTTCAAGACGTTTGAATTGGTTGAGTTCTTCTGCATGGATTCAATCCAGTTGTCTTTAGTCATTGCGTCTTTAATGTTTTAGGTTCAGATTGGCGGGCGGTGAGTGCATAAATGCAATGTTCATCGTCTCGAGTGAAGACGTTGTCTCGTAACGACCGGTTGATTCGGGTTGCCAATAATGTTAGCCGAGGATGGTATTTTGTCCATCTATGTGTAGAGGGTTGATGTTGGTATACATTGTGCGATTCGAGGGTTCAAATGGTTTGTTGAAGATTCCGCGACATCCGTGCGGCAGATCTCATTGGTAAACGGGTTGAAGAACGATTTGGATCAAAATCGCGGTGGGGTACTTCATTCGAATATCATCACCGGTTCATCATTGTTGGAAGCGGTGTGTTCAAGCTGTTGTGTTGGAGTCAATCGTGTAGGTACATCTTCAACGATGAGTTGTTGTAGCAGTGTATCGGTATAGGAATATTATCGGGTTGTGCGGTGGAGCAATGGATACACCGAGCACGTTCATCAATATCGTCCACGCGAGCGTAGGAGCAAATAACCTTTCCATTTGTTGACGAGTTAGTGAGGGCTTTCTTCACCGATGATGGGGTTGAGGAAGTTTAAACGGTTATGACCGGGTTCTAAGTCATTATACTCGTAAGCCATATCCGTGAGTTCATCGAAATGAGCATGAATCGTTTCCATTACCTCCTTAGTTCGCCGATTCCATATTCGAAACCTTTAGAATTGTCACAAGATCCAATAAAGACTCCAATATCGCCTTTTGCTTTGAGCTTTCCAAAATCATCACGATCATTATTCGGATAGCAAAGGGATCCAAATACATGAAAGTGTTTGAGGTTCGGTTTATGAAAGGTGTTTTGTTGTGGCGTTTTGTGATCATAGAGCGGTTTGAGTATAGCATGCGATGAATACACACGCCCATAAGTAATCTGAAGTTTAGCATTGATTAACATTGTTCTTGCGGCTTCACTAACGCTCGGTTTAGTCTTTCAACAACTCCGTTTTGTTCGGTGTACGTGCAATAGATGTTTGATCTTTGAATTCCCACTTTCTCATAAAAGTCACGAAGAGTTTTGTTAACAAATTCGGTTCCTTTATGCTCGATTATTCGGCGGTGTTGCGGAGTGAACACGTATTTTGTGAGAAAGGTGATGATCATTTGTGGAGCTTGGTCTTTGCTACGAAGAAAGTAGACCCAAGTCCATCGTGAGTAGTCATCAACAATTACTAAGATGTAGCGTTTGCCGTTGATTGTTTGCACACGCATCGGGCCACACAAATCCATGTGAAGAAGATGAAGCACATCTTGAGAGTCATGTTCCACCTTTGAAGGAAAATGAGCACGAGTGCTTTTCCCTTGTTCACGGTGAGCAAAGGTGATCTTTGGAATACCGGAATCGTGGGAGTCCTTCAACTAGTTTGTGTCGAGCAAGGTTGGTGATGGTTTGAAAGTTTAGATGTGAGAGCAGCGGAGCCATAGCCGTGGATTTTGTAGATGTTGCCTTTGAAAGTAAGCAAATGGGAGAGGAAGCAACCATGTCTTGCATAGAGATAGTGTAGAGACTAGAATTACGCGAGCGGACATAAGGTCATTTCCTTGTAGTTCACGAATGAAACAAGTTTTCTCCCGAAAGCAACCTCCAAATCTCCATCACAAAATTGACCCTCGAAACGGATTGTGACCGAGGCCTTCCACATAGTAAACCCCGCCGATTTCGATGTTCCCATTAACATAATCTCCGTAGCCCATGATGGTCGCGAAGTGATCGCTCCCGAATCGGCGGTGCCAATGAACTTTGCAATAAAGTTTGATAACAGCTTTAAGGTTGCTCGTCATGTGTCGGGAACATCCGCTATCAACAATCGAGAGAATGATCTCAGATCACCGCATTACACACAGCATTTACACGGATGGAATAGAAGTAGATGTGGAACCCGAAATGTTAGAGGGTTCGAAGCGGTATGTGAGACATACACACATTGATAATTTTAGGCATCCATTTAAATCTTAGTGTGTTATATATCCATTTCGCCATCTATAACTACTCTTTGCTTTTGTCTTAGTGAAAACACTAGGTGGTACTACATTCTTAGGAGGTGAAGCAGAGCTACCGTGATAGCAATGGTTGCCTTAGAATCTAAAGAAGGTGGTTTACCAAGCACGGACTTAGAATGATTAGTGGGCCTAGAGGTAATCCGATTCTTAGGATTCCGTAATCGAGAGATTATAGTTTTAGCAACACATTTGTCATGACAATCGAATTCATACTCTTTCGACAAATAACACAAGGTGCATCGATCAATATCAAAAGTACTTAACGGTTTAGCATTCGTTACATCACTATTTGTATTACATTTGCAGACGCAACATCTATAGTGGAAGCAACATGATTTTATTCGAGTCCTAGGGTGTTCTTCTACTTTAGCATTCTTTATTGATCTTTTCTTAGGTCGCAACTTCCTATTCTTCGATTGAGTGCTCCTAGGTGTGAAGTGCGACGTTTGGAAAAGATGCAACTATTCTGTTTCAATGAGGGAAACACATTAGCAACTTGTGATTTGGCGTTGGGAATTCTAGGTTCACGATTACTAAGTGTGACCGGTGCTAATCTTATAATCACAGATGGCGGAAGTAGTTCATAATTTCCTAACTTTTCCGTAACTTAGAGATGGTGTGAATCGATCTTGATTTTCGAATGAATATTTCGAGAAAATTCATGACATCTCTAGTGTGAGCAAGATAGTGATCAAGTTCGTTTGATGCTTCAAGTCGAGTCTTTTGAGTAAATCAAATATGACACCATATTCATGTTTGACTTTTAAAATTTCTTGTTCATATTTTGAGATTTGACTTTTCAAAGACACGTTTTGATCATCCAGTTGCTCAATTTTAGGATTAGAAGATTTTTCACTCCGAGCGATTTTCTTTTGAAAACTAAGTTGATGGTTGTGAATATCTTTTCACACCAATGAAGACGACGTTTTGCATTGTAAATTTCGTGTGTAATCGTTTATTTTCGACTTTTAAAGACTCGATCCGAAGCACATTATCGGTGTTCTCAACAGCACAACAGTTTCAACAATATCGCAGAGATATAATCGATGCAAATGGCAAGGCATGAAGTAACACAACATTATGGATATCAAGACGATAACATCTTCCAAGAGTCGATCAACATCTTTTCTCAATAGTTTCTTTTTGCGTTTGTGTTCGAATAGATGTTTCGCTTTTCTCAACGTTTTCATTACCCCAAGTTCCTTATGAAAATCCTTTTCCTGAGCAATTGCACAACTTTTCAAGTTTTTAACATTAGGTAAAAGATTTTTCCGAAAAATGTCTCTTTGTTCTCGCACTGAGGCGATTGAAAATGTTCAACTTTGATTTCGAGAGCGATATTCTATCTCATGTTGTAAAATTTTGAGGTCGACCATGAAAATGTCAAAATATCGAAGGATTTTTCGATTTTTAGGTTGTGAGTTTACTTCACTAATGGAAGGTAAAGGACCATAAGTTTGTGCAAATTTGCTTTGGGATTAACATTAGAAGACTCGGTGTTTTGATGATAACCCTTGGTGTGTTAGAAGAGTCCGTTGGTGTGTGAAAGTGACCGCATTTTATAATTAAAAGGTTTGTTGTAAACAACATTTTTAATTTTGATCGACTCTCCTTCCGCATCTAATTCCTCTTGACGATGATATTCAACAACACTCATGACAAGATTATCAATTTTGTATTCTCAGACCGAAACTTGAGAGTTGGTTTGAATGTTTTTAGTGAAAGCTTTGGTTTGTAATCGCCTAGATTTTTCCATATCCTTTTGGATTGGGTTTTAGGTAAACTTTTCAATAGTCATTACGGATTCACCATGTTTGTAAAAAACAGCTTTTAAACTCTTTAAGTATGTTTTGCAAGCCGAGAATTTCTTCAAGAAGGTCATCTACCGATTCGTTGAATGCTTTTGTATGCGGAGAACTGCTTTTGACAATTTAACAACTCAAATTTTAGCTTTTTGATTTTCCAAGGTGAGGCGTTAATTTGCTTTTTATGTTCGTGTTTCGCTTGTTCTAATTCGACAACAAAGCATTCTTCGAGGCGGCTAGATCACGATCCGTCTCTAAATATTTTCATTTTGATGAGATTTTGCAAAGCGGCTTCAAAACCTTTTCACGGTTTTCTTGAGTTTTGAAAAGTTGAGTTGCATTTGTAAGCATTCAAAATCCTTGGTTAACGATGCATTTTACTTTTTAAGGACCGATTTAATGCATAACATTCCTCCATTTTGATTTTATGGTCTTGAATTAACCGAGCAAAATGCGGATGAGGCAACAGATCATCTTGTTCAACGTGAGTCTCAACATGATCATTCTTTAGATCCTCAAGTACGACCACGAGTCAATTTGATTATCAAAGGAAACCGAAGGTCATCTTGATCGTCAAAAGTAACTACTGTGGTTAACTTGAAAATCATCGAAAGAGATGTAGAAGACTCATTTTGAATACCGATCCGTGCGGATTCGAGATATTGGCGGAGATATTAGTTCGATATGATGATGGTTTGTTCGGTATTCGAGACAAGCCATCGATGTCATACATCGGGCTTGTATCACTCATGTGCGACTCATGCATATTAGCCATCAACATAACAAATGATTAGCCTGCAAGTCCTCCATATCATCATCCGAGTCTCGCATCGCCATAAAGCTCTGTTCTTTATCCGAGAGATCCACCACTTCATCCTTAAGAGCCAAAAGTAAGGCCTCTTTGAAATAAGCACCGCCCTAGTCCTTGGCTTTGGGCATGCATTAGCCAGTGTCCTTCTCATTGCGGTTGTAGCATCTAAGACCATTTAACCGATTCGAGCATTTCCTATTCCACCACTTGAGCTCATTGTTATTCCTACCCACAAGATTAAACCCTTGACCACCGCCCATCCGACGACCATAATCACGATTACGAACTTCAACACGTCCATTGTTCACAACACTTGAGTCCGTGTGTTAGATGAGGAACGAATACGATTGTTGGATTTGTTGGTGTAACGCCAAAAGCATTAGCAATCATCACAAATCCTTGTTGCAATGCTTCGAACGGATCTGCTTTCCTCGATCGCTTCAACGACATATGCTTGAGCATTGTTGTCGTATGGAACTTTTGTTGAGGTTGTGATTGTGAAGGTGTGTTTGAAGCGATTGGTTGAGTTCTTTGGTTGAGAGGATAATTCATTGAGCATACAAGGCAAGTTGTTGATTGTCCGGTTGTGACTGCTTAGCAATTTGAGCACGGAGAATCCTTTCCCGATCAACTTCCTTTTCATGAGGCTTCAAGTAATCGTACAACAATCCATAAGTAGAATGATGCATATTCTTCGCAGACGGAGAAAATGACATACTTCTCCCATTCGGACCAAGACTACTCGAGAACTTAGTATTCACCGCAATTCTTGGCATGATGATGTTGTGTTTATCCAAATCATTGATGATATCCGAATATCGATGATGATAGGACTCTAGTGTCTCTCGGTGTTCAATCATGAAGTGTTCATAAGCCAAGTAAATTTTGGATTCCAAATCCTCCCGATTGAGTCTGAGATCCTTCCATAAGAAGACGAATATGATCCCACATTTTTGTGCGCCTTTTGAGCATCAACACTACGAAGAATTGGGTTTGGTAATCCTAAGAGGATGTATTCCATTGCAAGTTCATCGACTTCATAGTGTAGAAGTTCAGAGGATTTAAATCTGCAACAATAGCAATGTTGGTTTGTTCATCTCTTGGTGGAACAAAGCAGCTGATCTCCGGCACAATGACGAGAGGCATCTCAAATGGACCTTCCAAGATAACCTTCTTTAAGAACTTTCCATGTGGCTTCTTTAGATCACAAAACCTAAAGAACCTTATCACCCATTGATCGTAGTTTCTGGAGTGAGCATTGGAGGTCTATCAAGTGATCCACTTCATGAATTGATTGTTGGTCGCTTAAAGCTTCACACATCTTTGCAAACCAAGTGGGTTCCTTCATAGTGGTCCGTGATGGATGTTGATTGAAATCGGTTGTGTAGGGTTGAACTTGAAGGCTTGGTTGTGGTTGAACCATTTGTGGTTGTGGAATTGCACCAAGTTGTGGAGTATGTTGTTGATTAAATTGTTGTTGATAAATAGCTTGTTGTTGATTCCATTGTTGATGTTGTGGAGTTAATTGTTGTTGTTGTTGTTGATGATTATAAGTGTGAGGGAAATAGTTAGAGTATGGTGGTTGAGACATGATGATAAACTTGTGTGGTAAAATTGGATCTTTGTAGTCGAATGAACCTTTGTTGATGAAGTGTCCTTAGGCGTAGAAAAGACAAGAACCAAGTAGCACTTATGCGTAAAAACACCAAAAGTTACGCGTAACAATGAGGAGTTACGCGTGGGTTTTAGCTACGCGTAAGTAGGAAAAACACTAAAGTTAGCGTAGACAAAAGTTAGGCGTGAAACGTGGCGTGGGATTACCTTATCGTGAGACCGTAGTTTATGCTTAAAGTGAATCTTATGCGTAGGAATTCTACGCGTAAGCTTATGCTTATGCGTAATTTTAGGGTTTTTGCCCAAATGATCTTTTACACTTCACAAAGGCAAAAGATATCCAAAGTCGACGTATTTTCGGACTTATCCAAGTAAGAAAACACGGAATAAACCGTAAAATTGAAGATCAAACCAAGGAACAATCTTACGCGTAATTTTAGGGTTTTGATACGTGGGATTACTCGTAACTTTGATTTTGCCTAAATGTGTTTCTAAACCGATTTTTGTTATGGAATAGCTTCAATAGTACCAAAAGAACACAAAAGTGTGAATTTTGATGTACCAAAATCGCTAAACAGGTTACGCGTAGAACGACACCCACGAACAAAAACAAGCTTAAAAACGTAAATCCACGCGTAAAGTTTGAAACTTTTGCTAAAACAAGTATTTTAACACCTCAAAACATTGAAAGTACAAGAATCTTGGATTACAAAGTGTAAAACGAGTTTTAAGATAACCAAAGATTGCGTTATCTTTACGCCGTAAGACCCAAAACCAAAACTTCAAAACAAACGAGTACACCCAACTATTTGGTGATTGATACCATCGTTAGGTCACTAGTTTTACAACGCAAGCTTACTAGAAAGAGATAGAGGCGGATGAACAATACACACACAAACACACACACGAAATACTATGAATGGTTAGGCGTAGAGTATGTGAAAGAAATGCATTGAACAACCAACCCTCAAATGAGGGTTTACAAGAGTTTATATAGGCAAGGAGCTAGGCAACACTCCTCTCCTTCCCTATTCCTTATTGAGCTTGGATCAAGCTTATGGGCCTTCTACATAAGCTTGACCTTAAACAAACATAAAGGCCATAATAAAGCTACCTATTACATATGAAATATAAATACTTGAAATCTTGTTTAGGAGTGATTCCAACAGTTGCTCATCCACATCTCGCATCATATATCTTAGCATTTCCTCATTAAGAACAACAACTCCTCTTCATCCAAAGTCGCACCATTATCCCGAGCTTGCACAAGCAACATCTTATCCTCAAGTACTCGGCATTCGAGGCGTTTTGGCGATGTGCGATTCCTTGCAATGTGTCCTCACCTCCATAGTTGTAACATTTGATTGGCTTTACTTGACCACGGTTTCCATTCCTTCCCTATTCGATTTGCGAAGATAACCTCTACCACCTACACCTCTTCCTTGTTCAATCGCCTTTCTTGAATCGGGCCGCAGATAACCTTTCCATCTCCGATAGTTGCTCGATTGTGTGGAATAGATCTTTGTTATGAGGTTGTTGTTGGTGTGTGGAGAGAGTTCATGTTTTGATTGATCATGAGAGCCGCTTGATTAATGAAGTTTCCACGTGTGCATCGAAGATCGACTTGTTTGAACATTGGATCGGGAATGAGTTTGTGATTACCATTACCCATGGGTATGACTTGTGAGGCTTTGGTTGTGATTCCAATGTTTGAGTAGAAGGCGCTTGAATCATTCGATGAGCTTGTCTCTCCTTGGTTGGTTTTGAACCGATTAAGAATCTTTTTTCAAACATAGCATGTCTCTCATTACGAAGAAGGAAGGCATAGAGTTGCTCATAGTTTGTATTCTTCAATCCTTTGGTTAGCTTCACAGAGGTGACAAACTTGTGCCATTCGGAATTCATGTTGTTCACAAACTTTGAGTTCAATTGAATGTTTGGCATAGTCATTCTGATGTTCCTCATATCATTAACAAGCTTTTGGAAGCTCACGTAATACTCATAGACACTCTCATCTGGTTTCATCTTGAAGTGTTCAAATTCATCATAGAGTTGTGATTCTCTGTCTTCCATAGTTAATTCAGAACTTGAGAGAAGCATCTTGACATTATCCCACACCGCCTTGGCTTCGTGTTGTGATTGATCGACTTGTAGATATCTTTTGGAAGACCTTGAAGTACGATGTTAGAAGCCACGATATCAACAACGAATCTCTTTTCTCCTTATCATCGAGCTCATCATATGTCTTTGGTCCGCCTATTCCATAGATCATTGTTCCATCTTCATTTGTATTAATTAAGTCTCTAGTAGTCTCAACCCGATCGGTCCTTCATCAATGGATTTGAGAATGTTGACTCCATTTTCCTTTCCAAGACAAGACAATCGATTCGTTGAGCCCAAGAGTCGTAGTCAGTTCTATCAAGCATGGGTGGACGAGTATCTAAACCAGCTGCTTGAACATCCTCGGCAACAATGGAGATGATTGTAGGAATGTTGGTAGGCATGTTGACAGATTAGACGAGATTTTATAACTCTATGATTAAACCGGGAAATAGATTCTTTCACGGGATTTTACTAAATCAAGAGAAAGCCATATTACAGACAGAGTCAACCAAGTCGCTAAGAAAACCTGAACCAAGTCGCTAAGCACCAAGTCGCTATAATACCAAGTTGCTAAGACACAATCAAGTCGCTAAATAACAACTCGCTAAGCACCAAGTCGCTAGTAAAATTTTGACAGCATGTCGCTAAGCACCAAGTCGCTAAGTTGTCAAGTCGCTAAAGAGCAACTCGCTAAGCACCAAATCGCTAGCAAAATTTTGACAACAAGTCGCTAAGCACCAAGTCGCTAAGTTGTCAAGTCGCTAAAGAGCAACTCGCTAAGCACCAAATCACTAACACCAAGTCGCTAACAAACTTAAGTACAAGTCGCTAACTTTCATCAAGTCGCTACCCGTAGTGGAGAATCCACTAAGTGTACTGTTTGTCGGCTTGTCTCAATAAACAAGTCGCTAGCTCAACTCGCTAAGACCTTCAACTACAACTCGCTACCAAATTACTGAGCAAGTCGCTACCAAGATAACTTATCCGTGGCTTAAGTCGCTAGCAAGAAAATCACATAAACACCACTTTTCAATCCAAAAACAACCCAACCATGATGATTCAAGCTTACCAAATCAAAACCCAAGCACATACAATGATTCTAAACACAAAACTACACCCAAGATTCAAACTTTAACACTAGAAATGATCCAAATGATGCAAAACCACTAAACTATTTCAAACTCTAAAACCACCTAAAAGTCACTAGAAATCCAAAGATATGTAAGAGATGATCAAACCATGGCTCCCGATACCATTTGTAACATATTGGATTTCACAAACACTCTAAACCATAAGATCAAATAGGCGTACACTATGATTCTAGAGAGAGAAAGTTAGAGGTTTAGGGAATTTTAGTGAGAGAAAGAAAAAGTCTTATTATGAGCTCCAACTCTCTACCTTGGAAGGTAGAGAGTATTTATAGTCTTTACATAAATCGCCACCTAACGGGCTGTGGATCAGGCATACAGTGAGTAAAGACCCGTCCGTCCTCCACGGTGTTACTTAAACTAAATACTAATTAACTTATAATAATCTATGACTACGAGCTTTCTAACGATTACATATACTTGAGGTGACCGAATCTTTATATTCTGGATTTACTAAATCCTAACAAGGCTGCTGATGAGGATAATGTTGTTAATGACCCACCTTCTACCAATGTTGCTGCTGATGGTAATCTATCAGTTGCCATTGATGAGGGCCCTTCTACAACTGCTGAAGCATCTCATGTTACTCCTGATGAGGTTGAGCATGAAGTTAATAGACTGGCCACACCTAGTCCATTTAGGGAACCATTTAATGAAGGTTCAGATAATATTGAGCATGACCATGTTTCTCCTGTTGTTACTCCAGTAGTAACTACTAAGGCTATACATTCAGCTGAAAAGGTTCAATCTGCTGAACCTCATATTGTTTCTTCTGAAGCATTGCCTTCTGTGACATTTGTTGATATAGAAGGAGAATAATTGGGTAAGAAAGCTGAACAAGAAGCTGCTAAAGCTAAGAAGGCCAGAAAAATACTTGAGAGAATGTATGCCTTGCGTGGTGTTGCTTCACATAAGTCTACTTCTTCTTCTTTCGTTCCTGCTAAAGATGTTCATGATAAGATATCATCTTCTATTTCTATGGAGATGTATATACCTGGTAGGAGGAAGAAAAGAATGTCTAAAAGAAGACACACTACTCTAAGGAGATCAGTGAGATCAGATGGGACATACACTTCTAGGATTCATAAGTCTCTCAGAGGTAGTTCTTTGGATCTAACAAATCTTGATTCAACTTTTATTAGAAGGATCTGGCGATGTTTTTCTGAGGATCTCATGATGTGTTGACTAATTGGACTTTGACTGATGGGGAGCTTAACACTATTTTTCGGTTGGATAATTCTACTATGCAGTTCAACTTTTTGAAGGAAATCTTTCATTTGGTGGATAGACAAGATTTGAATACTCTGTATGGACTTGTCGCTAAGCATAATGCTGCTCATTCACCATAGGGTTCTGGTTTATATTTGCTAGGTGATCTTCAAGTTCTGTTTGACTCTCAATCTTCAGATGGTAAAGGGTATTCTATTTGGAAGAATTCACATAAGTGGAAGGTTGAGACTTGGAGATTTTATCCAATGCCATGTGTGCATATGGTGGAGACCAAGTGTGGTCTGGTTGTGAGCATGTTTTCTGATAAGATTTATCCTTTGTCTGTATCCTTGATGGAGAGAATGCTTAGTCAGAAGTTGGAAGTTCCACCTGATCCAGTTGGGAATGATAAGTTACATGCAGAACAATGTGTTGGATTGATTAAGAATCAGCTTCTGCAACATAAAGCATCATCTTGATTATGGTATTGTGTATATTTTGTAATATTTGTTTTGTTTTATTTTTTTTAGTTAAAAAAAATACTATGTATATTTTTGAGTTTATCTAACTTTTCTTGCAGGTTTGTTGTACATTATTTATGGTTGTCGACTCACCAGCTGTGCCTTGTATACATCAAAGAGTTGGCTAGTCCAAAGGGTACAACTTTGGTAAAGACACATCAAATCTGTTGATAGCTGTAATGGTTTGCTCAAAATCATAGGGTTTGCAATCACCCATGCTTAATTGCTGAGGATTGTATGGTCATCAATTCACCATGGTTTATTCCTTTTTGGAATCCAAGAATTGACTAGCCCACATGTATATGGCTTGTGGTAAAGGCAGTGGAATACCATATTGGGTTCTCAATTCACCAAAGGTGATTCTTTCTCCTAAGAATTGTCTAGTCCTGACCAAACGGCTACAGGTAAAGACATTCCAAATCCGTTTATGGTTGCTGATTTGCTAATAAATCAGATGGTTATCAGTGTACCATGGTTTTCGAACTTAAACATTTGGCTACTCCAGTAGTGATGGCTATTGGTAAAGAGACATCAAATCCATTATTTTCAATGATTCACCTCTCACAAGAGTTAACACACCTGGATGTGATGAGAATAGTATGAAACTAATATTTTTTGATGTACATGTTGTCATTTGTTGCTGCAAAGATCTGGAATTTCAATGTTTATCATCATAGAGATGTAATTGATGGTTCTTTGTTCTCATTGTTCTCGTACAATCCTCACGGTTACGAGCGTTGAAGATCTATCAAGAAACTAGAACTTAACCAAGTCAAATTCCAGCTTTAGGGAGGATTGTTGGGAATTATGCAAAGTAGAAATTCTGCGAAGATAATCTTGAATGGATTCTCATTTGAAGAGTAAGGATTCGCTAAAGAAGAGTTTATACCAAGTAGTGAAACCGTGTAGATGGTTTCTGGAGATAGTTATTCGCGTATTCTATAGTTAGTTAGGATATGCATGAGCTTTATTAGGAAGTGATTATGTATATCTTATTTAGTTTTATGTTTATACGTTTCTTAGGAAACAAGTTAGGGTTCCTTGTCTATAAAAGGAACACAATAGTATGAATTATGTATGAGTTGAAAAAACAAAGTTTCAGTATTAATATTAAGATCCATAGAGGATCAACGAGTTCTTAGTTATTCGTGTTTGTACTTGTGTTTGATTTCCGCTAAAGAATACAAGTAGTAGAGATTTTCTATTAGTTTGTTTGTGATTACATAAGCAATACTAACGATCTACGAGTGCTCAAGATCTATCAAGGTCTAACGTTTCAACATCAACAACAGGGTTATCAGTGTTATGGTTCTCAACAGGTGGAGTGGTCAGGGTCGGACGACGACCTCGATGGACAAGAGTAACCACAGCAGCAGGAGCTGCTCGGTTGGTCCTAGGCGGGTTTCGTCTTGGTGCCATTGATCTGAAGGTTAACACAACAGCTTCATAAGTTCACAATTCATGCTTGATAAGACTGGGTTGGGTTTCAAGGGATATCGAATACCGCACGAGTACACAATCAAGCTAACAAGGATAATACTACATCATAATGAAATAACTAGAGACCGAATCAAAACTAAAGGATGCACTTTCTAATAACCATAACTCATAGTTTTCAAAGTAGAATACATGAAAGGATACAAAGTAATCAAAACGATCCTAACCACGATACTAACAAGATAACTAGGATAGATCTACATCTCGAACTGGAGACTACTCAGTTTCAAGATGGTACAATGCTATGAATCTAAAAGAATCTAGCCACGATCACGGACACTCCTAACTGATCTCCTAACATCATCAATATCTCTCCAAAGATATTAAAGCTCAACACGCTGAGCATCGTGATCACTCTTTAGATCCACGACCTCCCTCTCCAACTTACCTACCTTGTGCCATAGCGCTCGGTCTGCCTCTCGGGCTGTCGCGAACCCTCTGAGCAGGTCCCCTACCTGCTCATGGAGCTCCGACATGCCCTCTCTCAGGATTGTAGTCCTCCTAACTACAGAACCCATATCTGCTCTCAAATCCTCTACACTAGCCCTCGATACTCCAACTAGTCGATCCGTCAACTGAGTAAGCCTAACACCCTGAGATGTAATCGTCTCCCAAATCAGACCTGTCTCCCTATACTCCTTGGGCACTGAAGCAATCTCTGATGGTATATCTTAACCTAGTGGGATACCTATCTCAGGTGAGTGAGGAGGTGAGTCAAAGTCAAAAGGCTATCCAGGAGAATCAGGCTCAGGCAAAGGTAAGGGAGAGCCAGGTCTTGGAGAATGCGCCAAATGCGCAGGACTCTACAATGGTGGATTACCCCCATCTGGGATATCCTCATCATCCTCCTCCTGAGGATCCACATCCTTTTCTACATACTCCTCCTCGTACTCATACTCCTCCTCATCCTCATCTACAGAGGGGGAGTCCATGAGTCGTCGTCTCTGTGAAGGTGAATCCTGAGGTGGTACAGTAGGGGATCTAGGTCTTCTATGAGATGGTGATGCAGGTGGCGATGACAGGAGAGAGTGAGCTGATAGGTGTATAGGTGATGGTGGTGGTCTTACAGACATACGAGCAGTACTACGAGTAAGTCTAGGAGTCTTGGCTCGTGCTACGACCTGATGCAATGTGAGCTGCGTAGATGAGCTAGGGCGATCAGATGATGATGAAGTGGAACTAGAATGTCGGGAAATCACATATGGATCACTCTGCGCAATAGTCATTAGGGTCTGTGCTGGGGAAATAGTAGCAGCAAGGACATCCTCAGACACATCATAAGCTAGTGAAGGCATGGTCTGTGACAAAGGCATAGGGTAGGTATAAGTGTTCGAAAATGACTAGTTCTAAAAGTGAATCAACTTAACCAAAACATATATCACGAAATGAAAGCTTTAAAATAAAGGCACCACATTACACAAAAATATGCATTTAGACAAAAACGCATAAGTTCTATTCTATCACATAATCCACTCATCATATATTCCCAAGTCACATCAATCATATAACAAGCACATAATCTCCCAAAATCAATAATCAAATCCTAAAACATAACATCTCAACAATCAAATCGCAGTTCATACCATACTCAAAGTAAGAAGCTTCGGCTTGGCAGGCTGGCATGCGTCGGTCGAGGATCATTTTTTCTAAAAAGTGGTTATAGTTTAGGTTTTATTGAATACCTAGTTCTCTATAACCTTGGCTCTGATACCAATCTATAACACCCCCAAATCTCGGTACATTGGAAGACTTAAACAAGTTTTCGGGGAGTTAATAGATTGGTACATCACTGATGCACGTACGAAGCGCGTTCGGGGTCAAAGGAACTTCCTTTTCGTCGAGCAAGTTTCTCAACACCCTAGGCAATGAACCTAATCGTTGTAGTGTAGTATTGGGTAAGCCTCGGGGATTGATATCGTTCTCTAGGGGAATAGGAATGCTAGCAAGAAATGTATTACGCTAAGGTGGGGTTGAGGATGATTCTTTTTTTTAATCTTTTATTGGTTTTTTTAGAAAGCTAAGGGTAAAATCTCGGGGTAATTGGTTTGGGGGTGGTACTTCTACCGATTACTTCTACTATCTAATTATCTAATTCTACGGGTAGCTATGTCTATTTGATGTGTGCTCGTATGATGATTAAAAATGTGTTTACCTAGATACTATTACTCTATAGTTATCTTTTATTTATGGTTGAATTGTCACGTCCTTATTCTTAACGTGTTGTGCTTCCTAAAGTCGTAGGGTGTGCATATGCCCTAACTCTTTGAGGTTACCTTTGGGTTTAGCCTATGAAATCCGCTAGATTAATCATAAACTAAATTTCACAAAGATTATTCAAGCATTAAACACAATGATAGCCTAGTTGCACTCCTAAGCCAATTACAATTAAGATAAGAGACAACCTAACAATAATTAATGACTAGGTTTCATAGATCTAAGCAAACACACAAGAAATTTAGCTAGACATGTTAAACAAGCAAGCATAAACACAATCAATGGAAGACATAATGATACTATTGGATTAAAACACTTATCTTGATATGTAAAATAGGGTTTGGGACCCTAAGATCTTCCGTCCAAGTCGGACTACAAACATTTAGGGTTTTACTCCAAAGTCTACCTCTAAAATGCGAAAAATCAATTCTATATATAAATTTACACTTATGACGGCGTCTTATATAGGTGGGGCGCCAAATCGCCGTCATTAGGGTTTTCGTCTTGGCCAAGTCTTGATGGGAGTGACGCCTTCTTCTTCAAAGCTCGACTGTCGGTATTATGAAACAAAAATTCCACCGAGCAGTATGGTGCATGTTTTATCAAATCGTATAGAGGACGACGCCGCCTTTGATTGGGACGCCGTCAGGTTCAATTTGAGCAGCTTGAGTGGCTTCGATCTTGACTTTGCCATTTTCTTCATGTATTCACTCCTTTTCGTCCAAAAGTGCATCATTCCGGCATTTTGCTTTCAAGAAACCTAAAAAGTGAAAAGGAACAAAATTAAGCAGTAACGGATATAAAAATGGTCGATTAAGGGCTTAAATGACCCCTTAAAAGTGTACGTTTTAAATCCTTATCAAATATCCCTACAGTTGGTATTTGTTTGTCCTCAAGAAAATGTGCTTTTGGCTAATCAATTTATAAGTTAGTGGGCATGAAGCATAGGTTTAAAATAATTCACAACAAGTAAAATCACCGCAATAGTCATAACAAGCACGGAAATTATATACTAGCACCTCACAAGGGGTGTTTGGATTCTCTCATCTCTCGGGTTTATATGAAATATAATAAATAGAAATGGAAGATAAACACTCATTACCTGGCATAGTACATAGATTACCATAGGCTTGAGACTAGATCAAACCTCCACCGATTTGGCGTACGCACCTAGGAACAAATATCTCAGAGGTCTTTGCAAGGGTTGTAACGTTAGGCTTACGGTAGGGAAACAAAGGGTTTTGTTGGATAGGCGATTTAGTGGTGGCAAGTCAAAAATCTTATGTTACAAGCATGAAAAGCGTGGCGTTGCTAAGCCAAGACTCGACTCACTAAACTCTAGATAACTTGAAACATACATACATAAATTTAAAGATAGATGTAGGATAATAGCCCTTTTTTTTTTTTTTTTTTTTTAAACACACTTTTTTTCATACATTTTTACTCTACCATCCTCTACGAAACATCAAAATATAAGGGATTTATAAGAGCATCCCTACACCTGAGTTTTTTTTTTCTCTAACACTAATTGACCCGATTTGAAAAGATCAAAACACTTGGAGTATTTAATTACGTCGACAAAGGGAATTTGAATTTAACGTTCCTTCCCGTTATTCCATTAAAGTTTACTTTTAGCATGAGTCCCAATCATCCCAAAACTGTGTACAAAAGATATGACTCGACTTAGCAACCATGCAAGTAACTAGATAATTGAACTAAGGGTTTAGTAATGATAACAATAATGCACTAAAGATGAGTGCATACAAGGTAGGCTAAGGCGATTTGGGTGGACATTTGGGGGTGGATTGTAAACAATGCTCTTCATTGATATTCCGGAAAACCGAAACATCACGAGAACCGCGAAAAGGATAGGCCCTGAGGGGTTAACTAGGGGTATCGTATACTAAAGATA
This sequence comes from Chrysanthemum lavandulifolium, assembly GCA_022545495.1. Lineage (NCBI taxonomy): Eukaryota > Viridiplantae > Streptophyta > Magnoliopsida > Asterales > Asteraceae > Chrysanthemum > Chrysanthemum lavandulifolium. The sequence goes on along the minus strand of CM040241.1, from coordinate 77,257,775 downwards.
AGTACATCGGAAGGGTGTGGGGTAATTAGTCAACCGATGTGGAAGAAGTAATTATAATACAGGTTTCAAACAAGGGTTATCCTAATGCCTCTTATCATTTAGTCATTCCTAACTACACAAGTCTAGTCTCACTAGCGATCTCGGAATGCATCACAAAAAAGTTCTAGAATCTATTATACTACTGGTACACTCTCTAATTATTAAAGATGAATGCTTTATTCCTAAAGATCTAGGGGCGAACCTCACATTTTTGGGGTGGAATTTGAGTGGTAAATGGTTTTTGTGCTAGTCATATAACTCCTATCCATGAGAAGCTTTATTAAGACTAAAGTTTTAGCTCGTACATGTCATAAAAAAATTAAATGTGCTAAAACTGCCCTAACAAATATTTCTCATAGTTTATTACACAATTTACTAAAGACAAGACAAATAATCAAGGATAAGAATAGTTTCTAAGTTCCCGTTGTATTCTCCCTCCCTACACTTAAACTGAATATTGTCCCCAATGTTCCCCGAAAGTATCAAAGTTATGATAAAGGAAGGTAATTAAAGGAGAAAGAAAATAGTACTCCCCTGATTAGCTCGATAGGATCCGTGTGAAGTTGTGGTTAAATTCTTTTCCAAGAAGAATGCATACGTGATAAGCTCCATCTAATGTTGAGTTCCTTCTTCTTGCCAAATATAACCTGTACACTTTAAGAAAACAGACGAAAACTTCGCGTAAAATTGGCGGTAAAACTATATATGACACAACTACACTAGGATATAATACTTATGGAATGGATGTTTGCAGATTTTCTGGAAAATTAAGACCTGAGAATTTCCAAAAATTTATAAATAGCACTGAAAACGAATTTTTTTTTATAAGTTGTATTCGCTTGACTGGCGTCGTCGGTCTTTAATCATGACGCCGTCAGTTGTCATGATGACTGATCTGCTGCGTTTCTTGGAAAAATTATGGAAAAATTACATCTTTAAAACCTGGAAAAATTATTGCAAAACATCCATTATGACTCGATACAAGAATTTGACTCTAACAAACACACATATATATCAATTTCACTAATTGTAATTCTCATGTTCATGTTCTTTTAAAAACGTATGTAGTCTTCCCTACACTTATCTTTTTGTAAAATACCTTATATATGTAATTAAGATGAGGTTAAAGATAAAATAAAGCATTTTCACAAATTCAAACATGAGAATAAACAACAATGAAAAAGATATATGGCACACAAACAAGTAAAAAATTAAGCATGGGTTGCCTCCCACGAAGAGCTTTTCTTTATTTATGAGTCTTATAGCTAGACTCGAAGTTGTGCTCCTACGTGACTTCCTTACCGTCATCTTCTTCTTCATGACGATCTCTATTGGGGTTTTCCATGGTATAGTTATGCCCTATTGTGCATGTTTCTAAGAAGTCATCTTCCCCCCAATTTTATATTCGGGTCCTAATTTCAAACAATCCTTATAGAACCCAAAAATCTTATCCATCACATAATCTACTCCTTTCTCCTTATCCTTCTCATTCCTATAGTAGACCGATAGCTTAAGTTCTTTTTCATCATTGGATAGTGATGAAAATTTCTCAATCTTAAATGGCATTTGGTAAGCTATGTCATCGGTCTCATCTTTGAATCAACTATTCCTAACGACGGATCATAAATCATCTAGGTGCTTTCTATGAATGGCTTTCCTAGAACTACATGGGACAAACTAGGATCTATGGCCGTACTAATATCCTCCACAATTATGAAATCCGTAAGGTACGTCAAACTACCTACATAGAAGGGCAATCCCTTAACTCTACCAAGGAAATTACAACTAGCTCTAGGATCATCGGGGTCTTGCCTATTTGGGATAGGTTTCTTCATCACCCAATTATAATCTGTGCTAGTCATGATGTTTATTGGGGATTTGTGATCAATGAAGGCCTTTGCCACAAAAAGATGTCCTATGCAACATGGTATGTTGAGATTTCTAGGATTTCCAAAGATGATTTGTGGGCTTCTCCTAACATACATGTGACGAAGGTCGCATACTAGGTGTGGGTGGCATGAAAGTTCTTCTTTCGTAGGAAACTTATTGAAGTCATCACCTATTTCGTCTACTTCGTTGGTTGATTCATCCTTAGGAGTCTCACTAACCTCAAGTACCGTCTCATGGTTCGCTTCGTCACTATTCCTATTTGGTTTTACTAAAGTGATGGCATTGACGAAGTGAACGTGTTTGGATGAAGATGGATCCCTAGTTTTGAAGTACTTGCTTGGGTCCATAATTTTCACACCGGAAGCTTCGAGAGAATGAGTCGAGATGGCATTAAACTTTTTGGTGGTCTTCCTATCACTATTGGTCATGGCTTTCAAAAGGTTATCTAACTTCCTATCCATCTCAGCTTGTTGTTGGTTAAAGCGGTCTGAAAGATTGGCTATTTGAGTTTCTTGGGATGTAACTAGGTGTTGCAACATCCCTTCTATGTTTTGTTGACTAGGGTCATGAAAGTGGGACCATGAGGAATCATTAGAGGTGAATTATTTGGTTTGTCCCCAATTATAGTCGGGTTTGCCCCTCCATTCTTCTCGAGCATCATTGAAAGTCCTAGGTCCGGGTGTTGTGGGGAATCTCCCTCCCATTCCATTGGTACGCGAGGATGCGTAGTCAACGGAAGCTTGTTCGGGGAGTCTCATGCAAGTACGAGTGTCGTGGAGACTACTACATATCTCACACAAGGAAGAGACCTTGTTCACTTGGCGTGAAGACTTAGGATTATCATAGGAGCTCATTAGGAATTTGACTTGATCTTCAAGTTTGAGCATCCTACAATTGGAAGTTTGTGAGTCAATAAGAGGCAAGGAGATTGCTTTGACGGTTTTGGACAACTCACGGGGGTCATTCCAACTTTCGTTGTCATAGAGGGCAAGGTCCTCTATTGTACCCTACGATTCTTCCGCGGTGAGTTCACTAAGTTTGCCATTGGCAGCTTGGTCGATGGTTTGTCTAGTTGAGAGGTTGACATGATCGTAAAATATTTGGACTTGGAGCCAAAGATTGATGTCGTGATGAGGGACTTTGTGGAGTAAGTCCTTGAATCGAGTCCATGCCTCGTAGAGAGATTCGCCTTGACGTTGTTGGAACATCAAGATGTAATTCCTAAGCTTGGTAGTTCTCCCCGGTAGGAAAAATTAGGTGAGGAAACGAGTGGTGAGATCATCCCAACTTGAGATGGATCCGACGGGAAGTCGCTCAAACCAATTACTAGCTTGCTCCCGTAGAGAGAATTGGAAGAGACACAAGCGCATGGTCTCCCGTATGGTAGCATCCAGGTCGATGGAATCAATGATTTTAAGGAAGTCCTTGAGATGCTGATTAGGATCTTCGGAACGAAGTCCATGGAATGCACATCCGTTTTGCACCAACTGGATGGTGTCGGATCGCAGGGCCATAGTTTGAGCTTGATCGGGGAGCTCAATGGTGTTCCTATAGCCTTGATGGCTCGGTCTAGAGTATTCACCAAGAGTACTGCCTCTTGGCGGGTCAATTGGTGGTGGGTCATCACCTTCCATGATGAAAAGTGATGGGATTACTAACAAAGTCACGAAGAAGGGGGATAGACTACGAGGAAGCTAAAAATGAGAAAAAATCTTACTTGATAGGAATCAAGCAAGTGAACCTAAACGAGATAAAGATCTAACTAGCTATTCTTTTCCCCGGCAGCGGCACCAAAAACTTGATGCGTGTATGAAGCGCGTTCGGGGTCAAAGGAACTTCTTTTTCATCGAGCAAGGTTTTCAACACCCTAGGCAGTGAACCTAATCGTTGTAGTGTAGTATTGGGTAAGCCTCGGGGATTGATATCGTTCTCTAGGGGAATAGGAATGCTAGCAAGAAATGTATTACACTAAGGTGGGGTTGAGGATGATTCTTTTTTATCTTTTATTGGTTTTTTTAGAAAACTAAGGGTAAAATCTCGGGGCAATTGGTTTAGGGATGGTATTTCTACCGGTTACTTCTACTATCTAATTATCTAATTCTACGGGTAGCTATGTCTATTTGATGTGTGCTCGTATGATGATTAAAAATGTGTTTACCTAGATACTATTACTCCCTAGTTATCTTTTATTGATGGTTGAATTGTCACATCTTTAATGCGTTGTGCTTCCTAAAGTTGTAGGGTGTGCATATGCCCTAACTCTCTGAGGTTACCTTTGGGTTTAGCCTACGAAATCCGCTAGATTAATCATAAACTAACTTTCACAAACGATAGCCTAGTTGCACTCCTAAGCCAATTACAATTAAGATAAGAGACAACCTAACAATAATTAATGACTAGGTTTCATAGATCTAAGCAAACACATAAGAAATTTAGCTAGACATGTTAAACAAGCAAGCATACACACAATCAATGGAAGACATAATGATACTATTGGATTAAAACACTTATCTTGATGTGTAAAATAGGGTTTCGACCCTAAGATACTGTCCAAGTCGGACTACAAACGTTTAGGGTTTTTACTCCAAAAGTCTACCTCCTAAAATGCAGAAAAATTGAATTCTATATATAGATTTACACTTGCGACGGTGTTGCCTTATAGGTGGGACACCGTCAGATCGCCGTCATTAGGGTTTTCATCTTGGCCAAGTCATCGATGGGATGGCGTCATCTTGGAATTGTGACACCGTCGGGCTTCAAGTGGGACGTTGTCTGAACCTGGATCTGGGTCGTCTGAGATGAAAAGTCTGAGTGACGCTCTTCTTCTTCAAAGCCAGACGCCGTTAGGTGTTATGAGCAAAAATTCTACTAAGCCGTCTGGTGCATGTTTTTATCGAATCTGTATAGAGGGACGACGTCGCCCTTTGATTGGGATGTCGTCAGGTTCAATTTGAGCAGCTTGAGTGGCTTCGAACTTGACTTTGCCATTTTCTTCATGTATTCACTCCTTTTCGTTCAAAAGTGCATCATTCCAACATTTTGCTTTCAAGAAACCTAATAAGTGAAAAGGAACGAAATTAAGCAGTAACGGATATAAAAGTGGTCGCATAAGGGCTTAAATGACCCCTTAAAAGTGTACATTTTAAATCCTTATCAATCACACAAGTATAGCAAACAAGATAATCATATTATAGTTCAAAAACCAATCCCAAATTTAATTATCCAAATACAATCATCCCAAAATAATCAAATGTAAGGCCCAACATAATTTATAAAATAGGTCCGCAATATTATTATTAGAGTTTAAATATGATCCTTCAACCATGCCTCATTGCCAAGCTTCCACAGAAAAAGCATTCCAAACATCAACTTAGATACTTGAGAAAAACATGCTAAAAGGTCAGCTAACGCTGGTGACTTCATAGGTTTAAGTACAAATTCAATAGTGGACCTGTAAGTGTTTATTTGTTATGCGGGACTAAGATAGATACACAATAACACACCAATCACATATCATTCATAAACCAAATCACAACGGGGGCCCCAAGCGACTCTAGCCAGCACGGTCGTAGCAAGGCCTAGAACACAAGCTACCCTGGACTAGGTCAGAGTAGATATCTATTCTTAGCTAGGCATCGCGTTATAGCATCGAAATGCTACCCTAGTCTAATTCAACATCTACCACATATCTATCTAAGCTAGTCAGCGCATAAGAAAATCAAAAGAGTTTAAGAAGGTCCAAAAGAGTAGCATAATTTTTCACCCCAATTTAGTTAAAAACAAAGATAAAAGTGAGGCTATAAAACTCACCTCAAGCAAGCAAAGCACAAACAAACACTAGCAACGAAGATAACGGCTAACACGACTCGGCAACTACTGACTCGACACAACCTATTAATATAAACCAATTCTCAATATATAATCCCAAATTCAACGTTATCTACCCCAATGTATTCCTTTTCTTATCTCCAAAAATATCTTGTTTCACCATTTAGTCCTAGCGTTTGGTATCGTCGTGTGTGTATATCGACTCAATAAGACACCATGAATGCACTCAAATGACCACAATGTGACTCATAATGACACAATGAGACGTCTAAGCGATAAGCTTTATAGTCCAATAAGTTTCGGAATAAATAGTTAGACCTTATCGAATTCGTCAATTCGATAAACTCAATCATTTATTCGTGTCGCTTATTATCCCAAAAACCAGTACATCCTAACGAGTCATAAGGATAATTCACCTATTAATAATTTTATCCTACGTGCCTAACGGGCTCTTATTAGATTCGTCAACCTAATAAGTCCGCTATCCACGTGGATTGACGCTATTAATATTAAGTCATCCGTAACTATTAGGATTTAGTAAATACAGTTATTAAAGTTGCGGTCACCTCAAGTATATGTAATCGTTAGAAAGCTCGTAGTCATAGTTATTTAATATTGGGTAGTATTTAGTTAAGTAACACCGTGGAGGACGGACGGGTCTTTACCCATTGTATGCCTGATCCACAGCCCGTCGGTGGCGTTTATGTAAGATACTATATATACGCTCTACCTCCCAAGGTAGAGGGTTGGAGCTCATAATAATACCTTTACTTTCTCTCACTAAGTTCCCAAATCTCTAACTCTTTCTCTCTCTAAAACCTTATTGTATACGCCTATATTTGATCATGGTTTGATGTGTTTGTGAAATCTAATATGTTACAAATGGTATCAAGAGCCATGGTTTGATCATCTCTCTTACATGTTCTTGGATTTCTAGTGGTTTTATATGGTTTTTGGGTTTGAAAATTTTTAGTGGTTTTTGCACCATTTGGACCATTTCTTGTGTTAAAGTTTGAATTTTGATTGTACTTTTGTGTTTAGAATCATTGTAAGTGCTTGGGTTTTGATTTGGAAAGCTTGAATCACTGTGGTTGGGCTTGTTTTGGATTGAAAAGGGTTGTGTTTAACTTTTTCTTGCTAGCGACTTGACTCTCGGATAAGTTTTCTTCGTAGCGACTTGCTTCATTAGTTTGCAGCGACTTGTAGTTGAAGTGGTAGTGACTTGAGCTCTAGCGACTTGTTTATTGAGACAAGGCGACAAATAGTACAAAGTAGTGGAGGTACCACTCCGGCTAGCGACTTGTTCAACGTAGCGACTTGTCTTTATTATTTTCAGCGACTTGACTTTGTTGTGACTAGCGAGTTGCTCTTTAGCGACTTGCCCTCTTAGCGAGTTGTTCCTTAGCGACTTGCCCACTTAGCGAGTTGCTCTTTAGCGACTTGTCAGCTTAGCGAGTTGTTGCTTTAGTGACTTGTGTTTAGCGACTTGGTTCATAGCGACTTGTGTTTAGCGACTTGGTTCATAGCGACTTGAGCCTTTTAGCGAGTTGTTACTTAGCAACTTGGTGATTTAGCGACTTGTTTCTAATACGGTTTTCTCTTGATTTAGTAAAATCCCGTGAAAGAATCTATTTCCCGGTTTAATCATAGAGTTATTAAATCCCGTGATATTTGTAAACATGTCTACCAACGTGTCTATAATCATCTCTTCTGTAGTTGAGGACGTTCAAGCAGGTGGATCCGATACTCGTCCACCCATGCTTGACAGAACTGACTATGACTCATGGGCTCAACGAATTAGGTTGTATTGTCTGGGTAAGGAAAATGGGGTAAACATTCTCAAGTCAATTGATGAAGGACCTTATCAAATTGAGACTACCAGAGATGTTCTTGAAACTGCTGCGGATGGTACAGTGATCTTAGGTTTGGACATACGAAAGACGTATGATGAGCTCTGTTGGAATCACTCCTAAACCTAAATCAAGTGTTAGTGATTCATATGTAATAGTTAGCTTAATTATGGCCTTTATGTTTGTTATTAGCCTTAAGCTTATGTAGAAGGCCCATGAGCTTAGGCCCAAGCCCATAGGAGAAAGGAAGGGACTAGGAGTGTTGCCCTAGCTTCCCTCCTATAAATACTATGTAATAACCCTCACTTGAGGGTTGGTTGTTCAATTCATTTCTCTTTCACTACCTCACGCATAACCGGTTTCATAATCATACGCGTAGTGTTTGTGTGTGCGTTGTTCAACCAATCTTTCTTCTCTATTTCTTCTCTTGATGCTTGTGTAGTAAAACTAGTGACCTAACAGTGGTATCAATCGCCTACTAGTTGGGTGAACGTATTGTTTCTTGAAGTGGGTTTTGGTCCTACGCGTAGAACATACGTCTCGTCCTTGATACTTTGGTTAGCTTAAAAACTGAATTTTTACACTTTTTAATCCAAGATTCTTGTACTTTCAATGTTTTAAGGTGTTAAAATAACTGTTTTTGGCAAAAAGTTTCAAACTTTATGCGTGGATCATCGTTTTTAAGCTTGTTTTTGTATGAGGGTTTCGCTCTATGCGTAACCATTTTAGAAGTTTTGGTTCATCAAGTTTCACACTTTTGTGTTATTTTGGTGATATTGAAGCTATCTTATCACAAAAATCTGGTTTAGAAACATCTTTGGGCAAAATCATTTTTACGAGTAAAGCTACGCGTATCAAAACCCTAAACTTACGCGTAACTTTATCCTTGGTTTGATCTTCAGTTTCGTGGTTTACTCCGTGATTTCTTGCTTGGATAAGCCTGAAAATACGTCGACTTGGGATATCTTTTGCATTGTGATAGTGTAAAAGATCACTTGGGCTAAAACCCTAAACTTACGCATAAGCATAAGCTTACGCGTAGAACATCCCACGATAAGATTCATCTTACGCCTAAGCCTAGTCTTACGCATAAGGTAATCCCACGCCTAAGTTTTCTCGCCTAACTTCTGTTTACGCATAACTTTAGTGCTTTTTCACCTGCTGCGTAAGCTAAACCTATCGTAACTCTTGTCATTACGCGTAACTTTGGTGTTTTTACGAATAAGTGCTACTTGGTTTATTGTGATTTCTATGCCTAAGGATACTTCATCAACAAAGGTTCATTCGACTACAAAGATCCATTTTACCAACACAAGTTTTCAACATGTCACAACCACCATACTCTAACTATTTCCCTTACACTTATTCTCAACGATAACAACAACTAAGTCCACAAGATCAAAAATGGAATCAACAACAAGCAATTTATCAACAACAATTTAATCAACAACATACTCCACAACTTGGAGCAATTCCACCACCACAAATGGTTCAAACACCACCAAGTCTTCAAGTTCAACCATACACAAACGATTTCAATCAACATCCATCAAGGAACACTATGAAGGAACCCACTTGGTTTGCAAAGATGTGTGAAGCTTTAGCGACCAACAATCAATTTATGATCTTTGGATCACTTGATAGACCTCCAATGCTCACTCCGAAACTACGATCAATGGGTAATTAGGTTCTTTAGGTTTTGTGATCCGAAGAAGCCACATGGAAAGTTCTTAAAGAAGGTTATCTTGGAAGGTCCATTTCGATGCCCACCGTCATTGTACCGGAGATCCAAATGCTAATCCACCAAGAGATGAACAATCAAACATTGCTCATCATGCGGACACGAATCCGTAAGAACTTCTACACTATGAAGTCGATGAACTTGCAATGCAATATATCCTTTTAGGATTACCAAACCCAATTCTTGAAGTGTTGATGCTTAAAAGATCGCAAAGGCAATGTGGGAACACATTCATCTAGTTATGGAAGGATCTGCACTCAATCGGGAGGATATGGAATCTAAAATTTACTTGGCTTATGAACACTTCTTGATTGAACTCGGAGACACTAGAGTCTTATCATCATCGATTCTCGACATCATCAATGATTTGGATAAACACAACATCATCATGCCAAGAATTTCGATTAATACTAAGTTCTGAGTAGTCTTGGTCCCGAATGGAGAAGTATGTCATTTTTCTCCGTCAAGTGAAGAACATGCATCATTCTACATACGGATTGTTGTACGATTACTTGAAGCCTCATGAAAAGGAAGTTGATAGGAAAGGATTCTCCGTGCTCAAATTGCTTGACCTTCACATCCGGAAAATCAACAACTTGCCTTGTATGCTCAAACAGTTATCCTCCTCAATCAAGAACTCAACCAACCGCCACTATCACACCAAATGATCAATCACGGCAATCTCAACATAATCAATTGGTTCCTTACAACAACAACAATGATCGCACTTAATAGTCAAGCTAATGAGGAATCCGATCCGTTCAAGCATTGCAACAAGAATTTGTTATGATTGCTAATGCTTTTGGCGTTATACAAACAAATCCAACAATCGCATTCGTTCCTCATCAAACATAAGGAATTAGGTGTTGTGACCAATGGACGAGTTGAAGTTCGAGAATCATGGTTATGGTCGCCGGATGGGCGGTGGTCAAGGGTTTAATGCTATGGGTATGAATAACAACGAGCTCAAGTGGTGGAACAAGGAAATGCTCGAGAATGGGTTGAATGGTCTTTGATGCTACAAGCGCAATGAGAAGGACACTGCTAATGCATGCCCAAAGCCGAGGACTAGGGTCGGTGCTTATCACAAGGAGGCTTTACTTTTGGCTCTTAAGGATGAAGTGGTGGAACTCTCACGCACAAAGAACACGCTTTATGGCGTATGCGACTCGAGATGATGATATGGAGGACTTGCGGGCCAATGCAACTATTATGTTGATGGCTAATATGCATGAGTTACACATGAGTGACACAGCCCAGTGTATGACATCGATGGCTTGTCTCGGTGCCGAACAAACCATATTTATCTCGATCTAATATCTCCGCCAACATCTGAACTCGGCAAGGCTCAGAATGTTCAAAATAAGTCGTCCACATCTCATTCCGACGATTTTCAACTAGACCCCGTAGTTACATTTGACGATCAAGATGACCTTATGGTTTCCCTTGATAATCAAATTGAATCCGTGGTTATACTTGAGGATCTAAATAATGATCATGTTGTGACTCACGTTGAACACGCCAAACTTGTGCCTCATCCAGATGTTGATCTCTGGCTTAAAAACCAACAAGCCATAGTGGAAGAATGTCGCGCAGTAAATCAAGACTTGAAAAGTAAAAATGCACTGTTAACCAAGGATTTTGAATGTTTACAAAAGCAACTCAACTTTTTCAAAACTCAAGAAAAACGTGAAAAAGGTTTTGAAGCCGCCTTTGCTAAATCTCATCAAAGCGAAAAATATTTAGAGACGGATCGTGATCTAGCCGCTCAAGAATGCTTTATTGTCGAAATAGAACAATGAAACATGAACATAAAAAGCAAATTAACGCCTCACCTTGGAAAATCAAAAGCTAAGGTTGAGTTGTTAACTTGTCAAAAAGCAGTTCTCTGCATACAAAAGCATTCAACGAAGCGAATAGATGATCATCTTGAAGAAATTATCGGCTTGCAAAACAAACTTAAAGAGTTTAAAATTGTTGTTTACAAACATGGTGAGTCGATGAATCGCTATTGAAAAGTTTACTTTAAAACCCAATCCAAATGGATATGGACCGAATCTTGCGATTACAAACCTAAGCTTTCAACCAAAGCATTCAAACCAAATCTTGAAGTTTCGGTCACGAATATAAAATTGATAATTCTATTATGAGTGTTGTTGAATATCATCGTCAAGAGGATTAAGATGCGAAGACGGCAGTCGATCAAAATTAAAACATTGTTTACAACAAACCTTTTAATTATTCAAAACCGGTCACTTTCGTCACATCAACGGATTCTTCTAACACACCAAGGGTTATCATAAAAACGTCTGAGTCTTCTAATGTTAATCCCCAACCAGATTACGCACAAATTTATGGTCCTTTACTTTCCATTAGTGAAGTAAACTCAAACCTGAAAATCACAAAATTCTTAGATATTTTGACCTTTTCATGGCCGACCTCAAAACTTTACAACATGAGATAGAATATCATTCTGAAATCAAAGTTCAACATTTTCAATTGCCTCTGGCGCGAGAACAAAGAGACATTTTTCAGAAAAATCTTTTACCAAATGTTAAAAATTTGAAAAATTATGCATTGTCTTGGGAACGGGACTTTCATAAGGAACTTGGAGTGATGAAGGTCGTTTTCAAGAAAATGTAAACATCCATTTCTAATACTAAACATAAAAATAAAATGTTGCGAAAAGATGTTGATCGACTCTTGAATGATGTTATCGTGGCGATATCCATAATGTTGTGTTATTGAATTACGTGTCATGTGCATCGATTATATCTCTGCGATAATGTTGATAATGTTGTAAATGTTGAGAATCTTGATAATGTGCTTGGATCGAGTCTTTAAAAGTTGAAAACGAACGTCTCTTAAACGATCTTTCAAATGCAAAACGTCGTCTTCAATGGTGTCAAAAAGATTGTCAAAATCGTGAACTTGCTTTACAAAACAAAATCCACCAGTTGCAATCAAACAATTTTAATCCAAAATTTGAGCAACTAGATGGTCAAAACGTGTCTTTGAAAAGTCAAATCTCAAAATATGAACAAGAACTTGTAAAAGTTAAATAGGAATATGGTGTCATATTTGATTTACTCAATAAGACTCATCATGAAGCATCAAACGAACTTGATCATTATCTTGCACACACTAGAGAAGTAATGAATTTTGCTGGTAATATTCGTTCTAAAAATCAAGATTTGATTCACATTATCTTTAAGTTAAGAGAAATGTTAGGAAAGCATGAACAACTTCCGCCTACTGTGATAAAGAGAATAGCACCAGTAACACTTAGTAATCGTGAACCTAGAATGCCTACTGCCAAAACACAAGTTGCTAACATGCTTCCTTCTACTGAAACAGGAATAGTTGTCTCTTTTCCAAACGTCCGCACTTCACAGCCTAGGAGCACTACATCGAAGAATAGGAAGTTACAACCTAAGAAAAGATCAATAAGGAATGCTAAAGTAGAAGAACACCCTAGGACTATGAATAAGACTCACTCTGCTTCCACTATAGATATTGTGTCTTGCAAATGTAATAGAAATAGTGATGTAACGAATACTAAACCTTTAAGTACTTTTGATATTCAGTCTGATGCACCTTGTGTTATTTGTCATAAAAGTATGAATTCTGATTGTCATGACAAATGTGTTGCTAAAGCTATCATCTCTCGTTTAAGGAATCCTAAGAATCGGAATACCTCTAGGCCCACTAATCATTCTAAGTCTGTGCTTGTGATAAGGTTTTAAAAGGTACCATTTTGAGGGGTCGTTTAAGTCCTTATTTGATCACTTTTGTATCCGTTATTGCTTAATATCGTTCCTTTTCACTTTTTAGGTCTCTTGAAGGCAAAATGCTGGAATGGCACTTATTTGGACGAAAAGGCGAATATATGAAGAAAATGGCCAAAGTCGAATCGAGACACTCAAAGTCATTTGAAATGCAAGGCGACGGCGCCGGTGTTAGTTGCGACGCCGTCGAGGATATTTTGTGATGATACAAGAGCCAAATACCTTATTTTCAAGTGACGACGCCGGGCTTTAAAAGAGTAGGCCGTTGCTACTCGACGGCCTAGATGCAACCCGACGACGTCGGAAGTCAAGAGGACGGCGTCACGGACATAAGGTGACGCCGTCGCAAGGTTAACATGGCCAAGACGAAACCCTAATGATGGCGACACGACGGCGCCACGAAACATAAGGTGACGCCGTCGCATATGTAATCTTATATATAGAATCGAATTTTTCGGTTTTAGAGAGTCTTTTGGATTGAAAACCTAAAACCGAACCTAAGGTGTCTTGTACAGATTTTAGGGTTTTAAACCCTATCTTACATCAAGATAAGTATTTACTTCATCAATTCAATTATGTCTTTGATTATTTGTGTGTATGCTTGCATGTTCTCCATGTCCCGCTAATTTATTTGTGTGTTTGCTTAGGAAGTATGAAACTTAATTATTGAATATTGATTGGTTGTTTCTTATCTTAGTTGATCAATGATCTAGTAATGCGATAGGTCATTCGTTGTGTACTTAATGCTTGATTCATCTTTGTGAACCTTAGAATATGATTACCTGAGTAGTTGTAGGCTAAATTATCTAAAGAGTGCCTTAGAGTAAGAGTTTATCATCCCGAGTGGGTTTTGTAGACGAGACCCTTTGGTAAGTTCAAAGAGTTAGGGAGAAACGCATACCCTACAACTTTAGACACACAACGCAACTAAGAATAAGGACGTGACAACTCAACCATCAATAGGAGATAATTAAGGAGTAGTACAACCTAAGTAAACACATCTTTAAACTATCATACGAGCACACATTAATTAGACATAGACTCCCACAACCTTAGTTTAGATAATTAGATAATAGTAGAGTAATCGGTAGAAATACCAACCCCCAAATCCAATACCCGAGATTCGTACCTTTCCATTTCATAAAACATAAAAATACAAAAATAATCTTCCTCAACCTTAACCTTAGCGTAGTAACTTCTTACTAGCATTCCTATTCCCTAGAGAACGATATCAATACCCGTGGCTTACCCTAATTACTACACTACAACGATTAGGTTCATCGCCTAGGGTGTTATAAAACTTGCTCAAGAAAAGGAAGTTTCCTTGACCCCGAACGACGCGTGTAGCGTTATCAAGTTTTTGGCGCCGTTCTCGGGGAATAGAATAGCTAGTTAGTAGTCCACCTCGTTTAGGTTCTTTGCTTGATTCCTATCAAGTAAATTTTTCTCATTTTTAGCTTTCTCTTAGTCTATCCCCCTTCTTCGTGACCTTTGTTCGTAATACCCATCACTTTTCATCATGGAGGATGATAACCAACCACCACTCATCAACCCACCACCAAATGACCCGCCAAGAGCCCGTACTCTTGGTGAATACTCAAGACCAAGCCACCTAGGCTATAGGAACACCATTGAGCTTCCCGACCAATCCCAAACTACGGCCCTGCGATCCGACACCATCCGGTTGGTGCAAAACGGATGTGCATTCCATGGACTTCGTTCAAGATCCAAATCACATCCGAGGATTTCTCAAATTGTCGATTCCATCGACCTTGATGCTACTACTCGGGAGACCACGCGCCTGCGTCTCTTCCAATTCTCTCTACGGGACCAAGCTAGTAATTGGCTTGAGCGACTTCCCGCTGGCTCCATCTCAAGTTGGGATGATCTTACCTCTCGATTCCTTGCTCAATTTTTCCCACCGGGGAGAACCACTAAGCTTAGGAATTACATCTTGATGTTCCAACAATGTCAAGGTGAATCTCTCTACGAAGCATGGACTCGATTCAAGGACTTACTTCATAAAGTCCCTCATCACGGCATTGATCTTTGGCTCCAAGTCCAAATCTTTTATGATCATGTCAACTTCCCCACTAAGCGATCCATTGACCAAGCGGCCGGTGGAAAACTTAGTGATCTCACCGCGGAAGAATCATGGGGTATAATAGAGGACCTCGCCTCTATGACAACGAAAGTTGGGATGACCCCGTGAGTGACCAAAACCGTTAAGGCAATCTCCTTGCCTCCTTCCGATCAGGATGATCTAACTTGAAGATCAAGTTAGATTCCTCATGAGTTCCTACAAAATCCTAAGTCCTCACGACAAGTGAATCAAATCACTCTACCTTGTGAGTTATGCAAGGGTCCCCATGACACTCGTGATTGCACAAGGCTCCCGAACAAGCTTTGCGGACTACGCCCATACGCATCGGCGGAGCGGGAGAGAAATGGTACACTTTCAAACCCGAACAAAACAACTTAGGAAACTCGTACAACCCCTCATGGAGGAATCACCCTAACCTTAAGTGGAACCAAAACTCAAGCACACCCCAAAGCTCATCTAGTTCGCCCACTAGGTTCAATTCTTTTAATACCGGGAACCCCACTAATCTTGAGACAATTGCATCTAGATTTTTGTCATCCCAAGAGACTCGATTGAATAAGCTTGAAGCCGATTTTAAGCAAAAACATAGCGAGATGACAACCAAGCTTGATGCCCTCTTAAAAGCCTTCAATGAACGGGAAGTTGGAGCACTCCCAAGTGATACCATAAAGAACCCAAAGGTGAATTCGATTGCGTCGACTTCATGTTCTAGTTCACCATGGGAGAGTGCACATCCATGCCCCTCGCACACGACGGTTCACTCGGTAAATGCTATCAAAAAGGGTTCCAAGCCATCCAAGAGGTACCAAGGCCCGGCACCTTTGGTAGAGCCCACTCTTGAGAAACCCGTCAGCCAAGAATCCAAACCTAGTTTAGAGGAGGAGTACAAGGAACTCCATCAAGAAAAACCGTTTCTTGAAGTCTTAGCTCATGCACCTTATTATAATGCTTTAAAAGAAAAATATGAGTTAGAACTTAGGCTTGGAAAACATGGGTCCGCTTTTGTGCGAAACAACTTACCTAAGAAGCTAGACGATCCCGGGCTATTCACTCTTCCGTGTATACTTGGAACTTCCAAACCACTCGACGCCTAGCCGATTTAGGATCATGCATCAATCTTGTTCCGTTGTCCTCCATGAAGCCTTAACTTAGGTAAAATAGAACCAACGAAACCATCTTAGGTCTAGCGGACGGTAGTGTGGCACGTCCGTAGGAATAATAAAGGACATGGTAGTACACGTGGGAGAGTTGACTCTTTTGGCCGACTTTCATGTGCTAGACATGAATAAGGACCCGACATGCCCATTACTAGTTGGAAGAGGATTTTTAGCTACCGCTAGTGCCATCATCGATTGTAAGATGTCCAAAATAGTGGTAGGGAGAGGAGTGCTAGATCCGCTTACGATGTTAAAAGCATACATACTACAAGGATGAGGAAATCCCATAAGAGATTAGGTTGGATAGAGAGCCTTCTAGATATGGACCTTGGATTGATAAGAACATCATAGGCCCCAAAGACCTTTTACCTTGATAAAACTTTCTAGTAAAGCAACTTTCCAAGAAAAGAAATGGCTAGGGACATGGAAGTGAACCCGTTCGAGGACGCCTTAGTATTTAGGAAGATGACCGAGTTCCTAGGAAGCTTGCCCGTTAACCTTGTCATGAATAAGTGGAAAGTTGAGAAATCTGAACACAAGTGGGATTGGAATAGACCACCTCGTGATGGTAATGGAGAGTGGCACATTAGGATACAAATCTATGATCCCGATGGTGAGAAGTTTGAAAAGACATATTTAACCGAACGTACTACTAGGAACTTGAATGATAAGTTTGATCCTTACGACATTCTTGAGGATAGACTTACTTATATCGGTACGTAGGAGCACGACTATGAGTCTAGCTACAAGACTCTTAAATAAAGAAAAGCGCTTCGTGGGAGGCAACCCATGCTTAATTGTTTGCTTGTTAGTGTCATATATCTTTTATTAATTGTTTATCCTCATGTTTAAATTTGTAAAAATGCTTTATTTTGTTTTTAACCTCGTCTTAATTGCATATAAAGGTATTTTACATAAGGGATAAGTGTAGGGAGGATTACACACGTTTTCAAAAGAAACGTAAACATGAGAATAACAATTAACTAAAAGATATTTATGTTTGTTTGTTCGAGTCAAATGCTTGTATCGAGTCATAATGGATGTTTTTGCGAAATTTTTCCGATTCTAAAGATGTAAATTTTCCGAATTTTTCTGAAAATCGCACCGCTTTTTGTCGGATAACCGACGTCGTCAGATTGCAACTGACGACGTCGGAAGGAGTAAAACATCGATTACTTTTTCTCGCTTTCGAGCTACTTATAAATTTTTGGAATTTTCCGGTCTTAATTTTCTTAGAAATTCAGTAAACATCCATTCCACAAGCATTATATCCTAGTTTAAATCGAGTCTAATATATATTATTACCGCCGATTTTACGAAGGTTTCGTTTGTTTTCTTCAAGTGTGCGAGTTTAGTTTGTCAAGAAGAAGTTACATAAGATTGGAAGGAGCTTTTACGCAATAATTCTTCTTGAAAAGGATTTAACCACCACTTTACACGGATCCTACCGAGCTAATCGGGGAGTACTAGTTTCTTTCGCTTTTAATTACCTTCTTTTATCATAACTTTGATACTTTCGGGAACATTGGGGACAATGTTCGGTTTAAGTGTAGGGAGGGAAAATAAAGCGGAACTTTGAAACTATGCTTATCCTTGATTATTTGCTTTGTCCAATTGCACTTTTGTAATAAACCATGAAAAATGTCGGTTAGGGTAATTTTGGCACCAAATTTAAAATTTTTCATGACATATAGGAGTGGGCCATTAGTCTTAACAAAAGCGTCTCATGGATAGGAAGTTGCATGATTAGCACAAAACCCTTTACCACCCAAATTCCACCCAAAATGTGAGGATCGCCTTAGATTAGTAGGAATTAAAGCATTCATCTTCAATGCTTAGAGTGTGAACCGGTAGTATATTAGATTCTAGAACTTGTTTTGTGATGCATTCCGAGATCGCAAGTGAGACTACACTTGTGTAGTTAGGAATAACTAAATGATAAGAGGCATTAGGATAACCCTTGTTTGATACCGTAATATAATTACTTCTTCCACATCGGTTGAGTAATTCCCCACACCCTTTGCGTTGTACTCATCTTTAGTACACGATACCCTAGTTAACCCCTCGAGCCTATCTTTTCGCGGTTCTCGTGATGTTTCGGTTTTCTAGAATATCAATGAAGAGCATTGTTTACACCCCACCCCAAATATACACCCAAATCGCCTTAGCCTACCCTATATGCACTCACTTTTGTGCATTATTGTTATCACCCAAAACCCTTAGTTCAATTATCTGGTTGCTTGCATGAGTTGCTAAGTCGAGTCATATCCTTTGTATACAGTTTTGGGACGATTGGGATTCATGGGAAAAGTTAAAGTTTGTGAAATGACGGGAAGGGAACGTTAAATTAAAATTCCCTTTGTTTGACAATGCACCCCAAGTGTTTTGATCTTTTCAATTCGGGTCAAATTAGTGTTAGAGTAATAAAAACTCAAGTGTAGGGATGTGCCTATAAATCCCTATCATTTTGATGTTACCGTAGAGGATGGTAGAGTAAAAGTGTATGAAAAAAAAAAAAAAAAAAAAAAATCGAAAAAAATAGAAAAAAAAGAAAAGAAAAAAAAAAAAATAGTGTAAAAAAAAAAAAAAAAAAAAAAAAAAACGGCTACCATCCTACATCTATCCTTTATTTTATGATTGTTTATTTCATTGCCTAGAGTTTTAGAGTGTCGAGTCTTGGCTTAGCAACGCCATTCTTCGTATGCATTTAACATAGAGATTTTGACTTGCCACCACTAAATAGCCTATCCCACCAAACCCTTGTTTCCCTACCGTAAGCCTAACGTTACAACCCTTTAAAGACCTCTTTGATAGTCTTTCCTAGGTGCTTACGCCAAAGCGATGAAGGTTTGATCTATTCTCAAGCCTATGGTAATCTATGTACTAGGACCGGTTAATGAGTGTTTATCTTCCATTTCCAATTTGTTATATTTCATATACACCCGAGAGAGATGTGAGTATCCAAACACCCCATGTGAGGTGCTAGTATGTAATTTCCGTGCTTGTTATGACTTTTACGGGGCTTATATGTGTTGTGGACCGTTTTGAATTAATGCTTCATGACCCCTAACTTATAAATTAATTGGCTAAAAGCACATTTGCTTGAGGACAAGCAAATAACAAGTGTAGGGATATTTGATAAGGTTTTAAAAGGTACCATTTTGAGGGTCATTTAAGTCCTTATTTGATCACTTTGTATCCGTTATTGCTTAATATCGTTCCTTTTCACTTTTAGGTCTCTTGAAGGCAAAATGCTTTGGAATGGCACTTATTTGGACGAAAAGGCGCGAATATATGAAGAAAATGGCCAAAGTCGAATCGAGACACTCAAAGTCATTGAAATGTATATGCGGCGGCGTCGGTGTTAGTTGCGACGCGTCGAGGATTTTTGTGACGATACAAGAGCCAAATACCCTATTTTCAAGTGACGACGTCGGGCTTTAAAAGAGAGTCGTTGCTACTCGACGGCCTAGATGCAACCCGACGACGCCGGTCAAGAGGACGGCGTCACGGACATAAGGTGATGCCGTCGCAAGGTTAACGTGGCCAAGACGAAACCCTAATGACGGCGACACGACGGCCACCGAAACATAAGGTGACGCCGTCGCATATGTAATCTTATATGTAGAATCCGAATTTTTCGGTTTAGAGAGTCTTTTGGAGTGAAAACCTAAACCGAACCTAAGGTGTCTTGTACAAGATTTTAGGGTTTTAAACCCTATCTTACATCAAGATAAGTATTTACTTCATCAATTCAATTATGTCTTTGATTATTTGTGTGTATGCTTGCATGTTCTCCATGTCCGGCTAATTTATTTGTATGTTTGCTTAGGAAGTATGAAACTTAATTATTGAATATTGATTGGTTGTTTCTTATCTTAGTTGATCAATGATCTAGTAATGCGATAGGTCATTCGTTGTGTACTTAATGCTTGATTCATCTTTGTGAACCTTAGAATATGATTACCGAGTAGTTGTAGGCTAAATTATCCAAAGAGTGCCTTAGAGTAAGAGTTTATCATCCCTAGTGGGTTTTGTAGACGAGACCCTTTGGTAAGTTCAAAGAGTTAGGGAGAAACGATACCCTACAACTTTAGACACACAACGCAACTAAGAATAAGGACGTGACAACTCAACCATCAATAGGAGATAATTAAGGAGTAGTACAACCTAAGTAAACACATCTTTAAACTATCATACGAGCACACATTAATTAGACATAGACTCCCACAACCTTAGTTTAGATAATTAGATAACAGTAGAGTAATCGGTGAAATACCAACCCCCAAATCCAATACCCGAGATTTGTACCTTTCCATTTCATAAAACATAAAAATACAAAAATAATCTTCCTCAACCTTAACCTTAGCGTAGTAACTTCTTACTAGCATTCCTATTCCCAGAGAACGATATCAATACCGTGGCTTACCCTAATTACTACACTACAACGATTAGGTTCATTTGCCTAGGGTGTTATAAAACTTGCTCAAGAAAAGGAAGTTTCCTTGACCCGAACGACGCGTGTAGCGTTATCACCTCTATGAAATTGTCAATAAATGTAAATTAAATTTAAATGGATATGTAAGATGTTGAAAAAACGTAAGTATAAATAAGGCAATTAATAAAAATAACTAATTATAGAATTAAACATTAAAGGAACTGAGAATAAATTGTATAGAATCATAGAATAGAGATATAAGTATTAAATGGTAAAAAAGAATAAAATTGGATAGATAGAATAATATTAGGTGAAGTAAATTAAGGAAATGATATAAATTAAGTAAAATTTTAAAAGATTATGTTAAAATGACGAAAGAGTAAATCAATCTAACAACAATGACCAAAAGTTAAAGTAACATTAAACAATTAAGCTAAACAATTAAAAAATACAATACGTTTAAATACACTAAAGAATGATGTAGAAAATATTGATAATATAAACTGATAGTAAAGATACTCAAATAGGATAAAATAATAAATAATAGAAAAACTAATAATGATAACATTACACGAAATGTAAATAAAATTAATAAGTTAATAATAAATAACATATAATAATTAAGAATTCATAGAACTTAAATAGATTAAGTTTAATAAAAATTAGTAAACTTAAAAATACTAAAAATGAAATTTAAAATTAAAATTAAACTAAAACTGAAATATTAAATGAAAATTATCAACGTAATAATTATATAATTAAATATTAAATTAAATATCAATAAAATGTAATAATAAGTTATTACAAATTAATAAATAATAATTATAATAAAAAACTATGATTAACTTAAATTAAATACAAAATTGGCATTAAAGCTAATTATATAAAAAATATTAAAATTAAATCTATTAAGTTATTATAAATAAAATACTAATGTCTAAAACTCATAATGAAATCTAATTAGATGTATAATATATGATTATGAAATGTTGAATAAATTGATTAATAAGAAACTGGATTAAAATTAGGATTTAATATAATCTTAAATTCAAACAAACATTAAAAATATGTAATTCAATATTAATTCTAATATACAAACTAATGAATAGATTAAAAATTATAGATAACAATAAACAATAAAGAATTGAATAAAATTACAATAATGATAAAAATAAATGAATAAGATATGATAGAATAATGATAAGTAGAAATAAAAAATAGAAACGAAAAGTAATGATAAATTACAAGTATAATAATAAAAAATGGAATTAACGTAAAAGTACTAAAGATTGAATAAAGAACAAGAATCAATTGACAAAGTAAGTAGTAATAAATAAAATGAATGAAGCAAAACCAATTAGTAAAGACAAATTGTATTAAAAGCTAAAACATTATGAGAGCTTAATATAGCTTAAGAATAATAAAAATTATATAAGAATGATATGAAGATCATAAGTAACTAAGAATTAAACTTTACAATAATGACTAAATAGATCACAATATTAAATTACAAATGACTAAAATAAATTTAATAAATTGACAATAAGTTAAAAACTTAAAAATTAATTATAATAAATTTAAATAATTTGACATATGAATAGAAATGTATACATTATAGTTGCAATCAATTTAATATTAAATGATTAATGACAATAACAAAATTAGAACTACATATGAAAACAGTAAGTAAATAGTAAGATAAAAAGAGTCTTAACAATAACAGATAATTAAAGATGATGTTAACCAATAATATGGTACAGAATATTAAGACTAAATACACATGCAAAGTTAAACGCTAGATTATGAATGAATTCCAATAACTTAAACTGAAATGAACTTATCATTACACATTACACACAGTTAACTATCTGAAATCTAAATATGTAAATATGCATTAATAAACTAGATTGATCTCTATACACATAGATTGCAATATGGCATTCAGAAGATGATATTTAACGTATTAAATGAAATGATCAAAAGATTAATATTTATCCATGAATGACTTAAACTAATCATATCAATAATTTAAATCATATAATAAATTGAATACATATACCAATAAGATAACGGATTCATGTATAATAGCTATACAATGAATAATAAATACATAGTAAACTGATTCAATGTGCAAGAACTTTAGATACAACGACTTCAAATCTTAACTTGATTCTCAATCAAATTAAAACTTATATATTGATATGTAGAATGTTAAACTTAATTGAAACTAAAGATGATTTGAATTAAGCTTAAATCTATGTAAATTGAACGAATACAAAGTTATAGTAATTAAATGAAATGAAATTATAAATAAATTAATATTAAGTACTATGAAATTAAGAGTAATAGAAATGAAGACTTTATTTGACAATTCAAATTAATCATGTGAATATAAGTACGAAGTACTTAAATGCATATAATCAAACTACTACATTAATAGCGTTACTTACACTAATGAATCACTAATAAGCTTGATGAAGAAGTTTTACATTGAGAATAGAATTAATAGATTGAGATATAATTTAAGTTAAATAGAGTAGATAGATGATGGCAATATATTAATGTGAAAAATGAATGTTGAAGATAATTCATTAATAACATAGGATAAAGAATCGTCAAGCAAGTACAATCGTTATCGAATCGGAGAACATCTCGACATGATCATATGGAATGTCAAGAGGAGGAGAAGAATCATCATTAAGAGGCTCATCACACACATTACGGAGATACCCTCGGACTCACTTGGGGTTGGAACAAGGCTCTCAACACTAGGCGATTCCATTTACGGAATAGTGCTAGAAGGCTCGTCCCCATTATGAGAGAGTCTTTGGAAGCTTCGGTGTGATTTCATTGACAAGCTCTCATAATATTCCTTCACTGAATAGAATCCTCATCATCATCGTCATCATATCGGATTCTTATGTTCATCTGTGAAGCTTACACACCATTCGTTTCATTTGTAGTTTCTTCGAATCGTATTTCTTGAACTTTGAGGAAGATAACACTCCTCGTAATCATTGAGATCTTTGTGAAGGCTCGGAAGTCGATGGTGATGGAATCTTGTGGGGTTGGAAATTGTCAAAACCGGAGAATTGGAATTTTGAAAATTTTGATTCATCGGTTGACATTCAAAAGTCGCATGAGGACCCCGCAATTCTCAACAGAGATAATTGGGAGAATAACTTTCATCAAAGTTCGACAGTAACATGGTTCCGCTCATAGACAAGCGGAACCCGTGGTGGACAATCAAAACCGTAATGAGAATCATTCCCACAAAACTCGCATGAGTAGGATTCGTATTGGGTGTGGAGGTAGGTAGGAAAAATCGGGTGTTTCATTTGAAATGGGATCGGGATTACCGACAAACTTGTCTCCGAAACTCACATTGGTACATCATGACAATTTCCACCGTTAAATGGACCTCCACACAGGAACATGTCAAATACCATGACATAGAGAATTAAGCAGATAAGAGGATAAGAGATGAAGAATTAAGCGGTTATAGAAGATAAGGAATGAAGAATTAAACAGGTTTGAGGATAAAGAAATGGAGAATTAAGCAGTTAGAGGATAAAGGATGGATATTTTTGGATTTTTGAAAAACAGGCTATAAAAACAAAGAATGAAAATATTTTTGGTGTTGATAACACTTCAGGAAAAGTGTTAATGAACTTTTTGGATTTTTGAAAACTTTACAAAAAACTTTTTACAAAAGATGGCTTATGTGCAAGAATGGATCTGAAAAAGGCTAAACACACGCTAAAGCCTCCCCGGCAGCGGCGCCAAAATTTTGATCTGGGCTAAACAGTCAAGTCAAACAGACTTAAAACAGCTTAAACACAAATACAATGAAGTCCTGGAGAATAGATTGAATTCCCGGGTCGTTAAGTCCCACGGAGACTCAATGGTGTGTTAAACACATGATCAGACGATAGAATGATCACTAATGATAGCGATCAGAAAGGATTAGGATATGATAATTACACTACTGAAAAAGGTTATAAATTAAAGCGAATTAAATGCAAATTAAGAAAATTAAAAAGATAAAAGATATTAAATAAACGCTATCACTATATTTAAAGTGATGAACGTTTAAAACTTAAGACTAAAAACTTACGTTTAAATAAAAATTACGTAAACGTACAAAATAAAAAGTGAAACTTATACAAGATAAATCCTAAAAATATGAAAAATGCATTTTTACAATCCTAATTATATAAGAAAATTATTAGAAAAGGAAAATTATTTTTATAACTAATTAATTAATTATTATTAATTAAAAACTATTTTTTTAACTAATTATTAATAACCTAAAATGAAAGAAAATAGGAAATAAAGCTAGAAAAATAAAATTAAGACTTAGAAAAGTCTAAAATATGATAAAACTAATTTTAAAACTGAAAATATATTTTTTAGACTTTTTATGTATTTATTATTAATTTAAAACTATTTAAAACTAATTTAAATGCTAAAAAATACTTTTTAAACTAAGAAAATTATGGAAAAATACTTTTTAGGCTATTTATATTTATCTAAACTTAAGAAAATTGAAAAATTATTTTTTGGAACCTTTTCTTAATTTTTTGTATTAAATGCTATTTAAAAATACTTAAAAACTAAATAAAATGCAGAAAAATACCAAACAAGCTAGGAAAAATCTGAAAAATTCAGGAAATGCTTAAAATAATATTAAGAAGCTAAGAAAAATGGAAAATCATGGGGTTATGTGGCAGAATATGAAACTGATGATCAAAGTGCTTATAAAATAAGCACTTGGATAAGCAAATGGAATCCAAAAGACACCAAACTAAAACAGGAGCTTAAGTATGCTAAAGTAACTGAAATGCAACAAGAATCAACTGGCCTAAACCACTGATAAGCAAATACAACAGATTTGGCTTATTGAGAGTTTAAGCTAAAACAGTTGTGAGGGGGGTACTTTGAGCTTATGCATAAGCTTCAAAATAAGCTGATAAGGAAAAATACAAATTGGGGCATGAAGAGGACCTGGGTGGCTATGTAAAACACCAAGGACAGACCTAGGGGAGCTCAAATGAGCTTTGTGCAAGCTCTCAGCAATATCTCTGTCGAGACTCGAAGAGTAACCGAGTCTATGCATGAGGCATTTATCCCATGTTCAACAGTGATTTAGGGGCTTATAAAAATTTAACAAAAATTCACAAAAATGACCATAATAAAGTAGACCAAGGGAAGTTTCTAAAACCAAAGGATTCACATGATTTGGACCAGAAATGAGTCAAGGAAAATTCACACCAGTTGGCCAAAATCTGAGTTTTGCAATTTTGACTTTCTAAACAAAAGTGAAAATTTGACTTTATCCAACTTTGATTCCAAGTTTTTGACTGAGCTAGATGTTATATGATGAAAGAGAACTAATGCAAGCTAAATCTAGGTATATTGAGTACAAAACAAGAATTTGATTAGCTAAAATCTTAACAGTAAGCAGTTTGAGGTGGCTTAATGGGATTTTTGACTTTTGTTGTTAGCAGGCACAAATTAATGTCTCAAGTGAGTCTCAAATGACTATTCAAACATGAAATACCAGAAACCTAACACTGAACAAACCTAAACCATGGTTCAAGCAGTCAATCCAAACACCCTTTAAAACAATGAATTGCAGATTTAAAAAGGCTAGCTACTGATCAGTCCTATATCAATGATCCAACTGAGCTCACATGATCATATTACAACTATATAAACATATCACAATCATTGGTGGCCTCAGATACACAGTAAGCATAAACTGCAATTTCAAAAAGAAAACAGAAATTTTGAAATAAGAAATAACTCACAGGAGTTCAACTGGTGTTGCAGGCCAAATACAAGACTAATACTACACTAATTGTTACAATTCCAACCCAAGTAAACCTCTGCATCATCCCAATATCCATCACCACTGCCAAATTCACCTTGTTTGACTTTATTTGACCAAAGTCCAAATTTGCTGGAAACTTAAATGAGAGCTTATCAATGGCTTTTACAAGCTTAAACAAACTTATTTGAACATGAAAATAGATTGTTTAAAGCTTTTGAATGATACTTTGAGAAGGAAATTTTCATCAGTCACCATTAAATTTGGAACTCAGATTAAAGACTTTGATTGATGTTCAAACACATTACAAAGAGATTAAAACTTAAATTTGATACAGAAACACTGAAATTACAACATTTAAATTAAGCTACAACATTTATCAAAAAAAACGACATTAAGAGAAAAATAAGAAAACTAGCTAACTCTCTAAACCGCTTCTTCCTTCTCTTTTATACTCCAAGTGTGCTTCCACTAGTCCATCGAGAAAATCCCACCAATAATAACACCATTGGATGCTTTAAGTTGATAATGGCCGTTTGATCATTTTGGCGCCAAAAGATTTTAACGGTGGAGGTTGAGTGAAATGGTTGAAGGATCATTAATTGTTTCTTGGATTTGTGTTGAGGTGGGGGACATGAGGATTAATATGTTGAGGTGGAGGTATGGTGTTGTGGTGATTCAAGGAAGCGGTGGGAAGAGAAGAAAAGGCGCGTTCGCTTTATTTGACCATGGGGTTGACCGAGATATTAGTGAAGGGGGTCACAATCCATTATGACAGGGGTCCAAAGATAGGTAGGGGGTCCAAAATTAGTGTAAAGGCCTTAATAATGACAAGGACTCATTATGCAATTTTCTGAAAATCAAGGACCAATCCTGTCAATATCTCAAAGCTGCTCCAAGGACTGAAACTGACAAGGTTTAATAATGCAAGGACCAAAGTTGCCATTTTTAGATTTTCCAGGGACCATTTTTGCCAATTTACAAAGTTGGAGGACCATTTTTGAAATTTTCTCAAACTTTTGATATTTTTCACCAAAGGACTAAATTTGACAAGTTATGACATTAAAAGGACCTTTGGTGATTTTTCTTTTGAAATTTTGTGCTCAGGGACTGTTTTTGACAACTTTTGAAACTTGGGGGGCTAAAACTGCAATTTTTGCA
Source organism: Chrysanthemum lavandulifolium (assembly GCA_022545495.1). Taxonomy (NCBI): domain Eukaryota; kingdom Viridiplantae; phylum Streptophyta; class Magnoliopsida; order Asterales; family Asteraceae; genus Chrysanthemum; species Chrysanthemum lavandulifolium. Next base: position 77,229,946 of record CM040241.1, on the reverse strand, counting down.
AATTTGATACGTTTTCATCGATTTTGAAATTTTGCATTTAAAACACATAAAACACTGATTTGTGATATTTTGATCATTTTGATGTGTTTCGAGTGTTTTCAGATGATTTTGCGGTTTATATTGTACAAAATGATGAGTATTTAGACACTCATCAATCCCCACATCGAGATATTGCTAGTCCCTAGCAATGATTTGAAAAACATAATGGATTTTAATCTCTTTACCAAAAGCCATCACTACGAGTAGCCAAATGTTTCAGTTCAAGTAAGAACCATGGTACACCGATAACCATGTGATTTTGAGCAAACCACCGACTTTCAACGGATTTGATGTGTCTTTACCGAAGCCGTACCATACGGACTAGCCAACTCTTAGATAAATTATCGAATTATCTTTGGTGAGTGAATACCAATTATGGATTTTCCATTGCCTTTACCACAAGCCATAACCTTGCGGGCTAGCCAACTCTTCACTTTTTAGGATATGGTGAGTTGAATACCATACAATTTTGGGCAAATTGCAAGCCATATAAGCGGATTTGAAATATCTTTACCAAGAGCCGTTTGCTCTGGATTAGCCAATCCTTTTGTCTTCTGAGACATGGCGGATGATAACCGAATGAGAAAGTGTAAACACTTACTCCAAAAAAAAATTTTGGCCAAAAGCGGGAAATGGGTATAATTATATGATAAAATTCGTGAGAATTCCCCACACTTAGAAATGAATATTGCCCTCAATATTCAAAGTACCGCGGTTATGCGAAACAAAGAACGTAAAAGGAAATACTACGGCCATTATTTAGAAAGAAGATTTTTTTTTTTTTTTTTTTTTGGAATATATATATCTATATAACATGTGGGGCATCACCCCCACACTTAGGTGGTAGAAAGTGGGTAAGAAGACAGAAATATGGGTGAAAACCCATATAGTGTGTGCTACTGTTTTTGGTTTCCGAGTCGCTAGCTTGACTCGACCCCGCATTCATTTGTTCATGGGGAAACAAAGTGGAAGAAACAATCTCCATCGGACTTTCAATCAAGATGTTTTGGACAAACATTTGAAGCACGTGAAAGTTCCACACCGATGAGATAAACATAGAAAGACCCGGCTCACAGATGATAAATGAAAATGCCGGGGTCAAAGATAGTGTCTTCATTCCCGAAGGAGTGAAGAAGAGAGGAAGACACATCATAAGTGAGGAATGGAAGGAAGATGTTTATAACAATTAGGATCCATTCGTCATCCTCAAATGTAGACATGTCGGGAGGAAGGGTGAAGGTAGTATCATCAATAAGCAAACTCTTATGATAGAGTACACCTTCCTCCAAGCCAATATCATCCTCAAGATCAAAATAGAAATGATCATATTCCGGAGGAGATATGTCATGAGAGAGTTCACCGGAGAACTCTTCATGAAGAGAATCATTGGAAAAAGCCTCAAGCTCGGGCTTCTCCAATGTAGAGTCACTATCCACAACGGGATAGGAGATGAAGTCGACTTAGCACAAAATGATTCGATCTTAGAAGCGAGGAGATTTATATTGAACAATTGTTCACGAAGTATCTCGTCCTCAATTTCGGATCATCGAATCTCTCACTTCCTCTAAGCTAACTAGCTCGGAAGGTAGCTCCTCGACATAATCGATGTCTCCATAGGATAAAGAATCGTCAAGCGAAGTACAATCGTTATCGAATCGGAGAACATCTCGACATGATCATATGGAATGTCAAGAGGAGGAGAAGAATCATCATTAAGAGGCTCATCACACACATTACGGAGATACCCTCGGACTCACTGGGGTTGGAACAAGGCTCTCAACACTAGACGATTCCATTTCGGAATAGTGCTAGAAGGCTCGTCCCCATTATGAGAGAGTCTTTGGAAGCTTGGTGTGATTTCAGTTGACAAGCTCTCATAATATTCCTTCACTTGAATAGAATCCTCATCATCATCGTCATCATATCGGTTCTTATGTTCATCTGCTGAAGCTTACACACCATTCGTTTCATTTGTAGTTTCTTTCGAATCGTATTTCTTGAACTTTGAGGAAGATAACACTCCTCGTAATCATTGAGATCTTTGTGAAGGCTCGGAAGTCGATGGTGATGGAATCTTGTGGGGTTGGAAATTGTCAAAACCGGAGAATTGGAATTTTGAAAATTTTGATTCATCGGTTGACATTCAAAAGTCGCATGAGGACCCCATGATTCACAATGAGATAATTGGGAGAATAACTTTCATCAAAGTTCGATTGTAACATGGTTCCGGCTCATAGACAAAGCGGAACCCGTGGTGGACAATCAAAACCGTAATGAGAATCATTCCACAAAACTCGCATGAGTAGGATTCGTATTGAGGTCGTGGAGGTAGGTAGGAAAAATCGGGTGTTTCATTTGAAATGGGATCGGGATTACCGACAAACTTGTCTCCGAAACTCACATTGGTACATCGCCGACAATTTCCACCGTTAAATGGACCTCCACACTAGGAACATGTCAAATACCATGACATAGAGAATTAAACAGATAAGAGGATAAGAGATGAAGAATTAAGCGGTTATAGAAGATAAGGAATGAAGAATTAAACAGGTTTGAGGATAAAGAAATGGAGAATTAAGCAGTTAGAGGATAAAGGATGGATATTTTGGATTTTTGAAAAGCAGGCTATAAAAACAAAGAATGAAAATATTTTTGGTGTTGATAACACTTCGGAAAAGTGTTAATGAACTTTTGGATTTTGAAAACTTTACAAAAACTTTTACAAAAGATGGCTTATGTGCAAGAATGGATCGAAAAGGCTAAACACACGCTAAAGCCTCCCGTGCGCGCCAAAATTTTGATCTGGGCTAAGCAGTCAAGTCAAACAGACTTAAAACAACTTAAACACAAATACAATGAAGTCCGGAGAATAGATTGAATTCCGGGTCGTTAAGTCCCACGGAGACTCAATGGTGTGTTAAACACATGATCGAGACGATAGAATGATCACTAATGATAGCGATCGAAAAGGATTAGGATATGATAATTACACTCTTGAAAAGGTTATAAATTAAAGCGACTTAAATGCAAATTAAGAAAATTAAAAAGATAAAAGATATTAAATAAACGCTATCACTATATTTAAAGTGATGAACGTTTAAAACTTAAGACTAAAAACTCACGTTTAAATAAAAATTACGTAAACGTACAAAATAAAAAGTGAAACTTATACAAGATAAATCCTAAAAATATGAAAAATACATTTTTACAATCCTAATTATATAAGAAAATTATTAGAAAAGGAAAATTATTTTTATAACTAATTAATTAATTATTATTAATTAAAAACTATTTTTTTAACTAATTAATAATAACCTAAAATGAAAGAAAATAGGAAATAAAGCTAGAAAAATAAAATTAAGACTTAGAAAAGTCTAAAATATGATAAAACTAATTTTAAAACTGAAAATATATTTTTTAGACTTTTTATGTATTTATTATTAATTTAAAACTAATTTAAATGCTAAAAAATACTTTTTAAACTAAGAAAATTATGGAAAAATACTTTTAGGCTATTTATATTTATCTAAACTTAAGAAAATTGAAAAATTATTTTTGGAACCTTTTCTTAATTTTTGTATTAAATGCTATTTAAAAATACTTAAAACTAAATAAAATGCGAAAAATACCAAACAAGCTAGGAAAATCTGAAAATTCAGGAAATGCTTAAAATAATATTAAGAAGCTAAGAAAAATGGAAAATCATGGGGTTATGTGGCAGAATATGAAACTGATGATCAAAGTGCTTATAAAATAAGCACTTGGATAAGCAAATGGAATCCAAAAGACACCAAACCAAAACAGGAGCTTAAGTATGCTAAAGTAACTGAAATGCAACAAGAATCAACTGGCCTAAACCACTGATAAGCAAATACAACAGATTTGGCTTATTGAGAGTTTAAGCTAAAACAGTTGTGAGGGGGGTACTTTGAGCTTATGCATAAGCTTCAAAATAAGCTGATAAGGAAAAATACAAATTGGGGCATGAAGAGGACCTGGGTGGCTATGTAAAACACCAAGGACAGACCTAGGGGAGCTCAAATGAGCTTTGTGCAAGCTCTGCAATATCCCTGTGCAGACTCAGTAGCAACTGAGTCTATGCACAGGGCATTTGTCCCCATGTTCAACAGTGATTTAGGGGCTTATAAAAATTTAACAAAAATTCACAAAAATGACCATAATAAAGTAGACCAAGGGAAGTTTCTAAAACCAAAGGATTCACATGATTTGGACCAGAAATGAGTCAAGGAAAATTCACACCAGTTGGCAAAATCGAGTTTTGCAATTTTGACTTTCTAAACAAAAGTGAAAATTTGACTTTATCCAACTTTGATTCCAAGTTTTTGACTGAGCTAGATGTTATATGATGAAAGAGAACTAATGCAAGCTAAATCTAGGTATATTGAGTACAAAACAAGAATTTGATTAGCTAAAATCTTAACAGTAAGCAGTTTGAGGTGGCTTAATGGGATTTTTGACTTTTGTTGTTAGCAGGCACAAATTAATGTCTCAAGTGAGTCTCAAATGACTATTCAAACATGAAATACCAGAAACCTAACACTGAACAAACCTAAACCATGGTTCAAGCAGTCAATCCAAACACCCTTTAAAACAATGAATTGCAGATTTAAAAAGGCTAGCTACTGATCTGTCCTATATCAATGATCCAACTGAGCTCACATGATCATATTACAACTATATAAACATATCACAATCATTGGTGGCCTCAGATACACAGTAAGCATAAACTGCAATTTCAAAAAGAAAACAGAAATTTTGAAATAAGAAATAACTCACAGGAGTTCAACTGGTGTTGCAGGCCAAATACAAGACTAATACTACACTAATTGTTACAATTCCAACCCAAGTAAACCTCTGCATCATCCCAATATCCATCACCACTGCCAAATTCACCTTGTTTGACTTTATTTGACCAAAGTCCAAATTTGCTGGAAACTTAAATGAGAGCTTATCAATGGCTTTTACAAGCTTAAACAAACTTATTTGAACATGAAAATAGATTGTTTAAAGCTTTTGAATGATACTTTGAGAAGGAAATTTTCATCAGTCACCATTAAATTTGGAACTCAGATTAAAGACTTTGATTGATGTTCAAACACATTACAAAGAGATTAAAACTTAAATTTGATACAGAAACACTGAAATTACAACATTTAAATTAAGCTACAACATTTATCAAAAAAAACGACATTAAGAGAAAAATAAGAAAACTAGCTAACTCTCTAAACTGCTTCTTCCTTCTCTCTTTTATACTCCAAGTGTGCTTCCACTAGTCCACTGAGAAAATCCCACCAATAATAACAGCCATTGGATGCTTTAAGTTGATAATGGCCGTTTGATCATTTTGGCGCCAAAAAGATTTTAACAGGTGGAGGGTTGAGTGAAATGGTTGAAGGATCATTAATTGTTTCTTGGATTTGTGTTGAGGTGGGGGGACATGAGGATTAATATGTTGAGGTGGAGGTATGGTGTTGTGGTGATTCAAGGGAAGCAGGTGGGGAAGAGAAGAAAAGGCGCGTTCGCTTTATTTGACCATGGGGTTGACCGAGAGATATTAGTGAAGGGGTCACAATCCATTATGACGGGGTCCAAAGATAGGTAGGGGTCCAAAATTAGTGTAAAGGCCTTAATAATGACAAGGACTCATTATGCAATTTTCGAAAATCAAGGACCAATCTCACAATATCTCAAAGCTGCTCCAAGGACTGAACCGACAAGGTTTAATAATGCAAGGACCAAAGTTGCCATTTTAGATTTTCCAGGACCATTTTGCCAATTTACAAAGTTGGAGGACCATTTTTGAAATTTTCTCAAACTTTTGATATTTTTCACCAAAGGACTAAATTTGACAAGTTATGACATTAAAAGGACCTTTGGTGATTTTTCTTTGAAATTTTGTGCTCGGGGACTGCTTTTGACAACTTTTGAAACTTGGGGGCTAAAGCGCAATTTTGCAAATTTGATACGTTTTCATCGATTTTGATATTTTTGCATTTAAAACACATAAAACACTCGATTTGTGATATTTTGATCATTTTGATGTGTTTCGAGTGTTTTCGATGATTTTGCGTTTATATTGTACAAAATGATGAGTATTTAGACACTCATCAATCCCCACATCGAGATATTGCTAGTCCCTAGCAATGATTTGAGAAAACATAATGGATTTTAATCTCTTTACCAAAAGCCATCACTTGGAGTAGCCAAATGTTTCGATTCAAGTAAGAACCATGGTACACCGATAACCATGTGATTTTGAGCAAACCACCGACTTTCAACGGATTTGATGTGTCTTTACCGAAGCCGTACCTTCGGACTAGCCAACTCTTAGATAAATTATCGAATTATCTTTGGTGAGTGAATACCAATTATGGATTTTCCACGCCTTTACCACAAGCCATAACCTTGCGGCTAGCCAACTCTTCACTTTTTAGGATATGGTGAGTTGAATACCATACAATTTTGGGCAAATTGCAAGCCATATAAACGGATTTGAAATATCTTTACCAAGAGCCGTTTGCTCTGGATTAGCCAATCCTTTTGTCTTACTGAGACATGGCGGATCGATAACCGAATGAGAAAGTGTAAAACACTTACTCCAAAAAAAAATTTTGGCCAAAACGGGGAAATGGGTATAATTATATGATAAAATTCGTGAGAATTCCCCACACTTAGAAATGAATATTGCCCTCAATATTCAAAGTACCGCGGTTATGCCGAAACAAAGAACGTAAAAGGAAATACTACGGCCATTATTTAGAAAGAAGATTTTTTTTTTTTTTTTTTTTTTGGAATATATATATCTATATAACATGTGGGCATCACCCCACACTTAGGTGGTAGAAAGTGGGTAAGAAGACGAAATATGGGTGAAAACCCATATAGTGTGTACTCTTGTTTTTGGTTTCAGAGTCGCAAGCTTGACTCGACCCCGCATTCATTTGTTCATGGGGAAACAAAGTGGAAGAAACAATCTCCATCGGACTTTCAATCAAGATGTTTTGGACAAACATTTGAAGCACGTGAAAGTTCCACACCGATGAGATAAACATAGAAAGACCCGCTCACGGATGATAAATGAAAATGCCGGGTCAAAGATAGTGTCTTCATTCCGAAGGAGTGAAGAAGAGGAAGACACATCATAAGTGAGGAATGGAAGGAAGATGTTTATAACAATTAGGATCCATTCGTCATCCTCAAATGTAGACATGTCGGGAGGAAGGGTGAAGGTAGTATCATCAATAAGCAAACTCTTATGATAGAGTACACCTTCCTCCAAGCCAATATCATCCTCAAGATCAAAATAGAAATGATCATATTCCGGAGGAGATATGTCATGAGAGAGTTCACCGGAGAACTCTTCATGAAGAGAATCATTGGAAAAAGCCTCAAGCTCGGGCTTGTCCAATGTAGAGTCACTATCCACAACGGGATAGGAGATGAAGTCGACTTAGCACAAAATGATTCGATCTTAGAAGCGAGGAGATTTATATTGAACAATTGTTCACGAAGTATCTCGTCCTCAATTTCCGGATCATCGAATCTCTCACTTCCTCTAAGCTAACTAGCCCGGAAGGTAGCTCCTCGACATAATCGATGTCTCCATAGGATAAAGAATCGTCAAACGAAGTACAATCGTTATCGAATCGGAGAACATCTCGACATGATCATATGGAATGTCAAGAGGAGGAGAAGAATCATCATTAAGAGGCTCATCACACACATTACGGAGATACCCTCGGACTCACTTGGGGTTGGAACAAGGCTCTCAACACTAGACGATTCCATTTCTGGAATAGTGCTAGAAGGCTCGTCCCCATTATGAGAGAGTCTTTGGAAGCTTGGTGTGATTTCGATTGACAAGCTCTCATAATATTCCTTCACTTGAATAGAATCCTCATCATCATCGCCATCATATCGGATTCTTATGTTCATCTGCTGAAGCTTACACACCATTCGTTTCATTTGTAGTTTCTTTCGAATGCGTATTTCTTCGAACTTTGAGGAAGATAACACTCCTCGTAATCATTGAGATCTTGTGAAGGCTCGGAAGTCGATGACCGATGGAATATCTTGTGGGGTTGGAAATTGTCAAAACCGGAGAATTGGAATTTTGAAAATTTTGATTCATCGGTTGACATTCAAAAGACGCATGAGGACCCCATAATTCTCACAACAGAGATAATTGGGAGAATAACTTTCATCAAAGTTCGATTGTAACATGGTTCCGGCTCATAGACAAGCGAAACCCGTGGTGGACAATCAAAACCGTAATGAGAATCATTCCACAAAACTCGCATGAGTAGGATTCGTATTGGGGCTGTGGAGGTAGGTAGGAAAAATCGGGTGTTTCATTTGAAATGGGATCGGGATTACCGACAAACTTGTCTCCGAAACTCACATTGGTACATCGCCGACAATTTCCACCGTTAAATGGACCTCCACACCAGGAACATGTCAAATACCATGACATAGAGAATTAAACAGATAAGAGGGATAAGAGATGAAGAATTAAACGGTTATAGAAGATAAGGAATGAAGAATTAAACAGGTTTGAGGATAAAGAAATGGAGAATTAAACAGATTAGAGGATAAAGGATGGATATTTTTGGATTTTTTGAAAAACAGGCTATAAAAACAAAGAATGAAAATATTTTTGGTGTTGATAACACTTCAGGAAAAGTGTTAATGAACTTTTTGGATTTTTGAAAACTTTACAAAAAACTTTTTACAAAAGATGGCTTATGTGCAAGAATGGATCCGAAAAGGCTAAACACACGCTAAAGCCTCCCGTGCAAGCGCCAAAATTTTGATCCGGGCTAAACAGTCAAGTCAAACAGACTTAAAACAGCTTAAACACAAATACAATGAAGTCCCGGAGAATAGATTGAATTCCGGGTCGTTAAGTCCCACGGAGACTCAATGGTGTGTTAAACACATGATCAGACGATAGAATGATCACTAATGATAGTGATCAGAAAGGATTAGGATATGATAATTACACTACTGAAAAAGGTTATAAATTAAAGCGACTTAAATGCAAATTAAGAAAATTAAAAAGATAAAAGATATTAAATAAACGCTATCACTATATTTAAAGTGATGAACGTTTAAAACTTAAGACTAAAAACTTACGTTTAAATAAAAATTACGTAAACGTACAAAATAAAAAGTGAAACTTATACAAGATAAATCCTAAAAATATGAAAAATACATTTTTACAATCCTAATTATATAAGAAAATTATTAGAAAAGGAAAATTATTTTTATAACTAATTAATTAATTATTATTAATTAAAAACTATTTTTTTAACTAATTAATAATAACCTAAAATGAAAGAAAATAGGAAATAAAGCTAGAAAAATAAAATTAAGACTTAGAAAAGTCTAAAATATGATAAAACTAATTTTAAAACTGAAAATATATTTTTTAGACTTTTTATGTATTTATTATTAATTTAAAACTATTTAAAACTAATTTAAATGCTAAAAAATACTTTTTAAACTAAGAAAATTATGGAAAAATACTTTTTAGGCTATTTATATTTATCTAAACTTAATAAAATTGAAAATTATTTTTGGAACCTTTTCTTAATTTTTGTATTAAATGCTATTTAAAAATACTTAAAACTAAATAAAATGCGAAAAATACCAAACAAGCTAGGAAAATCTGAAAAATTCAGGAAATGCTTAAAATAATATTAAGAAGCTAAGAAAATGGAAAATCATGGGGTTATGTGGCAGAATATGAAATCGATGATCAAAGTGCTTATAAAATAAGCACTTGGATAAGCAAATGGAATCAAAAGACACCAAACCAAAACAGGAGCTTAAGTATGCTAAAGTAACTGAAATGCAACAAGAATCAACTGGCCTAAACCACTGATAAGCAAATACAATAGATTTGGCTTATTGAGAGTTTAAGCTAAAACAGTTGTGAGGGGGGTACTTTGAGCTTATGCATAAGCTTCAAAATAAGCTGATAAGGAAAAATACAAATTGGGGCATGAAGAGGACCTGGGTGGCTATGTAAAACACCAAGGACAGACCTAGGGAGCTCAAATGAGCTTTGTGCAAGCTCAGAATATCCTGTCTGCAAGTGCACTCAAGAGTAACCGAGTCTATGCATGTGGCATTTGTCCCATGTTCAACAAATGATTTAGGGGCTTATAAAAATTTAACAAAAATTCACAAAATGACCATAATAAAGTAGACCAAGGAAGTTTCTAAAACCAAAGGATTCACATGATTTGGACCAGAAATGAGTCAAGGAAAATTCACACCGCTTGGCGAAATCGAGTTTTGCAATTTGACTTTCTAAACAAAAGCGAAAATTTGACTTTATCCAACTTTGATTCCAAGTTTTGACCGAGCTAGATGTTATATGATGAAAGAGAACTAATGCAAGCTAAATCTAGGTATATTGAGTACAAAACAAGAATTTGATTAGCTAAAATCTTAACGATGGCGCTTTGAGGTGGCTTAATGGGATTTTTGACTTTTGTTGTTAGCAGGCACAAATTAATGTCTCAAGTGAGTCTCAAATGACTATTCAAACATGAAATACCAGAAACCTAACACTGAACAAACCTAAACCATGGTTCAAGCAGTCAATCCAAACACCCTTTAAAACAATGAATTGCAGATTTAAAAAGGCTAGCTACTGATCTGTCCTATATCAATGATCCAACTGAGCTCACATGATCATATTACAACTATATAAACATATCACAATCATTGGTGGCCTCAGATACACAGTAAGCATAAACTGCAATTTCAAAAAGAAAACAGAAATTTTGAAATAAGAAATAACTCACAGGAGTTCAACTGGTGTTGCAGGCCAAATACAAGACTAATACTACACTAATTGTTACAATTCCAACCCAAGTAAACCTCTGCATCATCCCAATATCCATCACCACTGCCAAATTCACCTTGTTTGACTTTATTTGACCAAAGTCCAAATTTTCTGGAAACTTAAATGAGAGCTTATCAATGGCTTTACAAGCTTAAACAAACTTATTTGAACATGAAAATAGATTGTTTAAAGCTTTTGAATGATACTTTGAGAAGGAAATTTTCATCAGTCACCATTAAATTTGGAACTCAGATTAAAGACTTTGATTGATGTTCAAACACATTACAAAGAGATTAAAACTTAAATTTGATACAGAAACACTGAAATTACAACATTTAAATTAAGCTACAACATTTATAAAAAAAACGACATTAAGAGAAAAATAAGAAAACTAGCTAACTCTCTAAACTGCTTCTTCCTTCTCTCTTTTATACTCCAAGTGTGCTTCCACTAGTCCACTGAGAAAATCCCACCAATAATAACAGCCATTGGATGCTTTAAGTTGATAATGGCCGTTTGATCATTTTGGCGCCAAAAAGATTTTAACAGGTGGAGGGTTAAGTGAAATGGTTGAAGGATCATTAATTGTTTCTTGGATTTGTGTTGAGGTGGGGGGACATGAGGATTAATATGTTGAGGTGGAGGTATGGTGTTGTGGTGATTCAAGGGAAGCAGGTGGGGAAGAGAAGAAAAAGGCGCGTTCTGTTTTATTTGACCATGGGGTTGACCAGAGATATTAGTGAAGGGGGGTCACAATCCATTATGACACGGGTCCAAAGATAGGTAGGGGGTCCAAAATTAGTGTAAAGGCCTTAATAATGACAAGGACTCATTATGCAATTTTCTGAAAATCAAGGACCAATCCTGTCAATATCTCAAAGCTGCTCCAAGGACTGAAACTGACAAGGTTTACTAATGCAAGGACCAAAGTTGCCATTTTTAGATTTTCCAGGGACCATTTTTGCCAATTTACAAAGTTGGAGGACCATTTTTGAAATTTTCTCAAACTTTTGATATTTTTCACCAAAGGACTAAATTTGACAAGTTATGACATTAAAAGGACCTTTGGTGATTTTTCTTTGAAATTTCGTGCTCGGGACCTGCTTTTGACAACTTTTGAAACTTGGGGGCTAAAGCGCAATTTTGCAAATTTGATCGTTTTCATCGATTTTGATATTTTGCATTTAAAACACATAAAACACTGATTTGTGATATTTTGATCATTTTGATGTGTTTCTGAGTGTTTTCAGATGATTTTGCAGTTTATATTGTACAAAAATGATGAGTATTTAGACACTCATCATAGACCGCCCTCTTTAGATTCTAAGAATCGCATTGATGTCCTTGTAGCTCCAGTTTTACCTCCTACGAATGTAGTACCACCTAGTGCATTCACTAAGACTAAAGCAAATACTAGTTGTAGATGGCAGAAATGGATATATAACACACTAGGATTTAAATGGATGCCTAAAGTTATTGATGTATGTATGTCTACTATAACTGCTCCGGAACCCTCTAACATTTCGGGTTCCACATCTACTTCTATTCCATCCGTGTCGTCCGTGTGTAATGCGGTGATATGAGATCATTCTCTGGATTGTTGATAGAGGATGTTCCCGACACATGACAGTGACCTTAAATCGTTATCAAACTTTATTGCAAAGTTCATTGCACCGTCAGATTCGGAATGATCACTTCACGACTATCATGGGCTACGGATACTATATCAATGGGAACATCGAAATTAGCAGGTTTATTATGTGGAAGGCCTCGGTCACAACTGCTTTCGAGAGGTCGGTTACGTGATGGAGATTTGGAGGTTGCTTTCAGGAGAAATCTTGTTTCATTCGTGATCTACAAGGAAACGACCTTATGTCCGCTCGCGTAACTCCGCCTTTACACTATCTCTATGCAAGACATGGTTGGTTCATCTCCCATCCGCTTACTTTAGAAGGCAACATCAACAAAATCCGGCTATGGCACCGTCGTCTCACATTTAAACTTTCAAACTATAACCAATCTTGCTTAACACAAACTAGTTGAAGGTCTCCCACGATTCCGGTATTCTAAAGATCACCTTTGCTCAGCCTGTGAACAAGGGAAAAGCACTCGTGCTCATTTTCCTTCAAAGGTGGAACACAGCTCTCAGCATGTGCTTCATCTTCTTCACATGGATTTGTGTGGCCCGATGCGCGTGCAAACGATCAATGGCAAACGCTATATCTTAGTAATTGTTGATGACTATTCACGCTAGACTTGGGTCTACTTTCTTCGATGCAAAGACCAAGATCCACAAATGATCATCACCTTTCTCACAAAAATTCAAGTTCAGCTCCGGAACACCGTCCGCCAAATAAGAACAGACAAAGGAACTGAATTTGTTAACCAAACTCTTCGAGAATTTTATGAGAAAGTAGGAATTGAGCATCAGACATCTATTGCACGTACACCAGAACAAAACGGAGTTTTTGAAAGACGAAACCGAACATTAGTGGAAGCTGCAAGAACAATGTTAATCAATGCCAAACTTCCAGATTACTTATCGGCAGAAGCTATATCTACTGCATGCTATACTCAAACCGAACATTAGTGGAAGCTGCAAGAACAATGTTAATCAATGCCAAGCTTCTCCACAACCATAAACCGAATCTCAAACACTTTCATGTATTTGGATCCCTTTGCTATCCGGATAATGATCGTGATGATTTTGGAAAGGTCAAAGCCAAAGCTGACATTGGAGTCTTTATTGGATATTGTGAGAATTCTAAAGGTTACCAGATCTGGAATCTTCGTACAAAACAGGTTATGGAAATGATTCATGCTCATTTTGATGAACTTACGGAAATGGCTTCGAGTATAACAGACTTAGAACCCGGTCAAACCGATTAAACTTCCTCAAACCCCATCATCACCGAACAAAGCCCCACTCACTCGTCAACAAATGGAAAGGTTATTTGTCTCCACTGCTCGGACGATATTGATGAACATGCTCCGTGTATCCGCTATTTCCACCGCTCAACCCGATACTACTCTTATACCGATACACCTACTACAACAACTAATGTTGAAGAAGCACCACCGATTGACTCCACCACAACAGCTTGAACAAACCGCTTCCAACAATGATGAACCGGTGATGATGTTCTTAATGAAGTACCCCCACCGCAGATTTTGATCCAAATGCGTTCTTTAACCCGTTTGCTAATGACATCTGCTGCACTGATGTCGCGAATCATCAACAAACCATTTGAATCCTCGAAATCGCACAATGTATACCAACATCAACCCTCTACACATCGATGGACAAAAGACCATCATCTGGAAAATATTATTGGCAACTGAATCAACCAATCGTTACGAGACAACGTCTTCACTCGGATGGTGAACATTGCATTTATGCACTCACCGTCGCCAATATGAGCCTAAAACATTAAAGACGCAATGACAAAAGACAACTGGATTGAATCCATGCAAGAAGAACTCAACCAATTCAAACGTCTTGAAGTATGGGAACTAGTTGAAAGACCAACAGGGGTCTACGTCATTGGTCTCAAATGGATTTGGAAGAACAAATTGGATCTTTGAAGGGAACGAATCCGAAACAAGTCACGCCTAGTTGCTAAGGGTTATCTTCGTGAAGAGGTATAGACTTTGAAGAATCTTTTGATCCGGTGCTCGTCTTGAGGTCGCTCGATATTTCTCGTTCATGGCTCATATGAATATGACGGTCTTTCGATGGATGTCAAAACCGTTTCTCAACGGACAACCGAAAGAAACGGTTTATGTCACCAACCGAAGGATTCGTTGATCCCGAGTTCCCGAACCATGTCTACAAACCGAACAAAGCTCAGATGGTCTCAAACAAGCTCCTCGGGCATGGTACGATAAGCTATCATCTTTCCTCATTGCTAATAATTTCACCAAAGGTTCGGTCGACCCTACTCTTTTATACAATATCACGGGCACATATCTTAATTGTTCAAATTTACATGGATGACATCATTTTGGGTCTACACATAAAAAGTACTCAATCGCTTTTGCAAAACTAATGAAGAAATTTTTGAAATGTCCATGATGGGTGAACTTACGTTCTTTCTAGGACCGCAAGTTCATCAATCACCCGTGGTATTTTCTTGAGTCACCCAAATATGCCCTTGAATTGTTAAACAAATTTGGAATGAAAACCGTGACACTTAATGACTCATACCAAGAAGCTAGACGCGATTTACATGGGAAATTAGTGGACCCTACCAAATACCGAAGTATTATTGGGTCTCTCATGTATCTAACGACTAGCCGACCGACATTGTCTTTGCTGCTTATCTCGCTCCCGTTATCGGTCAAGACCAATGAAACCCACCTCTCGAGGCTAAAAGAATCCTCCGATACATCAAGGAACCATTAACTTGGGGATCCGGTATCCGAAGGATTCGGTTTTGAACTAATCGCTTTTGACATCGATCACGCAGGATGTTTAGATTCATGAAAAAGTACTTGAGAGCACTACAATTTCTTGGTTATAAATCTAGCATCCGGCAATCAAAGAAGCGAGGATTGTACATAGTTGTCATCAACCGGCGAAATATGTAGCCATGTCGGCATGTTGTGCGTAAGTCATCCGGATGAGAACACAACTCAAAGACTATGGTTACGTGTTTGATGAATTCCGATGTCTCGCGATAATCGGTGCCATTGCGATCTCGTGCAACTCGATTCAAAGACTCAAATCAAAGCACATCGATCTTCGCTATCATTTCATCAAGGATCATGTGGAGCAGTACAGTTGAATTATACTTCGTGGGTACATAATACCAATTGGCAGATCTACTCACCAAAGCCTTGCCTCCCGCTAGGTTTAATGAGTTGGTCCACCGGATTGGTATGCGGTGTTTGATTCCAGAGGAACTGGATGAACTCTTAAAACTATCTTAAAAACCAGTCAAACACCAAAATCTCTTCTGTAAATAATTTTTCAAAAACAAAATACAAAAATAGAAAATCAGATAAAACAACAAATATATTCTTCTATCTATATTTCTTCAAATATGACAAGTACATTTCTTCCGTCAACACTCAAATCTTTCAAAATTCAGTATTATTTTTCGATCAAGTGTTGAGGGGGAGAAAATAAATTCTTAACTATTTCAAAATAACCGTGTACTTGCATGTTACCTAATCCAAGTTGTTTCTTTAAAATGGTGGTTACATTTCTGGTTCACTGACACTCCTCGGACTAAAATTTATAACCTTTCATTATTTCTTAAGTCAAAGGGGAGTGTCGTCAAGTTTGTCTTAAAATCTTTCGTTTGGTAACCAAAATGGATGTTAAAAGGCTTTGAATGAAAATGGAAAAGGTGGAGGGACTGAAAGTGTCAAAAGCTTAAAGTTATTTTTAATAAAATACTCCACCAACCTCATTTAATTCATATCATTTATTATCATCACCAACCCAATCCCACGCATAAGAATTCATCTTTAAAACCGTGTTTCTGATCATCATTTTGTAAATGTTTCTTGTTAGTAACAAGTTTTTAAACAATGGTTTTGAATTTTTCATAAATCCAACGGTTAAAACTTGAGTTACAATGATTTTTGTGTTCTACGCATAAGCGTATGAACACACAATCAAGTTTGTGTGTTTGTGGTTGAAATTATTGTGTCAAAACGTTTTCTTAACATCTATGATCACATTTTCATCACTTAAACACATCCAGATACATGATTTAATTGATTTTGGGAATTAGGGTTTATGCGTGAAGTTTGGGTGTTTTCAAATGAGAATGTTTCTGGTTAAAAAGATTGTTGTATGAGGTTGCTTTTATGTTGAATTGAACCTATCCATAGCTAGAACTTGCCCAGAAACACCCAAAATGACAGAATTGAAATTTAGGGTTCTTGTTCATACGATTTGGGCATTTTTGATTCATAACTTGTTTGACGTTAAAACTTGCATAAGACAACTTCATAGGCTTCTAAGACTTCCCAAAATAAGTATGGTGCAATTTCCATGGCTAGATTTCTTAAGCGTATTTCTTGAAACTAGGGTTTAAGACTACGCGTAAGTAATCTTTCGCGTAAACTGTTTTATGTGTTTTCATGCCATGATCTGTTTTAGAATGGATGTATGTGTTAATATTGTTGCTATGATAACTTCATTTAAGGTCTGCTACATGTAAAATTCAGAATCAAGGTCATTAGCAATCTACGCATAAGGATCACCTTACGCGTGAAGGTTATCGCGAAGAGAAATCTTCGGCGTGGCGTTCTGCTGTAAGGTTCTACAAAAGGACTACGCGTATCCTGTGAAGGATATGCATAAACAGTGACCTCTACGCATAGGGTCTACTCTTATGAGTAAGCCTTACGCGTAAGGTTTTATATACGCCTACGCGTAAGCTTTACGCATAAGGTCCCCTTTTTCTACGCGTAATATTTCTTACGCGTAACTAAGGATCCTACGCATAAGCTTGCGTCTACGCGCATACTTATCTTGTTTACGCATAAGCTACAATTTCTATACCTAAGCCTTGATCAAACCTTCGTTATGAATTGTTACGTGTGCAAACTTGTAAATAAATGAATCATAACGTCACGAAACCAATAATATCACTAATAAGCTTAAAAGTTTAATATGTTGTGGAAAATAAGTGATAACATAAACTTTAAAACTTAAAGTTAACTAACTCACGAAAATTTTCTCGACATCATTGGACTGTTGAACAAACAAGTAACTTTGGACTCGTAACAATCATTGACATTGCACATTCAATAATTAGACTATAAAACCATCTGTTGACTAACATTATGTCTTTCGATATGTTGGTTCTTTTGGCTAAATGTGTTTCAGATCACGACATGGAAGCTCAAATGAATGTGGATGCACCAAACATTCTCACCATTGCTGATATCTTCCCGCATGGATATCCAATGAAGATTGGAAAGAACAATCTCAGAGTTGACTTTGAAACTCTCACCGCTCGGAATCTTCGTGTCTCATTGCGGTGGATATTCAAGAACCATCCCTATCGTAACATGCTCACCAACTCGCCACTTGTTTGGAGATCTAAATACAGCAATTCGGAATACAATGCAGGGGTCAAAGGTCAAAGTGCGTAACAATGACACTCAATCACAAACAAGTTACCATCATACATGCGGACTTAAGGGTTGTTCTTCTCATTCGACATCGAGCCAATCAATTCAATGCCACACCCATCAAGAGACGGTTCGCCATTCTTGATTGATATTAGGTATGACGAAGCTTCGGGGTTGTTAATAAGCATTTTCACGTGGATCTTAAGAACATTCCTCACCTTGGAGAACCCTTTACATCATCATCACAAAATCTATTTACGGTCGTGATGACTATGAGCACCCCAAGCTCGTAGAACTCGCAAATCTTTGGGCTCGATCAACATGAAACACATCAAGTTGAAGCTCGATATGGGATGACATGATGACATTCCTCAAAAGCTTGGCTCAAAGATTCCTTATATCGATATACAAAACTGTGATCCAAAGAGCACTTGGATACAACCACGATATCCCCAAAGAATCAATGACCCCAAAATCTTGACGTGTTGTCCGAACCCACTCTAACAATCGATTAAGGAGTCAACTACCAAGAAACAAGGTCTTTGAGTTGCGGATCTCCTTCTCTCGATGAACTCAAACACTCTACTCTTATAAAAGATATATGGCGGTTGTGAAAGAGAAAAAGTTGGCTTTCTTGATGAAAAATCTTACGCACGCCTACAAGAAAACCGTAAGAGGAAGTGCAAGAAGTCTTGCAAGACCGAGAGTCGAGGAAGTTCCCAAGAGGAATCCTCCACGCAAAGGAAAGTTCCTTCTAAGGAAGTTGTTCCTATTCCCATTCCAAAGCTTGAACCACAAAGAAAGCTAGTGGACGAAAGCTCTAAAGATACACAATCAGACGAAGAGGTCTTCTACTCCGAATATGCAACCGAAGCACCTCCTTCAGTAGCAAAACCCCCCAGTCCACCAGCAGATATAAGAAACGGGAAGACTCCAGTGATTGAGCATGAAAAGGAAAGCTCAGAAGAAGAGCCACTGGAAACTGATTACAGGAGGAAGTTCAAATTTGTTAGACTCCAACAAGTTGCGGAGGGATTTGCTAAAGATCAAATGGGTGGCCTCGGAGGGTCAAGTGGTGATGTTCAACCTACACCAGATCCTGATGCGGTTAATCGACCCGATAAGGGAACTGGTGCCACCACTTTGGAGCAACAACAAAAGCACGTGGAAGATTCTATTAAGTTTGGCATTGAAGAACCAGAAACGGAAAAGACTGAGAAAACAACTGCTGATGATACAAAGATTGATGAAACGGACAATTATGATCGTCTTCTTCTAGACAGTCCTGTCCGTTCTAAGGAGAAAACTTCTGAACCACCGAAGGACCCGGAGTCTCCTCACATCTCATCATCATCGGATTCATCTTCTCATTCCTCACCACCACCATCAAAGAGATCAACCAAATCAACATCCAAATCAGTGAAGAAGCCAACTGCATCTTGGATCTCTCAAGCTAAGACACGAATCGTTAAAGCTGTCAAACAGTTCAAAAAGAAAGACGTGCTTCTACAAAAGATGAATTTCTTCACGATCGATTCAAGATCTTCATGATGAGAACGACAAGATGCAAGTTGAAAGGGAGTATGTCCGAAGCTCATGAAAGATGATCTTCAAGGAAAATGGACGAGATGATCAAAGGATACACTCACAAGTTCCTTCTTGACGTAGTTCCTAAACTGACAAAGGAGATGTACACCAGACAACTTTATCCGAATCTTTTGCATTTGGCCAAGCAAACCATGAAATCAACTCCAATGAATGTAAACATCAATCCAGTTGAACCCACATTCTTCTCAGATGATGAATTGGTGAACCGGCTGGTAGCTCAAATGTCAAAACGATCTGCAACATTTGCCTCCCACGAAGGTAAATTGTTTGAAGCATTCTTTGGAATACCAACTCGGTCATCATTCGAGAGAAAGTGAAGGCCTAAACGTCCAAGAGACAGCGAAGACAAAGATAAGGATAAGGATAACGAGCCCAAACGCCCAAGAAGTATGGTGAATCATCTTCAATGCAACCTCCACCCCAACGGACTCCAAACTCAACAAAGGTCTCCTCCTCGCTCTTCTCTTGAAAACCTCGAGATTCTTCCGAGTTACCACCTCGGACTCGAAAACGGTGATCACTTTGAGTATACGGGTGGTGACGAAGAGGAATTACATGAGCCCCAACAACAACCCATCTCTCCCGACACGCCCAAGAAACCGTAATCCTCCTCAGGTCAAAGAAGAAGAAGAAGGCGCCTTTGACCGACGTCTTATCATGGCTAGACAAGGATGATACTGAATTTGAATGGTTCTCGAAGCTTGTTGATTCCACTCCCTACCCAGCTGAAGGTCAAGAGGTTCCAGAATGTAGTACATTGGAGCATGCGAAACTACTACAAGAAAAATTCCGTGTGAAGAAGATGACGAAATCCGAGTTGAAGCGAATCAAGAATGAAGCATTTCAACTTCTAAAAGATAGTTCGGAAAGTGCTATTGAAGTTGAGTATCACCTTGATAATATAGCACGAGCTATGTCTAACAACATGGATTGGCTCAACCCAAAGCAAACATAAACTTCACCAAACGGGACAACCCTCCATATTACACCGATCGTCAAAAACCTCTACCAAAATTGGCCAACCAGATCACCTAGGATTCCATTCCGATATTTCTTCAACAAAGACTTGGAATTTCTTCTACACGGTGGTGATGGTTCAAGGAAATACGCTACATCTCGACACTTCCATTCCGTGACCATATACTCTAATCGCATAGCCATCGAGGAAAGGGCTAACCACATGTTCTCCAACAATGTGGAAGTATATGACCGTGATGCATTGTATGGGATTCACCATTGGCCGGCAACGCCGACGAATCTACTACGTGTGCCGTGTTCGAAGTCTCAACATGAAGTGTTCAAGACTAAAGCAATCGTGGCTATTAAACATGTTGATCTTTCGTCTAAATGGGACTACACTTTTCTCAAGAATATTATGGTCAAAAGGCAAGACGAAAGGGATTATGCATTCTCCGAATCGGACTTTGAGAATTTGTCTATCAACGACATTGAAGACATGTACCTTGCCAAAGTACGTGGTCGCATGAGACAATTTTCAATCAAGTACAACGTGAATTCATCAAGTCCTTGCTTATCTTCATCGAAGCATAGTCATCAAAGAACGTGTAGAAGATCTCCACTGCGGTTGAATCATATCGGACCCGTGTCAACTTCACTCCACCTCGCCTAGATCTTCCCGACATTAACCATTTTCACAACACACACTCATCACCAACCATTCGGAGTGGTTTACATTAGTGAAACACATCGCAACCGCTTGATGGCGTGTAGAGATCTTTACAAGTTTAGGGATCACACATTGAAGAAGGTTAGGGACGGATTGGCATATAGGTTGAAGGATATTCATGAAGGCATTGGGTCACAAAAGCGATGGAATTCCAAGGAAAGACGGATGTGAGAAGGATCATCGAAAGATTGATGAAAGGTTGTATCGACGGGACCGATTAAGAACTCGAGAACTTTGTAGGTGGTCGTCCAGATTGCTCTCCGGCTATCAACGCCCAGCCAGCATTCCCGAAACATTGATGGACTTCTGGTACCCTTGAACTGCTTCTATTTCATAATATTTTGGATGTGTGATTATATATGACAATGGCTTGTGCACACATTTCAAAGTACAACCTTTTCTTGTAAAGAAAGGACCCGTGGTACGCTTGATTACAATCCTTATAAAAGGAGCTTCTTATTTTTGAGTAAAACCTATCAAACCTTTAATTTTTCAAGGTTTTGCTCAATAGAACAAGTACTTCCTTATGCTTTTCAAAACCTCAACCATTTATATCACTTGTTTAGGGGAGTATTTGAATTAAAACTTTGTTCACAAATTGTTCACAGTGGTCATCTTCCCAACACTCGAAATGGTCATATTTATTTCAACTTTTCAAAATAACATTTTATATGCCATTTTGAGGGGGAGAAAATTATGTGATAAGAAATATGTTGTGTAAATGCAAATGAATCCTTGTGCTATAGACTTAACCAACGAATTGACGATACTTAACTGTTAGTAACTCGAAAAGACTTGTCCGGGACGGGTAATAATTTCAAGCTAGTTCGCTAGTGATGTAAACGTGTCTCGCAAAGGACTTGTCCGAATAGAATGTACCGTTCGAGAAACTCTTGGTAGACATGAACTCTGACGGGTTTGAAAACCTTTCGAGGTTTATCAACACCTTCAAGGTAGTTATTAGAGCTAGTTGTCACCTAAAAGCTGACAATGTAACTCTTTAACTATGCAACGTAACCGTGTCTCACGGGGGATTGTCTATCTTGAGTTGATCAATTCATAAAGTGCGCGCTCTTTCCTCACTGTGCAGATTTCTGTAAAAACTCTTAAGCACATGTGGAGGGGGAGTATTTCTGCAAAAGATCAAACTCTTACAGTGGTACAAAATGTTTTACAATCATAACCGTTGTGAGAGATTTTCTTGAAAATTTGTTTTATGCAACATAGGTTAGTCATGGAGTTATAAGGTGACTAAGGTTAGGAATAACCGTCCTATGATCCGCCAGAGCCAGAGGGATCTACCCAAGGACATCACAAATAGTTAGTACTTGGAAGTCCTTAGGTACGATTATAAAAAGGAGAAAACGAGAATCGGAGAAAGAAGGAGTTGAAGAATTAAAAAGAAATGCAAAGAAAAGGGTGAAAAGAAATAGCCCTCCAAATTATTCAACTTAGGATGATACATCGGGTTCAATTCATATACTCTTGGTTGTCACTTAGTGACGCCTGTATTGAAGATTAAAAGTCGTCATGGACCCGGTGGACGCATGCACTAAACCTTTAGCCACTCAAGTTTCTCTCAAAAGAAGCTTGTTTCATTCTCACAGGAACCCTCGTAAACTGCTGGCTTTCTCTTAGAGATCATTGGTATTGAAGAAGGAGACCCTCTCCTAGTCTCCGCCAGAAAACCAAAACGCACTATTGAGTCTAGAGCCACGAGATTCATCAAAAGATCTCTTAGGTACACTTGACATTTCATCACTTGATGTTCAACAATAAAAAGCAGTGGGTACGTTATCGAGTCCTTCACGATCTTAGCAACTGTCGAGAACATTTATGAGAGGTTCACAACCGTGATCCTCGGTGATTGAATGGAAACTCCCGCCGGGTCAACATCAAACAGACCATGACAAGAAGTCACTGGTAACTCCTCGTAGATTACGCTTAGTGTGTCTCAAACGGTCTGATCGTGAGGTGATGCTTGGTGTACCTCGGCGACTCATCCGAATCTGAGGTGTACTTGCACATCGCGTTATCTCACTTGTGGGACTCGGTTCAGAACGGCTTTTGTGAGAATTAGAGTTGTGTTTTCACACTATGTTGTTAACACTCTCGAAGTTCAAACTTGTAAGTCTTGAAATCCGCTTATTACTAACCGCTTTAATGTTTTCTTCTTATGGAAGCTCGGAGTGGAATGATCGTGCATTCTTCTCATGCTCACGCCAACATCATCACTAATGGAAGTTCTATCTTAAAGCAACGCAAAGTCGAATGATTCTTCGTCAAATCAAAGAATCTACAAAGTTAAAGACTTAAAGAACTTCATCAAGATCAAATCCAACGTCAAAGAGCGTGTGAGCATGTTGAAGAATGACGTGGAACACCGGAGCAACGCGGCACTGAGGCGGACTTGATGCGCACAACAACATACTATCACTACCATCCCAAAGAACAATGAACAAAGAACAAAGTTAAAGATGACGTCAAAGCGTAACTGCTCAAAGAAGACAATTTCTCCACACCGGGAGATTGTTCGAATCAAGGCAATTCTTCTCACAAGAAAGAAGAATGTCAGAAGACATCAAAGCTACTATTACTTCAAACACCTTAACCGTTAATATTCATTCATCACCAACACTTAGGGGGAGATTGTTGGAATCACTCCTAAACCTAAATCAAGTGTTAGTGATTCATATGTAATAGTTAGCTTAATTATGGCCTTTATGTTTGTTATTAGCCTTAAGCTTATATAGAAGGCCCATGAGCTTAGGCCCAAGCCCATAGGAGAAAGGAAGGGACTAGGAGTGTTACCCTAGCTTCCCTCCTATAAATACTATGTAATAACCCTCACTTGAGGGTTGGTTGTTCAATTCATTTCTCTTTCACTACCTCACGCATAACCGGTTTCATAATCATACGCGTAGTGTTTGTGTGTGCGTTGTTCAACCAATCTTTCTTCTCTATTTCTTCTCTTGATGCTTGTGTTGTAAAACTAGTGACCTAACAAGCTCAGTGATAAGGAGAAAAAGAGATACGATGCTGATATCAGGGCTTCAAACATTATACTTCAGGGTCTTCCAAAAGATATCTACAAGATTATCAATCACAACACTGAAGCCAAGGCTGTTTTGGATAATGTCAAGATGCTTCTCTCGGGTTCTGAATTACGAAGACAGAGAATCATAACTGTATGATGAATTTGAGAACTTTAAGATGAAACCAGAAGAAAGTGTCTATGAATATTACGTGAGATTCCACAAACTTGTGAATGACATGAGGAATATCAAAATGACCATGCCAAATAACTCAAAGTTTGTGAACAACATGAATCCCGAATGGCACAAATTTGTCACCTCTGTGAAACTAACAAAAGGTTTAAAGAACACCAACTATGAGCAACTGTATGCCTTCCTTCTTCAGAATGAGAGACATGCTATGCTTGAACGAAGGATTCTTGAACAATTCAAATCTAAACAGGGAGAAACAAGTTCGTCAAATGATTCAACAGCCGTTTACACCAATGTTGGAATTACCACCAAAGCTTCTCAAGTCATACCCACGGGTAATGGTAATTACAAGCTCATTCCCGATCCAAAGATATAAGCCTCGCACTCAAACAAACTCATGGAAAACTTCATAAATCAACTGTCTCTCATGGTTAGTCAAAATATGAATTCCACTCCACATACCAACAATAACACGAGAACAACATCCAATCCACACAATCAAGCTCTTGTCGAGATGGTAAGGTAGTGGTGCGAGAATGTGCAAGGAAGATGGTATGAACAAGGAATGATTGGAGCGAGGTTATGGTATCTAATCGAGTAGGTGGAGGATATGTGGCTAATCGTAATCGTGGAAGAAATGCAATCAAGGGCAAGCAAAGCCAATCAAATGCTACAACTTTGGTGGTGAGGACATATTAGGAACCGCACATCTCCAAAACGTCCACAAAATACGTAATACTTGAGAGACAAGATGTTGCTTGTGCAAGCTCGGGATAATGGAGCGACTTTGGATGAAGAGGAGTTGTTTCTTGCGTAAGGAATGCTAAGACATATGATCTTGATGTGGATGAGCGACCAATTCAGAAATAGGTCACAATCATCGAAATGCCTTTTAAGTTGCGGTCGTGATGCATTTGACTCGATGTCGATGATGAACCTCACCGCCTGCACAATCTTCATGGCTAGCATCTCACCTATGGTCTCTCCAAAGGTCTCATCACCACAATAGGCTGGTCCATCCAAAGAATCAATCATATCGAGGTATTAAAACTATACGATGAGGTAGATGAGCAAAGATACATAACGCAGTACAATCTCTTGAAACTTATGAATCATATCACGATAATGAGGGTAATAGTAGTATTGTCCCATATGATCAATATGTGACACAAAGTGAAAGTGAGATTGTACCAAGTGATTTATCTTCTGCAACAATGATGACTATGTTTTTGATGAATACACCGCATGTGCCTCGATGATTTTGTTATCTCTGAATCAATGCCTATAAAGAATAAGTTGCTATTTATGAACAACGTGCTAAGTTTGAGTTAACTACCCGTGAGCAGGAAATGGATGACCAAATCGCACAATTATTAGAAAAGTAATTTTAGAGAAGAAGTGTTAAAACAAGAGTTAAAGTCCTTACAAGAAAAGCTTTCTAAAACTGTTAAGCAAAAGCAAGAACTTCAAGATAATGTTAAAGTGCTTAAACAAGAATTTAATGCTAAGGAATCAAAACTTTTTAATGAATTTTCTAATCTAAAAACTTTGAAAAACAAGCTTGAAAATAAGCTGTACGTACAAGGAAACACCATTCAGACTGCTCACATGATCACTAAGCATAGAGTCTTAAGCGATAAGCATAGTATTCCCCTAGTAGAGGAACCAAATCCCGAGTATTGTAAAATATCTAAAGCTTTCCATAAGATTGTATATGATGGTAATGAGATCCTTAAGCCTAGGCAAACACCTTCATGTACTGGAAGCACAGAAGAGGATAGAAAATTAGAAGATGCCTCTAGGGAGAAAATGGATAAGAAGCTAGAAGATCCTAAGTGCAAAAAGAATAACATAACAATCAAACCTCATGATTACACAAAAGAAAATTGGATCTCCACAGAGCAGTTTAAGCCTCAAACTCAATTAACCACAGGACAAATTTTTGGAAGAAAGATATGGATAAGCAAAAGCTAAAGAACTTGTTGAAACAAACAATCCCTAAGGAAAGTGCTCATAGCCACTCATGTATCCTCCAAATACACCAATGAATTTAGTTCCTAGAACTATTTCCACTAATAGTAAGACCTTAATCACCAGATGTTGTGTATCAACTATTCGTTGATTTTGAGAAGACATGTAAGAAGAGAATCACACCTACATGTGGATAATCAAGGGAAAGGGTTTTGAGCAAACTAAAGAATGTTATTTAACCGAGGTCATGCCTTTCTTTAAACAATTAAAATGTCAATTTGAGAGTCTTCAAAAGGGATTAACTCGGATATCAAAGAAATGGAAAAGGAATTTGATGCAATGATAGTTGAGGTAAATGATTATGAACGGAACTCAAATATAATGAAATTGAAAGGAAGAATCAGATATCTTAAATGAGAACTTAGTATTAAGTTGTGTGGCTCAAGATGTGTTTTATAATTTGTTACTAAGCATTCTATTACTACTTCTCAATTTCATGAATTAACTGCTTCCTTGAAAGTTTCCCATGATCGTGTCATTGAGATTGAAAACAAAACTCGTAACTAAATGAGAAAATTGATCGGGATGATCACGATAATTTGGTAAAACATTTTTCTAAGCTAGAAGTTGAACATTTTGATTTGCAACTAAAATATCAACATCTCAAAGAAAATGTCAAAACCTCAAACATCAAGACATCCTCAAATGATCCGAGTTTGATGCACTTTTTGAAATAAACAAACGTGATTTAATGATTCAAGCTCATTGTAAAATGATCGAAAGTCGAAAGCCCAAATTTCACAATTAAAGGGTGAAAAGAACAATGTGACTGCTCCCAAATGCCTCCTCCTTTAGATTCTCGGTGTTCTCAAACTTTTCATCTTCAAAACTTGGTTAATGTTTTACAAAAGGAAAATGAGAGTTTTCTAGAAGAAAATGAAAAAGTTAAACGACACTTTAAAGAGTTATATGATTCAATGAAAGTCACTCGTGACAAGAACAACGAAAAAATAACGTCTTTACAAAAGGAAATTGAGAATCTGAGGAGTCAGGAAAAAGGAAAAACGCCACTTGTCTTTAATGAGAATGTTGCATCAAAGTCATCTGCAGACTCCAAATATATTGTGACTGTTAAATACATTCCTCCTCATCTTAGAAATAACGAACTTGTGTTTCACAACTATTTCACTGATACGCTTACACAGCGCGTTCGGGGTCAAAGGAACTTCCTTTTAAATCGAGCAAGTTTTCAACACCCTAGGCGGTGAACCTAATCGTTGTAGTGTAGTATTAGGGTAAGCCACGGAATTGATATCATTCTCTGGGGAATAGGAATGCCAAGTGAGAAGTTACTACGCTAAGGTTGGGGTTGATGAAGATTATTTTTATCTTTTATATTTTTAGAAAAGGAAAAGTACGAATCTCGGGGTTTGGATTTGGGGGGTTGGTATTTCTACCGATTACTCTACTATTATCTAATTATCTAAACTAAGGTGGTGGTAGTCTATGTCTAATTATTGTGTGCTTGTATGATAGTTTAAAGATGTGTTTACTTAGGTTTTTACTACTCCTTAATTATCTCCTATTGGTGGTTGAATTGTCACGTCCTTATTCCTAGTTGCGTTGTGTGTCTAAAGTTATAGGGTATGCGTTTCTCCCTACTCTTTGAAGTTACCAAAGGGTCTCATCTACAAAACCCACTAGGGATGATAAACTCTAACTCTAAGGCCTCTTTGGATAGTTTAGCTTACAACAACTCAAAGTGCTATAACCTAAGGTTCACAAAGATTAATCAAGCATTAAGTACACAACGAATGACCTATCGCATTACTAGATCATTAATCAACTAAGATAAGAAACAACCAATCAATATTCAATAATTAAGTTTCATATTCCCTAAGCAAACACACAAGTAAATTAGCCGGACATGGAGAACATGCAAGCATACACACAAATAATTGAAGACATGATTAAATTAATGAAGTAAACAACTTATCTTGGTGTAAGATAGGGTTTAGAACCCTAAAATACGACCTTGGTTCGGTTTAGGTTTTACTCCAAAAGTTTACCCAAAAAACTCCTCCCTAAAACTAAAAAATTCGGATTCTATGTATAAGATTACATGTGCGACGGCGTCACCTTATGATTTGTGACGCTGTCGTGTCGCCGTCATTAGGGTTTCGTCTTGGCCAAGTTAATCTTGCGACGGCGTCCCCTTATGTTTGTGACACCGTCCTCTTTAGCTTCGGCGCGTCTGGATTGAATCTAGGCCGTGCGAGTTGCGACGACCTACTCTTTTAAAGCCCATCGCCGTCCTCCAAAACTAGCAATTTCTCTTACGTATCGTCACAAATTCCTCCGACGGCGTCATGATTAGACACATGGCGCCGTCCCCTTGTAATTTAGCAGCTTGAGTTTCTCGATTCTTGACTTTGGTCATTTTCTTCATATATCCTGTAGGACCTTACAAATATCAACCTTATCACTTTACCAAGCAAACCCAACACGTATGTAAGTATACCCACGTGAAACAAACACAAACAAAGCTTAGAAATAAGATGAGAAAGATGGTGACTTGATGATATAAAATCCGTGTATATGATGTGGGATAAGATATGCAAACAATAAGTTGTATATTCCTTGAGAGAGAAAATACACACACACACACACACACTTTCAGCACACCCTCAAATGACCATTTGAGGGGTATTTATAGTACAAGAGGTTTGTTGCCCTAAAGGCTTTCTATGGGCTTTTCGTGGGTTTGCAATGGGCTTGGGATGCTTAAGCTTATACAAGGCTTAGCATACGCGTAACATTTAACCAATTAGCTTAGCCCAGTCCACGAGCCCTTTGACTATTCTATCACGATATCTAACACACGTTACAAAGTTCCTAATAGTGAATGACCATCACTTCTAATAAAACAATTAAGGCTAACAATCTCCCCCTAAGGGGTGGTCATTCAAGAGATGCTCCACTTGATTAGGTCTCTACTTTCCTTGAGCTTGAACTTTGCATGTAGATATAGAATAGTCTTGATTCTTTGTTCCTTCATGCTTTGTGATCAGATAATGTGGTTGTCTGCCGTTGTCAACTTCGTTGGTTAGGTGTCTCCATGTCATTCTCCACTTCTTTCTCCACCATGCTCACACTTCTATTTGTCTTTTGGTTACCAATGATGTAGTTCTGAAGTCTTTAAACTTTGTAGATTCTTTGACATTGACGAAGAATCATCTCCTTTGATTATGATGAGAACTTTCATGTGTTGTTGGTATGAGCATGTGGCAAGTCTGCACGATCCATCCGCTCCAGAGCTTCCATAAGAAGAAAACATAAAACAAGTTAGTAATAAGCGGATTCCGGCACTTACAAGTTTGAATTTCGAGGTGTGAACGAAGATAGTGTGAAAACACGTCTCTAATTCTCACAGAGGCCGTTCTGAACCGGAGTCCCACAAGTGAGATAACGCGATATACCGAGTACATCTACAGCTCGGATGAGTCATTGAAGTACACGAAGCATCACTTCACGATCAGACCGTTTGAGACACACTAAGCGTAATCCACGGAGAATTACCGGTGACTGACTGCTTTGTCGGTCGCTTGATGTTGACCACGCGGAGTTTCCATTCAATCATCAAGATCACGAGTGAAACTTCTCATAAATGTTCGCAAATTGCTAAGATCTGCGTGGGACTCTATAATATATCACTTGTGTCCTAATTGATGAACAACAAGCGATGTCATGTCATGTGTTCCTATGAGATCTTTTGATGAATCTCGTGGCTCTAGACTCAATAGTGCATTTTGGTTTCTGGCGGAGACTAGGAGAGGTCTCCTTCTTCAATACCAACCAACTCTAAGAGAAGGTCAATAGATTATGTAGGGTTCCCAGTGAGAATGAAGCAAATCCTTTTAAGAGGAATTGAGTGGCTAGAAGGTTTAGTGCGGTCGTCACTGGGTCCATGACGTCTTTGTCTTCAATACCGATGCCATCTAAGTGACAACCAAGAGCATATGTATTGAACCCGGTTTACGCTAAGGTTGATTATGGAGGGCTATTTCTTTTCACCCTTTCTTTTACTTTTCTTTTAATTCTTCAACCCTTCTTTCTCCTTTCTCACATTGCTCCTTTTTCAATCATTCCTAAGGACTTCTAATACTAACTATTTGTGATGTCCTTGGGTAGATCCCTCCGACTCTGGCGGATCATAGGACAGTTTCCTATCCTTAGTCACCTTATAACTCCATGATCGTCCTATTGTTGCCACAAAACCATTTTCTTTGAAAATCTCTCGAGTGTTTATGATAGAAAACATGTTTGAAACACTCCGTGAGTTTTGTATTTTCGAAACACTCCCCTTCACATGTGCTTATATGTTTTGTGAAACCGCACATAGAGGGTAGAGTTCGCACTTTTGAATTGATCGACTTTAAATGAACAAGACCGATTCGAGACACGTTTACATCACTAGAGGACTAGCTTGAAATTATTACCCGTCCTGGTCAAGTCCATAGAAAGTTTCTCGAGATGGTACATGATTGCTCGTCAATTCATTGGTTTCATCTGAGTCGAGCTCATTATGAGATTCAAACAACTATTTTGATCACATTTTAATCACGTCTCCTCCCCCTCAAAAATAGCATATAAGTGATATTTTTGATATCAGCGGATTAAAAACATTTTAGAAACTTTTGGGGAGATAAACGGATTTGATTTAAGCATGAATTTGGAACATTTTGTTTTATACTCCCCCTTTAATAAAGCATAATCAATTAAAGGGTTTTAGAGGGAGTTATCTTGAGCACAAACTATTTGAAAGATTTTGAAAATCTTTTTGAACAATCTTGAAAAGGTGCTCAAGATGATGATGATTTCTCACCATTTTAAATGTAGTGCCTTTGAGCGTACACCTCATTTTTCGATCAAAGCACGAGTTTTGATTTGAAAATAATCAAAAGTCATCATTTCGGTCCGGGTTTCGTCTTGAAATATCGAAAGCCATTTTATTATGAAGAAATTTTGAGAGACGGCATGTTTTAGAAAACAATTAAAGAACTCTCGCTCAAGCATCATACATGCCCGTATAATTGTTGAATGACATTTCTAGAAACGTCTGAATATCGATTATACGAGAGACATGTCGTAGAAGAATATTTTTGGATTTTTGATTTTCTATTGTTTTGTATTTTGAAAGTTTTATATTTTTATATTTTGCTTTTTTTGGTTTTCAAATTTTGTATTTTGTTTTCAAAATATTTACAGTGACTTTTGGAAAATCATTTTCAAGAAGATTCGAGAAGACGTTCTAACTCCTCGGGGTTAGGCTTCAGCATTCAATTTGTCGAACTAAATACTCAAACCTTTCTTTTGGAAGGGCTTTAGTTAATAGATCGGCGAGTTGGTAATCGATCTTCACGAAGAATAATTCAACATACCATTTTCGACGTACTCTTTGATGAAGTGATAGCGGACACGGATATGCTTAGTCTTTGAGTGATGAACAAGATTGCATGATATGGCTATGGCACTTTTCGAGTCACAATACATAGGTATTTTATCGAAAGTAAAGCCATAATCTGTGAGTTGTGTTCTCATCCATAGAACTTGAGCACAACACGCAGATAGAGACACATACTCGGCTTGACCGTTGATAGTGCGGGCAATCTTGTTTCTTTGAAGACCGGTGACTAACTTTTCACCCAAAATTGTGCTCCTCCGGATGTACTTTTGTCAGAACTTGGTCACTGCGTGGTCCGCATCCGAAAAGGCAATTAGATCAAATCCGGTTCCTTCGGATACCAAAGTCCCATGTGAATGGATGTTTTCGTGTACCGAAGATCCGTTTAACCTCTTTGAGGTGCGATTCGGTGAGGCTTAGCTCGAAACCGTGCTAATAAGCAAACAACAAAATGAATATCCGTCGACTAGCGATGAGATACATGAGAGAACCAATCATGCTCGATATTTCTTCTGATCAATAGGTTTCCCAAACAAATCGGCTCCAATTTTGGTGATGTTACCATTGGTGTTCCGACCGAGTCACGCTTATCCATACCATGATTTTCAAAATCTCGGTTGTGTATTTAGCTTGATTAATAAAAATTCCACGAGGGGCTCATGTATTTGTAAACCAAGAAAGAATTTTAGTTCCCCATCATGGACATTTCAAATTTGCTTTTCATGAGATTTTCAAAATGTTTTGAAAGTTTCGGATTAGTGGACCCAAAGATGATGTCGTCCACATAAATCGAACAATCAAAATGTCGTTTTGCATTTTGTGTAAACAAGGTAGGATCAACTGTTCCTTTGGTGAAATTGTTTTGGATCGTGAAAGAGGACGTTCGTCATACCACGCTCTGAGCTTGTTTTAAACCATAGATTGCCTTTTTGAGTTTGTAGACGTAGTCTGGATGTTCCAAGTCGATGAAGCCTTCACGGTGACTCACGACACTTCTTCTTTCGTAGTTCCATTCAAGAACGCGGTCTTAATGTCCATCCGATAAACCGTGATGTTTTTGTGAGCCATGAGGCCAAAAATATCCCGACCGCTTCAAGTCTAGCTACCGCGCGAATGACTCTTCAAAGTCTATTCCTCTTCCTGTCTGTATCCTTTGGCCACAAGACGAGCTTTGTTGCAATTACGCTCATTTCTTCATCCCGTTTGTTCTTCCATAACCATTTAAGATCAATGACTCGAACGTCAATGGGTCTTGGAACCTTTTCCCACGAGTCATGTAGACGGTATTGAAGAAGTTCCTCCTGCATTGCTTCTATCCATGCGGGATCTGCCATTGCCTCGCGAATGTTCTTTGGCTCTAGATTGCTAATTGAGCAAAGGTAAATGCACAAGTCGCAATCGGTGGCAAGTTGACGTCTCGTCTGAATTGGCCTTGAAGGTTCACCAATAACTTGTTCAATTGGGTGGTCTTTTGTCCACTTAAGAGTAGAAGGATACCGTTGGTTAAACGTATGCGAGTTAGATGGTTCTCGTAAGTTTGAAGAAGATTCAGCTGATTCCGTAGCAAACGGGTTTTCAAATAAGTCTTCATCTAACGTTGCATCGTTCTGGTTTTGGTTTAGCTCATCAACTGCTGGTAGAACGGGTGCAAGAACTTGAGTAGATGTAGATGATGTTGATGGAGTTGGTGCATTGGTTTCGACCATTGTAGATGCATCTTACATTGGTGGTGGAGGATGATTTTGAGCGGGTGCAATGGAATGATGGTTTGATGCATTTGTCAAGTTCCACCATAGTATTCATCGAACATTAACTCAAGAAATTCTCCCATTCTTGTTCTTTAGGATTGTCAAACGAAGTTGATTGAGCTCTTTGAGGTACGAGTCCCGAATCGATGTGTCCGTAAGTCAGCCGGTTTAGTGCGGGTTCTAGAGCGAGTCTCTCGAAGCCATTTGTGAAAGTTCGTCAAACTTCACATTCATCGTCTCCATGATTTTCTTTAGCCTTCATTATACACCTGAATGCCCTCGAGTTATCTCGAATATCCAATGAAGATTCCAATATCACCTTTTGCTTTCGTTTTCCAAGATCTTCTCTGTCATTCGTAGGATAGCACAAAGCGCCAAACACGTAAAAGTAAGAGATATATGGTTTTGTTGTTCACAATCTCATATGGGGTTTTATTGAATCTTGGATGGATAAGGATCGGTTACGAGTGAAACAAGCGGCAACAAGATCGACCCATAGAAATAACGGTGCACTAGAATAAATTAGCATTGTGCGAAGACTTCCCACAAGAGTTCTATTTCTTCTTTCAACTACCCCATTCTGCGTGGAGTTCTAACGGTGATGTCGATGAGTAATTCCAACATCTTCAAAATAAGCTCTTAACTCCCGATTAGTGAATTACGTGCGTTGTCTGTTTACAACCCTTCGGAGTTTGAAGAAGTACTTGAATGCGTTTCAGAAAGGTGATGATGATGCTTGGTGCTTCGTCTTTTGATCTCAGAAACTTAACCCATGTATATCTTCAATAATCATCGACGATAACAAGAATATACTTTTTTCCGTTAATGCTTTCAACTCTCATTGGGCCACATAAGTCCATGTGCAACATATGCAACTTTGCTTCCGAACTAGGTACGGATTTGGGTTTATATGATGCTCTTTTACTTTTTCCTTGTTCGCATGATGGACATAAGTGATCCTTGGTGTATTTGAACTTTGGAAGTCCGTTGACGATGTGGTCTTTGGCAATTTTGTTGATGGTGTCGAAATTGAGATGGGATAACCTTCGTGCCACAACCGTGACTGTGTTCCGGATGCTCGTGTCATAAGACATATTGGTGATGAAGAGGCCATTTTGTTGATGTCGATAGCATACAAGTTTGTATCACGATTTCCGCTAAGAGATCGCCATCCAAGTTTCTAACGGCAAGCATTTTCCTAAAGCAACCTCTAAATCAGATCACGTAATCGCCTGATCGAGAACAAATTGTGTCCCAACCCTTCGACATAGTAAACCCGAGTGATCAAATAATTTCCAAAGGTAGATCTCCATAACCCATGATAGCTGCTACATGATCATTTCCAAACGTCGGTTCCATGAATTTCGAGACGAAATTGATCGCCACTTGATTCCCGGTCATGTGCTTGGAGCAACCCGAGTCGACGATCCAAAGACAAATTTCGATAACACGCCGATTCTGAGAAAAAGAATATTGTGGAAACCGTTTTGATTTTGGTTCCTTTGGGTTGGGTAAAATCCTTATCACACTCGTGAGAGGTTTTCTGAGGGGATTCGGTTTATCACTCATTGTACCATTCTCGAGTGTGTAAGTTCTACATGGGTTTCCAAATATCATCCCTAAAGTATACACGTTGGTTCTTATCGGTAGTGTAAAGCCTAAGTTTTGCAACTAGTCTTCCTACTCGTTTAGCGTAATTACTTTTGGGACGTTCTTCTTAACAGCTTATCATTCACATTCTTAGACACACAATCATCTTGAACATTTAAAGATTTCTTGCAAGTTAAACAAAGAGATTCAACACATTCATTAGACTTAGCAAGTTTCACAGATTCAAGACATTCGGATGAAATGTCTTTCTTATTCAAAGGCAGAAATTCCTAGGGTGTTCTTCTACTTTCTTCTCTTTATTCAAGCTACTACTCCTAGAGGCGATCGAGACTCTATTGTTCCTTGTATTGCTCTTAGGCTTTAGTCTGCTTGCTCCTAGAGGTGCTTTCTAGTCCCAGAAGGTGAGGCACACATTAGGATTCACATTTTATGAAGGAGGTGGTTTCACTATCCTAGTCTCTTTAGATGTGGAGGCGAGCGATTAGTGGTACTCATCTTAAAAGGCCAAAGCTAAAACTTTTGGTTTCTCGATAACCGCTTTTCCTTATCAACATTTTGTTTAGGCATGACAGTGGAGTTACTTGGTTTTGATGAAACATTTTTCTCATTGACTTTTGGAGGAGGCAAAGAAAGTACATTTTGGTTTTGAAACCGGTTTGAGAACATTTGCTTTCTCCGCATCAATGGTTTTGTAATCACAGCTTCCAATCGCCTTTCCTTTTGACTTTCCAAATGAGCCCTCAAAAGATCATTTTAGCTTTCATGTCATTGTAGGCGCTCATACGACAATTTGTCATACTTGCATTCCTCGCTTTTTGATCAAGTTGTTTAAAATATGAGATATTTTCTTTTCAAGTTTCATAAGAGCTTTTCATATTTTGAAACAATTTGGAGGTCTCATCTTCGAGTCTTTCGTGATCTTCAACAGAATATGTTTGCAAAATGATGGACATAATATCGATGGTCGAAACATCTTCTAGAGAGAGTCATTAAACTTTTCCAAAACTTTGATGTGTTCAACACTTTCATTAGCTTGCTTTACTGAGGATTTATGGTCCTTGACAAAGTCAGTTGTTTCTTTCAAAACGCTTGTTCAAAATGAATTACCCTTGCACCGATGTTATTCAAATTGAGGGCAATTTGAGTTTCAAAAACTTTTCTGCTCATGATCAAAACTATTAAACCGGATGTTTCTAATATTGGTTTTCGTTTTAACGGTCTCTTGAAGATCTGCAATTCTAGTTTTCACATTTTCCAAAATACTTCTCGCATCACTTGTGTTAAAAGGATTGTTTGAAGACATTTGTTCAATGTTCGAAAGAGATTTGGAGACTTCTACTGGTTTTGAAACTGATTTTGAAACAGGTGTTGACACTATGTTTGAAACACTTTGTGTGGTGGAAAACTTTGATTGTTCTTTTTGGGAAACAAAAGGAAGAACATTAATTTGGTTCCATTTGTTATAATCAATCGGTTTGATTTCCGGATGTTTTTGTTTCATTTTAGATCTACTCTCCTCAGATAGTTCCAACGTTTCAAGAGAATCATGCACAATTATAGGTTCATGCAATGGTTTTCCATTGTGCAACACATTCCGTTCTTTCTGAGC
Organism: Chrysanthemum lavandulifolium; assembly: GCA_022545495.1. Lineage (NCBI taxonomy): Eukaryota > Viridiplantae > Streptophyta > Magnoliopsida > Asterales > Asteraceae > Chrysanthemum > Chrysanthemum lavandulifolium. The sequence continues at coordinate 77,193,008 of CM040241.1, read as the reverse complement.
TTTCTTGAGGAAACAAGGAGGTGAGTTACCAAGAGCCATTTTTTAAGTATGAAAATCGGATTTACTTGATTAGAAAGCATCTTGATTGTCTTAGCGGAATGACCCGTTGTAAGAAGTAAATTGTCCAATTTTTGATTGTTTCGCTTTTATCCGAATCTCATCAAGAAGAGAATCTTCTCGTTTTGCAAAATCGATTATCAACTTCTTCTTCTCTTTTCAAGATCGAAATATGTTGCTTTTTGTTTTGAAAGTTGGTCATTTAGTTCGAAATTTCCTTGTTTAAAGATTTGATTTTCAAATTCAGATTCACATCAAGTGTGTCATACTTGAGTTGCAAATCTTTTCTCTTAAAATGAATCTCGATAACCAATTTCTAATTCGACATTTTGTTTGTATGAAATTCATAGGCTTTGGCATGCTCTTTGTAACTCTCAAGCTCACGGTCAATTTAGCATTCGCGCCTTAACCAGCGATTGACCGTTCTAACTTTCTCAACTTCAATGCCACATTGATTGATTAATGATTCAACATAAGCACGTGTTTCCTCATCGGTCTCGATATTTTGTGCCACACGCCTCCACTAGGATCCACATCCGGGTTTCGAGTTAGTATTGCTACAACTCGGATTGTCCGGTATGTATCATAAGTAGGTCTTGGCGTCACGAAATCTTTGTTCGTCATGAGTAAACACATCAAATATGACATTGTTATAACATGGATCAATGATTGGTACCTCGGATACGGTATTGGCATCATAGATGGAGGCGAGTCGACTCGATGTCGTAATTAGCTTCACGAAGATTTGCCATGAAGATGCGATTCGCATTAATTTCTCGAGGTCTTCCAAATCATCCATAATAGCCATAAAGTCATGTTCCTCGGCCTCAACCGAAATCCAGTAGCGTTCCTTTTGTACCAACAGACGGTTTTACAAGATACTCAAGATCGTTCTTGTTCGGCTTAGAAGGACAATTCCTTGCCATGTGACCCATTCCTTGACAGTTATAACACTTAACTGATTACCGATTCACATTTCCATGATTCCCAACGATCGGCGCAACATTCCGATTCGATTACCCATTGCTCTATTCCCAACATTCTGTCTCATCGATTACCACGATTCGAACCGCTTTGATTACCCATGCGAAATCCAAGAGCATATCCTGCGATTCCCAATAACTCCAACCATTTGACCTTGATTACCCATATTCACACCCGGTGTGCAATTTGCACTATGCGAGTGTTTGATGATATCCTTTGGTTGTTGTTAGTAGGTGTGGAATAGCGACCTTTGATTACTTGACCCAAGAGAAAATTATTTGGGACATAGGGTCTTCTTGATCGATTCGAGATCGGTGATTTCTTGTTCCCGGTATTGTGGATCCGGATAGAATTGTTGTTGTGGTACGCAAGTTGTTGTTGTTGGAAGATGATGAAGCTTGTTGTTGTGTATTCATCAAGATAGAGTCTTAGCAATGAGTGCCAATGGATCATGATTCTTTGCCAATCTTTCTTTCCCGACTTCATTCACTTCATTTTGGTTTTGTTTGAAAAATCATTCGATTGATCAAAGTTCACCGATGAAGGTCTTTTGTTTGGTTGACAATAGTGACATATCGTCCCCATTCTTACGGTAGATTATTCAGAACTTGATGTTTTGAACGATAGTTACGGGTGTCGACTTGTTTCGATTAGCTCATTCATCAAAGTGCAAAACCTTCCATAGTAGGATTCAATGGATTCTCACGGTGTAGAAGTAAACTTTTCCCATTCGATTAGCAACTTGTTCTCCATGTCTTGATGACCAATTTACATTCCATGACAAAGTCGTCTAACACGTTCCCACATATCGAAGCGGTTTCACAACCGTCTACCGCAAAGAAAGATGTCTATTGGTAAACCCGGTTGGATAATATGAATTGCCATGTCATCTCGCTTGACTTGTTTCGATCCTCTGCGGTGTATTGATTCGTATTGAAGGCGAGAAGATGGTGCGGTGGGAGGTGTTGCATCGAGATTTCGGTACATTAACTTGTCGAGTGGAAGGGTCCATCTGAATAGATTTAATCATGAGTTTGCCATTAGGTTTGGTCTTGATGTAGAGCATTCGACTTGTCCATTGAAGATAACCACCTTTTGCCAACATAGGAGGTCGGTTTTCGCACCGGTGCATGAATATCTTGTTGAGTAGCCATTGATGAAGGTATGATCGATAAAGTTGATGTAGGATCGATTCAACGATAAAGGAGTTGTGGTTGATGAAGATTAAGCTCGGTTGAGGTGATTCGAAAGTCGTACTAAACTCGGTTCTTAAAAAATTTACCCAAAATTTGAAATTCACTATAAAAATCAATTCTAAGGTCGTATGAAAAATTTGAGTTATGACAATTTTGACGCCAAATTTGACCCGAAAATTTTGAATTTAGACCCAAAATTTGAATTTTGACCAAAATTTCAAGTTATACCAAAATTTGAATCTCGTAAAATTGAACGTTTAGTCTCCTCGAAAAATTAAATTTTACTCAAGTTTTCCGCCAAAATTAATTTTTTTTTTTTTTTTTTTTTTTTTTTTTAAAAAAAACCTTTATCTTGATAGAAAGAGCTTAGGCGTAGAAACACAAGTTCTGAGTAGAAACTTAGGCGTAGGATCTTATCGCGGGATCTTAGGCGTAGGATTCCTTAGGCGTGGGATCTTATCGTGGGTTTAAAGTTACAGTAGAAAAAGTTATGCGTAAGATTTAGCTTATGCGTAAGAAAAACTTAGGCGTAAGAAAATGCTTATGCGTAAAGTATTCTACGCGTAAGTCGAAACTTATGCGTAAGATTAGGGTTTTGCCCAAAACCTTTACACTATCACGATGTAAGAGATATCCAAAGTCGAAGTGTTCCACACACTTATCCAAGTGAGGAAGCACCGAGTCAAGATATAGCACGAAGATTCTTCACCAAAAAGTTACGAGTAGAAAACTATGCGTAGTTGACTTTCTTACGAGTAGAACTAGGGTTTTGACCTACTCATAAAAATTTTCAATGATTCAACCAATTTCTCTTGCACGAAATCCTTAAAAACACTCGAATAACCCAAAATGTTGACCTTTTTCACCCAAAGTGCTTAGAAAAGTTACAGTAGAAATGACCAAAGAACCAAAACGAGCTCAAAACTTAACTAAAACGCGTAAAGCTTCAAACTTTTGCAAAAACTGAAACTTTAGCACCAAATAAACCTTAAACCACAAGAATCTTGAATTTTTGAGTGCAAAAATTAAAGCTTTAAGCGTAACAATATTGACTAACGAGCCTTACACGTAACCCTTCAAAACAAACACAAACACTCCTAAACCATTGTTAGGCGATTGATACCAATTGTAGGACCTTACAAATATCAACCTTATCACTTTACCAAGCAAACCCAACACGTATGTAAGTATACCCACGTGAAACAAACACAAACAAAGCTTAGAAATAAGATGAGAAAGATGGTGACTTGATGATATAAAATCCGTGTATATGATGTGGGATAAGATATGCAAACAATAAGTTGTATATTCCTTGAGAGAGAAAATACACACACACACACACACACTTTCAAGCACACCCCTCAAATGACCATTTGAGGGGTATTTATAGTACAAGAGGTTTGTTGCCCTAAAGGCTTTCTATGGGCTTTTCGTGGGTTTGCAATGGGCTTGGGATGCTTAAGCTTATACAAGGCTTAGCATACGCGTAACATTTAACCAATTAGCTTAGCCCAGTCCACGAGCCCGTTGACTATTCTATCATGATATCTAACACACGTTACAAAGTTCCTAATAGTGAATGACCATCACTTCTAATAAAACAATTAAGGCTAACATATCCGCGCCTTTTCGTCCAAATAAGTGCCATTACAGCAGTTTGCCTTCAAGAGACCTAAAAAGTGAAAAGGAACGATATTAAGCAATAATGGATACAAAAGTGATCAAATAAGGGCTTAAACGACCCCTCAAAAAGGTACATTTTAAAACCTTATCAAATATCACTACACTTGGTATTTGCTTGTCCTCAAGCAAATGTGCTTTTAGCCAATTAATTTATAAGTTAGGGGTCATGAAGCATTGGTTTAAAACAGTCCACAACACATATAAGCCACGCAAAAGTCATAACAAGCACGGAAATTACATACTAGCACCTCACATGGGGTGTTTGGATACTCACATCTCTCGGGTGTATATGAAATATAGCAAATTCAAAATGGAAGATAAACACTCATTAACCGGTCCTAGTACATAGATTACCATAGGCTTGAGAACAGATCAAACCTCCATCGCTTTGGCGTAAGCACCTAGGAAAGACTATCAAAGAGGTCTTTAAAGGGTTGTAATGTTAGGCTTACGGTAGGGAAACAAAGGGTTTGGTGGGATAGGCTATTTAGTGGTGGCAAGTCAAAAATCTCTATGTTAAATGCATACGAAGAATGGCGTTGCTAAGCCAAGACTCGACACTCTAAACTCTAGATAACTGAAATAAACAAACATAAATTTAAAGAAAGATGTAGGATGGTAGCCCGCTTTTCTTTTTTTTTTTTTTTTTTTTTTTTTACACTCTATTTTTTTCTTTTCTCTTTTCTATTTTTTTCGATTTTTTTTTTTTTTTTTTCATACACTTTTACTCTACCATCCTCTACGATAACATCAAAATAATAGGGATTTATAGCACATCCCTACACTTGAGTTTTTATTACTCTAACACTAATATGTCCTGAATTGAAAAGATCAAAACACTTGGAGTACGTTATTACGCAGATAAGGGAATTGGCGTTTCCTTTTAGTCATTTAAAACTTTAACTTTTCCCATGAGTCCCAATCGTCCCAAAACTGTGTACAAAAGATATGACTCAACTTAGCAACTCATGCAAGTAATTAGATAACTGAACTAAGGGTTTAAGGTGATAACAATAATGCACTAAAAGTGAGTGCATACAAGGTAGGCTAAGGCGATTTGGGTGTACAATTGGGGTGGGGCGTAAACAATGCTCTTCATTGATATTCCGGAAAACCAAAACATCACGAGAACCGCGAAAAGGATAGGCTCTGAGGGGTTAACTAGGGTATCGTGTACTAAAGATGAGTACAACGCAAAGGTGTGGGGAATTACTCAACCGATGTGGAAGAAGTAATTATATTACGGGTATCAAACAAGGGTTATCCTAATTCCTCTTATCATTTAGTTATTCCTAACTACACAAGTGTAGTCTCACTAGCGATCTTGGAATGCATCACAAAACAAGTTCTAGAATCTAATATACTACCGGTTCACACTCTAAGCATTGAAGATGAATGCTTCAATTCCTACTAATCTAAGGGTGATCCTCACATTTTTGGTGGAATTTAAGTGGTAAAGGGTTTTGTGCTAGTCATATAACTTACTATCCGTGAGACGCTTTTGTTAAGACTAATGGCCCACTCCTATATGTCATGAAAAATTTTAAATTTGGTGCCAAAATTACCCTAACCGACATTTTCTCATGGTTTATTACGCAAATGCAATTATACAAAGCAAATAATCAAGGATAAGCATAGTTTCAAAGTCCTCGTTTTATTTTCCCTCCCTACACTTAAACTGAACATTGTCCCCAATGTTCCCCGAAAGTATCAAAGTTATGATAAAAGAAGGTAATTAAAAACGAAAGAAACTAATACTCCCCTGATTAGCTCGGTAGGATCCGTGTGTGAAGTAGTGGTTAAATCCTTTCCAAGAAGAATGTATGCATGAAAAGCTCCTTCCAACTTTATGTATCTTCTTCTTGATAAACAAAACCTGCACACTTGAAGAAAACAAATGAAACCTTCGCGTAAAATCGGCGGTAATAATATATAAGACTCGATTTAAACTAGGATATAATGCTTGTGGAATGGATGTTTACGAATTTCTAAGAAAATTAAGACACGGAAAATTCCAAAATTTATAAGAAGTTCGAAAACGAGAAAAAGTAATCGATGTTTTACTCCTTCACGACGCCGTCGTTTGCAATCTCGACGCCACAGTTATCCCGACAAAAAGCGGTCTCGATTTTCGGAAAAATTATGGAAAATTTACATCTTTAGAATCTGGAAAATTTCGCAAAACATCCATTATGACTCGATACAAGCATTTGACTCGAACAAACACACAAATATATCTTTTAATTAATTGTTATTCTCATGTTCACGTTTCTTATGAAAACGTGTGTAATCCTCCCTACACTTATCCTTTATGTAAAATACCTTTATATGCAATTAAGACGAGGTTAAAAACAAAATAAAGCATTTTTACAAATTTAAACATGAGAATAAACAATCAATAAAAGATATATGACACTAACAAGCAAACAATTAAGCATGGGTTGCCTCCCACGAAGCGCTTTTCTTTATTTAAGAGTCTTGTAGCTAGACTTGTAGTCGTGCTCCTACGTTGCCTCGCTTTGCATTCTCAATAAGAATTCTATCATGTTGATAAAATTTTCATCGACTCTATACCTAGGCCCTAGGGTCAAGCAATCCTTATAATAATGCCTCCTTCTTTCCAACATAAATTTAGAACCTTTTTCAACATCGTCCTTGCTTTTGTCCTCAAAAGCTTTGATGTTGTCTCGTTCATAAATGGGCAAGTGGATATATCCATTTGTTTTCCAAGGCATCCTATAAGTGATTTCATCGGTTCCTTCCTTAGACCTAACTGTTCCATCATGCTTGTTATGGCTCATTTTAGATGTTTCAACAAACGGTTTCCCTAGCACTACTTGGGATAAGCTATAGTCAATCACGCATCCTACATCTTCTAGGACCATAAAATCAACTAGGTAGGTGAAATTTCCTATAAAGACATGCACATCCTTGACTCTTCCCACAAAGTTGCAAACTCCACCTGGATACTTAGGGTCTCTCCTAATATTAAGTCGCTCATTCATAATGTCGTTGTAAACAGCAGATGACATCACATTAATGGGAGATTCTGTATCTATGTAAGCGTGGTCGACACTCCTATATCCGATCATACAAGGGATTTTTAGGTTCCAGGGATTTCCTCTCCTAATCTTTGGGCATATCCTAATGATAGGTGATCGTGGATTATCGATTATGTATTGATGGTAAGCAACCTCTTCCTTAGTGGGGTAAAGATTGAAGTAAGCACTATCTTCCACACTCATATCTTTGTTCATCATGCCATCTTCCAAATTACTGTTAATCATAGAGCCAACTACAGAGGCGCTGACTACTTTCTCAACAACTTCCCTAATTATACTATCGAATATTTTCTGCAAATCCTGAAGGTCGGTGTTCCTACTCACATAACGGCTTCGGCGGTTGTGTTGGTCATTAGTTTGGGTTTTGAGTGACAGTGATTTATTTGGTGTTGGGTTTTTGAGTGGTGGTTGGTTATCACCTTGCATGATGAAAAGTGATGGGGTTACGAACAAAGGTCACGAAGAAGGGGGATAGACTAAAAGGAAGCTAAAAATGAGAAAAACGTTTACTTGATAGGAATCAAGCAAAGAAACCTAAACGAGGTGGACTACTAACTAGCTATTCTATTCCCGCAGCGCGCCAAAACTTGATACGCTTACAGTAGCGTTCGTGGTCTAAGGAACTTCCTTTTCGTCGAGCAAGTTTTTCAACACCCCAGCGATGAACCTAATCGTTGTAGTGTAGTATTAGGGTAAGCCACGGAATTGATATCGTTCTATAGGGAATAGGAATGCTAGTGAGAAGTTACTACGCTAAGGTTGGGGTTGAGGAAGATTATTTTTATCTTTTATATTTTTTATAAAAGGAAAAGTACGAATCTCGGGGTTTGGATTTGGGGGGTTGGTATTTCTACCGATTACTCTACTATTATCTAATTATCTAAACTAAGGTGGTGGTAGTCTATGTCTAATTATTGTGTGCTCGTATGATAGTTTAAAGATGTGTTTACTTAGGTTTTACTACTCCTTAATTATCTCCTATTGGTGGTTGAATTGTCACGTCCTTATTCCTAGTTGCGTTGTGTGTCTAAAGTTATAGGGTATGCGTTTCTCCCTACTCTTTGAAGTTACCAAAGGGTCTCGTCTACAAAACCCACTAGGGATGATAAACTCTAACTCTAAGGCCTCTTTGGATAGTTTAGCTTACAACAACTCAAAGTGCTATAACCTAAGGTTTACAAAGATTAATCAAGCATTAAGTACACAACGAATGACCTATCGCATTACTAGATCATTAATCAATTAAGATAAGAAACAACCAATCAATATTCAATAATTAAGTTTCATATTCCTAAGCAAACACACAAGTAAATTAGCGGACATGGAGAACATGCAAGCATACACACAAATAATTGAAGACATGATTAAATTAATGAAGTAAACAACTTATCTTGGTGTAAGATAGGGTTTAGAACCCTAAAATACGACCTTGGTTCGGTTTAGGTTTTACTCCAAAAGTTTACCCAAAAACTCCTCCTAAAACTAAAAATTCGGATTCTATATATAAGATTACATGTTCGACGGCGTCACCTTATGATTTGTGTGACCGCCGTGTCGCCGTCATTAGGGTTTCGTCTTGGCTGTTAATCTTGCGACGACGTCACCTTATACTTGTGACACCGTCCTCTTTAGCTTCGGCGCCGTCTGATTGAATCTAGGTCGTCCGAGTTGCGACGGCCTACTCTTTTAAAGCCCGACCGTCCTCCAAAAACTAGCAATTTCTCTTATGTATCGTCACAAATTCCTCCGACGGCGTCAGATTAAGCAGTGACGCCGTCCCCTTGTAATTTAGCAGCTTGAGTTTCTCGATTCTTGACTTTGGTCATTTTCTTTATATATCCGCGCCTTTTCATCCAAATAAGTGCCATTACAGCTGTTTGCCTTCAAGAGACCTAAAAAGTGAAAAGGAACGATATTAAGCAATAACGGATACAAAAGTGATCAAATAAGGGCTTAAACGACCCCTCAAAAAGGTACATTTTAAAACCTTATCATTCACTCACCTTAAGGATAGTCTAGAATGTCTCCGTGAGATTGTAGAAGAGGATTTCATAAATAAGCCACTTGATAGAGAAATTAGGTTTGCTTGCATTCAGGCCAAACGATCTCAGGAGCTGTTAGAATGTTTGATAGCAACATGTCCTAAATCCTTAGGTGCAAAAGATAAAGCTGTGATGCCTTGTTCTATGCCTAGTGCCAAGTATGCAACCCATTCTCTACCCAGTATTAAGAAAGTGAACTCTAAAGTGCCTTCAAGTAGTTCAGATCCTAGCACTTCTAGTTCAGGAATGTAAAAAGTAGCCAAACCAACTAATGTTCCCATAATTCCCTCTACAGGAGTAATCAGTGACATAAAAGCAAGCGGGTAAAAGCCTCCAGGCAATACAAAGCAAGATAGGACCTCGCAAGCTAAGAATGTGCATTGGAAGAGAGTAGAAGACCACCCTAGGAACACTAAGTTTGAGTTGAATAAAACGAATCCTGTTGATTCTAGCATTAGCTATAAGCGTATTGTAATTAATTCGAATTCTGCTACTATCTGCAAACCATGTAATGATGATTGCTTGATTTATGTTACTAATCATGAATGTGGTGTGAATGGTTTAATTAATGCTGTAAATGCCCAGTTAATATTGTTAATGTCAAAAATCAAGCTAAGAAGGCTAAAAGGCAAAGGCGAAAGAAAGTTAGAAAACATTGGAAACCCATAGGAAGAAAATTTAGTAATATAGGTTATCAATGGATACCTACTGGCCGTAAGTTTAATCTTAATGAGTTGTGCCCTAAATTTGCTAAGTCAATGCCCATTAGAAAATGGATGCCTACTGGTAGAACTATTCCTTTAAGAAGTAAACATACTTTGAATAGGTCAAATACGGACACTAGTACTGCATCTATTCTTGATGATTCCATTGTTCCTACTTCCGATGTGGGTGTTCCAATCACTGTTACTAACCAAATGGAACCCATTCTTGCATGGGGATCCCAATTATCCAGTTATCCATTCTTGTCTGTGTTCAACTGCAGATCGTTCAAATTGTTCTGTGGTACCTGGACTCAGTCTGTTCCAAGTATATGACTGGAGATCGCTTGCGGCTCATGAACTTAGTGAGTAAATTCATTGGGACTGTTAGATTCAGGAATGACCATTTTGGTGCAATTATGGGTTATGGAGACTATGTTGTTGGCAATAGTGTAATCTCCAGGGTATATTATGTTGAAGGTCTTGGTCATAACTTGTTTTCTGTTGGTCAATTCTGTGATTCCGATCTAGAAGTGGCATTTAGAAAACATACTTGTTTCATTAGAGATCTTGATGGTGTGGAATTGTTAAGAGGAAGTCGTGGTTCAAATCTATACACCATCTCTATCAAAGACATGATGAAGTCTTCTCCAATCTGTTTGTTGTCAAAGGCTTCAAAAACAAAATCATGGTTATGGCATAGTCGTCTCAATCAGTTGAACTTCGGCACCATTAATAATCTTTCCAGAAAGGATCTTGTAAGAGGCTTACCCAAATTGAAGTATGAAAAAGATCATCTATGTTTAGCATGTCAATTGGGAAAAAGCAAGAAATATGCCCACGAACCCAAACCCACAAACTCAGTAATGGAAGTTCTGCATACCCTTCATATGGATTTGTGCGGACCAATGCGAGTGCAAACGATAAATGGGAAGAAATATATTTTAGTCGTTGTTGATGACTACTCTCGATTTACTTGGGTAAAGTTTTGAGGAAAAGGATGAAACTCGGATGTCATCATCAAACTTATCAAGCAACTTGAGTTCGACTTAACAATCTTGTTAGAATTGTTCGAATGCACAATGGCACGAGTTCGTCAACAAAGACTTAAGTCAATTTTATGAAAGTGTTGGAATCAGTCATCAAAGAAGTGTTCCACGAACTCCTCAACAGAACGGTGTAGTTGAAAGACGAAATCGAACTCTTGTGGAAGCCGCAAGAACAATGCTAATTTATTCAAAGGTTTCAATGTTTCTCTGGGCTGAAGCCATTGCCACTGCTTGCTACACCCAAAATCGTTCCCTCATACACACATCTCATGGAAAAACTCCATACGAACTTGTACATAAACGAAAACCTGATCTCTCCTACCTTCGTGTGTTTGGTGCGTTGTGCTATCCAACGAATGATGATCAAGATTTAGGTAAATTAAGAGCTAAGGCGGACATTGGAGTTTTTGTAGGTTATGCATCAAACAAGAAGGGTTACCGAATTTACAACAAAAGAATTCGAGATATCATGGAAACTATTCACGTCACATTCGATGAGCTGTCTGGGCAAATGGCTCTAGGACAATCCAGCTGGACCCGCATCTCAACCTTCATCAAGTAGTCCCATCGGTTCTACTCTTGTACTAAATCCTCACCAAGAACTCCTTATGTACCTCCTTGAAGATGACTTGAAGAAATTGTTTGATCCAATGTTTGATGAACACTATGAGCCAATTGCTAATGATATGTCAAATCCATCAACGAGGCTGCTCCTATCCCCGCCAATGAAGTTAACCCTCGGTTTCTATGTCATTAAGTCAAGAAGCGCTGCTGCCGATCACTCTGTCTCATCAATAAATCCTCAATCATCGAGTGTACATCATGGAATTGTTTCGCACCTATGATGGAGATAATCCTTTGCTACTCCTAAAGATGCCCCATTTGAGAACATATTTGCTCCTCGAACCATCATCGTAACCATCTTCATCAAGAGAAATGACTTTGCTACTTGGTTCCTCAACAACAACCACACGAACACCTTAGAAAATGGACACATGATCATCCATTGGACAACATCATTGAAACCCTTCTCGTCCAAAGATCCACTCGTAAACAACTTGCAATCGATGCCTTATGGTGCTTCTTTAACTCCGTACTATCTAAGATCGAACCAAAGATGTTAAACCGCCATGAATGAAGACAATTTGGTTCAATGCCGTCAAGCGTAAATTCATGAGTTTGATCGACTAGATGTATGGGAATTAGTACATGTCCCGACGTACTATGATCATTGCTCTAAAGTGGATCTTCAAAGTAAAACTTGATGATCATGGTGATGTATTAAAGAACAAGGCTCGATTGGTTGCAAAGGATACGGTCAAGAGGAGGGTATTGACTTTGAAGAATCTTTTGCTCCAGTTGCACGTATCGAGGCAATCGAATCTTCACGGCTAATCTTGCTAGTAAGAATATGGTAGTCTATCGATAGATGTAAAGACGGCTTTTACGAATATCTTAAAGAAGTCGTATATGTCAGCCAACCTGAAGGTTTTGTGAATTCAGAGCATCCTACTCATGTCTATCGCTTGAAGAAGGCTCTTTACGGTTTGAAGCAAGCTCCAAGGGCATGGTATGATACGCTATCAAAGTTTCTTCTATCTACTGGATTCAGCAAAGGAATAGTTGATCCGACATTGTTCACCAAAAAGTCAGGCAAACATTTAATTTACGTTCAAATCTATGTTGATGATATTATTTTTGCCTCGACTGACCCCAATGAATGTGACCATTTTTCTAAGGAGATGGGATCCAAATTTCAAATGTCAATGATGGGAAAAATGTCATTTTTCTTGGGATTACAAATTTCACAAAGTCTCGGAGGCATTTTTATAAATCAATCTAAATATGCAAATGAGATTTTAAAGAAATTTGGATTTGATTCTTGTGACCTGCTGACACTCCCATGATAGAGCGTACTAAACCGGATGAGGACCACTCGGGGATCATGGTAGATCAAACAAAATATCGTAGTATGATTGGATCCCCGATGTACCTCACATCCAAGAGACCAAATATTCTTTTCGTTGTATGCATGTGTGCTAGATACCGTGCTAAGCCTACCAAAAGCACCTTGAAGCGGTTAAACGGGTCTTCGGTATCTCCAAGGAACCATCAATATGGGACTTTGGTACCAAGGACACCGGTATGTCACTAACGACCTATGCGGATCTTGATCATGCAGGATGTCAAGATACAAGTCGAAGCACGTAAGGAGGTGCTCGCTTTTGGGTGATAAGCTTGTGAGCTGGTCTTCAAAGAAACAAATGAGTACATCCAGATCCTCTACAGATCGAATACATAGCCATATCATCTTGTTGTGCTCAAATCCTATGGATGAGATCCCAATTATCTGACTATGGCTTTGAATTCAACAAAATCCCTCTGTATTGTGATAAAAAAAAGTGCCATTGCTCTCTCTTGCAACAACGTTAAACATTCAAGAGAAAAGCATATCGACATTCGACATCACTTCATCAGGGAGCAAGTGGAGAACGGTGTAGTGGAACTCTATTTTGTGAGGACTGAATACCAGTTAGCAGACATCTTCACCAAAGCTCTTCCTAGAGAACGTTTTGAGTTTATTCTCCCACGACTTGGTCTAAAGAGTCTACAACCGGAAACACTTAAACGTGTTCAAGAGGAAGAAGAGGAGTAAAAGGTTTTTCTTCATCCATCTCTTGTAAATAGTTATTCAAAAAGCAAAATACAAAATTACGAAACCAACAAAAAGCAAATAGAAAATTATAAAACTTTCAAAAATCCATAAAAACAAAATTGAAAATCTCGAAAAATTTCAAAAAAATATTGTCATTTTGTCATGTTTTTCTTGATTCTATAATATCTACGGTCTTTGTGCTGTCATTCAAAGAGTGACACGGGTCTTTAGATGTTGTTCGAATGTACATAAAACTTTAAAAATAATAATTTTTTTTTTAGAGAATGTAATACAAAGGCTTATAGTCATTTCAGTCTATAACCCGTTTTTAAAGAAAGAACAGAGCCATGCTTTACCTTATTTTTCACATCTCATGCTCTGATTCTAAAAACAAATGTTTGTCAATAAAACGACAAATGTTTCCTTCACAAGTATTTTTCCTTCTAAAAAATTCTTCTGAAAAATATTTGTTATCTAATTGAAAACTTATAAAAATAACTCGGTCTCAATTTTTGAAAATCATCTGAACTTGACATTTGTAAAAATCTCTATCTCTCAATCAACAACTTATATCATTGATTGAGGGGGATAATGATTTCATTTAAATCAAAAAGTTATTTGTCATACAATTGGTTCAGACCAAGGTTTATGTCATGTTTTCAAAAGATATTCAAGCATGTTTAATCTTTGGAGTCTAAAGTCTCAGATTTGTTCCTTATCGGTTAAATGTTTTCATAAGCAAGTCACAATTCTCCTCAAAAGCTCTCAAAATCAATTTAAATCTACAGAGATCACAAATCTCAAATGATTTAAAGATTGTGATCGGGGGGAGAATTTGTGATTTAAATCGGATTTAAACTGATAATTCGATAAATGGTTTTATAATGATTTACAAGCTTTCCTCCCCACATGTGCCAAACGATTTCAAATTTTTCATGCACATGTTCAGGGGGAGCATCTATTTCAAACCAAAAAGAATTGAAACGTGATTGATTTGTTTCAATGTGCAGGTTTTCCCTAATATGTGCAAAACACTTTCAAATCTCTATGCACATATTGAGGGGTAGCAACTTTTTGAAAACCACATCCTTTCCAAAAATACCCTTAACAAAGTTTGAAAAATACTAATTTTGATCATGAAAGTGATGATTGATATCTTTTAGAAAATGGTAATCAAAGAAGTGAATCCTTCCTCTTGCCTCCGTGTGCCAAAAGATTTCAAATACATTATGCACATGTTGAGGGGGAGCTCTTTTTTTCTAAAAAATATCAAAAACAATTCAGGTACAAAATGCTTTGATAATATATCACAAGTATCTGGATTGATTTTCAAATGGTTTTCAATTGGTTCCAATGGCAGATGAACAATACCAAATAGACCGACCAAGTTTACTTTATGTATGGTGATATAAAGATGGTTAGGTTTGGTATTCGTTCCCACGATCCCACAAGAGCCGGAAGGATCTACCCAGGGACAATCCACTAGATAGTGTAGAAGTCCTTAGGTATGATGAAAAAAGGAGAAAAGTGAGAAATGGGAATAGTGCGGATTGAGACTGAGCTAGTACTGGAATAAACCCAACAAGGTTCTAGTTATGAAGTCTTGGTAAGCACTGAAGGGGTTGAAGAATGAAAAAGAATTGAATGAGAAAAGGGTGAAAATAAATAGCCCTCCAATAATTCAACCTTAGGGCATAAACCAAGTTCAATACATATGCTACTGGTTATTACTAAGGTAACACCAGTATTGAAGACAAGACGTCATAGACCTAGTGAAGCACTGCACTAAACTTCCCAAGCTACTCAAGTTCCTCTGAAAAGGACTTGTTTCATTCTCACGGGGAACCTACATTAACTATCGACTTCTCTTAGAGATTGTTGATATTGGAGAAGGAGACCCTCTCCCTAGTCTCCGGCATAGGAAACCAAAATGCACGATTGAGTCTAGAGCCAAGAGATCATCCACGATAAATCTCATTAGGACATTGTCAATGAAGACTCTCTGTTTCACACTATGTGGAAAGAGAGATTATATTTTAAGAGTCCTACGCATTATTCTTGTGGTATTGCCAGAACATCTGAGTGATATGCAAACATAGTCACAATGAAGATGGAAATCCTTCTGTAGCCAACATCAAACAAGCTCTTGGTAGGTGGCATGTGAGGTCTATCCAATAGATCAACCATGTGACAATTGAACAGAAACAATGGGGCGATTCAAACTTATGAATCAATCCTGGTTCAGGTTATGGATTGACGGATACCTTTGAAAAATCGGTCGTTGTGCTTAAAAATTCTTTTCTTTAGCACATCGACTGTGTATTAATATTTCAAAATTAAAAGGTGTTTATGATTGATAACTGATTTTCCTTAAAACCTTCGTTGTATTGCAAAAACATTTTAATGATCAGTACACGATTGTCTTTCAAATATCTTTTCATTAATTAGTGAATCTCAAATTTGTTGGTTCACTCACTCCGTGTTTTCTTCTTTGAGATGTTCCGGTTTGAGAACAGCTAGAACAACCGCGAAACCCCGTCAAGGAGATTCTTCGAATTATACCGATCACAGCAAGATTTAATCGATCAACGGGAACCGTGGGCGTGTACCTCAATTCAACGAAGTGATCAAAGACACTTTCGCGCTTTATTGCTAACTGCTTTATGCGTGCGCTCGACGTTTGCGGTGATCGTAATGGTGAGGTCAATCCACGGCCGCATCTCGACACAACACATTCATTTCTAAAGAAATCATGATAAGTGCATCA
The DNA here is from genome assembly GCA_022545495.1 of Chrysanthemum lavandulifolium. Lineage (NCBI taxonomy): Eukaryota > Viridiplantae > Streptophyta > Magnoliopsida > Asterales > Asteraceae > Chrysanthemum > Chrysanthemum lavandulifolium. The sequence goes on along the minus strand of CM040241.1, from coordinate 77,176,811 downwards.
ACGACTCTGATATTTTCACTCCGTGCTTTTGCTACGCTGCTGCAAATATCATGAATCAACTAAAAGCTTCCGCTACTCTGATGAAAAGATTTCATGATCCTGAATGTGAGCATGTCGGTCCAAATGTCACAACATCACATAATGTCAACACCACAAAGGAAGAGTCAGAGATTTATGGTAGCTGATGATCTCAAAGCTGGCTCAAAACTCATTATCACGTGGATCAGTTAAAGACCTCCACTTGAACTAACCAAACATGCAAAACATGAAGAATCAAAGAATACGGGCTACAGAGCAAAGAACTTTAACAAGAATCCAAGAACAATCTTAATGTAATATCTGTTTGTATTCAATGTATTTTGAGGTGACCTCCCTTAGGGGGAGATTTTTAGGATTTAGTAAATCCAGTTATTAAAGTAGCGGTCACCTCAAGTATATGTAATCGTTAGAAAGCTCGTAGTCGTAGTTATTTAATGTTAGGTAGTATTTAGTTAAGTAACACCGTGGAGGACGGACGGGTCTTTACCCACTGTATGCCTGATCCACAGCCCGTAGGTGGCGTTTATGTAAGAAACTATATATACCCTCTACCTCCCAAGGTAGAGGGTTGGAGCTCATAATAATACTTTTACTTTCTCTCGCTAAGTTCCCAAATCTCTAACTCTTTGTCTCTCTAAAACCTTATTGTATACGCCTATATTTGATCATGGTTTGATGTGTTTGTGAAATCCAATATGTTACAGTAACCCATGCACAAGAGGTAAATATTATTAAATGCTCGAAAATGACATTAAATGCTCATAAATGGCACATTTCGATAAACGTGCACTCGAAACATTAAATACTCATTAATTAGAAAATATATCCATTTTTAGACGTTAGTTTAGTTTCCATTTAAAATAGCGAATAACAAGACAAGTCTTGTTATCGAAGGTTTAGTATATAAACCATTTATTATTTATGTTTCTTAGTTTTATTCACATGTTTATATATATATATATATATATATATATATATATATATATATATATATATATATATATATATATATATATATATATACGTCAATTTCAATATAAGTTTCGAGTCGTTATCCGTTTCGAGTCCACAAGCTCGAGTCATGAATTCTCGGCTTTTATACATTCTATAGTCCAATATATACTAAAGTCCATGTTACGGCGTTGTCGGGGTCAACTATGACTAAAAAGTCAAAGTAACACCGACGTTGCGCAAAGTTGACAATTATAATATAAGTCCAAAGTAAATAATCACAATATCTCAAATCAATCTCCAATCAACCCATATCAATCTCGCCATCCAAACAAACTACCAAATACACCCGTAACCAATGTCACGACCCAAATGGTCTTGTCACGGTCCCGGTTAAGACCACGTGAACCAAACAAGCTCTAGAAGCTTTTCGGCTCCACGCGTCTCATCCAAACACCAACAACAACTACCAACATGCTACCACAACGACCCGACCCGGACCCTTGGTCCATATGGGTCTCGTACACCACACCATACCCATGTACGAATCCCTAGTGGCTCGTACAACCTACCATCTCCATCCAAACACTCCCAAATGGCTTCTCTAATACCCAAACACAATCAAACAACATCCAAACAACATCCAATCATCAAACCCATCAACTAGTCATGACCAAGAACATGACACAATGATAAAAATGCAAAAACATAATAAAATGACACAACACATGATACCAAAACACTAGTTTACATGTTTTAATTAGTTATAAACTCGTTTTAGACCCGTGTTCATCAAACCCAATAGATGTCGCCACCCATACGTGACATAAAGGTCATGTACGTGGCCTTACATGACTCAAACGAGTCACAACCAAGTTTCATTTACCTTTTCCAAACTCGATCTACAAAGTTATCAAAAAACCCTAAAATTTTGAATGGTTTTTGGACGATTTGGGGATTTTCAAGTGAGAGTTATAGCACGTGCTATATATGGATGGAAAGTGGAAAAAGAGATCTATCTAATGGTGGTGGAGGTGAGAGCTCACACGTCGGAAAATGGCGGGAATTTGGCCGGAGGTGGCGGCGACCGTTTAAGGTGGTGGCTAGGGTTAGGGTTTGTGGAGGAGAGAGAGAGTAGAGAGAGAAAGTGGAGTGGTGTGTGTGTTTTTGGTAAGAGAAAGTAAAGAGAAATATTAGAGGGGTGTGGGGCTTTTATACTTGGACTAGGGACCTCAAAATAAATAAAAATGGGAGGAGGGGGGCCGGCCATGGGATAAATGGGGGGCCAAACCCGTAATTTTTGTAAAACTAACCCGTTTACCCTTACTCGAGCTCATATTTTGTCCTACGAGTGTCCCACGACTTTCCTTCGACTTTCTATCGCTTTTATTTACATTTTCTATGAGTTTTGATTATTTATGTGTCAAGTTTGGTGTTACGGTTTAAAAGTTACGTTATCTCTCGTTACACGATTTTATTGTGCCGAATCACATAGTGATTAACGTAAAGGGCTAAAACTCATACGACGACTCATACGATAATAAAATAAATCATAAAAACCAATAAAGGATATCAAAACAAGTCATGGTTAATTGGAATAGTTCTAAAGGCAATTACTCGGTTTAACTTAGCGTAATGCGGTTACTTAAAATGGGCTCCCTTATTGCCAGTTGTCACAGCAGCACCCCATGACCCGAACGCTTCCGTTGTGCAAATTTTGGGGTTGTTACAAATTGGGATACTCATCTTCCATTAGTCGATTTCTCCTATAACAACAGTTACCATACCAGCATAAATATGGCACCATTCAAAGCACTTTATGGGCAGAAGTGTCATTCACCCATTGCTTAGGAATAGCCGGAGAAAGCCGAATGATTGGACCTGAGATAGTATTAGAGACCACTGACAAGATCATTCAAATCAAGGATAGACTTAAGGCTGCTCGAGACCGTCATAAGAGATATGCTGATAACAGACGGAGACCCTTGGAATTTAGTGTTGGTGATCATGTGTTACTCAAGGTGTCACCTTGGAAAGACGTTGTACGATTTGGAAAGATGGGCATGTTAGCACCCAAATATGTAGGACCATTTGAGATTGTTGGGATACAGAAGTTTAAAGTACTAAAGATTAACAAAGTACTGCAGAAAGATAAAGTACTGCAAGAAGTCAAAGTACTGCTAAGAAAAAGTCAAAGTACTGCTTATCATCAAAGTACTACAAAGATTAAAGTCTGTTGTAATTGATTAAAGATAGAAAGTTATGTTTATCTAGAACTTTCTAAGTTTTGTTTACTTGACGTACAAGGATAAGAATTGTAAACCGTTTAGGGTTATCCTTGAGCCTATAAAAGGACCCCTAGATTGGCATTAGATGTACGTGACATTATTAGAGTTTTAGAGAAGTTTGATATTATTAGAGTTGTTAAAGAGTCTGCATAATAAGCAGAGTTAGATTTATTAATAAAATTGTTAAAAGTTAAAGTTATTCTTCTTAGCTTTGTTAAGTAAATTCCGCATACTTAATAGAGTTTGCTCAGTGTTTCATTGTTAATAACTTAGGATTTATCCGAGGTTATTAAACCTTAACAAGCTATTTAAGTTAGTTTGGTTAGAGTACATCGATCCAAAGAAGTGGTATCGAGCTTGTGTGGAAACTCGACTAAGAAGAAACCCTAAAACCTAAAGATGTCGATGATTCTGCTCCACCACCTTCCATCACCTCAATGAGGATTCCCATCATCAAGAAGGCGAATACGATCTATGGAGCATGAAGATGAGGCGTACATTGCAATTCTGGACCAACCAACGTGGAATATAATTGTCAATGGTAATGAAGAAGTTCGAAACTAATGATGTTCCTTGACAACCCAAAGCACCTAAAGCGGTCTTACTAGCAGCAACATTAAGGAATCAAGAGAAGGCACTCAACATTCTCTTGTCGCCATTCCGATGGTCATCTTCTCAAGTTCCATGATGCTAAAGATGCTAAGCAACTCGGGTTGCTCTCAAAACAAGGTTTGAGGTAATGATGCTTCCAAAAGATGCACATAAATCTGTTGAAGCAGCGGTTTGAATCATTCACCGTTGGAGAAAGAGAAACCTTGATGTCGCTTATGACATTTTTCGAACCTTCTCGGCATGTTGGAGTTATACAAAGCAAAGTTTCAGTTGAAGATGCTAATCTCAAGTTCTTATGAGTCTCGCCATCAACATGGCATGTGATAGCTACAATGATCGAGGACAACTGTGTTTGGATGTTATGGACTTTGATGATCTCTACAACCATCCGAAGGTGTATGAGCATGAGATGAATGGTCAAACAAGTTCTAAGTCTCACAAGATTGCTTTTCATCATCCGAAAGAGGCGATTTCCACCAAAAGTACTACTTCTCCTACTCAAAGTACTGTGGCTCAAAGTACTGTTTCCTATACTGCCCCTACCTATGCTCACCAAGCCCCACCAACTACTACCATGCACTCGGATGAAGTTGTATGCTCTTTCTTTGCACAACAAGCTTCTTTACCTGTAATTTATGAAGAAGATCTCTCCCAGATTGATGAAGATGCAAATTGATATCAGGTGGTAAGTTGCATTGATCACAGCAAGGATCAAGAAGTACATGAAGAAAACAGGAAAGAACATTGACTTCAAACCAAAACAGGGAATCACTTTTGACAAATCCAAAATTGAATGCTTCAATTGTCAAAAGACCGGACACTTTGCAAGGAGTGCAGGTTTGCTAAGTATCAAGAAAGCAGGATGATCGAGAAACCAAAGTGGAGCTAAAAGAAATCCCTATTATTTGAAACAAAGGCTTTGGTTGCTCAAGAGAATTTATCGAGGTTGACCGAGTGAAGAGTTTGATGATGAACCGGTGACCTACTATATGGTAGCATGGAAGAAGCGGTTGAAGATTCAAGAGAAGAATTGACCGAGCACCGCCTTTGATGAGGAAGTCGATCATGCTTTGTTTTGGAATCCGGAGATGGTTTTGGAGGATTTGATTGGAGCATGGAGAGTGAAGATGATCATGTTACGCTTGCAATGGTGCCTACTTCACCAAGTACCCATATCTCGAGGTATGCTCAAATTGTCATGATTTTTATCAAAATTACTTGGCGCTTATGTGATTGAAAGAGATAATTGTGTTAAGGCTAGGTGCGAGGTAGTCGGTTATCAAATAACCTTAGAGTCAATGGAAGCCAAAATATTAACACATGAAAATAATGAAATGGCTTGGGTGAAAAGTATGAACAACAGGATTACCAGTTAAAACTAAGTGAATGGAAACTAAATTGTAAAATTGTTTGAAATTGAGAAATTGACTAAGGAAAGAGATGATTTGTTAGCAAAGTTTGATGCCCGAAAAGAATGCAGTGCATCACATGTTACTTATGTTCAAAAAGCAGAGAAGAGCTTACATTAGAACCGGCTTAGGTTTTGGTATGGACTTTGATAACATAGAAGAGAATCAATCGGTGATGACCTGAGGATATAACCACTAGTGATGATGAACTCATTAATTATGTAGACACATCTAGTAATGAGGATTCAATTAGTGAAAACCTCCCGAGTATAAGAAAGACAATGGTTATCATTCGGTCCCCCATCCCACTGGAATTCATCAACCCCCTAGGCCTGATGTTTCTTGTTTTGGAGTAGACAGTCTAGAGTTTAGGAAAAAGCTTATTGGTCAATCTTGGTTTGAAACCCCAAAAGAAACTGTTGAAAACAATGTTCAAAGTCAAGCAGTACCTTCAACTCAAAGTACTGCTCCACAAGCAGTACCTTCAGGAAAACCTTTTCAAAACAGTACTGCTAAACCTTTTTGATGTGGGCCCAAGTGTTGATGAGCAGGCTATGATGTTTCTGGAGGCCCAAGATCGTGTGACAAAAGGGGCCTCACTAAAATGGGCATAACTTGGGCTACGGGGCTCCGTTTTAGGCGAATTACCAGTCAAATCGAAGCTTGGAACGAGGAGCTCATGATGGGAAACTGACTTCGTCGGTTTCCAGAACTTCCGAGCCCCGAAACACTCTATTTTATGAGTTATTTGCATTTTAGTGTTTTTTCGGGTCTTTTTTGGACTTTGTTTTTGTAATAACTTTCGGCCCGTTTGTCTTTTAAGGCCTGTTTCTGTTTTGTAGTCCTATTTAATAGTTCCTTTGTAATGTGGGATAATCAGTTCCAAGAAATATGAAAAGTCTATTTTGGCGACTTTTTGCTAAGAATTATCCTAGTAATCGGTATTCAGTGAATCAACGATTATTGGAAGAGTTGTTCCTGGCATTCGTGTGAATCAACAGGATCAATTTGTGTTATCTTGTTTTAGTACTACATCACTTTTTGGGATAACTTTGGTCAAAACAGGTTTAATCATTCACCTAGAAGGAAAAATAGTTTTGGTCATAGACATAGAAGAAGTCAGTTTGGGAGTATGGGTCAAAAACTATGTTTTGTGTGCTTTAGTCCTACTCATTTAATCAAGGATTGTGACCATCACTCAGAATACATTAGAAAATTTGCAAAGAACAGGTCTGCCAACCAGAAACCTAGAGAAACCAAACCAGTCTGGAATAATTCAAATAGGGTAAATCACATCAATTTCTCACTGCACCATAGGTACCTCACCGTAGAAGACCATTTTCTAAACCACCAAGATTTTCACAAGCGGTACATTCCCAAAGTCTTGCTCAATTCAAACAAGGTAATCGCTAACACCGCTTGAAACAGAATCCTAGGAGATCTCATTATTATCAACCTAGAAGGTATTACAATTCACATAGGGATCTAGATCACGGGAAGCAAGTGTTAAAACCGAATGGGTTAAGAGAGAAATCTTGCTAAGGGACAAACAATACTTTCAACAAAAAGTGAATCGATGTTTTTGTGATACAAGAAAAGAGAATGAATTTGCAAAAGAGAGTTCTCGTTGAAAATCCGTAAAGTTTTGAAAATCCACATGCTAAAAATCAAAAGATAATTACGGATCATGTTTTAAAAATAGTGGAATTACATACTCAAAGAATTTGAGTTTGTAACTCCACAAGGGAACACAAGTCAAGAATGGCTTGGGTTCCTAAAAGAAACTAACTCTCTAAATCTTTGTGCGGGGCAACCCATAAGAGGAGCTTAAAGATCATTTGATTGTAGATAGAGGTTGCTCGAAGTATGACAGAGACAATGAGATTACATCGATTTTAGATCTATTAGTGGAGGACGAGTTGCATTTGGGAATGATCCCAATGGAGGAAGAATTACTGGCAAAGGAACCATCAAAGCAGGGCGTATAGATTTTGAGAATGTTAGATATGTGAAGGAGCTCAAGTTTAACTTATTGTCAGTCTCTCAAATCTATGATAAAAAGCATCCTGTGTTATTCACTGACACAGAATGTCTCATCTTGTCCCCTGAGTTTAAGCCTGTTGAAGATAACTTGGTAGTTCTTAGAGTACCAAGAACCAATGATGTGTACAGTCTAGATATGAAAAGTCTTCATTCTTATGGGAGAGCCACATGTTTGATGGCAAAAGCAACATCTAAAGAAGCACATCAGTGGCATAGAAGATTGGGCCATGTGAATTTCAAGAATATCAACAAACTGGTCAAAGGGAATTTAGTTAGAGGTTTACCTTCAAAGACTTACAAGAATGATCACTCCTGTTTGGCATGTAAGAAGGGTAAACAACATAAAGCTTCTTGCAAGAAGCTTGAGGAAAGGACTATTAGAGAACCATTGGAGCTGTTACATATGGATCTATTTGGTCTTGTATCTGTTACAAGTTTGAATAAGAAGAAGTACTGCTTATGTTAGGAATTGGAAATTCCATGTTAAAGTGTCGGTCACCCCAATAATGGTCTAGCATATGTTAGCTCATAGATTTGTCGTTGTTTACGTTATTTAATAGTTAATTAGTTAGTCAGTAGTGTAGAATAGTTTAATGTAACACCGTGGAGGAAGGACGGGTCTTTACCCACTGCATACCTGATCCACAGGCCGATAGGAGGTCGTTATGTTTGTAACTATAAATACCCCTTCCATCCATGGAAGGGGTGGAGCTTTTAATATAATATTTCACAATTTGTGCTACAAGTCTCTAGCAAGAAACTCCCTCTCTCTCTACTTTCTCTCTATAAAATGGCTATCATGTATTTTGATCATCCAATACCACCCGAATCATCAAACACATAAATATATCGATCCTACAATTGGTACCAGAGCCAAGGTTATTGTGTTATCTTTTATTTGTGTGGTTTGTACCATGGTTGCGTGTGTTTATTGATTTTTTGTGTGGTTCAAATCTCGTGTTTAAACTGTTTTTACTCCATTTTTGATTGGTTGGTTAGAATGTTTGTTTGCTGCCTTTTTAGTGATAACAGTTTTACAAGTTATGTACATCTTTTTTTTTTGGTCAACAAAGTCTAGTCCCAACGTTTTGTTCACATCTGTTTTGTGTCTCAACTTTAACTCCCAACAGACTTTCAAGATTTTTGTTACCAATATCTATGTAACTCTTGTGGTCAAACAGTGGTCAACCTGGGCAAAATAGTATATTCATATGCACCTTTTCTGGGTTTGATGCTATTCGAAAAAAATGGGTTGTTCTAACTAGCGAGTTGTCTAAAGTTGGTTCTTTATAGCGAGTTGTTAATAGGAAAAAAGGTAGCGACTTAGTATCAAGAAAAAAAATGTAGAGACTTGTCGTAGCAACTTGTTATTTAACAAGTTAGCAACTTGAGTTTTCTAGCGACTTGTCAAAATATATGGTAGCGACTTATCTTAACCTGTTAGCGACTTATTTCATGTAAATGAAGCTAGCGACTTGCTATTTAGCAGGTTAGCGATTTGTTTTGAAAAACCAACATGACTTAGCGACTTGACTACAAAAGGGTAGTGACTTGACTCAGAAAAAAAGATGTAGCGACTTGCTTTGTTTAAACTGATCTAGCAACTTGATAAACAGACCTAGCGACTTTCACAGAAAGGAAGATGGAGGAGAAGAACAAATGACACACGACCACAAACGCAAGACCAATACAAAAATCATGACCTCAGGTTCAAGAAACCCATCATCAGTCTAAGAAAAAAAAAAAAAAAACAGCTTCGACACAGTCCAACATCATCCAACAAAATCTTAACCTACTTTAATCTCATCAAAATACCCTCACATCACTACTCAAAGTCTCAATCAACAATACGAAATCAAAAACACATATTATCTCAGAAATCAATCGTGTATGGTAATACATATATTATCAAGACCATTGATAAAGGCCCTCAACACGATGTGTTCATCACTGATTTTACTTGTGCTACTTGGAAATATTCAAAATCTACAAGACAAAGAATACAACAACTATGTTGTTTCTTCAATTTGTTTCGTGACTTAACTTATGTCTCAAGAATGATTAATGAAAAACCTACCCGTGAACCTTTGTTTGTTAAGGTTTCTTGAGGTCGAATCTAACATGTTGAAACCATCCCTATGGTATCGTTTTCGAGCAGCATACCATGTCCGTGGGTATGAAGATGGAGCTCTAGCCAACCCTGTGGCGAGCTAAACATGAGGAGGCAAGTTGGTTTGATTAATAATCAGATTTGGGGCGTATATCTTGTTGATAAGAGAATAAGTTTTTGGATTGAAAGTGTTTTAAGAAGTATAAGATGTAGGCGGATTTTACAAGAGTGTGATTAGGGTTTGCTCAAATGAAAAATGTGTTTAGGCTTCTCTTATAAACCGTATGTTTAGGGTGAAACATATAAACATGATATCATTGGTGATTTGGGCCTTTGACCCCATTAGAATTCACTGAACTGGATCTTGCTTCGTTTTGGGCTGAAAATGGTTACACACGTATTGCAATGGCCTTTGTCATTAATTCGTGGATCTGGATTGAACTAAAATTTGATGTATCAAACTCATAAATTTTTATAAATTGGTATCCATAAGGCCAATCTTGAAAACATTTCAATATCTTACACCCTAAAGGCCAAAACCACTGTTTTACATGTCCAATGTTTTAATTGGTCAAGGTAATCAGGTAGACAAAATGTTTACATTATGGCAAGTGAATGGTTTCAATGATATATTTGACAAAATGGATTTAAGATTGAATCATTTCATTGGGCCTCGTGGAGTTCATGTAATGCTAATATTAGTCTTGAAAATTTTGTGTAATGGGTCTTGTGGATTTGAATCCAGTTAAGGGAATAGGCCACGAGAATGGAATGGGCCTGACATGTCAATACAACTGGATCAGGTTTGGATTTCGTGAGTTTAATGAAGTCATTATGGGCCGTAACTATGAACCGAAATTTAGTTGTCATTGGACCTATTTGTGTCGTTCATGTCATGAACTTCTTGAGCTAAGGTTGCGTGGGCATATTTTGACATAAGTTGTTAATCAGATGAAGTTGGATCGGGTTTGAATTAACATGGGCTTGACTTGATAATTTGAGATTTTATGAGATTTGGATTAGATGGATTTGTTGAAGAGTTTTGTCGATGAAGATTGTGATAATGAGATTCAATGATAAGTTTTGGTGAAATACTGAGATTTGTTGTGTTGTGCGGGTTGATACCTTGGTTTATACATTTTCACGGAGGTTAGTATCTTACGGCTTGAATTGGTTATGGAACAAGGTTGACTACGGGGTTTTGTACGGTATTTCTTATTTGGCTTTGAAGTGAGGTTTTCCGGGCGCTTGTACTTATTTCGTCTTCTTTCTTTCTACCCTTCCGCGAAGATGACTTGTTTGGGCATTTATAGTGTGTGATAAAGACTTGGCTATCTAGTTACGTTTGTGATTCTTTCTCTTAACCCACAACGTAACTATCACTTCAGTGTCTCACTCAGTTGAGAATGTCAAGAGGTTTTGTACATTGGGTACACCGTTTCTTTTTCACGAGGATTAGTACAAGCTTAAGTAACAAATCTGGGGAATTTTACTTCTTGTTCAAATTTGGTATATCGGGTTTACTTCACCTTATGGTCACAGCTATTACCGACAGAATTTGAGAATGATGTGCTTACCAAAGTGCTTACTGGATGGGTGATGATGTTGATGATGTTGGATAATGAACCATTGATGAACCGCTGCATGTTCCCCTAAAACAGATATTCACCGAAACCCAAATTGTCATAACACATTAAAAAATGACATTGTTTACGGTTTTGTCTTGATTTTGTAAATGTAACCACCCGCATTTTTAGGTTACTTTTTATTTTCGAGAATTTACTATTCACTTTTACTCTTCAAATTCACTATTCATCTCGTAAAATTTTTAATCCACATTCTCGTAAGATAAATTATTTTAGTAATAACCTGAGAGTTCGACCATCGTTAGATCATTTTCGCAAAAATTATTAAGTAAACATTGTTTTAAAGTTTCGTTTTAGACGGTCCACCGTTTAAACATCACGCGCTTAACGAAAATCAACCCTGACAATTTTTCTCACATCAGATAAATCTTTAGATCATTCATGATTAATTTGAGAATTTTTAAGAATTATTATTTTTAATATTACCAAATAAGCCCAGCGCAGAACAAAACTAAACTTACGTTTTAAACAATTCCACTTACATCCGGACTTAACGATTCTCAGACCTTTGTGTTTCTAATATGTTTTGAAACTTTTACATTTTTGGAAAAGTCAAACATATTTCCTCCTCCTTTGACCATAAAGAAATTAACCTTGTCGTTCAACGTTTTTGCTTAAATCGCGTAACTTTTAAACTTCACAAATAAGCATTAAGTTATCTCGCATTTGACGAAAACCAAAGTTTGACATCTCATATCACTTTTAGACTAATTTTAGTCTACTCAAAATAAATTCACGGTCGTTTCCACGAAATTTCGTTCTTTTCGGATAAACCGCGAATTACGCGTTTTGACCAGATTTCCGACTTTAAGCGCTTTTGCACCCAATGAGACTTATCACCCATTTTATATTTTTATATGGAGTATAATGATGAGTTTAATCATTCCTATAAGTTTCATATTTTTACGATACCGGTTTCGCTTTATGGCTTAACGACTACGGTTAGCGGTTATCGGGACTAAACGACCTCAGTAAAACAAGATAATACCAAGAATAAGTACCTAGTCACCCTAAATATGATATGAACGTGTATATATGTGATTCACCATGCCATGTGCCTAAGTGATAAGCCTTGGACTTTAGGATACATTCATATGTAAGTAAACTTCTAAGCTAAGCTTCCAAAAATATCCTAAACTTACACCTCCTCATCTACACCTTCCTAAAACCTTCCTAACCTCCTCAAGACCTTATATAAACCCCTCCCCTCTCCTTAGGTCGTTCATACCATCAACATACACAAAACACACTTCATTTGCTTTTTACTTCAAGTTTTATTCAAGAAACATAAGCTCCATATCAATTCCAAAGTTCATGTTAAGCTTTGATTGATCCAAGTCCTAATTCCTTCCTTCCATTGGTGATCTCCAAGCCACACAAGAAGTGTTCTAGTAGAAGACTTCAAGTGATTTCCCAAGTCATCTCAACTTAGTATCAAGAGGTTCAAGAATTTGGAAGCTAGGGTTACTAGTTCTTGTTCTAGCTCTTGATCTTTGATGTTCCTTTCTTAAGTTGAAAGCCAAAAGTTGTAAGAATAACTAACCACCACTCTTGCTCTACATCATTTACATGTTTCATATTCTTAAATCTATGCTATATATGCTCATATGTTGGATCATGATGTACAAAATCTTTAAAACAAATTATAAGAACCTATATGTTAAACTTGGGTTAGTAAGTGTTTAAATGCTAAACTTTTGTACAAAGTTTCCACAAAATCGACCACATATAGATCTGATACTTTTCATATTCTTGTAGATAATATTAAAACAAAAACGTAGCAATTTGAATCACCGAAACGGACACACGAGTCAAAAGTTATGACAAAAGAAATTAGTGAAACTAAAACATGAATCGCCAAATAGCTTACTGCCTAAAATCTGAAATTTTTAGAGGCCCTTCGGTCCGAATCATCAAAAGTTAAAACACGAAAGTTGTCCGAACGACGTTTTCCTTCAATTACAAAGAAGCTCGGACCTTGAAAACGCTTAAACAGGCCATAAATCTTTCAAAAGCAGAACCGCCAGTAAATATAGTCACATAACTATACTTTTGTCACAACTAAAAGCAAACCAAGAGGCCTAATGGCCATAAGCCAAGACCACGGCTACGGCTAAGGTCAAAGCTAAGTCTCAAGACCATGGTAGTCAAGACCAAAGTTACGGCAAGGCCATGGCTAAAGCCTCAAGGCTTGTTTACCCAAGATCGTTAACTAAGGTAATCATATATTTGGAACGTCGAGAACTTGTAAGAACATGATAAACTTATTTATATAACAATCTTCACTCAAAACATAGATTGTATCTACTAAGTGCTACAATAGTAGGGAGCTTCATGTGAGGGGTTTCATTTGGGTAAGCGTTTGACGAGTTCTTTGGATTTACGATTTAAAGTGTCCTAGCTCCTCGAGCGTTCTTGCATGACCTCTGAATTATGATGGCCCGAACGGTAGTACGATATCTATAAACTAAACTCGTTTTCACAACTAGACCATTTCTATAAACGACATACACAAAAACCATGTACTACATCATGATCAACATAAAGATGTATATAGGATGGTTTATGTTTTCCTAAACATTATTCCAAACCTAAGTCGCAACATTCTATTTTAGGTTGCTCGTAGAAGTTCTCACGGCATATCCATCATTCTCATTATACATTTGATATCATTTACTCTGAGGTGAGTTCTTAGCCCCGTTTTTAATACTTGTTTTACAAACTCTTTGGGGGAGATACATGCTCAAATACTTGCTTTTACTTTCATAAGTACTCTAAACTTTTACTAATTATCGTGAGTCATAGCCCCTACTCTTTTAATACTTGTTTTACAAACTCTTTGGGGGAGATACATGCTCAACTATTTTCATTTACTTTTATAAGAACTCTAAACTTTTACTGATTACCGTGAGTCATAGCCCCTACTCTTTTAATACTTGTTTTACAAACTCTTTGGGGGAGATACATGCTCAACTATTTTCATTTACTTTTATAATTACTCTAAACTTTTACTGATTACCGTGAGTTCCTAGCCCCACTTTCTATTACTTAATTCTTTTACAAACCCTTGGGGGAGATACATGCTTTATTTTAAATCGAACACATTGCTTTCAAACAGATGCTTATCCGAATGTATTATTTGCACTAAGTACCACTATTGCCAAATCCTAAGTCCCTACTATCATGAACCATTAATCACTTGCAAGTGAGCGAATATTGTGGATAGGCCTATTGGGATTGACGAATCCCGTTTGTGTTGACCGGGTAGGCAAACAAACGCACTATATTTGAAGATCTATAGGTTAATTGGCAAATTACCTATTAGGCAACGATTACTATTATATATCATCATTAACGTTTTCGGTATCATGAGCTTAGTGCAATAATAACTCTTTTGGTTGTCAAACCATTGGTGTGAATTATAACTCACACTACAAACATTATGGGTGTATAACAACGTAACCCACACAAACCTTATGTGTTCAACTGATTTCCTAAACTCTATGAATTTCACTCAACCTTTGTGTTGTGAGTTTTAAGCATGTATTTCAGTCCATAATGTCGGTCGCACGGAAGAGCAAGGATCTTGAAGAAGGCTATAAATTTTATTATCAATCGAAACCCATTTAATGTATTTTGTAAACTTGGAACCATCTGGGACCTCATTTTGTAAACTCGATATTTATATAAATCGAATGATAAATCTTTTAAAACGACTCCATTAGAGTCGTTTTTGTTATGACTATCTTGTGCCATGAAGTAACACCAGTTTGAATTCATGCGTATCACGAAATGGGGTGTTTCAGATTAGTATCGAGCCACGATTATAAAACGAGTCTAATCGAGACTTAAACTATAACTACTTTTTCAAACAAAAACATTTTATAGCCTTCCGTTCTCCGTGTCTTCCATCCTCCAGACGATTATGTGACTTTTAGGCATTTTAAGCTATACAAACATACTAGTATATTGATATATATACTTGACATAATTTCAATCATAAACAAAGTACTCAACATATCTGCGTATGCCTATTCTAAGGCATTACGGCACAATCATATTTTCCTAATCTCCCAATCATGCATCTACTCATGCATTTTAGGATTACGAAACTTCCTCCAAGACATTGTAACTCATTACAATGGTCTTTCCTACTTCATACACATTGTGAGATACAATGGTCTCATTCATTTTTTCAAGACACTGTGAGATACAGTGGTCTCTATTATATTCTCAGACACTGTAAATCCTACAGTGATCTCATTTATTTCTCAAGACATTGTGGGTTACACAATGATCTTTCCATCACTTCTTAGACATTGTGAGTTGCACAATGGTATCTATTATTTCCTAGACATTGTGAGTTACACAATGGTCTCAACTATTTCTCAGACATTGTGAGTTGCACAATGGTCTCAACTACTCCTCAGATATTGTAAGTTATACAATAGTCTCTAAAAATTTTCTTATAAACATTATATGATATTGTTTTACATGAAACCCATCACGGTCTATCAATTTCCTAATGGAAATACAAGAAATGGGATTTCTAAAGATAAACCGACTCATCATCTACAAAAGTCAAGTTCAAACTCTCTCTACATTCATCAAAATTCTCTTACGAAACTTTCATTGTTAAAGGTTCGTGATTCTAGCCAAGTATGGACTATTTTAGGATTACTTAAGATTTCCTTTCCACACGTATCTACCCATACTATCTTCTATGCAATGGAATTTGAAAACATAGGTTACAAGTCTTTTATGGCCAGGACTTGCAACTGAATGGTTTGATGTCGCCTTTGCTTCGTGGACAATTTCTCAAAAGCTATGGACATATCACAAGTATACCTAATTTAGGTATTTGGAAAATTTATCGAACCTTGGCTAAATATAGTCTAGTCACCTATATTTAGCCTAGGGATAGTGGAACAGAGTCTGACTAACTATGTTCGACTTAAATTTTTCAAACACTGGGAATAGTTATACAAGTGTTATATTCAGGTTGATTTCCTACTTAAACTCGATAAACCACCAGAATTCATTAAAAAGATCTAGAGACACGATAGTGTCTTACCACTCAGTAAAATCTTAACATCTCATTTATATTACCTAATTTCATTCTTGAAATTTTCATACATGAGATAATCCGAACTACTATCTTGGGATAGTCATCAAATCTTCTCGTCATTCCTTGGAAGTTCTAGCCTGATTAAGTCTCAAGGATATCATTCCACCATATTCCTTTAAAATTCACTTATGATTTTAAAGCAAACTTTACATCTCTACCTAAGAATAATGGTAAACATACGCTACACTCTTCTAATCGTCAACATATCACATCATTATCGAACTCCATTATAAGTCGATGTAAAACTTCACGACTACCACGTTTCTTCTAAACACTATAAGATATGACCTTCATCCCGAAACCACCTAAGACATGATCAACTTTGGAAATGGTTTGGATAACCACTTGCCACTAGCAAGACTTTCCCTATAACGACAGTTTTCACATCATTACAAACCATTTCACACCAACAATATCTTACACCTTTGATTAACAATAGATACCCCAACAACAACAAAACAATTCCATTTTGAGGCACTATATAGACGAAAGTGTTAGTTAACCATTTGCTGGACTAAGGTGTTTAGAAAATCACCCACAAAACAACTAAGAAAACCATACAAATACAAATTAGGCTCCATGCCACACACTATCACAAAAAAAAAATCCATGTTAGAAATTCAGGTTTTATTGATAGCCTCGATATAATAAGATATGAGTCGTTTTGAGAATCGGGAAAAGCCAAACTTTAGGCATTTTGGACTCTATAAGATTTTAACAAAACCCTTTAGATTACAACTTAAGCCACATGGTATATAATACATTCTATGACCAAAAATTTGAGAACACAAAGATTAGAATTCGGCGCATACATCCACATTTCCCTAGACAATTCAACATCGGGTAACACATCCCGAATTAGGACGAATTCCCATTAAGGGTGAGGCGTAACCACCCGCATTTTAGGTTACTTTTTATTTTCGAAATTTACTATTCACTTTTACTATTCAAATTCACTATTCATCTCGTAAAATTTTTAATCCACATTCTCGTAAGATAAATTATTTTAGTAATAACACGAGAGTTCGACCATCGTTAGATCATTTTCATAAAAATTATTAAGTAAACATTGTTTTAAAGTTTCGTTTTAGGCGGTCCACCGTTTAAACATCACGCTTAACGAAAATCAACCTCGACAATTTTCTCACATCGGATAAATCTTTAGATCATTCATGATTAATTTGAGAATTTTTAAGAATTATTATTTTAATATTACCAAATAAGCCCGGTAGCAGAACAAAACTAAACTTACGTTTTAAACAATTCCACTTACATCCGGACTTAACGATTCACGCACTGTGTTTCTAATATGTTTTGAAACTTTTACATTTTGGAAAAGTCAAACATATTTCCTCCTCCTTTGACCATAAAGAAATTAACCTTATCGTTCAACGTTTTTGCTTAAATCGCGTAACTTTTAAACTTCACAAATAAGCTGTTAAGTTATCTAGCATTTGACGAAAACCAAAGTTTGACATCTCATATCACTTTTAGACTAATTTTAGTCTACTCAAAATAAATTCACGGTCGTTTCCACGAAATTTCGTTCTTTTCGGATAAACCGCGAATTCACGCGTTTTTACCGTATTTCCGACTTTAAGCGGCGTTTTGCACCCAATGAGACTTATCACCCATTTTATATTTTATATGGAGTATAATGATGAGTTTAATCATTCCTATAAGTTTCATATTTTTACGATACCGGTTTCGTTTTATAAACTAACGACTACGGTTAGCGGTTATCGGGACTAAACGACCTCAGTAAAACAAGATAATACCAAGAATAAGTACCTAGTCACCCTAAATATGATATGAACGTGT
Organism: Chrysanthemum lavandulifolium; assembly: GCA_022545495.1. Taxonomy (NCBI): domain Eukaryota; kingdom Viridiplantae; phylum Streptophyta; class Magnoliopsida; order Asterales; family Asteraceae; genus Chrysanthemum; species Chrysanthemum lavandulifolium. The sequence goes on along the minus strand of CM040241.1, from coordinate 77,158,764 downwards.
ATATATGTGATTCACCATGCCATGTGCCTAAGTGATAAGCCTTGGACTTTAGGATACATTCATATGTAAGTAAACTTCTAAGCTAAGCTTCCAAAATATCCTAAACTTACACCTCCTCATCTACACCTTCCTAAAACCTTCCTAACCTCCTCAAGACCTTATATAAACCCCTCCCTCTCCTTAGGTCGTTCATACCATCAACATACACAAAACACACTTCATTTGCTTTTACTTCAAGTTTTATTCAAGAAACATAAGCTCCATATCAATTCCAAAGTTCATGTTAAGCTTTGATTGATCCAAGTCCTAATTCCTTCCTTCCATTGGTGATCTCAAGCCACACAAGAAGTGTTCTAGTAGAAGACTTCAAGTGATTTCAAGTCATCTCAACTTAGTATCAAGAGGTTGAAGAATTTGGAAGCTAGGGTTACTAGTTCTTGTTCTAGCTCTTGATCTTTGATGTTCCTTTCTTAAGTTGAAAGCCAAAAGTTGTAAGAATAACTAACCACCACTCTTGCTCTACATCATTTACATGTTTCATATTCTTAAATCTATGCTATATATGCTCATATGTTGGATCATGATGTACAAAAATCTTTAAAACAAATTATAAGAACCTATATGTTAAACTTGGGTTAGTAAGTGTTTAAATGCTAAACTTTTGTACAAAGTTTCCACAAAATCGACCACATATAGATCTGATACTTTTCATATTCTTGTAGATAATATTAAAACAAAACGTAGCAATTTGAATCACCCAAAGCGGACACACGAGTCAAAAGTTATGACAAAAGAAATTAGTGAAACTAAAACATGAATCGCCAAATAGCTTACTCGCCTAAAATCTGAAATTTTTAGAGGCCCTTCGGTCCGAATCATCAAAAGTTAAAACACGAAGTTGTCCGAACGACGTTTTCCTTCAATTACAAAGAAGCTCGGACCTTGAAAACGCTTAAACAGGCCATAAATCTTTCAAAAACAGAAACTGCCGTAAATATAGTCACATAACTATACTTTTGTCACAACTAAAAGCAAACCAAGAGGCCTAATGGCCATAAGCCAAGACCACGGCTACGGCTAAGGTCAAAGCTAAGTCTCAAGACCATGGTAGTCAAGACCAAAGTCACGGCAAGGCCATGGCTAAAGCCTCAAGGCTTGTTTACCCAAGATCGTTAACTAAGGTAATCATATATTTGGAACGTCGAGAACTTGTAAGAACATGATAAACTTATTTATATAACAATCTTCACTCAAAACATAGATTGTATCTACTAAGTGCTACAATAGTAGGGAGCTTCATGTGAGGGTTTCATTTGGGTAAGCGTTTGACGAGTTCTTGGATTCGATTTAAAGTGTCCTAGCTCCTCGAGCGTTCTTGCATGACCTCCGAATTATGATGGCCCGAGCGGTAGTACGATATCTATAAACTAAACTCGTTTTCACAACTAGACCATTTCTATAAGCGACATACACAAAAACCATGTACTACATCATGATCAACATAAAGATGTATATAGGATGGTTTATGTTTTCCTAAACATTATTCCAAACCTAAGTCGCAACATTCTATTTTAGGTTGCTCGTAGAAGTTCTCACGGCATATCCATCATTCTCATTATACATTTGATATCATTTACTCTGAGGTGAGTTCTTAGCCCCGTTTTTAATACTTGTTTTACAAACTCTTTGGGGGAGATACATGCTCAAATACTTGCTTTTACTTTCATAAGTACTCTAAACTTTTACTAATTATCGTGAGTCATAGCCCCTACTCTTTTAATACTTGTTTTACAAACTCTTTGGGAGATACATGCTCAACTATTTTCATTTACTTTTATAAGAACTCTAAACTTTTCTTGATTCTGTGAGTCATAGCCCTACTCTTTTAATACTTGTTTTACAAACTCTTTGGGGAGATACATGCTCAACTATTTTCATTTACTTTTATAATTACTCTAAACTTTTATTGATTCTGTGAGTTCCTAGCCCCACTTTCTATTACTTAATTGTTTTACAAACCCTTGGGGAGATACATGCTTTATTTTAAATCGAACACATTGCTTTCAAACTGTATGCTTATTTGAATGTATTATTTGCACTAAGTACCACTATTGCCAAATCCTAAGTCCCTACTATCATGAACCATTAATCACTTGCAAGTGAGCGAATATTGTGGATAGGCCTATTGGGATTGTGAATCCCGTTTGTGTTGACGGGTAGGCAAACAAACGCACTATATTTGAAGATCTATAGGTTAATTGGCAAATTACCTATTAGGGCAACGATTACTATTATATATCATCATTAACGTTTTCGGTATCATGAGCTTAGTGCAATAATAACTCTTTTGGTTGTCAAACCATTGGTGTGAATTATAACTCACACTACAAACATTATGGGTGTATAACAACGTAACCCACACAAACCTTATGTGTTCAACTGATTTCCTAAACTCTATGAATTTCACTCAACCTTTGTGTTGTGAGTTTTAAGCATGTATTTCGGTCCATAATGTCGAAGTCGCACGGAAGAGCAAGGATCTTGAAGAAGGCTATAAATTTTATTATCAATCGAAAACCCATTTAATGTATTTTGTAAACTTGGAACCATCGGGACCTCATTTTTGTAAACTCGATATTTATATAAATCGAATGATAAATCTTTAAAACGACTCCATTAGAGTCGTTTTCTATTATTATGACTATTGTGCCATGAAGTAACACCAGTTTGAATTCATTGCGTATCACGAAATTGGGGTGTTACTGTAAAATCCAGCGAAAGAACCTATTTCTCGGTTTAAATCATAGACTTGTAAAATCCGTGACAATGGAAACATCCCGGTAATAGTATAGTGCATTTAGGATCTATCTTACGGTTTATTATTGGTTTTGTAAAATCCCGAAGAAAATATTTCTCGGTTTAGACCATAGAATTGTAAAATCCGTAATGATGGAACCATCACGAGAGAGGAAAGTGTATTTGGATCTTATTTGATCTTTGGTGCTCGTTTTGTTTGAAGAAGGGATAAGCGGGTATACTTAATGAATTGGATGTGTGTTTGGATATTTGTCATGGCGGTTTGGTTATTACATGGTTTCTGGGGTTAGGTGCTTTTAACCATGGTCGGGATGAAACCATTATCAAAGTTTGTTTAAATGTCAAAGAAGGCGGTTTGAGCGATTAACCAAATGATGTGACAACGGCGTTAATTCAGTATTATTTATTTGAGGTTGAATTGAATTATAACGGGCGAGTGTACTTAGTATCTGAAGGTATCGGGGATGGTTGGATGAAGATTCTTCATGATCCTTGTTCGAGCTTATTATCATAAACGAAGACTTGGAAATCTAGTTATTGTTGGGTGTCTTTTACCTATTCTTTTACCACTTGGGGGAATTGGGCTCATAGCACCACAAAATAACTATCACTTTAAGGAGTTACGTTGTAGTGCTCAGTGTTACATTCAATTGTGGATTTTCAAGAGGTAATGTACGTCTTATACTTGATGGTTGGTTGGTTGAAGAGTATAGAGTACATAGAGTACTTAGAGATGCTAATGGAAATCGACCTTTGCTCTTTGTTACATATGTGCAAGTTTAAGTCACGAGTTCAGTTAGTTTACTTGAGGTCAAATTCATCATATTGGGTTTTCTCCATCAGTTGTCACTACAAAGAGCCTACTGAATGATAATGGGGTTGATTACAAGCTTTGCCAAGAGATTGAAAAGAGAGAGATTTATGACGTATGAACACAACAGTTCATGCCTCGTACTCTAAAGAAAAGAAAAGTGTACGTTTCAGTGCGCTTTATCTTTTGAATAAGAGAAATCTTCTAATGACGTATGAACACAACAGTTCATGCCTCGTTCTCTAAAGAAAAGAAAAGTGTACGTGTCAGTGCGCTTTATCTTCGGAAGAAGAGAAATCTTCTCATTTATGACCATTATCATCAACATGCTTCATACTTTTTCCATGCGCTTCAGTCATCAAGTGAACCGGGCTACCACTGATTGTTTTCTCATTCCACTTGCTCGATTATAATGAAGATGGCGACATCATGTGCTGATTTTACGGGAGAGAAGTGTGAATAGAACATTCGGATGATTTTCACTTATTTAATCCAGAATGGCAACTCCGTATGCAATTCTTGAGGGGGAGAAGAAGTGTGAAATTACTGCATGGTTGATTGATATTTGAGAATATATGGTCAAACGGCTCCAAACTCATGTAAGAACCGATCTTCTTCTTATTGGGTCATCTTCACATGGAGTTGTTCTTCTAAGAGCCGTTGGTTGACATCTTCACTCGGATTGATGAGTTTATCGACAAAGTGCTTCCGGTTAATGCTTCACGTATACATCAACATGATGATTCCGAACAATCTCTATATTCTTGTTTGATGTGATTGGTAGTTTGGTGTTACCATCTTGTGTGTTCGTTGCGGCCTGATTGTTGATTTCCTTGATGAACATCTTTTTGTTCTTGTTTGATTGGGAAGGATTTTAGTTAAGGGGATTTCCAAGATGTAAGTTAATTGGGATGCTTTTTGGTGATGTTCTTATTTATTTGGTGAGTTGAAGATGTTAACTATCTAAACCCCAACTGGACAATCTTGAAGAGGGTCGAGTCTGCAGTCTGTTCTACATTTCCTGCTACATGTTAGAAGACTAAAGACGAGTTGCAATTAACGATCTAAAGAATTCTTCTTAATCTGGGTTGTTATCAAACAGATTGTCGGTTTAGGGAGAGCACTAATTGGGGAGAGTGAAAAGTCGATTTAATCCCCAATTAGACTTGCTCACATTCTGCGACAAGTTGATTCTCACGAGATACATCCGAGCTAATGATGTTCTTCTCAAATGATTTCTAGTACATGGGCTTAAAATATGTTCTTGATTACAAGTATCAAAACCGACAGGGGAAGTATACACGTATCTAAACGCTAGTAAACTTGATGAACTTAATACTTCTAAGTAATTGAAGATATCCCGAGAAGACAAATGTTATTACCGCAGAGAAACTCAAGGTTTGACTCATGGCGAGTAAACTTGATGAACTTAATCCTTCTAAGTGATTAAAGATATCCCGGGAAAACATATTTCATGAACGCAGAGAAACTCAAGGCTTACTCATCAAGGCGTTTAGTGTTCTTATTCCAACTACGTGGGGGAAGAGATGTAAGAGTTAGTTTCTGATGATAAAAAGAGGTACACAAGTGTGTGATGATTTTGATGTTATCGCAATCATCGGGGAGAGAGGATTGTGTACATTGGGGACGCCACCGTCTCACTTGAGTGCTGTCGATGATTCGGAGATATAATCACTTATTCGAGTTGAAATGTCACACCCCAAAATATCGCAGTGGAACGATAGTGTCATTGGGGTATAACGTCATAGCACAAAGTATGGATCTGAAAACGACCTCTATAATGAGGCGTTTTGAAAAGTTTACCATTCGATAAATAAGTTAAAGTTTACACCACAAGAAATCACAAGGTTTGATAATACATAAAAGTTTACAAAACATGTCGAATGGTAATCGTTAAAGCACAAGACTCAATGTATGCCATGCGACCCAAAAGCTCCATGAATTGCTATCACCTTAAGACACGAGATAAACATGCTAAAAGTGTCAACACAATGGTTGGTGAGTTCATAAGTTTGTAATAAAATGATTTGAAATACTTTGAGAGATGTTCACACAAGAAAGGCATTGTAAATCCACTCGGTTCCAAGTTCGCCCATACAAAACTTGCAACCTGTGTGTTCACAACCCATTGCCTAAAATAGAATGACAATCATGTATGCATATATCATAGTAGTTAAAAGTATAAATGTCACCACAAGGGTCTTCCAACAATTCGTGTTGGGATGTTCCTCCAACGCTCACGTTGGGATGTATCCATAAAAATGGCCTTCCAACATATAAATGCCGGGATGTTCCTCCAACGACTCACGTTGGGCTGTATCCAAATTAATGGCCTTCCAACATATAAATATTGGGATGTTTGTTTAAGTCTAGTCACTACACGTACCAAGTCTAAAGTATAAGTAAAGTTGTTTGGTAAAAGAGTTTAAATGTTTGGATAAATAAGCACGTATCTACTTCAAATAGTTTATAGGAATTTAAACAAGTAAAAGCGGGGTATGAACTCACCTGGTGTGATTGATATGCTAACAAAATGATGTGTAAGAAAGTGAGGCCCGAAACTATCCGCGACCTAAAATGAATGTTATGACTTGAGTTATGATATGTTGTCGTGAATGCATGATTTTGAAAACGTATCACCCAATATGCTACATGAAAACTAGTTATATAAAAATATTGTTACTTGAATGTGTGACGGTTTCATGTCGAAAATAAATACTTTTGAGCTAATGGTGAAAAATGTAGTTAAAATATGTAACGGTTTTAGTAATTGAAAAATCAGTTTACGTCGGACTTGGCGTAATATATACATAGGAAAACTAACTGCGTTTTAACGTCCATTTCCCCGAAGCGTCCGTTTAGGCCCTCAAAACCTTGATTAAAATCGACAGCTTACTAAAGCTGTGAATAGTGTTTTCAAGACGTTTTGACTCAAAGTTCAGTTAACCATAAATCACTCGTTTTAAGTCCGTTTTCAAGTTCTTTATATCCACGCGAAGGTAATGAAGAGTACTAATATATTTTTAAACTTGAGACTTCACAGAAATTTTAAGGCCACTGTTTGGGTCAGTTAAAATTCGGACTGCATGAATATTTTCGGAAAATTATAGTTTTAAATCGTAACTTGGAAACCACGTATATTTTCGTTATAATTCCGTTTTAGTCCGTTCGAAGGCCACGTTCATGACTAAAAATCTATTTTCTAAAACTTTAATAAAACTTATAAAATGACTAACTTTTGGAAAAATTATAAATTTAACAGTGACTTCCGCTTATTTTAAAATTACCATTTTCTACTTGTTTAACCACAACTTCACCACAAAATCCTTAATCTACTCATCACCAATCCTACTAGTAAAATAACTTCCTTTGATCATAACCAAAATAAATATTCATTATGAGGCTAAAATATATATACAAACTTAAATAAACATGTATAAAATTTATGTAATCATTTCCTCCAAAATCACAACTAGACTTTGATGATCCATTTTCAAACTTAACATTTTATAAACTTCTAGCTAGTACATACTTGTTATAAAGATTAATAGGACACATATGGGTGATAACATTTGATAAACATGAAGAAAAACTACAACTTGAGCAAATATGATCATTAGGACTTCATGAAATGTATGAAAAATATATATGAAAAGTAAGAGATGAAGTTTTAGGCTTACAAGTGATATGATGAGGTTTAGTGAACCAAGGATTTATCCTAAACACCCTAGGTTTTTATTTCAAAACCTAAACAAAGAGTGTTACTAGATTGTAAAAACACTTGAGCTTGGAAAATTGATGATCCTTCTTGGAACCCTATGGTGGCGAAAGTTTGAGGGGAAGAAGAAGAGAGGAAAGTTTTGATCTTGACTTGAATGATTGAGTTTGTGTGAGAAAGTCTTTGAGTGTGCAAGTATATAAATAAAAAGATCTTTCATATCTAGTAGATTCATGTATTTAATGATACATATACATATATTATTATTAGTATGTAAATGTATAAATGTAAGTGTAAGTAAATGTAAGTTACTTGAATGGAAGTAGTAATTTGTAGTATCGTTGAGTAATATTAGTAAGTTGTATACACATTTGAATATTTAAGGTAGCGTTAGATAAAATAAATTTCACGGGTCAAGATAAAATATATTTAGGTCATAAAAATTATAAAAATACTTTTCTTGCAAAATTTGAGTGATATAATAATTATCGTGTAGTTTTTAAGAAAACCGTCGTAATAATATAAATTTAACGATTTATATACCAAATACATTTAAAACACTGGGTAAACTCATTATATTATTTTAAATCTTAATATGAGTATTAAAATATATTGGAATAATTTTGGAAGTATTGAGTCAATTGTTCAAAAATAATGTTTACGCGATAACGTTTAATGAAAATGTAAAACCATGCACGAACCGTTATGAAATGATGAATGTGAAATATGAGAAATGACCGGAAATTGCGGTGTGACATTCTTCCACGATAGAAGAATCGCGTCCTCGCGATTCAATCGATACATACATAAGGTTCTACCCTAAGGTTTAGAGAAATCGGAATGTATGGTCAAAGTGCCTATGCCAAAACTTACGCGTCTAGGTTTCTTATCTAAGGAGACTCATTGAATCTGAATAATATGGTGGATCACTTAATGGTCTAGGAAAAGCGTGCGATTCGCATTGCGGGCTTCCTCGGTCCTATATAGAATGCTCGACCTCGGTGGGTGATATTGAGTCACGGGTTGGGTTATTTCCTTGATTGCCATAGCTAGATGAGCTTGTATCGGTGGCTTATTCAGCGAGGACAATTATTCCGGAAGTGATTCGATTTATTACATTCAAAGCAAGTCTTTGATTATTCCTCATGTTACCCGTGTTAACCGTTGTTGTTGGTCTTGCGCTCTCTGCTGGCTTGAAAAATGATTCGGTGATTGCATATTGTACATAAGCGGCGGGCTTGGTCTTGGTGATGATAAGCACACTTAGCACATTTGGGATGTGTACCCGCATACTCTCTTTGTTCGGTACTAGTTGCCACAAAACTCTCGCCCTTTTGTTATGCGCTACCACGTCTATCTCGCTTATTCGACCCACTTGCTTCCTTCCTCTTATCCTTTGCTCTTCAACGTACCATTTCTAACCATCTCGTCATCGGGGTTCACCGCCCTCGATGTTGCACTTTGTATTGTAGGCGGCTCGGTTGTTTTCCACGAGTTCCACAGTTTGGGACAAGACCATATATGTACCTCGAGATTCTCTTGGATTCGGGGGTAACCATATGAGGAACTAGTCGGCTAATTCATGGAATCGATCGGTGTAGGCTGCGTGACCGGCCTATCATGGAGTGGTGATAAAATTCATCCTCTAGTTTACGCATTTCATTGTCAAGGCGGTACTCTTCTTTCAATAACGCCTTAAATTCGTCCCATGTCATGCCTATAGCTGCTTCTCTGCCCCTAACTTTGGTATGTGTGTTCCACCATGTCAATGCCTTTCACGATAACAAGCAAGCGGCGCCTTCACTCTCGATGTGTGGCACAATTGCGATGTCGATCCTTGCCTCTGTCTTTTCTACCCATCGGTATCGCCAAAGCACCTCCTATACCATCAAACTCCACGGGTTTGCATGCCGAAAATTCCTTATAGGTGCATCCAATTACATTGTTGTTGTTGTTGTTGTTGTTACTACTGACTACATTGTTGGTGTCTCAGTCTGTTCCGTTCCGTGGTTTCCGAGTTATTCATATGATTTCCAACTTGTGTGACAATAGTGAGAAGCAAGATTTGAAGTTGTTGAGCGATGATGGCGGCAAAATCGGGGTTTCCATGATGTTGTTGTCATTGTTACCCATGTCGCTACCACCTCCTCTACCTCCACGTCCACTGTCATTCCACCCGCGGTACCGCACCACCTCGGCCGATCTGCGTGTTACTCTCTTTGGTGCCATTATTTACGCAAGGAAAGAACCATTGAATTCCCATCTATATTAACGTCCTCGAATATAATACCACGCACAAATTGGTTCCTAAGGTGTCCACGATCTCACGTATCGTGATGTCGCATATGTCGCGTGAGTTGTGACGCATTTATAATTATGTTGGCCACCATAATTATAATTGCTTCATTTCACACGTGTACATACCACCGACATACATGTCTCGGCGATTGGTGTTACTTAAATAGGTAGCCGATCTATCATCCGATTCTAAGCGATGAAGGAGGATTTAGGGTAGGTATCTAGGAAGAGTCGCACTTAGTGTATAGGAAATTCCGTTGGGTGCTAGAGTCACTCGAGGTTTGGTCGCCATGAGTTCCCAAAGTATCCTCAAGAGAACTCCCATCCTCGGGCAAAATCATCAAATCTATCCGACTTTATAGTAACACTTATTTAGCTCGATCTCGCATCTCATCAAACAAGAGCATCACGAGATCAAGTTAGATAAGTGCTCGTTCTGAGCTCCATATCTTTGATGACCCAACTAGATTTTGGGACTCCCTATTGGTACAAGGAAACTCGTTATCTAATGAGGTGGTTCTAGAAGGAATACTTAAGAAAACATGTCTTGCGAAAAGTGTGTAGTGATAGGAAAAGAAAGGATCGGCGTGAAAGCGGTTATAGTCTAGGAACTAAAATGCAACCTAGTTCTCTATAACCAAGTCTCGATACCAATCATCACACCCCAAAATATCGCAATGAACGATAGTGTCATTGGGGTATAACGTCATAGCACAAAGTATGGATCTGACGACCTCTATAATGAGACGTTTTGAAAAGTTTACCATTCGATAAATAAGTTAAAGTTTACACCACAAGAAATCACAAGGTTTGATAATACATAAAAAGTTTACAAAACATGTCGAATGGTAATCGTTAAAAGCACAAGACTCCAATGTATGCCATGCGACCCAAAAGCTCCATGAATTGCTATCACCTTAAGACCTGAGATAAACATGCTAAAAAGTGTCAACACAATGGTTGGTGAGTTCATAAGTTTGTAATAAAATGATTTGAAATACTTTGAGAGATGTTCACACAGCAAAGGCATTGTAAATCCACTCAGTTCCAAGTTCCGCCCATACAAAACTTGCAACCTGTGTGTTCACAACCCATTGCCTAAAATAGAATGACAATCATGTATGCATATATCATAGTAGTTAAAAGTATAAATGTCACCACAAGGGTCTTCCAACAATTCGTGTTGGGATGTTCCTCCAACGCTCACGTTGGGATGTATCCATAAAATGGCCTTCCAACATATAAATGCGGGATGTTCCTCCAACGACTCACGTTGAATGTATCAAATTAATGGCCTTCCAACATATAAATATTGGGATGTTTGTTTAAGTCTAGTCACTACACGTACCAAGTCTAAAGTATAAGTAAAGTTGTTTGGTAAAGAGTTTAAATGTTTGGATAAATAAGCACGTATCTACGCCCCAAATAGTTTATAGGAATTTAAACAAGTAAAAGCGGGTATGAACTCACCGTGTGATTGATATGCTAACAAAATGATGTGTAAGAAAGTGAGGCCCGAAACTATCCGCGACCTAAAATGAATGTTATGACTTGAGTTATGATATGTTGTCGTGAATGCATGATTTTGAAAACGTATCACCAATATGCTACATGAAAACTAGTTATATAAAAATATTGTTACTTGAATGTGTGACGGTTTCATGTCGAAAATAAATACTTTTGAGCTAATGGTGAAAATGTAGTTAAAATATGTAACGGTTTTAGTAATTGAAAAATCATTTCGTCGGACTTGGCGTAATATATACATAGGAAAACTAACTGTTTTTAACGTCCATTTCCCCAGAAACGTCCGTTTAGGCCCTCAAAACCTTGATTAAAATCGACAGCTTACTAAAGCTGTGAATAGTGTTTTCAACGTTTTTGACTCAAAGTTCGGTTAACCATAAATCACTCGTTTTAAGTCCGTTTTCAAGTTCTTTATATCCACGCCAAGGTAATGAAGAGTACTAATATATTTTAAACTTCGGAGACTTCACAGAAATTTTAAGGCCACTGTTTGGGTCAGTTAAAATTCGGACTGCATGAATATTTTCCGGAAAATTATAGTTTTAAATCGTAACTTGGAAACCACGTATATTTTCGTTATAATTCCGTTTAGTCCGTTCGAAAGGCCACGTTCATGACTAAAAATCTATTTTCTAAAACTTTAATAAAACTTATAAAATGACTAACTTTTCGGAAAATTATAAATTTCGACAGTAGCTTCGCTTATTTTAAAATTACCATTTTCTACTTGTTTAACCACAACTTCACCACAAAATCCTTAATCTACTCATCACCAATCCTACTAGTAAAATAACTTCCTTTGATCATAACCAAAATAAATATTCATTATGAGGCTAAAATATATATACAAACTTAAATAAACATGTATAAAATTTATGTAATCATTTCCTCCAAAAATCACAACTAGACTTTGATGATCCATTTTCAAACTTAACATTTTATAAACTTCTAGCTAGTACATACTTGTTATAAAGATTAATAGGACACATATGGGTGATAACATTTGATAAACATGAAGAAAAACTACAACTTGAGCAAATATGATCATTAGGACTTCATGAAATGTATGAAAATATATATGAAAAGTAAGAGATGAAGTTTTAGGCTTACAAGTGATATGATGAGGTTTAGTGAACCAAGGATTTATCCTAAACACCCTAGGTTTTATTTCAAAACCTAAACAAAGAGTGTTACTAGATTGTAAAACACTTGAGCTTGGAAAATTGATGATCCTTCTTGGAACCCTATGGTGGCGAAAGTTTGAGGGAAGAAGAAGAGAGGAAAGTTTGATCTTGACTTGAATGATTGAGTTTGTGTGAGAAAGTCTTTGAGTGTGCAAGTATATAAATAAAAAGATCTTTCATATCTAGTAGATTCATGTATTTAATGATACATATACATATATTATTATTAGTATGTAAATGTATAAATGTAAGTGTAAGTAAATGTAAGTTACTTGAATGGAAGTAGTAATTTGTAGTATCGTTGAGTAATATTAGTAAGTTGTATACACATTTGAATATTTAAGGTAGCGTTAGATAAAATAAATTTCACGGGTCAAGATAAAATATATTTAGGTCATAAAAATTATAAAAATACTTTTCTTGCAAAATTTGAGTGATATAATAATTATCGTGTAGTTTTTAAGAAAACCGTCGTAATAATATAAATTTAACGATTTATATACCAAATACATTTAAAACACTGGGTAAACTCATTATATTATTTTTAAATCTTAATATGAGTATTAAAATATATTGGAATAATTTTTGGAAGTATTGAGTCAATTGTTCAAAAATAATGTTTACGCGATAACGTTTAATGAAAAATGTAAAACCATGCACGAACCGTTATGAAATGATGAATGTGAAATATGAGAAATGACCGGAAATTGCGGTTGTGACATGAAATCCATGAGATAGTCCTCATGAGAGATAAGCAGTGATTCGGCCTGCTTCTTCAATGTTATCGGTTATTCTCTCTTTGGGCATTCGGGTACTTCGGGTTCTTGAGCTTCATACACTTTCTTAAGGGGGAGAGAAAAGTATTCATCGGGGTTATTCTTTGGCTATTGGACTTAATCTTCTACTTCGATGGTATATGTTTCTTTGTCTTTGGGTATATGTGTATTCGGGTTCGTGAGCTCTAGTCTAAGAGATTGACTGCATCAATTCAACTACTCGGGGGAAGTGGTCTCTTGACACCTTTTGGAATGGATTGCTTCAGACGTCAGTAGAAAAGAAATTTGAGAAGATTGCTTTATGTGTGGGATGATACGTTGCTGTTGTTCTATTGGATGATATAACCTCGAACGAAGAATCACGGTGATTATTCTTAAAAAGAGCAGCAAGATCGATGATAATGGTGTGCGTCTTTGTGCACACGGCTAATGGAAGCTTGAAAGAAAGCTTTGAATCGCTTTCACTAAAAGATTTTCGGTTTGGGGAAGCGCCAAAGTCTCACTTCGGATGGTTCAATTTCTTTCTTCAATACAAGAGCCTCGGAAGCTTTGGTGGTGAAAGTTTTAGGGATGATGACTTCTATCTTCTACAACGGGGCTGATCGATATCCTTATCTCGGTACTCGTATCATCATCTTCTTAAACTATATCATCTATTCTATCTGTAAATAATTATTAAAAACCAAAATACAAAATTATAAAACCAACAAAAAGAAAATAGAAAATTATAAAACCTTCAAAAAGCCATAAAAATCACAAAATTTGAAAAAGACAAAAAAATATGCTTTCTCAAGACATGTCTTCTGGTATCGATAACATCTACGGTCTTAGAAATGTCATTCAATAATGGCACGGGACCATAGATGAAGTTCGAGCGAGGAGGTGTAAATATTCTTTTCAAAACATGTCTCAAAAGATGGCTTACGATTATTTGATCAGTAACCCGAAGGTCAATTAATGGCTTACGATTCGTCGATCAGTAACCCGTGCTTAAACTATGGTTTGCTATTATTTCTGATAGAAACCCGCTCTTCATAAGAAAGGAAACTGTTGCACTATAACAATTTTTCAAATATTTCGTGCACTTATCCTAATTCAAAATGAGGAAAGTATGTCGAAGGACTGCTGTTCCTACACAAATGTTTTTCCGTCTAAAATTCTTCAGAAAAATATTTGTTGTTTTCAAAATGGTGGAAAATGAGTTGCTTGAAAAATCAATCAGATTCAGAGTTTTTATAAAATTTGCAAACTCAATCCATGACTTCAGCGCTTTTAAAATTCTCAGAAAATGAGTCATTGATTGAGGGGGAGAATGTTTTCAAATTTATATCATCTATCGGACTTATCTAATTATCCTAATGTGCTTAATTATAAATGATGTTAACCTATGTTGAAGGACAAGGTGGCTAGGATATGATTGTTAGGATTAGATGATTAGAGTTTGATTAACACATTATTCCCATAGCTTATATGATCTGATTGTTATGTTGGATTGATTGTTATTAGTCGATTGTTGTTTGGGTGATGTCGACCACCATATATCTGTTTGTGTCCACTAACATATGCAGGTATATTGGTATATAAGTGTGTTCCCGATCCAGATCCCACATAATCTGATGATTGGATGCCGAAAGGAAAGGGTAACTATATCTTGGGTTTACAAATGAAGAAACAGAGCTTAATTGAACTTCAATGGAGAGTTGGCATAAATGCAACGTAAGAGGTGTCACTGCTTCAGCAAATGGTTTTCTTCTAAGTGATTGAAGAAACGGAGCTTAATTTGACCTCAGTTGGCATTAAAATGCAACGTAAGAAGTCTCACTGCATTTGTAGACGGTTTTCTTCCAACCTTCAACAACAACAACAAATGCGACTTATCCACCTAACGTATCTTTGTGCGGGATACCATTTTAAACAATTTTGAAAAAAATATATATATATATATATATATATATATATATATATATATATATATATATATATATATATATATATATATATATTGTTTTGAAAATGGAAAAATATTGTTTTGAAAATAAATTGGACTAAATTTTGAAAATCACCAGACTTCACTTTTATCAAAATCTAAGTCACTCAATCAACGACTACGGTCATCGATTGAGGGGGAGAGTGATTTAAAATAAATTATTTTCAAACAATATTTCTTCATAAAAGTCCGGATTGTACAACAAAATGTGGTGATCTAAAGATTTAATGTTATGTCATGGTATGATTTTCTTTAAAACTCAAAGATCTTACAAAATGAAATTTTTTCTGTTCTTGTTTGATTGTGAAATTGTTTTATTTTACTTAAAGGTCTATTAAAACAATCATACGACACTAACAATCTTTAATGTCTAAATCTGTTCCTATCATCATCTTTCAAAATTAAATCTTGCCACGTCTTTCCCTAAAATTTTCTAAGTGATTTAAATCAATTGGGATCACAAATCTCAAAAGGTTTGAAATTTTGATCGGGGAGAGATCGTGATTTAAATCTCAAATCTGTTTTCATGGAATCGGTTTTAGTCCTTTATAGGCACTCCACCTCCATGTGCCAAACGATTTCAAATACACAATGCACATGTTGAGGAGGAGGATTTATCTAAAAACCAGATGAGTATTTAAACCAGGCACATATTCTCCCATGTTTTCTAAACCTAATTAAATCACTTGAGATCCAAAATCTCAAAGGGTTTGATATTTTTGATCGGGGGAGAATTTGTGATTTAATAATGAAATTTGATAAAAGGTTATCGTTTTGATTCAATTGTGCAGGCTGCTCTATCATATGTGCTAAACGCTTTCGAATCTCGAAGCACATATTGAGGGGGAGCATTTCAAATGATAATAAACTATCAAGGTGCAGATGCTTTTATGTTTTAATATAAAGTACCTTGATTGAGTTTTAAATGGTTTCTAAATGGCAGTGTGATCGTGAAAGTACTTCAAAGAACTCTTGCCTCTATATGATAAAATGATTTCAAATATCTTACGCATATTGAGGAGAATTTTACCAAGAAAATCAAATGGCTTTTCAGTATGAAAATTGTGATCAAAGAAAATATTTCAAAGTCCTCTTGCCTCCATGTGCTAAACAATTTCTAAATCATATGCACATGTTGAGGGGGAGGTTTTCTAAATGATCAAAACTATTAAGGTACAAAATGCTTTGATCTCGTATCACAAGTACCTTGATTGTTTTTCCAAATGATTTTTCAATTGGTTTCTAAAAGGAATGAACAATACCAAAAGACCGACCAATTTACTTTATGCATTGAGTTATAAGGATGGTTAGGTTAGGTATTTGTTCCCATGATTCGCCCGAACCGGAGGGATCTACCCAGGGACAATCCACTAGTTAGTGTAGAGTCCGTAGGTATATTGAAAAAAGGAGAAAAGTGAGATATGGGAAAAGTGCGGACTGAGACAGAGCTAGTACTGGAATAAACCCAACAAGGTTCTAGTAATGAAGTCTCGGTAAGCACTGAAGGGGTTGAAGAATGAAAACGCAGGCGAATGTGAAAAGGGTGAAAAGAAATAGCCCTCCATCAATTCAACCTTAGGGCAGTGATTGGGTCTAAACCGTCAAGTTTTATACACAAATTAACCACTTGTGAATGGTCAACCGTAATAAAATTAAAACAGTCTAAAACCAATGCAATGAAGATCTAGAGGAGTATAGTGTTACCTCGGTCGTTAAGTCCCACTTGAGGATTAATGGTGCTCAACACTTTCGGATGTCGAATAATCACTAAGGATAGTGATCGGTAAGGATTTTGATGGATAATTACACTCTTGATTGATTGGAATTGTATTTGGATACGAAATTATAAAGCACAACAATCGAGATAAGACAACGTAAATACGTCGTTTAATAAACTACGTGAGCGTACCAAATAAAGCGTGAGATATAAGAAATAAAAGGCCTATAAATATGAAAATGATATTTTGGAATCCTAAAATAAAAGAAAATTATTGGAAAATTAAAATTATTTTTATGACTATTTATTTAATTATTATTAATTAAAAACTATTTTTAACTATTCAATAATATTCTAAAATATAATAAAATATGAAATAAGGCTAGAAAAATGAAATTATGACTTAGAAAAATCTAAAATATTTTAAAACTTATTTTAAAATTGAAAATATATTTTTACACTTTTTATCTATTTATTATTAATTAATTACTATTTATTAATTATTTAAAATACACTTAAATACAAGAAAATACAAAATTAACTCGGAAAAATAAAATTTTAACTTAGAAAAATCTAAAATATTATAAAACTAATTTTAAAACTAAAAGATATTTTTATGTTTTTATTTATTTATTATTAATTATTTAATACTTTTAACTATTTTAAATTTTAATAAATACTAAACAAGCTAAGAAAATTATGAAACTTTTCTAAAAATATCCTATGATGATGTGAAAGCTAAGAAAATTATAAAAGCAAATTTGCTTAATAATAAGTTTGAAAAGAAAATTAAAAAGCTATTTTTCTTAAATAAACGCTACCACTATTTTAATAAAATGATGTTTTTGTGATTTTTCTTTTTGAAAACTATTTAACTACTTATTATAAGTAACTTTAATAAAAACAAAAATTTTAAAACTTGAAAATAAGCAGTTTGAAGCTATAAAAGCTTAACAGTTTAGCTTATGAGCTTATTTTGATTTTGCAAGCTCAAATAAACCTACAAACTGGAACCAAAAGTAAAATAAGGTGTAAATAAGCTAAGAGTACTTATATGAAGCTAAAAGACACAAAGAACCATATTGATAAGCTTAAAATAAGCAAATAAGCACTTGGCTTCTTTGTTTTCTAAGAACGATTATGGGACAAAGTTTAAAGGACAAAACAAGTGGGGTCCACAGCTTAAGCTCTCAAACTTGGTCGAAACAGATAGCCACTAGGTTGTGAGCTTAAAGAACCAAGAACAACCCCTAGGGTCCACTGATGAGCTTATGACAAGCTTTTGAAAAAGCTTGTAGACACTGAGCAATGACTCAGTATATACTGAGTCAGTGTGTACAAGAAATGGGACAAACTAAAATCTTGTTGCAGCCCTACCAAATAAGCTGAAAAATTGAAAATAAGCATTGGGACTTTAAGACAGCTAGGTTGTCTTTCCAAAGAACCAAGATTCACAAGCTAAAGCTAACTGATGAGCTCTGTGTGAGCTTGTGAAAGTGGCTAGCTCAACTGTGCACAGGGCACCTTTTCAGACAAGGACTCAAAATAAGCTAAAAATAAGCGACAACTAGCAATCTAG
Organism: Chrysanthemum lavandulifolium; assembly: GCA_022545495.1. Classification (NCBI taxonomy): domain Eukaryota; kingdom Viridiplantae; phylum Streptophyta; class Magnoliopsida; order Asterales; family Asteraceae; genus Chrysanthemum; species Chrysanthemum lavandulifolium. The sequence goes on along the minus strand of CM040241.1, from coordinate 77,140,329 downwards.
AAATTATAAAAATACTATGATAAAGATGAGCGGTTGAATTTTATTATCCCAAAAGCTCAAATCTTGAAACTTACTATTAAATCCTATATAAAATTATCTAGTTTATTCAAAACGACTAAATTGAAAATTGACTTTTAAGTTAAACACTAAGGTTGACTTATATGAACTTTAAATTGATCTCAATCATCGATTATGTTGTATTAAGGTAAATTAAGACTAGATTGACCAATGATAACAACTTATGAACATGAAATCATGATCATGGATCATGAAAATCCAACGATTGATGAATAAGATGTGATCAAAGGTATTTTTGACTTTTCTTATATAAGGACCTGGTTTTCTTGTTTATATGAGCTATATGGTACTAAAGTGACACAAAACAATAACAAGCAACAACACAAACTCTCTAAAAGCAGTTAAACAAGCAAATCCAAACCGCCTTTACTTAACTGTTTTGAAGCTTTTCAAATGATTTCAAAGATTAAGACCATGCCACCGATTTAAGATCTTATTATATTATATATTAAGACTAAATAAGCATAAAACAACGATAATAACAACATAAAAATCAAGAATGATAATTATGCTCTTATAATGTCAAAATAAAATCTTTAGTAAATACAAATTATAGAGAACAAGCATGCAATATTAGGCTATAATCTAACTAACATACACCAAATAAGCATAAAAAAGCAGAGAAACAAAGGATAAGTAGTTCTACAATGAAATGCCAAAATCAAGAAATAAGCTTACAAATTTATTCCAAGCTTATAATCGAGAACCAAGGATCAAACACTTCCTATAGCTTCCCAAGCAGCACTAAACAAAAGGGCAATCCAATATTTACCCTTCTCCAGCTTTGATCTTCATCCCCATTGATTTTTTATTTTTAACTAATTTTTTTGTATTTTTGGTAATTTTTGAGTTTTATATCTAGAACTGATTTTATGGTTTCTAAAAGCTTAGATAAGCTTTCTAGGAGCTTATGTTGGCTTACTCATCCATAAAAACAACTAACAACAACATTAAAATAACATGAGATTTTTGAACTTAAAATTGCACAAACCGAAATTGAAACTTAACACTTAAATTGATGTTCACAAAAGCTTTATTATACACTAAAGACTTGAAATACAAAGCTTAAAAGCTTAAACATACACTGGAATTTAAAAACCAACTAAAACGACAAAAGCTAATTTAATTTACTCTAGATATTCATCCACATTGCTTCTCTCTTGCTTTATAAAGGTCTTTTAGACTCAGTCGACATCCCTGATTGTTTCCCACTTCATCTTGACCATTGAATCTTTCAGAATCATCATATTCGTCCATTTGGAGTTTTGGCGCCAAAAAAGTCATGAGCAGGTTTTATGCATTCAAAGAATTTAGGGAGATTGTAGAGGTGGAAGGGAGTGGTTAAACAAGTGGTGTAATGAGGTGGAAAGGTGGAATTGAGAAACCATGGTGGTTTGAGAGGTGTCTGGTTTTGGCGGGCATGGCGGGCATATGTGAGAGAGAGATGAACAGTGGGCGGGTTTGACTTATTTTGACCGGTGGTATTAATAGAAGAGGGGTTCAAATAAGGGGGTCACAGGATAATGACAGGGGGTCTTTTGGGTTTGGCTGGGGTTCAAAATACACAAAGGGGTCAGTTTGGTTTGGTATTAATACAAGGACCATTCATGTAATTTCTGGATTTTTGATGGACTGAAAATGCAACTTTTCCAAACTCATCAAAAGGACCAAATTTGCCAATCTTTAATAGTACAAGGACCACATTTGATTATTTTCCATTTTTAAATATCCAAGGACCAATTTTGACACTTTTGTAAAGTTGAGGGACCTTGAATAACATTTTTCTTTATTTTGATTTACCAAGGACTATTTTTGACAACTTTTGAAACTTGGGGGACTAAAACTGCCAATTATGCAAACTTGATACGTTTTTCATCTGATTTTGGTATTTTTGCATTTAAAACACATAAAACACTTATTTGTGATATTTTCATCATTTTGATGCATTTACGAGTGTTTTCGGATGTTTTGGCATTCTAAACGGTACAAAATGATGAGTATTGCACACTCATCAATCCTCCACACTAAGATATTGCTAGTCCCTAGCAATCTTTTAGAAAACTTAATGGATTTCATCTCTTTACCAAAAGCCATTACTCGGGTAGCCAATTGTTTTAGTTCAAGTAAGAACCTTGGTACAATGATAACCAAATGATTTTGAGCAAATCATAAGTCAGAAACGGATTTGATTTATCTTTACGAAGCCGTTTGTACGGACTAGCCAACTCTTAGATAAATTATCAATATTATCTTTGGTGAGTCGATTACCAATTATTGCTTTCCAACCGCCTTTACCACAAGCCATAAACTTGCGGGCTAGCCAACTTTTCACTAATTAAAGATATGGTGAGTTGAACACCATACAATTTTGGGCAAATTGCAAGCCATAAACAGATTTGAGATATCTTTACCAAGAGCCGTTTTCTCTGGATTAGCCAATCCTTATGTGGGTTAGACATGGCGGATGATTACCATTTTTGAGTAAGTGAAAACACTTACTCCAAAAAAAATTTTGGCCAAAATGGGGAATTGGGCGGTATAATTACATGATAAAATTCGTGAGAATTCCCCCACACTTAGAAATGAATATTGCCCTCAATATTCAAAGTACCGCGGTTATGCGAAACATAGAACGTAAAAGGGAAATACTACGGCCATTATTTTATTTTTGATATATACAATTTTTTTTTTTTTTTTTTTAGATGAAAACTTATATACAACAATGATGGGCAACTCCCCACACTAGGGTGATACTCACGGTGAAAACCCATGTGGTGTGCTCTTGTTTTTGATTACTGAGTCGCTAGCTTGACTCGATCCCGCATTCATTGGTTCATGGGGAAAGTTTGTAGATCCGGACAACCACGGTGGAATGTCCTCTCAAAATAATGCTTCAACCGATGACCATTCACTTTAAAATTTGGACCATCGGGTTGAGATAACTCAATAGTACCATAAGGATAAACCTTAGATATAGTAAATGGACCGCACCAACGGGACTTGAGCTTTCAGAGAATATCTTCAATCTTGAATTGAAAAGAAGGACTCGATCACCGACGTTGAAAACGCGGTTCTTGATTTTGGAGTCATGAATCTTCTTTGTCTTTTGTTTGTAGATCAAAGAGTTCTCGTATGCTTGATCACGGAGTTCATTTAATTCATTCATTTGAACTTTTCTCGTGATCACCAAATGTCTGAATATCGAAGTTTGCATGTTTCAAGGCCCAAGATGCTTTGTGCTCAAGCTCAATCGGCAGATGACATGCCTTTCCGTATACAAGCTTGTATGGAGTACACCGATGGGTGTTTTATAAAATCGTCGGAAGGCCCGAGTCGTCATCTAGTTTATCCGACCGGGATGCACGGTTTTCACCCATCATCCTTTCCAAAATTCTTTTAATACCACGGTTGGAAACTTCCACTTGCCCACTTGTTTGGGGGTGGTATGCAGTAGAGAGACGGTGGGTTACACCATACTTTTGCATGACACGATCAAATTGGTCATTGCAGAAATGTGTACCACGATCACTAATTATAGCTCGTGGAGTTCCAAACCTAGCAAAAAGAGATTTTAAGAATTTCACAACAACTCGGGCATCGTTTGTAGGTAAAGCTTTCGCTTCAACCCATTTTGACAAATAGTCAATGGCCACGAGTATGTATTTATTTCCTCGAGATGAAGAAAATGGCCCCATAAAGTCAATACCCCATATGTCAAAGATCTCACAAACTTGAATGGCATTTTGCGGCATTTCATTTCTTTGAGAGATATTTCCGTGACGCTGACAAGCGTCACATGTTTTGACAAATTCGTGGGCATCCTTGTAAATCATGGGCCAATAAAATCCGAATCAAACACCTTCTTGGCGGTGTAGTTAGGGCTATGATGTCCCCAAGAGGTCGAGAATGGCAAGCCTTGAGAATGTCATTGGCTTCCCGACCATACACACATCGCTCGATGACTTGATCCGCGCAAATTTTGAATAAGTAGGGTTAGTCCCGAGTAATGTTTTACATCTTTAAAGAATTTGTTTTTCCGTTGGGACGACATCCTTTCACCACAAAGTTACCCGCATGGTAATTTGCAAAGTCGCAAACCATATGGTAGAAGAGTCTCCACGAAAAGAAACCACATTGAGTGTTTCGAGAGGAAATGTTTCGTTTATTTCCTTTTCTCGAACACATTCGGTGAGGGTTTTCTAGACAGACGAGATGATCGAAGCCGTGTTCTCGGCTCCTTTTTATCACGTATAATGATATCAAATTCTTGCAGAGGAGAACCCAACGGAGCAATCTCGGCTTTGCATCTTGTTTGCAAAGAGATATTTGAGAGCCGAGTGATCCGTATACACCACACATTTGGTCAAGATTAAGTACGGCGAAACTTCTCAAACGCATACACCACGGCTAGTAGCTCTTTTTCGTAGTGGTGTAATGGGTTTGAGCTTGATCATAGTTTTACTCGCGTGGTGGATAGGCTAAAATGCTTGGATCTACGTTGCCCTAAGACCGCACCGATAGCAAAATCACTTGCATCGCACATGAGCTCAAAAGGAAAGTCCCAATGGGAGCAACGAGAATGGGTGCTCGTAAGCTTTTTCTTTAATGTTTCAAAAGCTTCGATGCACTCGGTGAGAAGATAAAAGGAGCATCTTTTCAAGAAGATGAGTCATAGGCCCGGCGATTTTAGAAAATCTTGTATGAATCTGCGATAAAACCGGCATGACCTAAAAACTCCTAATACCTTTGACGGTAGTAGGATGAGGCAATTTAGCAATAACATCGACTTTTGCTCTATCAACCTCAATCCCGTTTTTGAAATCTTATGGCCAAGGACTATGCCTTCTTTAACCATAAAGTGGCTCTTCTCCCAATTTAGACAAAGATTGGTGTCTTCACACCATTTAAGCATTTTATCTAAATGGGAGAGATATGTTTGAAACGAGTCCCCAATGACCGAGAAGTCATCCATAAACACCTCCATTGTTTCCCCGATCATGTCGTGGAATATGGCCATCATACATCGTTGGAACGTGCTGTGAGCATTACATAGGCCAAAAGGCATACGTCTGTAGGCAAAAGTTCCGTATGGGCGGTGAATGTGGTCTTTCTTGATCCCGTGGATCAATGGGGATCTGAAATAACCCGAGAAACCATCAAGGAAACAATAGTATTCGCTCCCTGCTAATCTCTCAAGCATTTGGTCCATGAAGGGTAGAGGAAAATGGTCTTTACGGGTGGCGTCATTCAACTTACGATAGTCAATACACACGCCATCCCGTAACCAATCGAGTTGGAATTAACTCGTTTTCTTCATTGTGACAACAGTTATGCCACCCTTTTAGGAACACGTTGAATTGGGCTAACCCAAGGACTATCTCGAGATCGGGTAAATTAATCTCGCATCAAGAAGTTTGATAACCTCTGCTTGATAACATCATGGATTTTGGATTCACCCTTCTCGATGTTGAACTGCTGGTTTGAAGTCATCCTCCATCAAGATTTTGTGAGTACAAAATTCGTGGTTGATACCCATAATGTCGGAGAGTTTCCAAGCAATTGCTTGCTTGTGAGACTTCAAGACCTTTATGAGAGCGATTTTTCATCTTTACTCAAATATCGAACAATAATGACGGTAATTTATCATCACCCTCAAGAAATGCATACTCGAGATGAGGTGGTAAGTCCTTAAGTTCGACTTGAAATTCTTCGCTTTCTCAACCGACTTGACTTCCTTGTCATGAAGTTCGACCGAGGAGTGATTATGGATCATCATTAAGCAACTTCTCAATGAGAAGTATGTCCCCTCGATGTCGATGGTAGCGTGATCAATTTCCCATGGAATGTAATCACTAGACAAGTATGCTTCAATCTCTTCCAAGATGAAGTCACTTTCCTCAAACGGAGTGAGAGAAGGAGTAGAATTGGCAATGATGGGTTGAGATGAATGAGTGAGATTATCACTCAAGAATTATGATCATAACCAAGAACTTATTGAGAGTACTCTTCGTAGCAACATCAATGATATCTATTCGTTAACCGACTCGTAATCATAGTTTGCGGAGTACCTCAAGTTTGATCAAGGTTAAAGGTGACGACTTCATTACCAACACGTAATGTGATTTCTTGCTCAAATACATCAATGAGAGCACGGCCCATTCTCGTGAATCCTCGTCCAACAATGAGAGGAACCCGATGATCGGCATCGAAATCTACAACCACAAAGTCACCGGAAAATGGAACTTTCCTACTTTCACAAATCGTCCTCGGCAATGCCAAGTGGACGAGATATTGTACGATCCGCAAGCTCGAGAGTCATGCATGTAGGAGTAAGTTCCAAGAGAAAGTTTCTTCCATCTTGAATAAGGCATCGATTGATGCTTGCACCAAGATCGGCTAAGGCAAAGCATTCAACCATTCACGAAATACACAAGGTAAGAGAAATTTTCCAGATCTCCAAGCTTCTCGGAAGCTTCTTCAAGATAATTCTTTGGCGGTTCTCGTTCGAGGAGTTTTGCCATTTCAAACAACTTTTCCTTGTTGCTTAACATGTGTTTGAGAGTTGATGCAAACTTGGGCATCGAGATGATAGCATCCGCAAAGCTTATGTCAAATTGTAGCTCTTGGAAAATTTGAAAAATTTGTCCATTTGATGACCGGCTTTTCGAGGAGGTTTTGGTCATTCAAACGTGATGGGTAAGGAATAGAAGTTTTGGATTTCGGTTTTTCAACGGAGCTCTGGAGGTTCAAAACAACTCTGGATTGGATTTGGGTTTTGGGACAACTTGAGGATGGACATCGTTGGTACCTCCGTTATTAGTAGGAAGTTCCTTGTCCTTTGTAGCCTCGGGTTCACTTTCCACTACCTTCGGAGAGAAGAAGAAGAGGTAGTAGGAATAGCGGGTCCATTGTATGAAACACCACTTACGGTTGTGATCGCCTTTGCATCGCCCCTCGGGTTAGCGATCGTGTTGCTCGGAAGTTTTCCGAGCCCGAGGGTTGATCATTTAAAGACTTCTTTAGATCGACAATCGATTGACCAACAACCTGCTCATTTCATCTTGGGATTTCATGAATTGCTTCAATAACTCATCGATGATGGTCTTTGGAGGATGTGGAGGAAATTTTGAGGTCGTATGTTTTGATTATGACCTTGTTGTTGAAAATTCCTTGGTTAGGATTCACATTTCTAAATTGATTCCCTCGATTGAAATTGTTTTGATTAAGGTTTCCTTGATGTTGGAAACCTTGATTTGGTCCGGATAGAAATTACCTTGGTTTTGATAACCTTGGTTCATTCTAGGTTGGTTCGATTCGGTTTTGTATGTTAGTATTCGGTTAAAACCGGTGGTGCTCGATAAGTATTAGCACGGTAACTTGGTTCATTTTGAGGACGGTATTGATTACCTCCACGATGTGAAGTACCGCTATAGCATTGGCTTCAAACGGACTACCATCGGTGGCGATGACAGTTGTAGTATGCATGAGGGCCACCACAAGTAACACGTACTTCGACTTTCTTAACTTCACCATGTGATGGTGTATGTGTGAAAGTGACTTTCTTTGGTTAGCAAGAACCAAAGCTCGAACAATATCCGTGAGTTTGTCAATCTTAGCATCGGTGCTAGATGTACTCACGAGAGATGAAGTAGAAGGTCCCGCATTAGACCGAGATTGATATGTCTTTGTTCGGAAAGGCGGACTGGGACTTGTTTTCAATGATTTGCAAGGCTTCTTTTGTGGTCTTGCTCAGAAATTACCTCCATGGAGGCATTTAAAGAGTCTTGGTTAGTTTGGTTCGAGACCATTGTAGAAAGTATCCATTTGCATTAACTCGGTAAAACCATGATGTGGACACTTTGTTGAGCAACTCTTTGTAACGATCCCATGCCTCCCGAATGATTCATCAAATCTTTGAGAAAATTTCATTATCTCATTCTTAAGACTTGTAGTTCGGGATGGAGGATAGAATTGTTAACAAACTTGGTGACTAAATCCTCCCATGTCTCAATGGAACGAGGGGTTGTTTCTCAAGCCAATTTCGGCTTGTCCTCTAGAGAGAATGGGAGCAGAAGAAGCTTAATTTCTTCCTGGGACATTCTTGTATTTGATGGTAGATGCAATCTTGTTAAACCATCGAATATTTGCATGAGATCATCCCGCTCAAAACCATAAAATTGGCTTTGGGTTACAAGATTAAGCAACCCGGTTTTGAGCTCAAAGGTATCGACCATGATGGTGGGACAATAATGGCATCTCCGTAACCCTCGATGGGTGCTTGGAGAAGCTCATTCATCGGTTTGTCTTCCGCCATTACGGCGGGGTGGTGATGCTAGACGCCTCACCACGGTGAAGGAGCGAACGTCCTCACGCTCACGAGGAATATTTGCAAGCTCGTAAAGTGGACTTGTAGAGCTGGAAGAACGAGTCGCATGCACTAAGTATAAAAATCGCCAAAACAAATGCGAGGCAAAACGACAAGTGAACTTAAACCAATAATCACAAATGAAATGGCTTCTTTGAAAAAGGTACACCAAATCACAAGGACACGAAGGCAAGTTTTGATCTGTAAGACGTAGGTATGGATTTGTGCTAAGGGTTTAAAAACTTTTGGACAGTATTTTTGGTATCGTCTCGTTTAACCAAATCGTATCTCTTTAAGAATCACCTTAAAGAAAATACAAGATAGAAAACGTTACGATTGTTTTGTTGTTTTATATTTTTGGTGTTGTTAACACTTTAGGAAAAGTGTTAATGAACTTTTGATTTTTATAACTTTACAAAAACTTTTACAAAAGGTGGTATATGTGCAAGTATGGATCCGGAAATGCTTAGAACACGCTTCTGACCTCCCGTGGCGGCGCTAAAATTTGATTGGGTCCAAACCGTCAAGTTTATTACACAAATTAACCACTTGTGAATGGTCAACCGTAATAAAATTAAAGCAGGTCTAAAACCAATGCAATGAAGATCTAGAGGAGTATAGTGTTACCTCAGTCGTTAAGTCCCACGGAGGATTAATGGTGCTCAACACTTTCAGATGTCGAATAATCACTAAGGATAGTGATCGAAGGATTTTGATGGATAATTACACCACCGATTGATTGGAATTGTATTTGGATACGAATTATAAAGCACAACAATCGATAAGACAAACGTAAATACGTCGTTTAATAAACTACGTGAGCGTACCAAATAAAACGTGAGATATAAGAAATAAAAGGCCTATAAATATGAAAATGATATTTTGGAATCCTAAAATAAAAGAAAATTATTGGAAAATTAAAATTATTTTTATGACTACTTATTTAATTATTATTAATTAAAAACTATTTTTAACTATTCAATAATATTCTAAAATATAATAAAATATGAAATAAGGCTAGAAAAATGAAATTATGACTTAGAAAAATCTAAAATATTATAAAACTTATTTTAAAATTAAAATTATATTTTTTACACTTTTTATCTATTTATTATTAATTAATTACTATTTATTAATTATTTAAAATACACTTAAATACAAGAAAATACAAAATTAACCTGGAAAAATAATATTTTAACTTAGAAAAATCTAAAATATTATAAAACTAATTTTAAAATTAAAAGATATTTTTATGTTTTTATTTATTTATTATTAATTATTTAATACTTTTAACTATTTTAAATTTTAATAAATACTAAACAAGCTAAGAAAATTATGAAACTTTTTCTAAAAATATCCTATGATGACAGAAAGCTAAGAAAGTTATAAAAACAGAATTTGCTTAATAATAAGCTGAAAAAGAAAATTAAAAAGCTAATTTTTCTTAAATAAACGCTACCACTATTTTAATAAAATGATGTTTTTGTGATTTTTCTTTTTGAAAACTATTTAACTACTTATTATAAGTAACTTTAATAAAAACAAAAATTTTAAAACTTGAAAATAAGCAGTTTGAAGCTATAAAAGCTTAACAGTTTAGCTTATGAGCTTATTTTGATTTTGCAAGCTCAAATAAACCTACAAACCGGAACCAAAAGTAAAATAAGGTGTAAATAAGCTAAGAGTACTTATATGAAGCTAAAAGACACAAAGAACCATATTGATAAGCTTAAAATAAGCAAATAAGCACTTGGCTTCTTTGTTTTCTAAGACGATTATGGGACAAAGTTTAAAGGACAAAACAAGTGGGGTCACAGAGCTTAAGCTCTCAAACTTGGTCGAAACAGATAGCCGACTAGGTTGTGAGCTTAAAAGAACCAAGAACAACCCCTAGGGTCCATCGATGAGCTTATGACAAGCTTTTGAAAAGCTTGTAGACACCGAGCAATGACTCAAGATATAGTGAGTCGGTGTACAAGAAATGGGACAAACTAAAAGCTTGTTGCGACTACCAAATAAGCTGAAAAATTGAAAATAAGCACTGGGACTTTAAGACACCTAGGTTGTCTTTCCAAAGAACCAAGATTCACAAGCTAAAGCTAACTGATGAGCTCTGTGTGAGCTTGTGAAAGTGGCTAGCTCAACTGTGCACATGGCACCTTTTCAGACAAGGACTCAAAATAAGCTAAAAAATAAGCAGCTTAACTAGCAATCTAGAAATTATAAAAATACTATGATAAAGATGAGCAGTTGAATTTTATTATCCCAAAAGCTCAAATCTTGAAACTTACTATTAAATCCTATATAAAATTATCTAGTTTATTCAAAAACGACTAAATTGAAAATTTGACTTTTTAAGTTAAACACTAAGGTTGACTTATATGAACTTTAAATTGATCTCAATCACTGATTATATTGTATTAAGGTAAATTAAGACTAGATTGACCAATGATAACAACTTATGAACATGAAATCATGATCATGGATCATGAAAATCCAACAGTTGATGAATAAGATGTGATCAAAGGTATTTTTGACTTTTTCTTAAATAAGGACTGGTTTTTCTTGTTTATATGAGCTATATGGTACTAAAGTGACACAAAACAATAACAAGCAACAACACAAACACTCTCTAAAACAGTTAAACAAGCAAATCCAAACAGGCCTTTTACTTAACTGTTTTGAAGCTTTTCAAATGATTTCAAAGATTAAGACCATGCCACTGACTTAAGATCTTATAATATTATATATTAAGACTAAATAAGCATAAAACAACAGTAATAACAACATAAAAATCAAGAATGATAATTATGCTCTTATAATCACAAAATAAAATCTTTAGTAAATACAAATTATAGAGAACAAGCATGCAATATTAGGCTATAATCTAACTAACATACACCAAATAAGCATAAAAAAACAGAGAAACACAGTGATAAGTAGTTCTACAATGAAATGCCAAAATCAAGAAATAAGCTTACAAATTTATTCCAAGCTTATAACTGAGAACCAAGGACTGTAAACACTTCCTATAGCTTCCCAAGAAGCATTAAACCAAAGGGCAATCCAATATTTACCCTGCTCCAGCTTTGATCTTCATCCCATTGATTTTTATTTTAACTAATTTTTTGTATTTTGGTAATTTTGAGTTTTATATCTAGAACTCGATTTTATGGTTTCTAAAAGCTTAGATAAGCTTTCTAGGAGCTTATGTTGGCTTACTCACCATAACAACAACTAACAACAACATTAACATAACATGAGATTTTTGAACTTAAAATTGCACAAACTGAAATTGAAACTTAACACTGAAATTGATGTTCACAAAAGCTTTATTATACACTAAAGACTTGAAATACAAAGCTTAAAAGCTTAAACATACACTGGAATTTAAAAACCAACTAAAACGACATAAGCTAATTTAATTTACTCTAGATATTCATCCACATTGCTTCTCTCTTGCTTTATAAAGATCTTTTAGACTCTGTCGACATCCCTGATTGTTTCCCACTTCATCTTGACCATTGAATCTTTCAGAATCATCATATTCGTCCATTTGGAGTTTTGCGCCAAAAAGTCATGAGCGTGTTTTATGCATTTAAAGAATTTTGGGAGATTGTAGAGGTGGAAGGGTGGTTAAACAAGTGGTGTAATGAGGTGGAAAGGTGGAATTGAGAAACCATGGTGGTTTGAGAGGTGTCTGGTTTTGGCGGGCATATGTGAGAGAGATGAACAGTGGGCGGGTTTGACTTATTTTGACCGGTGGTATTAATAGAAGAGGGGTTCAAATAATGGGGGTCACAGGATAATGACAGGGGGTCTTTTGGGTTTGGATGGGGTTCAAAATACACAAAGGGGTCAGTTTGGTTTGGTATTAATACAAGGACCATTCATGTAATTTCTGGATTTTTGATGGACTGAAAATGCAACTTTTCCAAACTTATCAAAAGGACCAAATTTGCCAATCTTTAATAGTACAAGGACCACATTTAATTATTTTCCATTTTTAAATATCCAAGGACCAATTTTGACACTTTTGTAAAGTTGAGGGACCTTGAATAACATTTTTCTTTATTTTGATTTACCAGGGACTATTTTTGACAATTTTTGAAACTTGGGGGACTAAAACTGCCAATTATGCAAACTTGATACGTTTTTCATCTGATTTTGGTATTTTTGCATTTAAAACACATAAAACACTTATTTGTGATATTTTCATCATTTTGATGCATTTATGAGTGTTTTCAGATGTTTTTGGCATTCTAAACGGTACAAAAATGATGAGTATTTGCACACTCATCAGGCAGTAACCGGGTTCAATACATATGCTACTGGTGGCTACTAAGGTAACATTGGTATTGAAGACAAGACGTCATGGACCCAAAGGACGACCGCACTAAACTTCCCAAACTACTCAAGTTCCTCTTAAAAGGGCTTGTTTCATTCTCACGGGGAACCGACATTATCTATCTACTTTCTCTTAGAGATTGTTGATATTGAAGAAGGAGACCCTCTCCCTAGTCTCCGGCATAGGAACCAAATGTGCACTATTGAGTCTAGAGCCAAGAGATCATCCACAATATCTCATTAGGACACTAAATTAATGAAGACTTGCTATTTCACACAATGTGGAAAGTAAGAATATATTAAGAGTCCTACGCATTATCCTTGTGGTATTGCCAGAACATCCGAGTGATATGTAAAACTATTCACGATGAAGATGGAAATCCTTCTAGAGCCAACATCAAATAAGCTCTTGGTGGGTGACATGTGAGATCTACTCGTAAGATCAAGCTTGTGACAACTGGATAGAAACAATGAGGAGATTCAATCTTGAATCAACCTTGGTCCAGGAATGGAATTGACGAATACTTTTGGAAAAACTGTTCGATGTGCAAAACTTCTTTTTCTCTAGCACGTCGAATGTGTATTCATTTTCAAACTCAAAAAGTATATCTGATTGAAAAAACTACTTTTGGAAAAACCGTCCGATGTGTGAATCTCTTCTTTTCACTAGCACGTCGAATGTGTACTCTTTTCAGATACAAAAAGTATTTTTGATTGAAAATTGATCTTTCTCATAAAACCTTCATCGTATTGCAAAAACTCTTTCTTCTAAGCAATACGCGATTATTTTTCAAATCATTTTTCATCAATCGGTTGAATCTCAATTACCGGTTCACTCACTCGTGTTGTCTTCTTTGAGACATTCCGGTTTGAGAACGACTAGAACAGATGCTGAAACCACATCAAGGAGATTCTTAGGAATCCCACCGATCACAGCAAGATTTTATCGATCAACGGGAACCGTGGGCGTGTACCTAAATTCAATGAAAGTGATCAAAGCAACTTTCATCCGCTTTATTGCTAACTGCTTTTTGCGGTACATTTGGACGGTTGCGGTGATCGAAATTGAGCGGTCAATCCAAAGCCGCATGCTCACAACATCTACACTTAATTGAAGAAATCATGACGGGTGCATAATCTACAAAACCGGCTCGATATTTTTATACTATGTTTCGCCACTACTTGCAAATATCATGAGCCAAGAAAGCTTCCGCTACTCTGATGGAAAGATGTCATGATTTAAATGTGTGAGCATGTCGGTCCGAAACTCACAACTTCACATGATGGCGACACAAATATGGATGATCCAGAGAGATTTGCTATGGCTGATGATCTCAATGAAAGCTCGAAGATCATCAAAAGATGTGAATCGGTTCAAAGACCTCCACTTAAAGTACAAATCAATGCGGACTTTGAAGAGTCACTGGTAAAGCACAAAGATTGCAGAAGTGAAGAATTCAAGTCTACGAGCTCAAGAACGAAGTCAAAGATAGAATGCTAGGATGCAAAATGTATTTCATGGGGTGACCTCCCTTAGGGGGAGATTGTTAGGAATTTGAAATTCCATGTTAAAGTGTCGGTCACCCCAATAATGGTCTAGCATATGTTAGCTCGTATATTTGTCGTTGTTTACGTTATTTAATAGTTAATTAGTTAGTCAGTAGTGTAGAATAGTTTAATGTAACACCGTGGAGGAAGGACGGGTCTTTACCCACTGTATACCTGATCCACAGGCCGATAGGAGGTCGCTATGTTTGTAACTATAAATACCCCTTCCATCCATGGAAGGGGTGGAGCTTTCAATCTAATATTTCACAATTTGTGCTACAAGTCTCTAGCAAGAAACTCCCTCTCTCTCTACTTTCTCTCTCTAAAATGGCTATCATGTATTTTGATCATCCAAGACCACCCGAATCATCAAACACATAAATATATCGATCCTACAGCTTAGTTGTCACAGATGATTTCAGTAGATTCAGTTGGGTATTTTTCTTTGGATTTAAAGATGATACTTTTGATGATATTCAGACTCTCATAATAGCACTTGAAAACCAATTGAGACTCAAGGTTAGAGGTATTAGATGTGACAATGGAACTGAATTCAAGAACAAGCTTATGGATGAATTTTGTGCAAACAATGGAATCAAGAGGGAGTTCAAGATTGCAAGAACACCACAATGAGAATGGTGTTGCAGAGAAAGAATAGGACTTTGATTGAAGCGGCCGAACAATGCTAGCGATTCACAACTACCTATTCAATTCTAGGTCAAGTCGTAAGTACGGCTTGCTATGTACTTAACAAAGTATCGCTTACTAAGCCATAGATGAAGACACCTTATGAGTTGTCGATGGGCAACAAACCCAACATTCGATTTATGAAGCCTTTGGATGCCCTCTTACTATTTTGAATACAATTGATAATCTGGGTAAGTTTGATGGCAAGTCGGAAGAAGGTTATTTATTGGGTTATTGTACCAACAAGAAAGGCTTTAGAGTGTACAATGAGTCACTAAGAAGGTTCAAGATTGTCTTCATGTTGAGTTTTAGAAGATCAAAACAATTAGAAGGGTAAAGGTCCCGATTGGATGTTTGATCTTGAAGTTTTAACTCCTTCTATGAACTATGTACCGTTAGAGAAGAAAATCAACTGTACACAATGAAGAAGATTTACAAGATGTTGTTCATGGAGTTCATCTTAGAGCCGATGTTGTTCACGATGAAGAACCAATTTTTGTAGAACCAAAGAAGAGTATTGATGCTCCAAAATCCTCATTATCTGCTGAGGATCAATCTATTCAAGATGAACTAAATCAGATGCTTCTTCAAGATGTCTTAGCACATTCTTATTCGATGACCAAATAAGAGCTTATGAAGAAGCAAAGAAAAGAACAAAAGCTGCAGAATACTCTCACAAGACTTTAGACAAGATTTTGACCAAAGTCTTCTTGCACGCCCAAAGACTTTGGATGATTTAGATGATCCTACTATGCCCGGCTTAGAAGATACCGATGATGAGTTTGAAGTTGAAGGTATTTTCTCGATTCCAATGAAGATCTCGATTTCACTAATTTAGATGATACCTATGGAGTTCCACAGTCTCAAACTTAAGAATTCATAAGAATCATCCTCGATCAAATCATTGGTCCTTCTACTCGGAGTGATGACAAGACACAAAGCTAAGTGTTTTACTAAACCTCATAATGCTTTACTTAGCTTTGTCTATAAACGTAACAGTGAATCATAAGGACCATCAAACATGCTGCTTACTTGCTTTATCTCTCAAGAGGAACCCAAGAATATTGCTCAAGCATTGACTAAAGAAAGTTAGGTTGAAGCTATGCAAGAAGAACTGCTACAATTCAGACTTCAAGAATTTTGGGTATTATGTGATCTTCCTGATGGTAAGAAGGTCATTGGTACAAGATGGGTGTTCAGAGTCAAGAGAGATGAAAGAGGGAATGTTATTAAAAACAAAGCAAGGTTAGTTGCACAAGGCTACAGACAAGAAGAAGGAGTTGATTATGATGAAGTGTTTGCTCTTGTAGCAAGGATTGAAGCAATTCGAATCTTTCTTGCTTTTGCATCTTATATGGGATTTCAGGTTTATCAAATGGATGTCAAGAGTGCCTTTTTATATGGCAAGATTACAGAGGAAGTATATGTCAAACAACCTCCTGGTTTTGAGGATCCTAAACATCCAAACAAAGTCTACAAAGTTGTTAAGGCTCTTTATGGCCTTCATCAGGCACCTAGAGCTTGGTATGAAAGGCTCTCTACCTTTTTATTGCAACATGGTTATAGGAGAGGAGCTATTGATAAGACTTTGTTTATCAAGAGAGCCAAGAAGGATATCATGTTAGTACAAGTTTATGTTGATGATATCATATTTGGAGCTACTAAATAGTCCATGATTAAGGAGTTTAAGCAGCTGATGCAGAAAGAATTTCAAATGAGTTCCATGGGTGAGTTAACATTCTTTTTGGGACTTCAAGTTAAGCAGTTAAAGGAAGGGATATTCATAAGTCAAGACAAGTATGTAACTAACATACTTAAGAAGTTCAATTTTGATGACATGAAGCCTGTTATTACGCCTATTAAATCTATCAACTCATTGGTAAAAGATGAAGATGGACACCCTGTTGAAGTCAAGTTATACAGATCAATGATTGGTTGTCTTATGTATCTCACTGCATCTAGGCCTGATATTATGTTTGCTGTTTGTCTATGTGCAAGATATCAAGTCTCACCAAAAAATCTCTCATATGTATTCAGTGAAGAGGATTTTTAGTTATTTGAAACAACAACCTAAGTTAGGGTTGTGGTATCCAAAGGATTCACCTGCTCACTTGGAAGCTTTTTAGATAGTGATTATGCGGTGACAATTATGATGAAGATCAACCACGGTGGATGCCAATATCTTGGAAGAAGATTAGTCTCATGGCAATGCAAGAACAGACTATTGCAAAAACATCCTCTCAAGCATAATATGTGGGCTGCTGCAAGTCATTGGCCAAGTGTTGTGGATGCGAATCAACTCTTGGATTATGGGTTCAACTTCAAGAATACTCCTATCAATATTGATAATGAGAGTACAATTTGCATTGTGAAGAATCCAGTTTATCATTCCAAGACAAAGCATATTCGATTAGGCATCACTTTATCGAGATTGTTATGAGCATAGGCTCATTAATGTTGTCAAGGTGCATCTGAGATGATAATGTAGGTGATTTACTCACCAAAGGATTTTTGTTTCTAGATTTACTCACTTGGTGGTGAGTATTGGCATGATCAATTACCGAGCTACATTTAAGGGGAGGACTATTTAGTGTAAGTATAGTCCTATGCATTGCTTGAGGGGAGGATATTCATGTTTGTTTGCTGTATATGCTATTGTAAGGAAGAGAATGGAAAAGTACTGCTTTTTGATTTTATGAAAGTACTGCTTGGAAAGTACTGCACACGTGGAAAGTGTTGTTCGTCTTATTAAAGTAATGTTCCAACGGTAATATTGAGGGGTAATTCCACCTAACGGTAACTTTGTTATTGATGGCTGTGATTTTTTAAATCTCACCTATAAATAACTATACTCCAAATTTCCCTCTCATATTGATATATCCTAATCTTTTCCATAGTTCTCTCACTTTCACCTCTATTATTTGTTCTATTTCTTACTATAATCATCAATGGCGAATCGTAATACTGTTTCCAAACACAACATGGTGGCGAATTTAGACAAGACTGAAGCGAATGTAATCTTTCATGATATTATCGATTTTCTTACTGGATTGTCAATTAGTTATGCGCTATTAGTAGAACCAGATGTTATTGAGCCCGGATTCAACAATTTTGGGAAGCCGCTAGGGTTCATATGGAGAATGATGAAGAATATATTCATGCTATGGTTCTTGGGAAAATGTCAAGATTCTCAAGCCTCTATTCGTGAAGACTTATTGTTTGATGATGTTGATGGGGTACATTCGTTTTGATAAGCAACCGATTTGGGATACTTTTGGGCACATTGGTTATGAAGGGTCCTTAACTGAACAAACATTCAGGAAACCCTTATTTTGTCCTCACTGGAAGTTCTTAGTGCATGTCTTGCTTCATTGTATTAGTGCTAAAAGTACATCATGGGAGCAATTTGGATCTAACATAGCATTTACTATAGTAGGATTGGCTACTGATTGTGTTTTAAATTTTTCACGGCTAATTCTAGATGGAATGCTTTCACACATCACTCATGGTTCCAAATGGTTGATGTATCCAAGGTTTGTTCAAGTATTCCTAAATAAACAACTTTCAGATGTACCTAAGCCTACCAGTCTTTTACTTGTTGTGGTACAACAAGCCAATATTTTCACTTTCATGGCTAGGAAGAGTGATTTATTCACTGGAAGGGACACTCCCTTAACTACTTCTATGATGAAAGTTGTTCAAGTCCGAGTCGATCTTTGAAGAAGATGAAGATAGAGAAGGTATGCTATATCTCAATGTACCGCTACAAGGTACCGCTTCTCAGTCTTGCATCTCGAAGGTCTTGCATCACACGGCATCGCTCGCATCATGAAGTTCAAGCTGATGTTGCCGTTTCACCTTCTCCATCTCCTCAACCAGAGGAACATTCACCAATTCAAGGAGATGCTTCACATACTATACCCCCTGAAGGTTTGACATTGGATAATTGTGTTCTGACAAGGGAGTTAGTCAAATTGAAGAAAACTATTGAGGCTCAAGCTAAACAAATTAAGAAGTTGAAGCTCAAGTTTAGAAGACTCAAGAATTTTGTCCGCCTTTTGTTCAAATCATCGTCTATGGATCAAATCTAAAAGAAGGAGCAAAGGCGGTTAAGAAGACAAAAGCGTCAAAGGTTCAAAACAATCTTCATTCCAATTGGGAGGAATTTAGAAGAACATAATTTGAAAGAAGATGTTGTTAAGGAGAATGAACCTGAAGATACTGAAGAACATGAAAGGACTGAAGTTCAAGGTACAAATACTCAACCTCAAGGTACTAAAGAGCAAGTCAGTATTCAAAGTACTGAGGAAGAAAGATCTAAGGTTCAAAGTACTGATGATCAAGGTACTGAAGATCAAAGTACTGCTGTTCAAGGAACCTACAGACAAGAATTGATTACTCCAAGGGTGTTAGACTTTGAAGAGGAAGCTGGTCCTTCAACTATTCCACATGAAGAAGAAGCTGGTCCTTCAACAGTTATACCGAAAAGGAAGGCGATACACCTAAACCTATACATACAAAGAAGTGATGATGAAACTATTCTTTGAAATTTTGCATGATTTATCAAAGCCAAGGGTGTTAGTATTCCAGAGTGCAAGAAGAGGAACAACCAAGAGTTTCTCAAGCTATTATTGATCCAAAGGATAAAGGAAAGGGCAAGTTGGTAGAGACAAAGAAGAAAAGAAACCTAGTTTAGCACGAGATAAGAGTCGCTCAAGTTGCTATGAATGAGAAGCGACAAGAAAGTTTCAAGAGGAATTAAATGCTAAAGATAGAAGCTAAGGAAATTGAAGAAGCTCGAATAGAGAAGCATCTAAGAAATTGCAAGAGGAATTGAATCTTTGGTCGATGAATCATTAGAGTCACCTATTCTGTTTCTTTTCTACCAAGAAGACCAAATCGAGCTAAAGGCAAATGCAATGATGGCTTATTTAAAAGTCAAGGGTATAAAGGATTGCGAGAGGTTTAATTATTTTGAGATGAAAGAATTGTATGATCTTTGTTAGGGAAGCTTATAAGAAAAGTGTTGAAAGCATCAAAGATTATAAAGATGATGCTACTTGGAAAGAAAAGATAGAAAATGAGCTTAAAAGAAAAGAAAAAGCTGAAATCAAGAAATACAATCATCAAAGAAAGAGAAAGTTGAGTTACGATCGATACTAATGATGAACTAAGGAATTACTTAAGAATAGTGGATTTTGAGTATTCTACAGATGATGCTGAGATGAAAATGAACAAATCTCAAATTATTGCTTTTGAAGTTGTAGAATCAAAGGATGGAAGTTATCTGATGTTTCATAGAGCTGATGAAAGTTTTAGAGTGTTCAATAGGCTATGGAATTTATTGCACATCATAGATAAAGTGGATTTATTTTATTTATATCATGTGGTGCGAGATTACTTTGAACAAAATCCATTAGAAGGAGTTGGTTTAGTATTGCTTGGAGATCTCACAACTGTATGGGAAACTGAAGAACAAAGCACTGCTGATATTTGGAAGAATCAAGAGAATTGGGAGATTGTTAGCTGGAGATTCTTTGAAGAATCTGGAGTACATGTTCTAGAGTTAGAAGATGGACTTATGATTCACATGTTAGCGATAGAAGATATCCTCTTATACGGAACTTATGAGGAGGATCTTTGGAGCATGGAATGGAAGTAGAAGAAGATAATGAAATAGCATGTCCGGTCATCAAGTTGTTTATCGATGGACTACAATTGCGATGATGATGAATAAGCGGTATGAATTTTAGTTGAACAAAATCTTTTGAAATATAAGTACTTTATTCAAAATCTCGCGATCAAACAATTACTTTATTCAAAATCTTGCTTGCGATTTTAAACCGATTCTTGATTTTGAAAACTTTTGTTAAGTAATAAATGTTTTGAAACAAAGGTTAAAAGAAATAAATG
The DNA here is from genome assembly GCA_022545495.1 of Chrysanthemum lavandulifolium. Classification (NCBI taxonomy): domain Eukaryota; kingdom Viridiplantae; phylum Streptophyta; class Magnoliopsida; order Asterales; family Asteraceae; genus Chrysanthemum; species Chrysanthemum lavandulifolium. The sequence continues at coordinate 77,119,391 of CM040241.1, read as the reverse complement.
GTTTTTGAGATGGTAATACAAATAGGTTATCAATCCACCATGGTTACAAAAGGATTGGCTAATCCATGAGCAAACGGCTCTCGTAAATATATTTCAAATCCGTTTTTAGTTGACAACTTGCTAATAAGTTGGATGGTAATCAACTCACCATATCAGTAAATGTTAAGAGTTGGCTAGCCCACAAGAAAATGGCTTGTGGTAAAGGCTGTGGAGAAACCATTATATGGTAATTAGTTCACCATGATGAAAGAACTAACTAGTCCAAAAGGGCGACTTTTGGTAAAGACAACTTAAATCATTTGATTGTCGATGATTTGCTAAAAATCATATGGTTATCGATGTACCATGATCTTACACATCAAAACATTTGGCTACTCGAGTTAATGGCTTTGGTAAAGAGAACTCAAATCCATTAAATTTTTAATGATTTACCTCTCACAGAGTTTACACACCGAAGTGATGAGAATAGATGAAACTTAAGCGAATTAAATGTACAAATTGTCTTATGTTGCTAAAAAGATGGAGCTTCTTTGAATGTTGCGAGAAAAGAAATAAGATTGTCATGTTTAATCTTTGAAAAGAATTATACGAGATAAAGACTACTTTGATGATGATATAAGCGAGAGAATCTACAAAGATAAAATTTAAAGATAAAGTCACAATTCCTCTTTGAAGATAAAGATGCTAAAGCTAAATCTACAAAGGAACTTGAAATCAAACAAGTAGAATTCAAGTTAGGGAGGATTGTTGGGATACAAAAGTTTAAATTCTCAAGATTAACAAAGTCTTCGCAGAAAGATAAAGTCTTGCAAGAAGTCAAAGCATCTTGCTAAGAAAAGTCAAAGTCTCGCTTATCATCAAAGTACTACAAAGATTAAAGTCGGTTGTAATTGATTAAAGATAGAAAGTTATGTTTATCTAGAACTTTCTAAGTATTGTTTACTTGACGTACAAGGATAAGAATTGTAAACCGTTTAGGGTTATCCTTGAGCCTATAAAAGGACCCCTAGATTGGCATTAGATGTACGTGACATTATTAGAGTTTTAGAGAAGTTCGATATTATTAGAGTTGTTAAAGAGTCTGCATAATAAGCAGAGTTAGAGTTATTAATAAAATTGTTAAAAGTTAAAGTTATTCTTCTTAGCTTTGTTAAGTAAATTCCGCATGCTTAATAGAGTTTGCTCAGTGTTTCATTGTTAATAACTTAGGATTTATCCGAGGTTATTAAACCTTAACAAGCTATTTAAGTTAGTTTGGTTAGAGTACATCGATCCAACATAGATCATTGAGAGAATCGGTCCAGTAGCTTACCGACTTAGACTACCACAAGAATTAAGTAGCGTTCATGACACGTTTCACATGTCAAATCTTAAGAAGTGTCTTGCTGATCAGAACTTTCACATACCATTGCAAGACGTTCAGATAGATCATAAGTTTCACTTTGTAGAAGAGCCAGTAAAAATCATGGAGCGTGAGATCAAAAAGTTGAAACGTATAAAGATTGCTATTTTCAAGGTTCGATGGAATTCTAGACAAGGTCCTGAGTTTACCTGGGAACGAGAGGATCAGATGAGACTTAAGTACCTATACCTTTTTGAGGAAAGACCACCTGAGAGTAGTACTAGCTTAATTTCATGGAAGAAATTATCTTAATGGGGGTAGAATATAACAACCCACATTTTTCAGGTCCTTACTCAACCTTAAGCTCGATATAAGCTATTTCTAAGTTTTTACGTTCACTTTTAATGCGTTATTTTAAGCTAGATAGCACACTACGTGTACCGGCACAACCAAGGTTTTAATAAACGCTAAATATAGTTCTATTACTTTTATGAGATATTAGTCGTGTTTATACTCGTTTTTTGTGGAAAATTTATTTTAAACGTAATGGTTCAAATCCTGAGTGGAAAACGGTCATTATTGAGCCCATATGGGGCCTACACTCTTAGTATATAAAAGATTGAAAAAGATACAAGAACAACCCTTGTGATATTTCTTGTGCACCCAACCTTAAACTTTTGTTATTTACATAAATGGTCCCTAGACGGTTTTAATACCCTATTAGGTTTCATTTCTTGATTACCCTCTCTCACTTACACACACATAGATCTGGCGCCGCTTTTCGTTTTCCAGTAAGATTTCGGCTTCATCACCACCATACGCCGCCATTATTTTGAAGGTTTTGAAGAATAGATCGGGTCTAGATCGTGAGTTTTAGGTCAGATATAGGATTTTTTTGGTTCGGGTTTGTACACGTATTCATCACCACCGTCACTTTCTCTCTTTTTCTTTTTGTTGGTAAGATTCTAACACCACCACCACCTCTTGTTCTTTTAAAACCGATTTAAAAGACAAAGAGTATATAAAGTTTTCGTGGCATAAAAGATTTACAAAAATGTTTTTATTAAAACTCGTGTGGGTTTAACGAATTTAAAAAGGGTGTTGTTTGATTAATGGTACGAGTCGACTCAACTAAGTGAGTTGAGTCTACTCGACCGAGTCTACTCAGATTTTGTGTTGTATGGTTATTAGATTTAATATCCAAATCGTTGTCCTTGTTCTGACCTATTTACGATTAAGTCGTGACTCAGTGGGATGGGTTAAGTCTACTCAGTCATGACCCGTTTTATGTTGTAAATTTGTTGTACTCGTTTTGTCTAAATACTTAATATGAATCACGGTTTTCAAATGGTACTATGGTTGTTTTGTTAAAACTTGAGTTGTTGTTTTGCTTATGATGTGCGAACCTACCCACATGTCGTGGGAGGTTAGGCTAGTAATGAGTCACCACGGGGATGAATTTTGTATTTGGAGTCGCTTATTGGTTGTTTTTTCTCACCTAGAATTCAAGTTCATTACACGCGGTTGTGTATCTGTTTTGGTAATGTGAAACCCATATATGGGTGTACTTTTGGTTTTGTTGCCTCGGCTTAACATCAAAACATCAAGGGGTGTTTGTGTTTGATTTCAGGACGTGTGTTTAGTCTTACTTTTGGCTCAAAAACCACCCACATAGGGTATGATGGGCTAATGAGCCCACTGGTAGTTTAAGAGTGTGTTATTATGCCTAGTTATACAAATTTTGTATGTACTAGTATTGATAGTCCCAATTATTGAATTTTTGACTAACCATTTTAATGTTTTTGATTTTGAAGTCATTGATATGTTTCAAATCTATTACTTGGGATTGATACGGATTTTGGATTTTGAAATATTGTAACACCTTATGTTGGGTTGGAACTTGATATTGAATCGTTATTGGATTTACGACGTATGAGTATGGTGGAGAAGACAACACGACAAATCAATGAAAATTTTGATCGAAGGCAAGAAAGATCAAAAACGTTAATCAAAGATCACAGAGCATGAAGGTACAAAGAAGCAAGAGAATTTCTAAGACATTTCACGAAGTACAAGAGCAAAACGTCTAATGATATCATCACAATGAAGCATCTAAAGAATGGCATCCCTTAGGGGGAGATTGTTAGACTTAATAAAAGTGATTGTCATTCTTAGTTTATTATCTCGTGATTTGTATTTATCTTATATCGATTGTAAACGGTTTATGTAAGTTGTAAAAATCGTAAGTCTTTCTATTTCATTCTAAAACTCTATTCTATCCCACATTGGTAGAAAGGGTAAACCATGTAAGGGATCCTTGGCTATAAAAGGATCCCATGGCCTTCCATTTCCTGTGTTGAGCTCTAGGGGTAAGGTCATAGTCTCTAGGTTCTTCCACATTTTCCATCTTCTCCTTCTTTTATCTTCTTCTTCAAGTCTATTCATCTTCTTATCTTATCTTTATCTTTTATGTGTGAAATGGATTGAATAAAGGGTCCTAACAAGTGGAGGGCTATTTCTTTTCACCATTTTCTTTACTTTTCTTTTTAATTCTTCAACCCCTTCTTTCTCCTTTCCTCGCTTTACTCCTTTTTTCAATCATACCTAAGGACTTCTAGTACTAAACTATTGGTGTTGTCCTTGGGTAGATCCCTCCGGCTCTGGCGGATCATAAGACATAAGCCCTAACCTTAATCACCTTATAACTCCATGATTATCCTATGTTGCCATAAAACCTTTTTCCTTGAAAATCTCTGAAAGTGTTTATGATTATAAAACATATTTGTTAACACCTTGAGAGTTTTGTATTTTCAGAAATACTCCCCCTTCACATGTGCTTATATAGTTTTTAAGATAAATCTGCACATTGAGGGAAGAGTTCGCACTTTTTGAATTGATCGGCTCATAATAGACAATTCCCCACGAGACACGGTTACGTTGCTTAGTTAAAGAATTCCATTGTCAGTTTTTAGGTGACAACCAGCTCTAATAACTAACTTGAAGTTGTAAAATCTCCTTGAAAAGAAGGTTAGACCCATGAAAGTGCATGTCTATCACGAGTTTCTCGAAATGGTACATTTACTGACTTTGATTTATCATCAATTCATTAGTTGCGCCTGAGTCGAGCTCTTTTGAGATTCAACAACGATCATAATTTTTTTATCACATTTACCTTTGCTCAATTAGCAAGATAGAAAGGAAAGTGCTTATCAAAATCCAACTAACTTTCTTAAAATTGTGATAAGAAAGGAAAGTGCTCAATTACCTTTGCTCAATTCAACTAACTTGAATTGGTATCAACAATTGAACAAGTTATTGGTGGACCTTCGAGGCCAATTCAGACGAGACGCCAACTTGCTACAGACTGCGACTTGTGTATTTACCTTTGCTCAATTAGCAATATAGATCCGAAGAACATTCGGGAGGAAATGGCAGATAATGCATGGATAGAAGCGATGCAGGAGGAACTTCTCCAATATCGTCTACATGACTCTTGGGATCTGGTTCCAAGACCAATTGACATTCTAGTCATTGATCTCAAATGGTTATGGAAGAACAAAAATGATGAAGAAATGACTGTAATTCGCAATTGATGCGCGTACAAGGTGCGTTCGGGGTCAAAGGAACTTCCTTTTCGTAGAGCAAGTTTTTCAACACCCTAGGCAGTGAACCTAATCGTTGTAGTGTAGTATTGGGTAAGCCTCGGGTATTGATATCGTTCTCTAGGGGAATATGAATGCTAGCAAAAAGTGTACTACGCTAAGGTTGAGGTTGAGGAAGATATTTTTTATATTTTTATAATTTTTTAGAAAGCTAAAAGTAAAATCTTGGGGCTTGGATTTGGGGGGTGGTACTTCTACCGATTACTTCAACTATCTAGTTATCTAAACTATGGGTAGTCTTATGTCTATCGATGTGTGCTCGTATGATGATTAAAAATGTGTTTACCTAGATACTACTACTCACTAGTTATCTTTTATTGGTGGTTGAATTGTCACGTCCTTATTCTTAACGCGTTGTGTTTTCTAAGGTCGTAGGGTGTGCCTTTTTCCCTAACTCTTTGAGACTACCTTAAGGTTATTGCCTAAGAAATCCTCTAGATTAATCATAAACTAACTTTAAGGTTATCTTTGAATGTTTAGACTACGCAATCCGCTAAGTGATTCATAAACTGATGCTCACAAAGATTACTCAAGCATTTAAACACAATGATAGCCTAATTGCACTCCTAAGCCAATTACAATTAAGATAAGAGACAACCAATCAATAATTAATAACTAGGTTTTATAGATCTAAGAAAACACACAAGAAATTTAGCCGTACATGTTAAACAAGCAAGCATACACATATTCAATGGAAGACATAATGAAATCAATGGAATAAAACACTTATCTTGATGAGTAAAATAGGGTTTGTGACCCTAAGATACTGTCCAAGTCGGACTAAAAACGTTTAGGGTTTTTACTCCAGAAGTCTACCTCCCTAAAATTCTGAAAATTCAATTTCTATATATAATTTTACACTTGCGACGACGTCTCCTTATAGGTGGGACGCCGTCAGATCTTCGTCATTAGGGTTTTCGTCTTGGCCAAGCCATCGTTGGGACGACGTCAAGTTGTAGTTGTGGCGCGTCGAACTTGATGGGGACGTCGTCGATTACGGTTACGGGCCGTCCGAGATGAAAAGTCTTAGTGACGCCTTCCTCTTCAAAGCCCCGCCGTCAGGTGTATTTTAGCAAAAAGTCTACTGAGCCGTATGATATTTTTATTTGTAAAGAGGGACGGCGTCGCCCTTTGATTGGGATGCCGTCAGCTTTATTTTTGGCAGCTTGAGTGTCTTCGATCTTGACTTTGCCATTTTCTTCATGTATTCACTCCTTTTCGTCCAAATATGCATCATTCCAGCATTTTACTTCCAAGAGACCAAAAAAGTTGTTAGGAATTAGAAATTCCATAGTGAAGTATCGGTCACCCCAAATATTATCTAGCATAAGTTAGCTCGTAGACATATCGTTAGTTACGTTATTAGTTAGTTTATTAGTTAGTTATTATCGTAGTTTAGTTTAGTGCAACACCGTGAAGGAAGGACGGGTCTTTACCCACCTGTGCACGATCCACGATCCGTTAGGAGGACGTATTGTATGTAACTATAAATACCCTCTACCTCCCAAGGTAGAGGGTTGGACCTTTCACTCAATCTACCTTTCTTTCTTTTGTTTACTTTCTCTCTCTAGAAAGGTTCCCATTCTACTTTCTCTCTCTAAAACCTCTAAACTATACGCCTCTTATTGTGATTGTAGATGTGTTTGTGAAATCCAATATGTTACAAATGGTATCAAGGGCCATGGTTTGATCATCTCTCTTACATGTTCTTGGATTTCTAGTGGTTTTATATGGTTTTTGGGGTTGAAAAAGTTTAGTGGTATTTGCATAATTTGGACCATTTCTAGTGTTAAAGTTTAAATTTTGATTGTACTTTTGTGTTTAGAATCATTATAAGTGCTTAGGTTTTGATTTGGAAGGCTTGAATCAGTGTGGTTGGGTTGTTTTTGGATTGAAAAGTGGTGTTTTTTTTTTTTTGAATATTTCTACCTAGCAACTTGTGGTTATGTTCTTTGTAGAGACTTGTGGTTATGATTCGTAGAGACTTGTGGTTATGTTCTTCGTAGAGACTTGTGGTTATGATTCGTAGAGACTTGTGGTTATGTTCTTCGTAGAGACTTGTGGTTATGATTCGTAGAGACTTGTGGTTATGTTCTTCGTAGAGACTTGTGGTTATGTTTTTCGTAGCGACTTGTGGTTATGTCCAGATTCAATGTATCTGTCTAGAGACTTGTCATGTATCTATCTAGCGACTTGTCAACTAGCGATTTGTCTTCATAGCGAGTTGCTGTTTAGCGACTTGGCTTCTTAGCGAGTTGTTTCTCAGCGACTTGCCCACTTAGCGAGTTGTTCTTTAGCGACTTGTCAACCAGCGATTTGTCTTCATAGCGAGTTGTCTCTAGCGACTTGTGCATCTAGCGACTTGTAACTAGCGACTTGTGTTTCTAGCGACTTGTCCATTGAGCAACTTTTATACCTAGCGACTTGGTGCTAAGCGAATTGTATTCATAGTTAGAAGCGGTTTGACCATTCCATCAGTGCGTTTTGTTGACTTTTCCCGACAAAACTTCAAACGGCTATAACTTTTGAACCGTAACTCTGTTTTCAACGTCTACCCATCAAAACGACCGTGAGAACGAGGAGAATGGCACGCTGAATAAATAGTTTATTCGGGTCAACCCTCGAGGCCTAAATCCGCTCCGAACAGAAGTTATTGGGGTTTTTAAGTTTTTAGACCTAAATTTCTCCGTTAAATCGTGAAACAACCAACCCTAATCACAACCAAAAACATCTATGCTAATCCTACAAATAATCATAAGTCCTAACACACAATTTTCTATCATTGTGACGATCCATCAGTCATCTTAATACGTTCTATTAGTCATTGCTTAACGGTTTCTTCTTGATTTTGTAAAATCCCGCGAAAGAATCTATTTCTTGGTTTAAATCATAGATTTGTAAAATCCCGTGTATACTACAATCATGTCTTAAACTACTGACCTAGTGATTTCGGAAGTACTTAAATTGTATGATGCTATGGACAACCATGAGAATATTAGCTATTCTGAACGGTTACAGATGATGGAATCAATAAATGATGACTTGAGTTCTTCATGCTCTGAGTCCAATGAGAAAGATTTGCACTGTTCGAACTCTGAATTCCATGCAAAAGGAAAGTAGCATTATACCCTATCAACAACTTCACTCTCACCTCATGTTACTTCTACCCACAACAACGGAACGAACATGTATTGCCATCTTCCGTTAGGATTTACCGACACTGACTAGAAACTTGCTGTTGAACTCAGAACAATTGGAACAACAACTTGATAAAGAAAAGGTTCAAAAGGATAGTTCCAATGCTGCACTACAAGTGATCCACAACCAATTTAAGTCATTCATCAGTGGGGAATTTACATAAGATTATGATCAAGACATGACTGAAATGTCTTTCAAGAGACACACTGGAATGGAAATTGGCGTGTTCATAGAGACACTTATCCATCTCATGGACAATGTGGAGAAGTATATTGAGGAAGTTACTCGGAAAGATGAAATAATAGATGAGAGTCAGTGTTTGTTGATAGAATGTTGTGATGAGTTGGGTAATGTATCGGTTGAAGAATCGGTGTTCTTGAATGCGAGAATAACGAGACAACAAAGAATGATGCAACAAATTGTTCAAGAACTCATGTTACACATGATGTGGATGCGAGATATCAGACGAGATAAATGAGCAGTGTCATGTGATGAAGTACCTTAACTGCTCAACATAGTGCATCTTCTAATGTACCTAAACATCTTGATCTTATTCTTGAACATGATTCGATAAATGTTCCTTGGTTGAGGCCGAGTCTAATAATTTCAAAACAAATGATATGGTTGATAAAAGGTTTTTGATGAACTTTCAAACAAATTCTCAAAACTTGAAAAACACTTCATTTCACTTGAAATTGCGATACGAGTAAAGAAGAAAGTTTTCAACTTAACAAACCATGTAAAATCCGAACTTCTTGAATTCGTGAACTTTTGAAATTAACACTTTGAAAGCTCGACTTCAAGACAAAGAGTCAACTATCAAAATTTGAAGAAACATATTTTTATTATGCATGTGAAAAGTAATTTGGTTACAAGTAATTCTGATGTTAATGCTATTGATGATATTCAAATGAGAAATGATGAATTAGCGGTTTGTGTGGCCAAATTACTAAAGGAAAATGAGTCATTGAGAATGCATCACATAGAACTAAGTGACTCTGTCAAAGAAGCTAGAACAAAGTCAATGGAACAAACAAACTCTTTGATAGCAAAAAATGATTAACTCAAAGCTCAACTTCGGGAAAAGATTTTCACTATTGTTGCCTTAAAAAATGAGCTCAGAAAAACAACAGGGAATAGTGTGAACACTAAGTTTGCAAAACCATCAATCTTGGGGAAACCAGTTATTAGAAAACCGAATGCGTTTAAATCTGAACGACCAAAATTTTCAAAAACGCGGTTTGCCTCCCAAGTTGATGCGAAACAAGTTTTGACAAAACCAGTCACTTCACCTTACTTGCCTAGGAAAAATGCTATGAATGAGTTGTATACGAACTCTTATCTAGAAATGGCTAGAAAGAAGGCACAGATTCGAAAAGACGGAATTTTAGGTGCAAGACCTAGGGTGATGAATTCTTCGAGATTTCAAGGCACTGCTAGTAGTTCTAAACCATTACCTAGGAACACTAAACTAAAGACTAGGGATTGGCTTGGATCTAAGAGTAGTTGCGCTTTGATTAAAGCTATTTCCATAGCAGATCAGTCTAAGAAATCTAGATCTATTTACGAATCCAAACAAGTCATTTGCTCGAAGTTTCAAATGTATCTTTAATACAAATCATGATAATTGTTTCACAAAATCCTCGAATAATGTAAATGCTCGTGCAAAGGTTCAACTGTTAAGTCTAGGATTTACACTAAGTCATCTTCGATTCATATGAAGCAAAACAAACCGAAAACTTTGCCTAGATGGTTACCAATCGCTAAATCTTTAGAAACTAGGAATAGCGATAAGTCTTCCACTATGCATAAGATGCCTAACAATCCTAGACCTTGCCATAAGTGGATACCGTGCGGTAGAATGTTTAAGGATGTTGGACTTAGGTGGATACCTACCGGAAAGTCATTTTCGATGGCAAAATCAAGGTTGACCGTGAAACCCCAAAGGGTTTGGATACTAATGTCACTAACCAATATATATGCAAACAAGCTTGTAATGTTAGTGCGGTAGTCCTTACTCGATTCTGAGATACTTGATCCTTCAATACATGGGTGGCTTAAAGTATGGATAACACAAGGATTGATATCTCATAACTCACGGGTTCAAGTAACTCAACCTTGACATTCAATAGGCTATGACGTACATGCTCACATCGATTCGGGCCTCGTACTTCATCATTATGGCGTCATAGATAACACTTGAGCCCGTTCCTCAAAGAAAAGAAAGGTGTACGCTTGGTGCACTTTATCTTCAAAGAAGAAAATCTTCATGTGTATGACCATTCTCATCGACATTCTTCATCAACAAGCTTCATGTTTTTCCACGCTCTTTCAACCCTCAAGTGTATCTACGTTCATTGGTGTATATTCTTATTCACTTGTTCAAATCAAAAATGGCAACTTCGGATACAATTTTTGAGGGGGAGAAGAATGCATATACTACATGTTGACGGATGCTTGAATTATGGTCATATGACTCTCCTTCAACGCCTAATGCTTCACTTTCTAAGGATAACTGAGATTCATTGTTTGGGATTCATTGTTTCAAGATATGTTTGATGAGTACTTCCAACCTCCAACGAATGCTGATCATCTAGATTCTGAAGCTCATGCTCCGGTTCACCATCTAAGAAGTACTTCTCGGAATTCTCAAGAAACCTTATCTCCAGTTATTTCACAAGGCGTTGATAATGTCTATCATGATATTGTAGTTGCTCTATTGAATAATGATCCGCTCTTTGGTATTTCTTTGCCAAATCTTCACGGATTATTGTTCCTCTCATTGTGCACACTATAAATCAACCTCATGAACATTAAGGAAAATGACTACCTCATCCGCTCAAATACATTATTGGTGAATCTTCCATATCAGTCTCTACATGTATACCTTTAGGAAGAATGCATTGATGTTGAGGAATCATTTGTTCCGGTTCATTCAGTGGGTCAATGTACATCTGGTTGTATGTTTATTCACGTAGTGGGCATTTGACACAAGTTGATTACTTCAGAGTTAATCATTTATCACTTATTTGAGATTGAAGTTGACTTTCACAAAGGCGTGTTCTTATTAGATAACTTGCTCGATCTTAACAATTTGAGTTGAAGACTTGGCTTATCTAGTTACCAGTGAGGTTTGGATGGTTGAAGACCTGGTTAACTATCACTTTAAGGAGTTACGTTGTTTTACTCAATGACACACGATAATGTCGTTGTGGATAATCGCAAGAGGTGTTAATGTCTCATACTTTGGTTGAGTATTGAGTACTTAGAGATTTGCTTGGTGCATAAATTCTCAACACCGTTCTTCCATCATTAAGTGCAAGCTTAAGATACAAATGTGGGGAATTTGACTTCAATTTCAAGTTTGGTATATCGGTTTTTCTTCTTTAGTAGTCACTTCAAGTTGTCTACGTATGGGTTGATAAACATAGTCAAGGAGAGTTTCTGTAACAGTTGATTCTCACAGGATTCATTTGAGCTAATTCTTGTTCTTCTCTATTTCAGGAAAATCGGTATGTATAATGTGTTGCTGATTCAGAGGTATCAAAACCAGCAAGGGGGAAGGAGACATACATCTAAATACACAACGACTACACATGATGAACTTAATACTTCTTCTCTATTGAAGTAATCCCGGGAAAGACAAATGTCATAACCGTAGAGATACTCAGTGTTTACTCATAGCTTCTGGTGTATTATTCCAACTATTTGGGGGAAGGATATATTATTCCAACCATTTGGGGAAGTGGTCTCGGATACTTTTAGTATGTGTTATCTCGACTTTCGGTGGGAAGAAATATGAGAAGAATATGTGGGCGTGAGATGATATTTCTTATCGACATCTTCTATATGATTTATGATAAAGTGCTTCCGGTTAGTGCTTCATGTACACAATGTAATGATGATTCAGATCAGATCGCAACCATCAAGGGAGAGATATGTGTACATATGGGTCGCACAACATATTCACATGATCGAGCTTAATCAGTTATTCCAGAGTTGACATCCGCAAAGAAGATCAGTGATTCAACCAGTTATTGTGATGTCGTTGTCTCTTCTCTTGTTGGGTACATGTGTATGTTATGGGCTGATTAGTTATATGTTAGATAACTGGAATACATTTGGTGAAATGAAGGTGTTGATATATTGTTCTCCTGAATTGACAACTGCTCAAACTCGAAGAGTTATGTGTACATCGGGGACGCACAACAAGTTCATGTGATCGGGCTTAATCATTTATTTTGGGTTTAATAACCACAGAAATGATCCGTGTTAACTTGTTACTTCGGTGTTATCGTCTTCTTTGGGTTCTTGAGCTTCATACAATTAGACTGTTTTCTTCACTTCTTCTTCTTGGGGGAAATGGTCTTTTTACGTGGATTGTTGGTTTGGGGGGAAGCTACCAAAGATTCACTTTTTGAAGGCTCAAGTTCTTGCGACGATTTAAGAGCCTCGAATGCTTTGGTGGTGAAAGTTTAAGAGATGATGACTTCTATCTTCTACTAAGTGCTAAATGATTTCCTTATCTCGGTACTCGTATCATCATCTTCTTAAACTATTTCTCTATCTTGTAAATAGTTATTCAAAAAGCAAAATACAAAATTGCAAAACCAACAAAAAGCAAATAGAAAAATATAAAATTTTCAAATCCATAAAAAATTAGAAAATCTTGAAAAATCCCAAAAATATTGTTATTTTGTCATGTTTTCCTTATTCGATATCATCTACGGACTTTGTGTTGACATTCAAAGAATGTCACGGGCTTTTAGATGTTCCTCAAATGTACATAATTTGTTTTAAAAAAAAATTGAGAGAAAGTAAAACAAAGGCTTATAGTCATTTTAGTCTATAACCCGTTGTTAAAGAAAGAACAGAGCATTGCTTTATTTTATTTTTCACATCTCATGCTCTGATTCTAAAAACAAATGTTTGTCACTAAAACGACAAATGTTCCCTTCACAAGTATTTTTCCTTCTAAAAATTCTTCTGAAAAATATTTGTTATCTAATTGAAAACTAATAACAATAACTCGGTCTCAATTTTTTGAAAATCATATGGACTTGACATTGGTCAAAATCTCTATCTCTCAATCAATAACTTATGTCATTGATTGAGGGGGAGAATGATTTCATTTAAATCAAAAGGTTATTTGTCATGTTTTCAAAATGACACTCAAGCATGTTTTCGGAGTTTAAAGTCTCAGCTTTGATCCTTACCAGTTAAATGTTTTCATAAGCAAGTCACAATTCATCCCAAAAGCTTTCAAAATCAATTTAAATCTCCAGAGATCACAAATCTCAAATGATTTGAAAATTGTGATCGGGGGAGAATTTGTGATTTGAATTGGATTTAAACTGATAATTCGATAAATGGTTTTAAAGTGATTTACAAGCTCTCCTCCCCACATGTGCCAAACGATTTCAAATTTTCCATGCACATGTTGAGGGGGAGCACCTATTTCAAACCAAAAAGGATTGAAATGTGATTGATTTGTTTCAATGTGCAGGTTTTTCCCTAATATGTGCAAAACAATTTCAAATTTCTATGCACATATTGAGGGGGAGCAACTTCTTGAAAACCACATCCTTTCCAAAATTATCCTTAACAAAGTATGAAAAATACTAATTTTGATCAAGAAAGTGATGCTGATATCTTTTAGAAAATGATAATCAAAGAAGTGAATCCTTCCTCTTGCCTCTGTTAGCCGTAACATTTTTATTAGAAGTGATGGTCATTCACGTTTAAGAATTTTGTAACGTGTGTTAGATATCGTGCTAGAATAGTCAACGGGCTCGTGGATTGGGCTAAGCTAAATGGTTAATCGTTTAGTTAAGCTAGCCTTGTATAAGTTCATGTAACCCAATCCATGTCCAAGCCCATCTCACGGCCCATGGCCAAGCCTTAGGGCATTATGTTACTTGTACTATAAATACCCCTCAAAGTCTCATTTGAGGGGTGTGCTTGAGTGTGTGTGTGTGTGTGTGTTTTCTTTAAGCAATACAACAAGTTTTTGTTTCATCTTTCTCTCTTGTTCATACGCATAACATCTTAAGTCACCAACTTCTTAATATCTTCTTCTTCATCTTTTACGCATAAAGTGTGTTTGTTTCACGTGTGTTCATCTTGTGTTTAAGGTTGGTATACGCGTAAGGTTGATGTAAAAACAAGGTCCTACAATTGGTATCAATCACCTAACAATGGTTTAGGAGTGTGTTGGGTATATCGTGTTTGTAGTGATACGCATAGTTCTCTCGCTATACAAATTTGTCTCGCATAAAACTTTAATTTTTGCATTAAAATCTTCAAGATTCTTATGTTTTAAGGTTTATAGAGAGTTAAGGATTCTAGTTTTTGGAAAATTTTTGAAGCTTTACGTGCTTTTCTTCACGTTTAAACTCGTATGTGTTTGGTACTTCATTTCTACGCATAAGCAGAAAAACACTTTGGGTGATAAAGGTAAAAAATTTCTTGTTATTTGAGTGTTTTGGGAGCTGTAAGTGCAAAAGAAATTGTTTGCAAAACTGGGCATTTTTTACGCGTAAGAAAAAAGTCAAAACCCTCTTTTTACGCGTAAGAAAAAAGTCAAAACCCTCATCCTACGCATAAGGTTTTACGCATAAGCAGTTGGTAAAGAACCTTCGTGAAACAACAGTGACTCAGTGCTTCCCTCACTTGGATAAGTTTGTGGAACACTTCGACTTGTGAAATCTCACTAGCTTGGATAAGCTAGAGAGATACGATTCTTGCTTTACGCATAACTCAAGTTTTTACGCATAAGATCTAAATCTTACGCCTAAGGCTGTGGTTTACGCATAAGCATTAAATCTTACGAGTAAGATCGTTTTTTTACACCTAAGAGTAAAATCATACGTGTATGGAAATTTTTTATGCATAAGAGTTAATTTTTACGTGTAAGTTCACTGTTTATGCATAAGATTCAAATCTTACGCCTAAGAATCAAAAGTTACGCCTAAGCAACCAAATCTTACGCATAAGCTCAAACTTTACGAGTAAGATATTAAGCAAAACTTCAAACGGCCATAACTTTTGAACCGTAACTCCGTTTTCAGCGTTCTACCCATCAAAACGACCGTGAGAATGAGGAGAATGACACGCCGAATGAAATAAAAACGCTCCAAACAGAAGTTATTGAGGTTTTTAAGTTTTTATACCAAATTTTCACTACAAATACCTTCATCAATGGCAACTCAACAAGACATTCATGCAGCCGGTGCCGAAAACCGTCCTCCTATGCTGGAAAAAGGTGGATATCTTCAATGGACAAATCATATGCTCCGCTACATCAAGACCAAACCTAATGGAAAACTCATAATTCAATCCATTACGAATGGACCCTTCAGGCCTCGATAAGTCCAAGACCCTGGACGTCCTGATGCAACACCTCCTGTTCAACCATACTTTCGTGCTCAACATGAATCCGAATACAATGAAGAGGATAAGAAGCAGGTCGAAGCAGATGACATGGCAATACACATCGTCCAACTGGGACTACCAAGAGACATCTTTGTTGCTGTAGATAGCTGTGAAACTGCTTACGATATGTGGGAACATGTTAGACGGCTATGTTATGGAACATAAATTGGTCAACAAGACATGGAGAACAAGCTGCTAACTGAATGGGAGACGTTTACATCAACTCCAGGAGAATCCATTGAATCCTACTATGGAAGGTTTTGCACTTTGATGAATGAGCTTATCAAAAACAAGTTGGCACCCAGAACAATCATGAGTAACATCAAATTTCTCAACAATCTTCCAAAAGAATGGGGACGATATGTCACTATTGTCAACCAAACAAAGGACTTACATCAGGTGAAATTTGATCAACTCAATGATTTTCTAAAACAAAACCAAGCTGAAGTCAATGAAGTTAGGAAAGAAAGATTAGCAAAGAATCATGATCCCTTGGCACTAATTGCAAAGACTCCAACTACAGTGAACTCACAACAACAAGCTTCATCATCTTCCACTAACAGCAACTTGCAGCAATACATTCCACAACCACAAGCTGTTATCCCTCAACAACAATTCTAATCTCAAGAACAACAAGTCACTCAGCAACAACAGTATCCACAATACCAGGAACAAGGAATCACTGATCTTGAAACTGAACAAGAACAAGCTTTGTCAACTGCATTTGCTTTCTTGACTAAAGCATTCAGAGGTCGCTATTCCACACCAACTAACAACAACCAAAGGATTTTGTTGGGAATTATATATTTGAGTTGATAAAGACAAAAAGAATGAAACAAGAGGGACTTAATATGACAAGAAGGAAACCTACTAAAAGATGGAAGGGCTTGCTTGCAATGGAAGTTTTATTATTTAGTCCTTATCCTCTAGTATATAAAGAGGACATAGGTGTAGGTTTTTAATTAAGTCTTCCAATAATGTAGTCGACTAAAAGGTGTGTGTTTAGCCTAGACGTTAGGGGAGAACGTCTAGGGTATTAGTTTTAGATTAGTATGTCCTAGGCGTATGGTCTTGTAAATGCCTAGGTTATTAGTTTAGTTAGTAGACGTGTTCCTATAAACGTCTAAGATTAGTTAGTGTTAGTGATTGAAAACCTTGTTCAATAACAAAGTATTGTTTTGATTATTCCGCTGCTTATTATCTTTGTTATTGATCCCTAGCTGAGCTTATAAACGATCTTATCAATTGGTATCAGAGAGGGGAGCTCTTGATATAGGGTTTATTTAAGGTTTTATTGAAGCAGTAAAAGATGTCGTGATTACAAAGAAAAAGTTTATTTTCGACAAGAGCAGATATTTTCGACAGAAGCATATAGACAGAAGCAAATATTGGGTCAATAGCGAATGAACATCATGAGTTTGATGGGACCTACGAAGAATGATATTTTACTTGTACACGTTTTGTGTTTCGTATTTTGATTGGACGGTGGACAGTAATCGGTTGAAATTGATATCGTACATCATATGGGTTTTTCTGGTCTCGAATTAATTAATTGCAGATGGGATATTCACGTGAAGAAGGTGATATAATATATTGTGTAATCACGTGATTTTTTTTTACTTTGGTCTATCATTATACACGCAAGACAGTGGGATATTCCGTGAGATTTGATTCAAGAAAGGATAGGATTCGGTGTGGTGTAATACATGGTTCTTACGGTGGAAGTGTTTTTTGATTGGTCTACACTAGAAGGTAACAGTGATTTTAATTAGACTTGCACTTTGATTCACGTGGGATGATTTATTTTATGGGACCTACGTATTTTAATTGTTTGGATATCACATGATGAGTATTAATTAAAGATATCAGTGTTTATATGAACCTTTAAGGCTATTTTGTTGAAAATCTATCTTCACGTCCATAATCGAAAGTCTTCTTTGTTGCATTTTTCTTCAAAGTCTTCTTGCTATTATTTTCAAAATCTTGTTGGAGTGTTTAAAAGTCTTGATCTTGCTACTTATTGTTTTAAATTACTTCCGAGGATTTATAAAGGTACTTGATGCATGATTATTTGAAAGCTTCTTGATTGAATTTTGTTAAAGTCTTCGCTAACCACCGTTAAAAGCGAATGGGTTAAAAGGAAAATCTTGCTAAGGACAAACGATGCGTTCCACAAAAAGTGAATCGATGTTTTGTGATACAAGAAAATGCTAATAATCGGTGAAAGAGATTTATGTTGAAAAACCGATGCTTTTGAAAATCCACATGCTAAAACCAAAAGATAATTTTGGATCATCATTTGAAGGATAATGAGAATTACATACTCAAGGAATTTGAGTTTGTAACACCACAAGGGAACACAAGTCAAGAATGGCTTGGGTTCCTAAAAGTTTCTAACTCTTTTCTTTGTGTGCGGGGCAACCCAGAAGAGGAGCTTAAAGATCATCTTATTGTGGATAGTGGTTGCTCTGGCAGTATGACAGGAGATAAAGAGATCCTGTCTGATTTTAGATCTATTAGTGGAGGAAGAGTTGCTTTTGGGAATGATCCCAATGGAGGAAGGATTACTGGGAAAGTGTAAAACCCTAAAAATAGTAAACGTGTTAAAAGACCTTTCTGCCCCTCAGAATTTATAATTGTGAAATACGTAAAATACGTTGATCTCTTTAACTACGTTTATGACGTATATTAATATGTGCAAGAAATAAAAATTTACATGCCCTATGATTTATACATATCACAAGTTTAAATGACTTCTAATATACCTAACCATATTAAAAGTATGGAACAAATTCACTTACTCACAAAATGGACTAGATACATCACCAAATTTGTAAATGTGGAAAATATTGGAAATTGTCTCACCTCCCCTCTTTGGTCGTCCAAACCCAACGCCCATACCCTCTATATCCCTAAAATCTCTCCCTAAATCAATCACCCTTTTAATCCCCATTAAGTCTCTTTCACAATTTAAAACTTAAAAACAAAGAAAACCCTAATACTCCCTCTCCACCCTTAAGTGACGGCACCCATTCTTCTGCTCCATTTCCTTTCGAATTCAAGACAAAAGAAGAAGCTGTGATCATTCGAGGTGTTTGTGATCGCGTTGGTTCAAAGAAGAAGCTGGTCGTTGGCTCCTTGGACAAAAGGAGGCGGGTTGATATTGTTTTAGTCGTGGGATACTAGGATGAGAAGGAAGGTTTGAAGGCTGTTGTGATTACGGGATCTAAGACGAAAGGTGGCTGGTCGTGGGGTTCGATTCGAATGAGGTTTAGTTCTATTTTGGTATCTCTTGTTCCTTCCGTCTTCAAGGTATCCCTCCGATTTCTTTATTATTTGGACGCATGGAACTTATATACATGTAAAACATGAGAACTAATCTTCGTTGCGTTAATCACAAGTAAACGAATATATTATACTAAAGATCACAAATATAACGGAAGCATATATCATCGACCTCAATTTTTTTTAAAGGAAGCTAGTCATTTGGTAATATAATGAAACTGGTCCTTTGGGACGTTTTTTTTTTGGCAACTAAAATATGGCTAGAACCTGGTCATGAACCAAAAGAGAATAAGGTACTTTCATGGATGTATTTTCTTGTGATCTCGGAGGTGTTTCGATGAGTCTCAAGCTAAGGATATTGGTCGTAAGAGGTCGAGTTATCATGGGTATATTTCCGAATCTGGGGTTAACATGTTTCATTGGGTACGTCTCGTCATTTGATGTCGAATGGTTTTCAGGTTATAACCTTATGAAAGTTAAAATTTTTAAAGTTACCATCATGCATATGATCAAAAGATGTCATGTATGGGTGAGTTTATGTGATCAGTTGAGTGGTTTTCCTTGCATGGTTGTGTGTATTTGTCTTGTGGGTCTCGTAGGTGTCTTGGTTCATGGGTGAGTCATGCATATTAAGAATGAGTAAGTATATATGTACAACGGAAATGAATGTGTAACATGTATAACGAGTTTAAAATGTAAATGTGTAACGAGAAGGAATATGTAAATATTAAAACGAGAATGCATGTCTTTAGCTGCATGACCTCATATTCAGAACTTAAGATAGTAATCTAATGTATCATACATAAAAATTTTAAACTTAATTATTTACACTCTTATCCCTAAACTTTGGAGATTTTTACGATTAGACCCTAAAACTATAATGTTGTTATATTAAACCCTTAAATATTAAGTTGCTTAATATGGAAACCTGCTAATTATGGAGACCTGCCTAAAATAGAAAGTTACTAAAAGTGGAAACCTGCTAAAAATGGAAAGCCGTCTTAAACTAGTAATCCGCTTCTCATAGAGCGTTACCTAATTCATATAGGTTCCGGACGGCGGGATTGATTCATCGTATGACCTTACTTTCCTATTTTGCTTGCTTCAATTGAGGTACAGATATTCTATCCCTTTTCAGTAGGGATTTCTCCTGACTTTTCAATCCTTGACTTTACTTCACTTATGATATCCCTTTGCTATGATTTCATTATGCTATGATCCTTTTGATATGATTCCGACTTAATCCTTTGATATGATTCTATTCGCTATGATATTAGTTTGTTATGATTATGAACTCCTGATTATGAACCATCTGAATTATGAACCTCTGATTATGAACCATCTGATATGAACTTCGATATGAATTATGATATGAACTTTGATATGAACTTTGATATGAACCCTTATGATATGATATGATTATGCTTTGACCCTTCAGTTTGATACCCGAGCCAAATATGTTTCCTAGTCAGGAAGGTAACCTGACCATGTCATTGATGCACCAATGGCATGACTTTAGTGTGGTTGAGTGATGTTCCACACCGTCGCCATTATGATATAATCATGAGCTCACTATATGTATATGATTTGGCCACTATGTTTCCGGGGCGATGGATGCATCCTAGATATGATATGTTTGAGGATTTGATCGATTGGAGCTTTGTCGGTGAATGATGTCGGGTGCAATCCACGTCTTCACATTTACGGAGCTAGCTACTCCATTTGTTCTTGAGGTCTCCTCCTATTATGTATGGTATTCCGAGGTCACCCTCCGAATACAATGGCTACTTATGATATGATATGATATGATATGATATGTTTACGGGCTCGGTAGATTTACGATAACCCTTACACTTTTGATATACCTATATTGTACCTTCTACATTCCCAACGCACCATATTACATGTACCCTTATATGACTCACTCTACTACCAAGATATATACATTCCATTGCTTTGATCATCACTCTCATTCCGATTATCGTTCCATTCACGCATCGGGTTATTATATGTTTTGGATTTGATTATGATATTCATGTTTATATGACTACGATTACTCTGTATGATATGTATGTATGCGATATAAGATTTACTGTTGTCATCGATGATATGCTATCTTCTTGTTATGTGATCCTTTGATTTGTCCGTAATCGTGCTTGTGTGAAATCGATTGTTGATCTGTTTATATTTTGTACCTCGTTCAATTAATCTCGTGGACTATGACTATCCGATAGTATCCTTATCTGTTTGTTGTTGACCTGCCATGCTTGCATTTCGGTTTATGATACGGTTTGATTGGGTAAATGGTTCAACTTATGAAGTTTAGCTTGTTAACTTGTTTAATTGCACTACTATGTATTTAATTCATTTAATTATAGTGTTCATACTGTATTCCTACTTGTTACGTGTAACTGCCATGTTTTTGACTACCGTTATGATACTGATTATGTCTTCAACTAGGGTTTTGACCTGTGTGAATTGCCATGCTCACTTATTAATTACTTGCTTCCGCTTTCCTGTAGACATCTGTTTGGCTTGTATGTCTCCCGATTTCCTGAATTGATTGTATGACATATATGTTGTATAGATGTGACGCCTGCTATGTTTCTTATGTTTCAGTCTTTGTATGCCTGGTTTGTATATGCTTGTTTATATGTCATCGATGCTTTGCTTTGCTTCATTCTCCTTGTTATTTGTTCGTTTTGGATATCTATATAATTGTGTTCTGCAGGATCCCCTTTGACTCATTGTTCTCATTTCGCCGTGACTTTATCATCCGTTTCCTTTGTTCATTTTGCATTTCAGAGTCTATTTAGCTTTCGTTTTGTTATATCTGTTCACTGGGCTTTTTAAGCTCACCCGCATTTCTTTTCCTGCGGCAGGTGTTAGGTTTGAAGATGGGCTTTGATGGGCTAAGAGTTGGATTATTTGAGTGGACCAACCCTAGTTACCTTATTATTTGGATTTATGTTGTCGGGCTTTTGTTTTGAGATTTCATTGTTATTTTAGACATTTTGGATTTTGTAATCTTCCTTGTCAGTCGATTGTTTATATGATTTGATACTTCATTTTTAAGGTTTTCGTTTGTAAGGATTTTATCTGTATGTTCTGATATGACGCCAGAATGTGACACTTCTACCCTTGTCGGGTTGGGGTGTTACAATTATGGTATCAGAGCCAGTGTTTCGTCTTGTTGACCTTAGGATTGACTGTGAGGACTTGGGTAGACACTAGGCTTCCGTCATTATGATATATTCGATTCTTTTTGGATTGTCGTTCGATTTGACTTGATAATCTTTTGTCTTCAATGTTTTGGGTCTTCTTCTCTTCACATTTGATTTTATTATTGTGTCTTCGCACATCCGTTTGTCGATCATTAGATGGAGACTACCCGCGAGCCGAAGATGATGGTGCCGAACCTACGTTCTTTGCAATGATCCACTGTCTTTGGAGAGGTTCGTGAAGCGAAACTTACACCCGACCGCTGCCGTCTTGTTGGAGACATCGATGATCTTCTTGGAGGAAGTGGACGAATCAACCAAAGACGCAACAGCGAAGACAAGATTCAACCAATGTCCGGGAAGGTTCATCTACTTCATATGATTTGGGCGCGGCGTGTGTTACTCGATTCGTTTGTCACGCGTTTTGGGCGGTTTGATATCTTGCTACGTGATTTTGATCGGCATTACTTTTCTTTGATTAGCTTCGAACTCGGTTTGAATCGTGAAGTTTTATCGTTTAGCATTCGGTATATCTCGACTTTTCTTTTGGACCGACGATAATGAGTCATGAAGAACCGTTTATGCTAGTTAATGGCCTTCTCTTTTGTGGTATGGTAAGTTTTTTGATGTGGTATATGTTGTATGTATGTGATCCGTGCCTTTGGTATGTTACTTGGTATCCAGATATGATATGTTTTGTTGTGATATTGGTTATGTGATTTGTCATGACCCGGGAGAGAATATGATGACAATAAGGACTTGTTATGTGATGCAAGTATTATGACGCCTGATCAACGTGATAATACCGAGATCATATAATTTGAACTTATTGAAATCATACGACATCTTGGGAAATGCCTGGGGTTGGTACGTGAATGGAATATGACTTGTATCCGTTATTTGTCACTCCTCATGTTCAATTGGAATTCTGTACCTCTTTGTGAGATTCTCACCGACATCTGTTACGTGTAAGATTTGTACGCTTTGGAATTGATACGGTCATGATCTGTATAAACCTATGGATTGCTACATCTTCCTTAAGCCGGTACGTCTCTGTGTACATCTGCGACTTCAATTTTCGAGGACGAAAATTTTCTTTTTAGAGGGGAAGAGTTGTAAAACCCTAAAAATAGTAAACGTGTTAAAAGACCTTTCTGCCCCTCAGAATTTATAATTGTGAAATACGTAAAATACGTTGATCTCTTTAACTACGTTTATGACGTATATTAATATGTGCAAGAAATAAAAATTTACATGCCCTATGATTTATACATATCACAAGTTTAAATGACTTCTAATATACCTAACCATATTAAAAGTATGGAACAAATTCACTTACTCACAAAATGGACTAGATACATCACCAAATTTGTAAATGTGGAAAATATTGGAAATTGTCTCACCTCCCCTCTTTGGTCGTCCAAACCCAACGCCCATACCCTCTATATCCCTAAAATCTCTCCCTAAATCAATCACCCTTTTAATCCCCATTAAGTCTCTTTCACAATTTAATACTCCCTCTCCACCCTTAAGTGACGGCACCCTTTCTTCTGCTCCATTTCCTTTCGAATTCAAGACAAAAGAAGAAGCTGTGATCATTCGAGGTGTTTGTGATCGCGTTGGTTCAAAGAAGAAGCTGGTCGTTGGCTCCTTGGACAAAGGGAGGCGGGTTGATATTGTTTTAGTCGTGGGATACTAGGATGAGAAGGAAGGTTTGAAGGCTGTTGTGATTACGGGTTCTAAGAAGAAAGGTGGCTGGTCGTGGGGTTCGATTCGAATGAGGTTTAGTTCAATTTTGGTGTCTCTTGTTCCTTCCGTCTTCAAGGTATCCCTCCGATTTCTTTATTATTTCGACGCATGGAACTTATCTACATGTAAAACATGAGAACTAATCTTCGTTGCGTTAATCACAAGTAAACGAATATATTATACTAAAGATCACATATATAACGGAAGCATATATCGTCGACCTCAACTTATCTACATGTAAAACATGTCTTATTCTTTCATCTGACTTCAAACCTGTTGCTGATGACTTGGTAGTACTCAGAGTACCACGGACAAATGATGTGTATAGTCTGGATATGAAGAGTCTTCACTCTTATGTAAGGGCCACCTGTTTAGTGGCAAAAGCATCAACTGAAGAAGCACATCAGTGGCATAGAAGATTGGGCCATGTTAACTACAAAAATATCAATAAACTGGTCAAAGGCAACTTAGTTAGAGGTTTACCTTCACAGACTTACAAGAATGATCATTCATGTTTGGCATGCAAGAAGGGTAAACAACATAAAGCTTCATGCAAGAAGCTTGAGGAAAGACCTATAAGAGAACCATTGGAGTTGTTACATATGGATCTGTTTGGACCTGTCTCTGTGGAAAGTTTAAACAAGAAGAAGTACTGCTTAGTTATTACAGATGATTGCGAGATTTAGTTGGGTATTTTTCTTGGGCTTTAAAGATGACACTTTTGATGCTATTCAGACTCTAATTATAGCAATCGAAAACCAATTAAGACTCAAAGTTAGAGGTATTAGATGTGACAATGGGACTGAATTCAAGAATAAACTTATGGATGCCTTCGTGCTAACAAAGGAATCAAAAGGAGTTCATGATTGCAAGAACACCACAAAGAAATGGTGTTGCGAGAAAGAAAAAATAGGACTTTGATTGAGCGACCGAACTATGCTTGCAAACTCTCAACTACCTATTCAATTACGGGTGAGGTCAAAATCGCTTGTTATGTTCTTAACAGTATCGTCACAAAACCACAAATGAAGACACCTTATGAGTTGCTGATGGGCAACAAACCCAACATACGATTCTTGAAGCCTTTTGGATGTCCTCTTACTATTTTAAACACCATTGATAATTTGGGTAAGTTTAATGGCAAGTCAGAAGAAGGTTATTTATTGGGTTATTGTACCAACAGCAAAGGCTTTAGGGTCTACAACAAAGTTACTAAGAAGGTTCAAGATTGTCTTCATGTTGAGTTTTTAGAAGATCAAGAGAATCGAAGGGTAAAGGTCCCGATTGGATGTTTGATCTTGAAGTTTTAACTCCATCCATGAACTATGTACACAGTAAGAGAAGAGAACAAACACATGTATCATGGAGAAGATTCACAATATGTTGTTCATGGAGTTCATATTAGACCCGATTACATTTACGATGAAGATCCTTTAAGTCCAAAACAAAATCTTCTGCTTCTAAGCAAAGCTTGTTTCTCCAAAACAAAATCTTGTTGCACCACAATCCTCATTATCTCACGAGGATCAATCTATACAAGAGGAACTTAATCGATGCTTCTTCAAGATGTATTAGCACATTCTTACACGATGAACAAAGGAGAGCTTATGAAGAGGCAAAGAAGACCAAGATCTAGCAGAATTTTCTCACGAGATTTTGACAAGATTTTTTCAACCAAAGTCTTGTTGCACTGATGATGATTTTAGATGATTTGGCTGATCCTACCATGCCCGGTTAGAAAAGCGATGATGAGCTTGAAGATGAAGGTATTTTCTCGACTCCAATGTAGGTGCTTGATTATACTAACTTGGATGATACATATGGAGTTCCACAATCACCAATCTTACGAATTCATAAGAATCATCCACCGATCAAATCATTGGTCCTTCTATCAGTAATTACAAGACACAAAGCTAAGGGTTTTCCAAAACCTCACAATGCTTTACTTAGCTTTGTGTATAAACAAAACATCTTGAATCATAAGGACCATCAAACACCTTATTTACTTGTTTCATCTCTCAAGAGGAACCTAAGAATATTGCTCAAGCTTTGACCAAAGAAAGCGGGTTGAAGCTATGCAGAAGAACTTCTTCAATTTAAACTTCAAGAAGTTTGGGTTTTATGTGATCTTCCGATGGGAAGAGAGTTATTGGAACCCGATGGGTTTTAGAGTCAAAAGAGATGAAAGAGGCAATGTTATCAAAAACAAGGCAAGGTTAGTTGCTCAAGGTTATAGAGGGAAGAAGGAGTAGATTATGATGAGGTATTTGCTCTGTGGCAAGGATTGAAGCAATTAGAATATTTCTTGCTTTTGCTTCTTATATGGGTTTTCGGGTCTATCAAATGGATGTCAAGAGTGCCTTTCTTTATGGCACTATAATGTAAGAGGTGTATGTTAAGCAACCTCCGGTTTTGAAGATCCTAAACATCCAAACAAAGTCTATAAGGTGGTTAAGGCTCTTTATGGCCTTCATCGTGCACCTAGAGCTTGGTATCAAACTCTCTACTTTCTTATTACAAGATGGATATAGGAGGGAGCTATAGACAAGACTTTGTTTATCAAGAGAGACAAGAAGGATATCATGTTAGTTCGGGTTTATGTTGATGATATCATATTTGGAGCTACCAAACAGTCCATGGTTAAGGAGTTTGAGCGGTGATGCGAAGGAATTTCAAATGAGTTCAATGGGAGAGTTAACTTTCTTTTAGGACTTGAGTTAAGCGATCAAAGGAAGGAATTTTTATCACAAGACAAATATGTTACGAGACATACTTAAGAAGTTTAATTTTGATGATATGAAGGTCATTACTACACCTATTAAATCTATCAATTCATTGGGCAAAGATGAAGATGGACAACTGTTGAAGTCAAGTTATCTGATCTATGATTGGCTCTCTTATGTATCTTCTCGCATCAAGGCACGATATCATGTTTGCGCTTTGTCTATGTGCAAGATATCAAGTCTCACCAAAGATCTCTCACATGAATGCAGATAAATCGTATCTTACATTATTTTAAACAACAACCTAAGTTGGGGTTGGGGTATCCTAAAGAGTCACCTTTTCACTTGGAAGCTTTTTCAGATAGTGACTATGCAGGTGATAATTATGATAGAAGATCAACAACGGTGGATGCCAATATCTTGGAAGAAGGTTAGTCTCACAGCAATGCAAGAAGCGGACAATTGCGGCAACATCATCTCTGAAAGTCGAATACGTAGGCTCAGCAAGTCGTTGTGGACAAGTTTTGTGGATGCGAATCAACTCTTGGACTATGGGTTCAATTTCAAAAATACTCCTATCAATATTGATAATGAGAGTACCATTTGTATTGTGAAGAATCCTGTGTATCATTCCAAGACAAAGCATATTCAGATTAGGCATCACTTTATCAGAGATTGTTATGAGCACAGGCTCATCAATGTTATTAAGGTTCACACGGATGACAATGTAGTTGATTTACTCACAAAAGGTTTTGATGTGTCACAATTCAATCACTTGGTCGTGAGCATTGGAATGATTAACTACTAAGCTATGTTTGAGGGGAGGACTATAAAGTGTTAGTATAGTCCTGTGTATTGCTTGAGGGGAGGATACTTGTTTATACTTAGTTTATATGAAGGAATTTGGCAAAGCATTGTGTTTCTGAAAGTCTTGCTTGGGAAAGTATCGCTTATGTGGAAAATCTTGTTTGTCGTATTAAAGCTTGTTCCAACAGTAATATTGATGGGTAATTGATAGTAACGGTAACTTTGTTATTTCGGCTGTGATTTTTCAAATCCCACCTATAAATAACTACTTCCCGATTTTCCCTCTCATATTATTACTTAGAATCTTTTCCATACTTATCTCCCAATCACCATCTCTTTACTATTCGATAAATCTTTATTGTGCTCACTTATTCAACTATGGCGAATCGATTAACTGTTTCAAAGCACAATATGGTGGCTAATTTGGACAAGACTGAGGCAAATGTAGCTTTTTATGATATCATTGATTATCTTCTTGGGTCGCTTATTAGTTATGCTCTTTTAGTTGAGCGGATATTATTGAACCTTGGATTCAAGAATTTTGGGCTAATGCTAGAGATAATATGGAAGAGGATGAATATTATATTAGATCAACAAGTGGTTGGACGGACTATCAAGATTACGAGGCTTCTATTCGAGAAGATTTATTATTTGGTGATGAAGAAGGGCTATTCGATTTGACAAGCACCTAATTTGGGATACTTTTAGAGATCTTGGTTATGAAGGGTCTTTGATGTAACAAACATTCAAGAAAGCATTATTCATCCTCAATGGAAGTTCTTGATTCATGTCTTGCTCCATTGCATAAGTTCTAAAAGTACTTCTTGGGAGCAGCTTGGGTCAAATATAGCATCCGCTGTGGTTGGATTAGCTACCAATAGAGTGTTTAATTTTTCAAGGCTTATTTTGGATGGGATGCTTTCACATATTTCATCCGGGTCTAAATGGTTGATGTACCCAAGGTTTGTCGGTGTTTTCTTAAACAAGCAATTGGTGATGTTCCAAAACCTCTTTGCTTTGTTACTGTTATTGTGCAACAAGCCAAAATATTTACATTTATGGCTCGTGAAGTGATTTGTTCAGAGGTGGAGATACTCCATTAACTACTACAATCTTTGGAAGTTGTTCAAGTCATGCGTGATGAAGCCGGAGAGGATGAGGAAAGTGAAGGTCTTTGCTCGTACCTAGTCTTGCTTCACAAAGTGCTACCTCTCGTGGTCTTGCTTCAAAGATCCGCATCGCCAAGTCTTTGCTACACAAGTCTTGCTTCTCGACCAAAATCTTGATGCTTGAAACATGTTCTTTGTACACCTCCAACATCTCTCCATGAATCTCAACACGAAGTTCACTCACCCTCTCAAGGAGATGAAGTTTCTATGGAATCTGAAGGTCAAGTTCTCAACAATTATGCTTTAACTAGGGAATAGACAAGGTTGAAGAAATCTTTTGCAGAGCAAGCTAAGGCGCTTAAGAAGTTGAAACGTAAGTATATGTGGTTAAGGAATTTTATTAAACCATATATTCAAGGTTATAATTTATGGGTTAAAGAGGAAAACAAGCCGAAAGAAACTTCGTAAGGAATTAAAACGCAAGAAGGTTCATAAACCATCTTCATCAACTTGGGAGGAATTTAGAAAAGGAAAATTTGAAAGAAGATGTTACGAAGAAGAAAGAAACTTAAGGTCTTGAAGAAAAGATTATTTCAGACATCGAGGAACAAGAACAAGTTCAAGGTAATCGATGATCAAGGTCTTGAACATAAAAGTCTTTGCTTTTCAAGATACTTCTAGACAAGAGGTAATAACACCACGAGTATTGAATTTTGATGAAGAAGCTGGTCCTTCTACAACTGTTATACAAGAAGAGGAGGAAGCTACATTCAAACCTATTCATTCTGCAAGTGATGATGAATTAATTGCTACAATTTTAGATTTGTCACAACCAAGAGGAGGAGTTACTATTAGAGATATACAAGAAGAAGAACAACAAAGAACTTCTCAACCTGCAATTGATCCAAAAGATAAAGGGAAAGGTGTTCTGGTTGAAACTAAGAAAAAGAAATTAACTTTAGCGTAACTTAGAGCAATTGAAGTTGCTAGGAATGAAGATGCAACTAGAAAAGTTCAAGAAGAGTTAAATGCTAAAGATAGAGAAGAACAGAAGCTCAAGAAGCTCAAAATAGAAGCGACTCAAAAGGTACAAGATGAATTAGATCTCAAGTCTTTGAACCATTACATCACCTACTCCTCGTTAGATATATGTCAAGAAGACCTAATTTAGCAAAAAGGAATGCAATGATGGCATATTTAAAAATCGAGGATATAAAGGATTGCGTGTTTAATTATGTGAATATGAAAAGACTATATGATCTTTGAGAGAAAGCTTATAAGAAAGATGTTGCAGCATTAAAGACTTTAGAAAGAAGCTTTTTGACCGAAGTGAAAGAAAGAAGAGTTTGAAAAGAAAAGAAAATTGAAGTTTCGGATGTTCAATTTTCAAAGAAAGAAAAGTTGAATTAAGGACCGAGACAAAGGATGAATTAAGAAACTATCTCGAGTAGTAGATTTTGATTACTCAAAAGAAGATGTTGATATGAAGATGGATAGATCTCGATTACTACTTTTAAAGTTGTGGAATCTAAAGAAGGAAGTTATATGATGTTTCACGAAATGATGAAAGCTTCAAGTCGTTTAATAGGCTATGGGATGTTCGCATGCAATAGATAGAGTGGATTTATTCCATTTATATCACTTGGTGAGAAACTATTTTGAACATCATTCTTTAGAAGGAATTGGTCTAGTACTACTTGGAGATCTCACTACTGACATGGGAAGTCAAGATCGAGCAATGATGATATTTGGAAAGATCAAGAGAGCTGGGAGATTGTCTGTTGGAGATTCTTTGAAGAATCTGGAGTTCATGTTCTAGAGCTGGAAAATGGGACGATGATTCATATGTTTGCAGACAGAAGATATCCTCTCACTGTTGAACTGATGAGAAGGATGTTGGAGCATGGAATGGAAGTAGAAGAGGATAATGAAATTGCTCTCATGGTCATCAATTTGTTCATCAACTGGACTACTATTGCTGAGGATGATCAATAACTGGTATGAACTTTATTTGAATAAATACTTTTTGATATATCAGTACTTTTATTCAAAGTATCTTGCGATCGACAAGACTTTCATCAAAGTCTTGTTTGCGAGACATAAACCGCTTAAATAATTTTTGAAGAAACCTTTTGTTAAGTAATAAATATTTTGAAACAAAGGTTCAATAAATGGTTTTGTGATGATAACATCAATAGGTTATCAATCCACCATGGTTACAAAAGGATTGACTAATCCATGAGCAAACGGCTCGTAAAGATATATCAAATCCGTTTTTAGTTGACAACTTGCTAATAAGTTGGATGGTACTCAACTCACCATATCGGAATGTGAAGAGTTGGCTAGCCCACAAGATAATGGCTTGTGGTAAAGGCTGTGGAAAAACCATTGTTTATAATTAGTTCACCATTAGATAGAAGAACTAACTAGTCCGTAAGGGTGCACTTTTGGTAAAGACAAATCAAATCATTGATAGTGGTGGTTTGCTAAAATCATATGGTTATCAATGTACCATGGTCTTACACACCAAAACATTTGGCTACTCCGAGATAATGGCTTTGGTAAAGAGATCTAAATCCATTATTTTTCAATGATTCACTTGGAAGTGATGAGAATAGTATGCAACTTAAACCGAATTAATGTACAATTTGTCATATGTTCTTTGTGTTCTTTGAAAAGATGGAGATTCTTTGATCTTCACGTGAGAAGAACAATTCTAAGAGATACTTTGACAAGCACGATATTACGAGATACAATATAAAGACTAAGAAACAATCCATTTTAAAGATGAAGTCATTAAAGATATATTCACAAAGGAACTTGAAGTCAAGCAAGTAGAATTCAAGTTAGGGAGGATTGTTGGGATATGAAAGTCTCAAGATATGAAAGTACCGTAAAATCAGCAGCTTGGAAGAAGTCAAAGAGTCAAAGTCTTGCTAAAGACAAAGTCAAAGTCTTGCACTATGAAGTCAAAGTACCGCAAGAACAAAAGAACTGTTATATTCGTTTATGGAAAGAATTGTATTCCATGTTTAGATTACTTGTCGTACAAGAATACAAATTGTAAACCGACTAGGATATCCTTGAGCCTATAAAAGGACTCCTAGATTGGCATTAGAGGTACAATTCTACGAAAGAGTTTTAGAGTTTACGAATTAGTGTTTTAGAGAAAGTTCGATTATCTTAGAGTTGTATTAGAGTATCCGCATAATAAGCGATTTAGAGTTTATAATAAAAGTTATTCTTCTTAGCTTTGTTAAGTAAATTCCGCGTTTAATAAAGATTGCTCGGTGTTTCTTTGTTAATAACTTAGGATTTATCCGAGGTTATTAAACCTTAACAAGCTAGTTTAAGTTAGTTTGATTAAAGTATATCGATCCAACAAATTTCATCAAACACTACATAGCAGCAAATTGCACAGCCGTGTGTGAATATGGGTCATCAAGGACAAATGGTTGGAGTTATTGGGAATCGCAGGATATGCTCTTGGATTTCACATGGGTGTCAGTGGTTCCGTGTCGTGGTGTCAGTTGGGTCGAATGTTAGAAATCGATGGGGCGTAATGTTGGGAATAGAGCGGTGGGTAATTAGAATGGGAATGTTGCAGCTCCAGTCAATAGGAATTATGGAAATGTGAATCAGGGTAATCAGGTTACGTGTTACAACTGTCAAGGAGTGGGTTACATGGCAAGGAATTGTCCTACTAAGCCGAAAAAGAAGGATCTTGCGTATCTTCAGAAAGCTATCATGTTGGTACAAAAGGAAGAAGCAGGACTTCAATTGAGTGCTGAGGAACATGATTTTATGGCTATTATGGATTAATTGGAAGACCGAGAAGACATCAATGCAAACTGCATCTTCATGGCAAATCTTCAGGAGCCTAAGTACGACACTGATTCTGACGCACCTCTTGTTTATGATGCCAACGCAGTATCTGAGGTACCAATCATCGATCCATGCTATAACAATGTCATATTTGATGTGTTTACTCATGACGAACATCATTCGTGGCCGCCAAAGACTTACTTATGATAGATACGGACAATCCGAGTTGTAGCAATACTAACTCGTAAACTCAAGATGTGGATCCTAATGGAGGTCGTGCACAAAATCTTGAGAGTGATGAGGAAACACGTCCTTATTTGAAACATTAATCAATAATTGTGGCATTGAAATTGAGAAAGTGAAAAAGGTCAATCGCGATGTTAAGGCCGCGAATGAAAATTTGACCGCTGAGCTTGAGAAGTACAAGGAGAATACAAAAGCTTTTGAATTTCACAAAAACAAAGAGTCAGAATTAGAAATTGGTTATCGAAATTCTGTTTTAAAAGAACAACAATTGCAAATCAAGTATAACACACTTGATGTGAATTTAAACTTGAAAATAAAATCTTTAAACAAGGAAATTTCTGATCTAAAAGACCAACTTTCTAAACAAATGGCAACTTATTCTGATCTTGAAAAAGAGAAGAAACAATTGATTGCTGATATTTCAAAACGAGAAGATTCTCTTCTTGATGAAATTCTTGATAAAGATGAAAAAATCAAACAATTGGAAAATTTGCTTGTTACAACGGGTCATTCAGCTAAATCAACTAATATGCTGATTAATCAAACAAATCCGTATTTTCATACAACACAAAAAATGGCTCTTGGTAACAAAACTCCTTGTTTCCTCAAGAAAGCTCAGAAAGAACAGAATGTTTTGAACAATGGAAAAGCTTTACGCGAGTAGATCAAAGATGAAACAAAAGAATTCAGAAATAAAACCAATCGACTATAACAAATGGAACAAAATTAATGGAATTACTTTTGTTTCACAAAAAGAAAAGTCAAAGTTTTCCATCACACTCAGTGTTTCAAACAAAGAGTCAACACCAGTTTCAAAACCTGTTGTTGTCTCACAATCTCTTTCGAAAATCGAACAAATGTCTTCAAACAATCCTTTTAACACAAGTGATGCTAGAAGCATTTTAGATGAAATTAAAACTAGAATGGGGCAACTTCAGAGCTTGTTAAATCAAAATCAACATCAGCACTAACAACTGGTTTTCTAGTTTTCACGATGAAATGAAAAAGGTTTTTGAAAATGAAATTGCCAATCCGCTAAACCATGTCAGTGCGAGGGTGATTCACTTTGAACAAGCATTTTTGAAAGAAACAGGTGACTTTATCAAGGACCATAAATCCCTGGTAAAGCAAGTTAATGAATGTTTTGAACATATCAAAGTTTTGGAAAATTTAAATGATTCTCTCGTTGAAGATGTTCTGACAACTGATACTATGTCCATTGTTTTACAAACATATTCTGTTGAAGATCATGAAAGACTCCAGTCTGAGACCTCTGTAATTGTTTCAAAATATGAAAAAGCTCTTGAAAAACTTGAAAAAGAAAATGTCTCCTATTTTAAACAACTTGATCAAAAATCTGAGGAATACAAGTATGACAAATTGTCGTATGAGCGTGCCTACAAGGACATGAAAGCGCAAAATGATCATTTAAGGGCTCAGCTGGAATCTCTAAAAGGAAAGGCTGTGGATACTAAGATTGCAAAACCATTAACTGGGGAGAAAGCAAATGTTCCACATCTAAACCATATGGAACAAACGACATAAGTTTAAACAAGCACTCTAAAGAGACTAGGAAATCCGAAAATACTTCTCTTGATAACAAAGTGAATCCTAATATGTGTGCCTTACCTTCTACAGGACTAGAAAGCACCTCTAGGAGCAGCAGACTAAAGCCTAGTAGCAATACAAGGAACAATAGAGCCTCGCGTGCCTCTAAGAGTAGTAGCTTGAATAAAGAGAAGAAAGTAGAAGATCACCCTAGGAATTTACAGCTTATTAATAAGAAAGACATTTCATCTGAATGTACTGAACCTATGAAACTTGCTAAGTTTAATGAATGTGTTGATTCTGTTTGTGTAACTTGCAAGAAATCTTTAACTAATGTTCATGATGATTGTGTTTCTAAGAATGTGAATGAGAAGCCTGTTAAGATGAATGTTCCAAAAAGAACTTATGCTAAACGAATAGAAAGACTAGTGGCAAGACTTAGGCTTTACACTACTGATACAAAGCATAGTGTTTACTTTAGGGATGACATTTGGAAACCCACGGGTAGAATTTTCACACTCCAGAATGGTACAATGAGTGACCAACCAGAATACCCAGTGAAAACTTCTTTGAGTGTGATTAGGATTTTACCTCTAACCCAAAGGAACCAAAATCAAAACGGTTTCCAAAATATTCTTCTTCTGTTATTGACAGGTTATCGAAATATGTCTTTGGATCGTCGACTCGGGTTGCTCCAAGCACATGACCGGAATCAAGCTGCGATCAATTTCATCCGAAATTCATGGAACCGTGACGTTTGGAAATCATCATGTAGCGACTATCATGGGTTATGGAGATCTACCTTTTGGAAATTATTTGATCACTCGGGTTTACTATGTCGAAGGGTTGGGACATAATTTTTTTCACAGGCGGTTACGTGATGCGATTTAGAGGTTGCTTTTAGGAAAATGCTTGCTTCATTAGAAACTTGAATGGCACTGATCTCTTAACTGGGAATCGTGATACAAACTTGTATGCTATCGATATTAACCAAATGGCCTCTTCATCACCGATATATCTTATGACACGAGCATCTGGAACAAAGTCCTGGTTGTGGCATAGAAGATTATCCCATCTCAATTTCGACTCTATCAACAAACTTGCCAAAGACAACATCGTCAACGGACTTCCAAAGTTCAAATACACCAAGGATCACCTATGTCCATCATGCGAACAAGGAAAAAGCAAAAGAGCATCATATAAACCCAAACCCGTACCTAGTTCAGAATCAAGGTTGCATATGTTGTACATGGACTTATGTGGCCCAATGAGAGTAGAAAGAATTAATTGGAAAAAGTATATTCTTGTTATCGTTGATGACTACTCAAGATATACATGGGTTAAGTTTCTGAGGTCAAAAGATGAAGCACCAGGCATCATCATCACCTTCCTGAAACGTATTCAAGTACTTCAAGCTCCAGTAAGAGTAGTAAGAACAGACAACGGCACATAATTTACTAATAAGGAGTTAAGAGCTTATTTTGAAGATGTTGGAATAACACATCAGACATCAGTTGTTAGAACTCCACAACAGAATGGGGTAGTTGAAAGAAGAAATCAAACTCTTGTAGAAGCGCCGCACAATGCTAATCTATTCTAGTGCACCATTATTTCTATGGGTCGATGTCATGTTGCCGCTTGTTTCACTCAGAACCAATCCCTAATCCATCCAAGATTCAATAAAACCCCATATGAGCTAGTGAACAACAGAAAACCTAATATTTCTTACCTTCATGTGTTTGGCGCTTTGTGCTATCCGACGAATGACAGAGAAGATCTAAGAAAACTGAAAGCTAAAGGTGATATTGGAATCTTCATTGGATATTCAGATAACTCTAGGGCATTCAGGGTGTATAACAGGAGAACTAGGAGGATCATGGAGATGATGAATGTGAAGTTTGATGAACTTTCACAGATGATGGCTTCTGAGAGACTCGCTCTAGAACTCGCGCTTCAATCGATGGCTTCTAATCAAAACAGATTAGAACCCGCACCAAACCCGCAGACTTCTGGACACATCGCTTCAGGACTCATACAACAAAGAGCTCCATCAACTTTTGTCGACACACCTCATGAACAAGAATGGGAGAATTTCTTGAGTTAATGTTCGATGAATACTATGGTGGAACTTCGACAAATGCATCAAACCATCATTCCACCGCACCCGCTCAAAATCATCCACCACCACCAATGTAATATGCATCTACAACGGTCGAAACCAATGCACCAACTCCATCAACGTCATCTACATCGACTCCTGCAAATCCTATTCTTACAACAGTCTTACCAGCAGTTGATGAGCAAAACCAAAACATATCATTTCAAGAAGAACCTACTCAAAACTAGAACAATGCAACGTTAGATGACGACTTATTTGAAAACCCGTTTGCTACAGAATCAGCTGAATCATCTTCAAGCTTACGAGAACCATCTAACTTGCATACGTTTAACCAACGGTATCCTTCTACTCTGAAGTGGACAAAGGAACATCCAATTGAACAAGTTATTGGTGAACCTTCACGGCCAATTCAGACGAGACGCCAACTTGCCACCGATTGCGACTTGTGGATTTACATTTGCTCAGTTAGCAACATCGAACCGAAAAAAATTAGGGAGGCAATGACAGATAACGCTTAGATAGAAGCAATGCAGGAGGAACTTCTCCAATACCGTCTTCATGACTCTTGGGATTTGGTTCCAAGACCAATTGACATTCGCGTCATTGATCTCAAATGGTTATGGAAGAACAAAAGGGATGAAGAGATGACGTAATTGCAACAAAGCTCGCCTCGTGGCCAAAGGATACATACAGGGGAAGAAGGATAGACTTTGAAGAGTCATTCGCACGGTAGCCGACTTGAGGCGATCAGATATTCTTAGCCTATGCAGATCAAAAACATCACGGTTTATCGATGGACATTAAGACCGCGTTCTTGAATGGAACTCGAAAGAAGTAGTGTCGTGAGTCACCCGAAGGCTTCATAGACATGGAACATCCGGACTCGTCTACAAACACAAAAGGCAATCTATGGCTTGAAACAAGCTCCCGTGAGTGTGGTATGGTGAACTGTCCTCTTTCACGATTCTAAACAATTTCACCAAAGGAACTGTTGATCCTACCTTGTTTACACAAAAATGCAAAAACGACATTTTGATTGTTCAGATTTACGTGGACGACATCATTTTTGGGTCCACTAATCCAAATCTTTCAAACATTTTGAAAATGTTGGGATATGAAAGTGCTGAACAGTTAAAGTGTTGAAGATTAATCAAAGTACTGCTAAATGATAAAGTCAAAGTACTGCATATGAAGTCAAAGTACTGCAAGTACAAAGAACTGTTTTATTCGTTTATAGAAAGTCTTGTAATTCTAGAATATTCTTTATTAGATTACTTGACGTACAAGGATACAATTTGTAAACCGACTAGGGTATCCTTGAGCCTATAAAAGGACCCCTAGATTGGCATAAGACGTACGTGATTTTATTAGAGTTTTAGAGAAAAGTTTGATATTATTAGAGTTGTTAAAGATCTTCATAATAAGCAAGAGTTAGAGTTATTAATAAAATCATTCTAAGTTAAAGTTATTCTTCTTAGCTTTGTTAAGTAAATTCCGCATACTTAATAGAGTTTGCTCAGTGTTTCTTTGTTAATAACTTAGGATTTATCCGAGGTAATTAAACCTTAACAAGATATTTAAGTTTGTTTGGTTAGAGTATATCGATCCAACAAGTGGTATCAGAGCTTGTGTGGAAACTCTGATTAAGAAGAAGAACCTGTTCTACTCATCATGGCAGCCACTTTATCAAGTTCATCCACTATCTCTGAGGTATGTTCTAACTGTCATGATTTTTATCAAAAACTACTTACTAATTATGTTTATGAAAGAGATAATTGTATTAAGGCTAGGTCAGAGGTAGCTGGTTATCAAATAACTTTAGAGTCTATGAAAGCCAAAATTATAACACATGAAAATAATGAAATGGCTTGGGCTGAAAAATATGAACAACATGATTACTAGTTAAAACTGAGTGAATGGAAATTAAACTGTAAAATTGCTGAAATTGAGAAACTAACTAAGGAGAGAGATGATCTGTTAGCAAAGTTTGATGCATGGAAAGAATCTAGTCTGTCACATGTTACTTATGTTCAAAAACAAAGAAGAGCATACATTAGAACTGGCTTAGGGTTTGGTATGGACTTTGATAACATAGAAGAAAACACATCTAGTGATCAGGATGACTTAGAAGATATAACCACTAGTGATGATGAACTCATCAATTATGTTGACACATCTAGTAATGAGGATTCAGTTAGTGATTCATCTCCTGAGTATAAGAAAGACAAAGGTTATCATGCTGTTCCACATCCAGGTTGGTAGTCATCAACCCATAAGACACGATGTTTTACGTTTTGGTGTAGAGCGGTCTAGAGTTTAGGAAGAAGCTTATTGGTCAATCTAGGTCCGAAACCCCAAAAGAAATCATTGAAATAAATTTTCCAAGTCAAGCGGTACCTTCTACTCAAAGTATCGCTACACAAGCGATACTTTAGGAAAACCTTTTCAAAACATTATCGCTAAACCTTTTGGGATAACTTTGGTCAAAACAGATTTAATCATTCACCTAGAAGGCACAATAGTTTTGGTCATAGACATAGAAGAAGTCACTTTGGGAGTATGGGTGAAAAAGCGTATTTTGTGTGTTTTAGTCCTACTCATTTAATCAAGGATTGTGAACATCACTCGAGAATACCTTAGGAAATTTCCAAAGAACAGTCCGCTAACCGAAACCTAGAGAGAACAAACCGATCGGAATCATTCTAATAGGGTTAATCACGACAATTTCTCACCGGATCATAGGTACCCCACCGAGAAGACCTTTTCTAAACCACCAAGACCTTCCCAAGCGTTACCTTCTCAAAGTCTTGCTCGGTCAAACCAAGGTACTGCGAATATCACTTGGAATGTAAATCCTAGGAGATCTCATTACTATCAACCTAGAAGGTATTACAATTCACATAGGGGATCTAGATCACATGAACCAAATGTTAAAACAGAATTGGTTAAGAGGGAAAGTACTGTTGAGGGACAAACAGTACTTTCAACAAAAAGTGAATCAGATGCTTTTATAATACAAGAAAAAGAGAATGAATTTTCAAAACAGAGTTCTGTTGAAAATCCAGAAAGTTTTGTTGAAAATCTACAAATTTTGAATCAAAAGATAATACTGGATCATGCTTTAAAAAGCAGTGGAGACTACATACTTACAGAATGTAAGTATGTCACTCGACAAGGGGAACACAAGTCGAGAATGGCTTGGGTTCCTCAAAGCAACTAACTCTTTCATCTTATTAGACAGGCAACCCGTAAGAGGAGATTAAAGATCATTTTATTGTTGATAGTGGTTGTTCAGTGAGCATGACAGAAACAAGGAGTTTCACATCGGTGTTTTGGAGTATATTAGTTATTAAGCTACATTTGAGGGAGGACTATTTAGTATTAGTATAGTCCTGCATTGTTTGAGGGAGGATATTTATGTATACTTAGCTTAAACAAAGGAATTTGGAAAAGTACTATTTTTATGAAAGTACCGC
This sequence comes from Chrysanthemum lavandulifolium, assembly GCA_022545495.1. Taxonomy (NCBI): domain Eukaryota; kingdom Viridiplantae; phylum Streptophyta; class Magnoliopsida; order Asterales; family Asteraceae; genus Chrysanthemum; species Chrysanthemum lavandulifolium. The sequence continues at coordinate 77,079,647 of CM040241.1, read as the reverse complement.
TTGGAAAGTACCGCTTGGGAAAGTCTTGCACACGTGGAAAGTAATCGTTTGTCTTATTAAAGTACTATTCCAACGGTAATATTGAGGGTAATTCTACTAACGGTAACTTTGTTATTATGGGCTGTGATTTTTCAAATCTCACCTATAAATAACTACTCTCTGATTTTCCCTCTCATCTTGATATTCTCATATCTTTTCACCATCTCTTTATTATTCGATTATATCTCTAATTGTGCTTACATACTCAACCATGGCTAATCGTCCTAATGTTTCAAAGCACAACATGGTGGCGAATTTAGACAAGACTGACGATAATGTGATTTTTCATGATATAATTGATTATCTTACTGGGTCGCCAATCAGTTATGCTCTTTTAGTGGAGCCAGATATCATTGAACCCTGGATTCAAGAATTTTGGGCTACTGCTAGGGATAATATGGAGAATGATGAATTTTATATTAGGGCTACAGTTGCTAGAAGAACTGTGAAGATTACGAAGCCTCTATTCGAGAAGACTTATTGTTTAATGATGCGAGAAGGGCTATTCGCTTTGATAAGCGATTGATTTGGGAAACTTTTGGGCACCTTGGTTATGAAGGGTCTTTAACAACAAACATTCAGAAACAACTATTTTGTCCTCAATGGAAGTTTTAGTGCATGTGTTGCTTCATTGTATTAGTGCTAAAAGTACTTCATGGGAGCAATTTGGATCTATCATAGCATCTGCTATGGTGGGATTGGCTACAGATCGTGTTTTCAATTTTTCAAGGCTTATTCTAGATGGCATGCTTTCCCACATCTCTCATGGATCAAAATGGTTAATGTATCCTAGGTTTATACAAGTTTTCTTGAACAAACAACTTGCTAATGTACCAAAGCCTACAGACTTACTACCTGTTATCGTACAACAAGCAAAGATTTTTACCTTTATGGCGAGAAGAAGTGATTTATTCAGAGGTCAAGATACTCATTTAACTACTTCTATGATGGAAGTTGTTCAAGCTGTTAGAGCTGATGTTGAAGATGATGAAGAAAGTGAAGGTCTTGCACTGCAAGCATCTTGCATCTGCAATCTTGATTCTCAAAGTCTTTGCATCTCAAGAGGTCTTGCATCTCAAGGTACCGCTTCCCAATCATCGAAATTCAAGAAGATGTTGCGGGTTCACCTTCTCCATCTCCACAACATTACATTCGATTCTCAACCGGAGGAGCATTCACCAATTCAAGGAGATGATTCGCATACTATATCTCTGAAGGTTTAACATTGGATAATTATGTTTTGACAAGGGAGTTAGTCAAGTTGAAAAGACTCATCAAGCTCAAGCTAAGCAGTTAAGAAATTGAAGCTCAAGTTTAGGCGACTCAAGAATTTTGTCCGCCATTGGTTCAACATCATCGTATATGGGTCAAATCTAAAAGAAGGAGCAAAGGCGGTCTCGAAGACCAAACGCTAAAGGTTCACAAACAATCTTCATCCAATTGGGAGGAATTTAGAAGAAAATAATTTGAAAGAAGATGTTGTTAAGGAAAAGAACCTCAAGGTCTTGAAGAGCATGTTATCATTGAAAGTCTTGAAGAAGAAAGGTCCAAGATCAAGGTCTTGAACAACAAAGCATCTTGCTACTCTGGAACTTATAGACAAGAATTGGTTACACCAAGAGTATTAGACTTTGAAGAGGAAGCTGGTCCTTCAACTACTGTGTTAGAAGAAGAAGCTGGTCCCTCAACAACTGCCATACCAGAAGAAGCTGATACACCCAAACCTGTAAGAACTGCAAGTGATGATGAACTTATTGCAACTATATTGCATGATTTATCAAAGCCAAGGGCTGTTACTATTTCTGAAGTTGCAGAGGAACAACCAAGAGTTTCTCAACCTGCTATTGATCCTAAGGATAAAGGAAAAGGTGTTTTGGTAGAAGTAAAGAAGAAGAAACCAACTTTAGCACAGATAAGGGTTGCTCAAGATGCTTTAAATGAACAAGCAGCTAGAAAAATTCAAGAGGAATTAAATGCTAAAGATAGAGAAGCTAAGGAAGCTAAAGAAGCTCGTAATAGAAGCGACTAAGAAGTTGCAAGAGGAATTGAATCTTGAAGCTAGTGAACAATTAGAGTCACTGTTCTGTTTCATTTATGCCTAGAAAACCAAATCTTGCTAAAGAAAGGAATGCAATGATGGCTTATTTGAAAAGTCGAGGATATAAAGGATTGCAAAAGTCAAGCATGTTGATATGAAAAGATTATATGATCTTTGAGACAGAGGTTTATAAGAAGGATGTTGCAAGTATCAAAGATTATAAAGATGAAGCTACTTGGACCAAGCGTAAAGAAAGAAAAGTTTAAAAAGAAAATGGAAAAATGAAGTTGAAGATATACGGTTTTCAAAGAAAGAAAAGGTTGAGTTAAGATCTCGAAACTAGGGATGAATTAAGAAATTATCTCAAAATAGTAGATTTTGAATATTCCGAGAAGATCTTGACATGAAGATGAACAGATCTCAAATTATTACTTTTGAAGTTGTGGAATCTAAAGATGGAAGCTATCGATGTTTCATAGAGAAGATGAAAGTTTCGAGTGTTCAACAGACTATGGGATTTATTGCATATCATAGATAGAGTGGATCTATTCTATTTATATCATGTGGTGAAAGATTATTTTGAACATCATACATCGAAGGAATTGGTTTAGTTTTACTTGGAGATCTCACAACCGCATGGGAAATCAAGAACAGAGCGATGATGAAATTTGGAAGAATCAAGAGAACTGGGAAATTGTTTGTCGGAGATTTTTGAAGAATCGGAGTTCATGTTCTAGAGTGGAAACGGTACAATGATTCACATGTTTGCGGATAGAAGATATCCTCTTACAAGAGATCTTATGAGGAGGATGCTAGAGCATGGAATGGAAGTTGAAGAAGACAATGAAATTGCTTGTATGGTCATCAATTTGTTTATCAACTAGACTACTATTGCGATGATAATGAATAAGCGGTATGAGACTTAATTGAATAAATTATTTTTGATAAATCAAGACTTTATTCAAAGTGCTGGCGATCAAACAATACTTTAATCAAAGTATTGCTTGCGACTTTTAACTAGTTAAATGAGTTTTGAAGAAAACTTTTGTTAAGTAACAAATATTTTGAAAAAAAGGTTGAATAAATGGTTTTTGAGATGATAACATCAATAGGTTATCAATCCACCATAGTTACAAAAGGATTGACTAATCCATGAGCAAACGGTTGTGGTAAAGATATATCAAATCCGTTTTTAGTTGACAACTTGCTAATAAGTTGGATGGTAATCAACTCACCATATCAGTAATGTGAAGATTTGGCTAGCCCAAAAGAAAATGGCTTGTGGTAAAGGCTGTGGAAAAACCATTATATGGTAATTAGTTCACCATGATGAAAGAACTAACTAGTCCAGAAGAGTACAACTTTTGGTAAAGACAAAACAAATCTGTTGATAGCTGATGATTTGCTAAAACTCATATGGTTATCAATGTACCATGGTCTTACACACCAAAACATTTGGCTACTCCAGAGTTAATGGCTTTGGTAAAGAGATCTAAATCCATTAAATTTTCAATGATTCACCTCTCACAGGAGTTAACACACCGAAGTGATGAGAATAGTTTGCAACTTAAACCGAATTAATATACAAATTGTCATATGTTGTTTGTGTTCTTTGAAAAGATGGAGATTGCTAGATGATCTTGTAAAGAATATTTCTAAAGATACTTTGACTATGTACGAAACTATAAAGATATAATCCAAAGACAAAGACATAATTTATTCTTAAAGATGAAGTCGATAAAGATAAATTCACAAAGGAACTTGAAGTCAAGCTAGTAGAATTCAAGTTAGGGAGGATTGTTGGGATATGAAAGTCTTTGAGCTTAAAGTGTTGAAGATTAATCAAAGTATCGCTAAATGATAAAGTCAAAGTCTGCATATGAAGTCAAAATCTTGCAAGAACAAAGAACTGCTTTTATTCGTTTATAGAAAGTCTTGTAATTCTAGAATATTCTTTATTAGATTACTTGACGTACAAGGATACAATTTGTAAACCGACTAGGGTATCCTTGAGCCTATAAAAGGAACCCTAGATTGGCATAAGACGTACGTGATTTTATTAGAGTTTTAGAGAAAATTTCGATATTATTAGAGTTGTTAAAGATCTGCATAATAAGCAAGAGTTAGAGTTATTAATAAAATCGTTCTAAGTTAAAGTTATTCTTCTTAGCTTTGTTAAGTAAATTCCGCATACTTAATAGAGTTTGCTCAGTGTTTCTTTGTTAATAACATAGGATTTATCCGAGGTTATTAAACCTTAACAAGCTATTTAAGTTAGTTTGGTTAGAGTACATCGATCCAACAGAAAATCTCATGAAAAGAAAATTTGAAATGTCCATGATGGGGGAACTAAAGTTTTTTCTTCGTTTACAAATACATCAATCCCCACATGGAATTTTTATAAATCAAGCCAAATATACAACTGAGATTTTGAAAAATCATGCTATGGATAATTGTGACTCGGTCGGTACACCAATGGTAACTTCACCAAAAATTGGAGCCGATTTATTTGGGAAACCTATTGATCTGAAGAAATATCGGAGCATGATTGGTTCTCTCATGTACCTCACTGCTAGTCGACCCGATATTCATTTTGTTGTTTGCTAGTTGGCATGGTTTCAGGCAAAGCCTACCGAACTGCACCTCAAAGAGGTTAAAAGGATCTTTCGGTACCTTAAGACATCCATTCACATGGGACTTTGGTATCCGAAGGAATCGGATTTGATATAATCGCCTTTTCGGATGCGGACCATGCGGTGACCAAGTTACGACAAAAAGTACATAAGGAGGAGCACAATTTTGGGTGAAAAGTTAGTAGTGGTCTTCAAAGAAACAAGATTGCCTTGCACTTTCAACCGCCGAGCCGAGTATGTGTCTCTATCTGCGTGTTGTGCTCAAGTTCTATGGATGAGAACACAACTCACAGATTATGGCTTTACTTTTGATAAAATACCTATGTATTGTGACTCGAAAAGTGCCATAGCCATATCATGCAATCCTGTTCATCACTCAAAGACTAAGCACATTCGTGTCCGCTATCACTTCATAAAACAACACGTGGAAGAAGGTACTGTTGAATTATTCTTCGTGAAGACAGATTACCAACTCGCCGATCTATTTACTGAAGCCCTTCCAAAAGAAAGGTTTAATGATTTAGTTCGACGAATTGAAATGTGAAGCCTAACCCCTGAGGAGTTAGAACGTCTTCTCGAATCTTCTTGAAAATGATTTTCCAAAAAGCTTCGCTGTAAATATTTTTGAAAAACAAAATACAAAATTTGAAAAACCAACAAAAGCAAAATATAGAAATATAAAACTTTCAAACAATACAAAAACAATAGAAAATCAAAATCCAAAATATTCTTCTCACGACATGTCTCTCAGATAATCGATATTCAGATGCGTTTCTAGAAATGTCATTCAACAATGATACGGACGGACATATCAGATGCTTGAGCGAGAGTTCTTTAAATGTTTTCTAAAACATGTCGTTTCTCAAAATTTCTTGAAAATGGCTTTCGTATACTTGAAGAAAAACCCGGACCAAAATGATGACTTTTGATTATTTTCAAATCAAAACTCGTGTTTTAAAGAAAAATCAAGTGTACGCTTGATGCACTACATTTAAAAGCGGTGAGAAATCATCATCATCTTGAGCACCTTTTTCAAGATTGTTCAAAAAGATTTTCAAAATCTTTCAAAAATTTTTGTGCTCAAGATAACTCCCTATAAAACCCTTTAATTGATTAAGCTTTATTAAAGGGGGAGTATAAAACCAAAATGTTCCAAACTCATGCTTAAAACAAATCTGTCTGTCTCCCTAAAAAATCCTAAAATATTGTTTAATCCGTTGATATAAAAAATATCACGAATATGCTATTTTTGAGGGGGAGGAGACGTGATTAAAATGTGATAAAAAACCTTTAATGTTCGTTGTTTGAATCTCAAAAGAGCTCGACTCAGTTGAAACCAATGAATTGACGAGGAATCAAAGTCCATAAATGTACCATCTTGAGAAACTTTCTATGGACTTAACCAGGACGGGTAATAATTTCAAGCTAGTTCTCTAGTGATGTAAACGTGTCTCGAATCGGTTTTGTTCATTTAAAGTCAATCAATTCAAAAAGTGCAAACTCTACCCTCTCTGTGCAGATTTAAGTTAAAACAATATAAGCACATGTGAAGGGGGAGATTTTCTGAAAATATAAAACTCTCGGAGTGTTTCAAACATGTTTTCAATCATAAACACTCTGAGATATTTTCGAGAAAAATGGTTTATGGCAACATGGGACAGTCATGGAGTTATAAGGTGACTAAGGATAGGAAATTCGTCCTATGATCAGCCAGAGCCGGAGGGATCTACCCAAGGACACTACCAATAGTTAGTATTAGAAGTCCTTAGGTATGATTGAAAAAAGGTGTAATGTGAGATAGGAGAAAGAAGGGTTGAAGAATTAAAAAGAAAAGTAAAAGAAAGGGTGAAAAGAAATAGCCCTCCATATTCAACCTTAGGGCAGAAACCGGGTTCAATTCATATGCTACTGGTTGTCTCTAAGATGACACTGGTATTAAAGATAAAGACATCATGGACTCAGTGACGCACTGCGCTGAACCTTCTAGCCACTCAATTCCTCTCAAAAGGATTTGTTTAATTCTCACTGGGAACCCTACGTAAACTACCGGCTTTCTCTTAGAGATCGTTTGTAAAATCCTAAAATGTAAATCGCGTGAAATGACAATTTTGCCCTCCAAATAAAAATTTTAAAAACTCGGGAAATACTTCAACATCGTTTAACAAGTATTATCTCATCAATAATATATGCACATTATGGAATAATAAACTTATGTTATAAATTAAATGAACATGAAAGAATTAATCCTAAGTAACTAATTAACATACCAAATGTACACATATTAACTTGGACTACAAAGAGGACTAGATGCATAATAATTAGATAAGAATGGAAGTTAGGAATTGGTCCTCTTTCCCCCCATGGCCGGCCTCTATTAGGCTCCTCATTCAATGCCTAAATCAATCATATTAATTCCCATTTACCAATTCCTCTTCATTTCAAAAATACAAGAAAACCCTAAAAGCATTTCTCTCATTCATAAGTGGCGGACACCTTGTTTTTTTTCTCCATTTTGATCCGAAATTCCAACAATCAAAGGTTCCTTGGAGGCTCGTGATAGTGTATGATCGATTGGTGGACGTGGGAATTGTGTTTGGTTCGAAAAGAAGCTTGGTTGTGTGGTTTAGTTTGTAGCCGTGGGTTTTGGATTGACCAAGGAGGCTTGGTTTTGATTTTTGGTGCTTTGATTCTTGTTCCTTTGTCACGTACACGCTACGAGGGTAACGTATCATCATCTCACGTCTCTTCCTTTGTGTTTTCTTATTTAATTCGTGGCTATGGAGGTCATTCTAGGGCTTGTTATACGAAAATGAAACACATGAAATAATGAATATGTTTGTCACCTAAAATGATAACGTTGTCGTATAATAAAATTGTTACCAAAAAGATTAGAAAAGAAAAGAGCAAAAACATTGAATGGGGGCTGTTTTGGATCAAAGTGGGTGCGTTTGGGTAGGTAAAACATGTGCTTATAATGGTTTTAATAGACCCTAAAACTGGACAGCATCATATGTCGAATTTGTGTGTGTCATAGATCAAGTTTTATAAGTGTAATAATCTGGGTCTTTGTTGGAAAAGTCTATTTTATGTCTTAGTTAAGTTTTCCAAGTGGTTTGGTCGAATTGGGAGTTGTCTAAGTCGTACTTTTGAATTTTACAAGATCAAGTGTCAAGGCTGATAAAACGGGTCTGAAATTTGGTTGGATTGTTTGATTTTTCATTTTCAAACCATAAAGAATTGGGAGCTCTCATTTTACAGGAGTGACATCTAGGTTATAAATGAAATTCTGGGAGTTTTGGGAATTTTTCCAAGGTGTCTAAACAGGTCCAATGAGTGTAAACTTTTAAGGTGTATTTTCTGACCACTTTACGGGTAGGTCGGACTTGTGATTTTCCATAGGCCATTTGGCATAGAGATAGAACCCACCAATTTTGGAGACTCTTTTAACTCATATGGGAACCCCTGGATTTTACTTGATTTCTTTTGAGCTAAGTAAGTATTTTATAAAAATCGCTAAAGTCTGGTCCAAATATGAGTTTAAGAAAAGGAAAGATAAAACAAGGATATCAATAAGTAAAACACTTACACATGCATAAGAAGCTTATAAATTGAGTATATAAGTAATATATGATATCAATTCGTGTAGATACGTTGAAGGAGATCTGACGTTGCTTCCGGTGTAACTTTCTTGTTTGCTTTGATTTCGTTGCTAAGGTGAGATATTCGACCTTACCTCTTAAGGTTTCTCATGATTCGTGTTCATCTTTTGATTCTAGCTTTGAATGTTATGCTTTTACTCTAAGCCTTCTTACTAGGGCTTCCTATAACCTTGCTATGTTTCCTTTGATTGAATCTCCTATGTGAGCTGTTTAATGTGAACCACCGATATGAACCTTCGATTATGAACCTTTGATATGCACCTTGATAATGAACCTATGATATGAAACTTTGATATGAACTACGATATGAACTTTGATATGAACCCTTATGATTATGATTTGACCCATCGGTTTGATACCCGAGCCAAATATGTTTCCTAGTCGGAAGGTAACTGACCGTGTCATTGATGCACCAATGGCATGACTCCGGTGTGGTTGAGTGATGTTGTACACCGTCCCATTTTGATTTGATTATGAGCTCACTATATGTATATGATTTGGCCATTATATGTTTTGGGGGCGTATGGATGCATCCTAGATTTGATTTGTTTGAGGATTTGATCGATTGGAGCTTTGTTTGGTGAATGATGTCGGGTGCAATCCGCGTCTTCACATTTCCGGGAGCTAGCTACTCCATTTGTTCTTGAGGTCTCCCCTCCTATTATGTATGGTATTCCGAGGTCACCCCTCCGAATACAATGGCTACTTATGATATGATATGATATGATATGTTTCTGGGCTCGGGTAGATTTCTGATAACCCTTACACTTTTGATAACCTATATTGTACCTTCTGTATTCCCCAACGCACCATAATCTGTATTACTTGTTTATTACTCAAGACCCTTATATGACTCACTCTACTACCAAGATATATATTACATTGCTTTGATCTGTCACACTCTCATTCCGTTACTTCAGACTATGGTTCCATTCACGTACCGGGTTATTATATGTTTATTGGATTTGGTTATGCTATTCATGTGTTATGTGACTACTGATTACCCTGTTATGATATGATTAACATGCGATTATAAGATTTACATGTGGTCATCTGATGATATGCTATCTTACTGTTCTGTGGTCCTTTTGATTTGTCTGGCAACCATGCTTGTGTGCAATCGATTGTTGATCTGTTTATCTTTTGTACCTCGTTCGATTAAATCTTGTGGACTATGACTATTCGTGGTGTCCTTATCTGCTTGTTGTTGACCGCCATGTTTGCATTTCGCTTTTATACTCTTGTTTGATTTGGTGGGTGGTTCAACTTATGACGTCTAGCTTGTTAATTTGTTTAATTGCCCTGCTATGTATTTAATTCTTTTAAATATAGTGTTCATACTGTATTCCTACTTGTTACGTGTGACTGCTATGTATTGACTGCTGTTAGCACTTCCGCTATTATGATACTGATCATGTCTTCTATTAAGAGTTTTGACCTGGGTGAATTGCCATGCTCACTGATTAATTAATTGCTTTCGCTTTCCTGTAGATATCTGTTTGGCTGGTATGTATTTTGATTTCCTGAATTGATTGTATGACATATACGTTGTGTGGATGCTATGCCTACTATGTTTACTTATGTTTCAGTTCTTGTATGTTTGGTTTGTATGTGCTGGCTTATATGTCATCGATGCTTTGCTTCGCTTCGCTCTCCTGGTTATCTGTTCGTTTTGGATATTTGTATAATTGTGTTCTGCAGGATCCTCTTTGACTCATTACTCTTATTTCGCTACGACTTGTTATCCGTTCCTTTGTTTCATTTGCATTTCAGATTTTATTTAGCTTTCGTTTTGTTATATCTGTTCACTGGGCTTTTTAAGCTCAGTCGCATTTCTTTTCTGCGGCGGGTTTTAGGTTTGAAGATGGGCTTTGATTGGGCTGAGAGGTGGATTATCTGAGTGGACTAACCCTAGTTACCTTATTATTTGGACTTGTTTTGGCGGGCTTTTGTTTTGAGATTTCATTTTATTCTAACTATTGGATTTTGTAATTTCCCTTGTAAATCTTTGGTTATTATGACTTGGTGCATTATTATTTAAAGATTTCCGCTTGAAGATTTTACTTGTATGTTACGATATGACACGGTGTGACACTTCTACCCTTGTCGGGTTGGGGTGTTACAATTATGGTATCGAGATAAGGTTTCGTCTTGTTGACCTTAGGATTGACTGTGAGGATTGGGTAGACATTAGGCTTCCGTGCATTCGATATATTCGATTCCTTTTGATTGTCATTCGGTTTTGACTTGATAATCTTTTGTCTTCACTGTTTTGGGTCTTCTTTTCTTCACATTTGATTTTATTATTTAGTATTCGCATATCCGTTTGTCGATCGTTAGATGGAGACTACCCGTGGAGCCGAAGACGATGGTGCCGAACTGCGTTCTTTGCAATCCCGTGATGGAGAGGTTTGTGAAGCGTAAGCCCCCATTCGCCGTCTTGTTGGAAACATCGAGATCTTCTTGGAGGAAGCTGGAAGAATCAACCAAAGATGCAAAAGACGGAGACAAGGTTCAACAGGTGGCTGTGAAGGTTCATCTACTTCATATGACTTGGGCGCGACTTGTGTTACTCCGATTTGTTTGTCATACGTTTGTGGCGGTTTGATATTTTGTTATGTGATTTTGATCGGCATTACTTTTCTTTGATTCGTTCGGAACTCGGTTTGAATCGTGAAGTTTTATCGTTTAGCATTCTGGTATATCTCAGTTTTCTGTTGGACCGACAGTAATGAGTCATGAGGAACCATTTCATGCAAGTTGGTGGTTTTCTCTCCTTTGTGGTATGGTAAGTTGTTTGATGTGTTATATCTTTGTGTGTATATGAATCAGTGCCTTTGGTATGTTGCTTGTTATCTGTATGTGATATGTTTTGTGTGATTTTGGCTATGTGATTTGTCATGAACCGGACGAAATATGGTGACAATAAGGGCTTGTTATGTGATGCAAGTATTATGGCGCTTTGATCAACGTGATAATACCGAGATCATATAATTTGAACTTATTGGGATCATCTGACGTTTGGGAAATGCACAGGTTGGTACGTGAATGGAATAAGGCTTATATCCGTTATTTGACACTCCTCATGTTCGTTTGGAATTTTGTACCTCTTTGTGAGATTCTCACCGATATCATTACGTGTAAGATTTGTGCGCTTTGAAACGATACGAGTATGACTGTATGAAACTATGGATTGCTACGCCCGCTTTTAGCCAGATGCGTCTCTGTGTACCCTGCGACTTCAATTTTCGAGGGCGAAAATTTTCTTTTAGAGGAAGAGTTGTAAAACCCTAAAATCTAAATCGCGTGAAATGACAATTTTGCCCTCCAACTAAAAATTTTAAAAACTCGGGAAACACTTCAACATCGTTTAACAAGTATTATCTCATTAATAATATATGCACATTATGGAATAATAAACTTATGTTATAAATTAAATGAACATGAAAGAATTAATCCTAAGTAACTAATTAACATACCAAATGTACACATATTAACTTGGACTACAAAGAGGACTAGATGCATAATAATTAGATAAGAATGGAAGTTAGGAATTGGTCCTCTTTCCCCCCATGGCCGGCCTCTATTAGGCTCCTCATTCAATGCCTAAATCAATCATATTAATTCCCATTTACCAATTCCTCTTCATTTCAAAAATACAAGAAAACCCTAAAAGCATTTCTCTCATTCATAAGTGGCGGCCACCTTGTTTTTTTTCTCCATTTTGATCCGAAATTCCAACAATCAAAAGTTCCTTGGAGGCTCGTGATAGTGTATGATCGATTGGTGGACGTGGGAATTGTGTTTGGTTCGAAAAGAAGCTTGGTTGTGTGGTTTAGTTTGTAGCCGTGGGTTTTGGATTGACCAAGGAGGCTTGGTTTTGATTTTTGGTGCTTTGATTCTTGTTCCTTTGTCACGTACACGCTACGAGGGTAACGTATCATCATCTCACGTCTCTTCCTTTGTGTTTTCTTATTTAATTTGTGGCTATGGAGGTCATTCTAGGGCTTGTTATACGAAAATGAAACACATGAAATAATGAATATGTTTGTCACCTAAAATGATAACGTTGTCGTATAATAAAATTGTTACCAAAAATATTAGAAAAGAAAAGAGCAAAAACATTGAATGGGGGCTGTTTTGGATCAAAGTGGGTGCGTTTGGGTAGGTAAAACACGTGCTTATAATGGTTTTAATAGACCCTAAAACTGGACAGCATCATATGTCGAATTTGTGTGTGTCATAGATCAAGTTTTATAAGTGTAATAATCTGGGTTTTTGTTGGAAAAGTCTATTTTATGTCTTAGTTAAGTTTTCCAAGTGGTTTGGTCGAATTGGGAGTTGTCTAAGTCGTACTTTTGAATTTTACAAGATCAAGTGTCAAAGCTGATAAAACGGGTCTACGAAATTTGGTTGGATTGTTTGATTTTCATTTTCAAACCATAAAGAATTGGGAGCTCTCCTTTTACAGGAGTGACATTTAGGTTATAAATGAAATTCTGGGAGTTTTGGGAATTTTTCCAAGGTGTCTAAACAGGTCCAATGAGTGTAAACTTTTAAGGTGTATTTTCGACCACTTTACGGGTAGGTCTGGACTTGTGATTTTCCATAGGCCATTTGGCATAGAGATAGAACCCACCAATTTTGGAGACTCTTTTAACTCATATGGGAACCCCTGGGATTTTACTTGATTTCTTTTGAGCTAAGTAAGTATTTTATAAAAATCGCTAAAGTCTGGTCCAAATATGAGTTTAAGAAAAGGAAAGATAAAACAAGGATATCAATGAGTAAAACACTTACACATGCATAAGAAGCTTATAAATTGAGTATATAAGTAATATATGATATCAATTCGTGTAGATACGTTGAAGGAGATACGACGTTGCTTCTCGGTGTAACTTTCTTGTTTGCTTTGATTTCGTTGCTAAGGTACAGATATTCTGACCTTACCTCTTAAGGTTTCTCATGATTCGTGTTCATCTTTTGATTCTAGCTTTGGACTGTTATGCTTTTACTCTGAGCCTTCTTACTAGGGCTTCCCTATAACCTTGCTATGTTTCCTTTGATTGAATCTCCTATGTGAACTGTTTAATGTGAACCACTGATATGAACCTTCTGATTATGAACCTTTGATATGCACCTTGATAATGAACCTATGATATGAAACTTTGATATGAACTCTGATATGAACTTTGATATGAACCCTTATGATTATGATTTGACCCATCAGTTTGATACCCGAGCCAAATATGTTTCCTAGTCAGGAAGGTAACTTGACCGTGTCATTGATGCACCAATGGCATGACTCCAGTGTGCACGAGTGATGTTGTACACCGTCCCCATTTTGATTTGATTATGAGCTCACTATATGTATATGATTTGGCCATTATATGTTTTGGGGGGCGTATGGATGCATCCTAGATTTGATTTGTTTGAGGATTTGATCGATTGGAGCTTTGTTTGGTGAATGATGTCGGGTGCAATCCGCGTCTTCACATTTCGGGAGCTAGCTACTCCATTTGTTCTTGAGGTCTCCTCCTATTATGTATGGTATTCCGAGGTCACCCTCCGAATACAATGGCTACTTATGATATGATATGATATGATATGTTTACGGGCTCGGGTAGATTTACGATAACCCTTACACTTTTGATAACCTATATTGTACCTTCAGATTCCCCAACGCACCATAATCTGACACTTGTTTATTACTCAAGACCCTTATATGACTCACTCTACTACCAAGATATATATTACATTGCTTTGATCATCACACTCTCATTCCGTTACTTGGACTATGGTTCCATTCACGTCATCGGGTTATTATATGTTTATTGGATTTGGTTATGCTATTCATGGGTTATGTGACTCACCGATTACCTGTTATGATATGATTAACATGCGATTATAAGATTTACTGTGGTCATCGATGATATGCTATCTTCTTGCTACGTGGTCCTTTTGATTTGTCGGCAACCATGCTTGTGTGCAATCGATTGTTGATCTGTTTATCTTTTGTACCTCGTTCGATTAAATCTTGTGGACTATGACTATTCGTGGTGTCCTTATCGCTTGTTGTTGACCCGCCATGTTTGCATTTGCTTTATACTCTTGTTTGATTTGGTGGGTGGTTCAACTTATGACGTCTAGCTTGTTAATTTGTTTAATTGCCTGCTATGTATTTAATTCTTTTAAATATAGTGTTCATCTTGTATTCCTACTTGTTACGTGTGATTTGCTATGTATTATTCTTTGTTAGCACTTCCGCTATTATGATCTTGATCATGTCTTCTATTAAGAGTTTTGACACATGTGAATTGCCATGCTCATCGATTAATTAATTGCTTCCGCTTTCTGTAGATATCTGTTTGGCTGGTATGTATTTTGATTTCCTGAATTGATTGTATGACATATACGTTGTGTGGATGCTATGCCTGCTATGTTTACTTATGTTTCAGTTCTTGTATGTCTGGTTTGTATGTGCTGGCTTATATGTCATCGATGCTTTGCTTCGCTTTGCTCTCCTTGTTATCTGTTCGTTTTGGATATCTGTATAATTGTGTTCTGCAGGATCCTCTTTGACTCATTACTCTCATTTCGCTACGATTTGTTATCCGTTCCTTTGTTTCATTTGCATTTCAGATTTTATTTAGCTTTCGTTTTGTTATATCATTCCTTGGGCTTTTTAAGCTCGGCCGCATTTCTTTTCTGCGGCGGTTTAGGTTTGAAGATGGGCTTTGATTGGGTGAGAGGTGGATTATCTGAGTGGACTAACCCTAGTTACCTTATTATTTGGACTTGTTTTGGCGGGCTTTTGTTTTGAGATTTCATTTTATTCTAACTATTGGATTTTGTAATTTCCCTTGTAAATCTTTGGTTATTATGACTTGGTGCATTATTATTTAAAGATTTCCGCTTGAAGATTTTACTTGTATGTTCTGATATGACACCAGACTGTGACACTTCTACCCTTGTCAGGTTGGGGTGTTACATCGTTGGTATTGAAGAAGGAGACCCTCTCCCTAGTCTCCGCTTAGGAAAACAAAAATGCACTAATTGAGTCTAGAGCCTCGAGATTCATAAAAAGATCTCATAGGAACACTTGACATGACATCGCTTGTTGTTCATCAATAAGGACACAAGTGATATATTCTAGGGTCCTGCGCGGATCTTAGCAATCTGCCAGAACATTTATGAGAAGTTTCACATCTGTGATCTTCAATGATTGAATGGAAACTCTGCCGTGGTCAACATCAGCGACCACGACAAAGCAGTCACTGGTAACTCCCGTGGATTACGCTTAGTGTGTCTCAAACGGTCTACATTCGTGGGGTGATGCTTGATGTACCTCGACTCACCGGACTGTAGGTGTACCGGTACATCACGTTATCTCACTTGTGGGACTCGGTTCAGAGCGGCCTTTGTGAGAATTAGAGATGTGTTTTCACACTACGCAGTTAACACACTCGAAATTCAAACTTGTAAGCGCTAGATTATTTCTAACCCATGTTTTATGTTTTCTTCTTATGGATGCTCGCGGGAGGAAGAGATCGTGCAGATTCTCCACATGCTCATACCAACAACACATGAAAGTTCTCATCAAATTCAATGGAAACACAAAGTTAAAGATGATTCTTCATCAATGTCTAAGAATCTTCAAAGTTTAAAGACTCGAGAACTTCATCAAAACTGAACTTCAAAGTCAAATAGAAGTGTGAGCATGGTGGATAAAGACGAGGAGACACCTGACCAACGAAGTTGACAACGGCAGACAACCACATTAATTGATCACAAAGCATGAAGGAACAAAGAATCAAGACTATTCTATATCTACACGCAAAGTTCAAGCTCAAGGAAAGTAAAGACCTAATCAAGTGGAGCATCTTTTGAATGACCACCCCTTAGGGGGAGATTGTTAGCCGTAACATTTTTATTAGAAGTGATGGTCATTCACGTTTAGGAACTTTGTAACGTGTGTTAGATATCGTGCTAGAATAGTCAACGGGCTCGTGGATTGGGCTAAGCTAAATGGTTAATCGTTTAGTTAAGTTAGCCTTGTATAAGTTCATGTAACCCAATCCATGTCCAAGCCCATCTCACGGCCCATGGCCAAGCCTTAGGGCATTATGTTACTTGTACTATAAATACCCCTCAAAGTCTCATTTGAGGGGTGTGCTTGAGTGTATGTGTGTTTGTTTTCTTTAAGCAATACAACAAGTTCTTGTTTCGTCTTTCTCTCTTGTTCATACGCAAAACATCTTAAGTCACCAACTTCTTAATCTCTTCTTCTTCATCTTTTACGCATAAAGTGTGTTTGTTTCACGTGTGTTCATCTTGTGTTTAAGGTTGGTATACGCGTAAGGTTGATGTAAAAACAAGGTCCTACACCCTCCGTGTGCCAAAACGATTTCAAATACATGATGCACATGTTGAGGGGGAGCTCTTTTTCTAAAAATATCAAAAACAATTCAGGTACAAAATGCTTTGATAATATATCACAAGTATCTGGATTGATTTTCAAATGGTTTTCAATTGGTTCCAATGGCAGATGAACAATACCAAATAGACCGGCCAAATTTACTTTATGTATGGTGATATAAGGATGGTTAGGTTAGGTATTCGTTCCCACGATCCCACCGAGTTTGAGGATCTACCGAGGACAATCCACTAGATAGTGTAGAGTCCTTAGGTATGATGAAAAAGGGAGAAAAGTGAGATATTGGAAGAGTGCGGATGAGAAAGAGCTAGAACCGGAATAAACCCAACAAGGTTCTAGTTATGAAGTCTCGGTAAGCACCAGGGGTTGAAGAATGAAAAGAATTGAATGAGAAAAGGGTGAAAATAAATAGCCCTCCAATAATTCAACCTTAGGCGTAAACCGGGTTCAATTCATATGCTCTTGGTAGTTACTAAGGTAACACTGGTATTGAAGACAAGGCGTCATGGACCCAGTGACGCACTTCACTTAACTTCCCAAGCTACTCAAGTTCCTCTTAAAAGGGCTTGTTTCATTCTCACGGGGAACCTACATAATCTATCAACTTTCTCTTAGAGATTGTTGATATTGAAAAAGGAGACCCTCTCCCTAGTCTCCGGCATAGGAAACCAAATGTGCACTATTGAGTCTAGAGCCAAGACATCATCCACAAAATCTCATTAGAACACAAAATTAATGAAGACTTCTGTTTCACACAATGTGGAAAGTAAGTATATATTGAGAGTCCTTCGCATTATCCTTGTGGTATTGCCAGAACATCCGAGTGATATGTAAAAGTATTCACGATGAAGATGGAAATCCTTCTAGAGCCAACATCAAACAAGCTCTTGGTGGGTGACATGTGAGATCTTTTCTAAAGATCAAGCTTGTGACAACTGGATAGAAACAATGGGGCGATTTATTCTTTAATCAACGTTGGTCCAGGAAATGAATTGACGAATACTTTTGGAAAAACCGTTCGATGTGCAAATCTTCTTTTCTCAAGCACATCGAATGTGTATTCATGTTTTCAAACACAAAAAGTATCTCTGATTGAAAAAATACTTTTGGAAAACCGTTCGATGTGTAAATCTCTTCTTTCTCTAGAACATTGAATGTGTATTCTTTTCAAATACAAAAGTATTTTTGATTGAAAATTGATCTTTCTTATAAAACCTTCGTCATATTGCAAAATCTTTCTTCTAAGCAATACGTGATTGTTTTCAAATCAATTTTCATCAATCGGTGAATCTCAATTATTTGGTTCACTCACTTGAGTTGTCTTCTTTGAGGCGTTCGGTTTGAGAACGCTAGAACAATTGTGAAACCCTATCAAGGAAATTCTTGAATTATACCGATCACAGCAGTACTTGTCTCGATGAGCGGGAACCGTGGGCGTGTACCTCAATTCAACGAAGTGATCAAAGACACTTCGTGTGTTTTATTGCTAACTGTTGTTTGCGGTACATTTGGACGGTTGCGGTGATCGAATTGAGGAGTCAATCCAAAGCCGCATGCTCACAACATCCACACTTAATTGAAGAAATCATGACTTGTGCATATCTACATAACTCGCTCGATATTTTTATACTATGCTTACGCTACTGCGCAAATATCATGAACCAAGAAAGCTTCCGCTACTCGATGGAAAGATGTCATGATCCTGAAAGTGTGAGCATGTCGGTCCAAAAGTCACAACATCACATGATGGCAACACAATGAAGGGTGATCCAGAGATTTACTGTAGCTGGTGATCTCGAATAAAGCTCTAAGATCATCAAAGATGTAGATCAGTTAAAGGCCTCCACTAAAAGTACAAAGTTATCGGACTTTAAAGAATCACTGCTAAAGCACAAAGATGCAGATGTTGAAGAATTAATGTCTACGATCTCAAGACTGAATATTAAATAGAATGCTAGGATTCGAAATGTAAAACATGGGGTGACCTCCCTTAGGGGGAGATTGTTAGGAATTAGAAATTCCATAGTGAAGTA
The DNA here is from genome assembly GCA_022545495.1 of Chrysanthemum lavandulifolium. Classification (NCBI taxonomy): domain Eukaryota; kingdom Viridiplantae; phylum Streptophyta; class Magnoliopsida; order Asterales; family Asteraceae; genus Chrysanthemum; species Chrysanthemum lavandulifolium. The sequence goes on along the minus strand of CM040241.1, from coordinate 77,060,808 downwards.
TCGATCACCCCAAATATTATCTAGCATAATTTAGTTCGTAGACATATCGTTAGTTACGTTATTTGTTAGTTTATTAATTAGTTATTAGCGTAGTTTAGTTTAGTGCAACACCATGGAGGAAAGACGGGTCTTTACCCACTGTATGCCTGATCCACAGTCCGTTAGGAGGACGTGTTGTATGTAACTATAAATACCCTCTACCTCCCAAGGTAGAGGGTTGGACCTTTCACTCAATCTAACCTTCTTTCTTTTGTTTACTTTCTCTCTCTAGAAAGGCTCTCATTCTACTTTCTCTCTCTAAAACCTCTAAACTATACGCCCCTTATTGTGATTGTGGATGTGTTTGTGAAATCCAATATGTTACAAAAGTGAAAAGGAACGAAATTAAGCAATAATGGATATAAAAGTGGGCGATTAAGAGCTTAAATGACCCCTTAAAAGTATACGTTTTAAATCCTAATCAAATATCCATACACTTGTTATTTGCTTGTCTTCAAGAAAATGTGCTTTTGGCCAATCAATTTATAAGTTAGGGGGCATGAAGCATAAATTTAACATAATTTACAACAAGTAAAAGCACCGCAATAGTCATAACAAGCAAGGAAATTATATACTAGCACCTCACAAGGGGTGTTTGGATTCTCTCATCTCTTGGGTTTGTATGAAATATAATAAATGGAAATGGAAGATAAACACTCATTACCTGGCATAGTACATAGATTACCATAGGCTTGAGACTAGATCAAACCTCCACCGTTTCGGCATAAGCACCTAGGAACAACTATCTAAGAGGTCTTTAAAAGGGTTGTAATGTTAGGCTTACGGTAGGGAAACAAAGGGTTTGGTTGGATAGGAGATTAAGTGGTGGCAAGTCAAAAATCTTATGTTACAAGCATGAAAAGAATGGCGTTGCTAAGCCAAGACTCGACTCACTAAACTCTAGATAACTTGAAACAAACATACATAAATTGAAAAACATAAACATAAAGATAGATGTATGATGGTAGCCCGTATGTTTTTATTTTCTTTTTTTCTTTTTTTTCAACACTTTTTTTTTCATACACTTTTACTCTACCATCCTCTAAGATAACATCAAAATATAATGGATTTATAGGAGCATCCCTACACTTGAGTTTTTATTACTCTAACACTAATTTGACCCGATTTGAAAAGATCAAAACACTTGGAGTATTTAAGTACGTAAATAAAGGGAATTTGAATTTAACGTTCTTTCCCGTCACTCCATAAAATTTTACTTTACCCACGAGTCCCAATCATCCCAAAACTGTGTACAAAAGATATGACTCGAATTAGCAACCATGCAAGTAACTAGATAATTGAACTAAGGGTTTAGTATGATAACAATAATGCACTAAAGGTGAGTGCATACAAGGTAGGCTAAGGCGATTTGGGTGTACATTTAGAGGTGGATTGTAAACAATGCTCTTCATTGATATTCCGGAAAACCGAAACATCACGAGAACCGCGAAAAGGATAGGCTCTGAGAGGTTAACTAGGGGTATCGTGTACTAAAGATGAGTACATCGCAAGGGTATGGGGTAATTACTCGACCGATGTGGAAGAAGTAATTATAATACGCGTATCAAACAAGGGTTATCCTAATGCCTCTTATCATTTATTTATTCCTAACCACACAAGTGTAGTCTCACTAGCGATCTCGGAATGCATCAAAAAACAAGTTCTAGAATCTATTATACTATCGGTACACTCTCTAAGCATTAAAGGTGAATTCTTTTATTCCTATAGATCTAGGGGCGAACCTCACATTTTTGGGGTGGAATTTGAGTGGTAAACCGTTTTTGTGCTAGTCATATAACTGCTATCCATGAGACGCTTTATTAAGACTAAAGTCCCACTCGTACATGTCATAAAAAAATTTAAAATTGGCTCTAAAATTGCCCTAACAAATATTTCTCATAGCTTATTACACAAATGAACTAGGACAAGACAAATATTCAAGGATAAGCATAGTTTCAAAGTTCCCGTTTTATTCTCCCTCCCTACACTTAAACTGAACATTGTCCCCAATGTTCCTCGAAAGTATCAAAGTTATGATAAAGGAAGGTACTAAGAGAAAGAAACTTGTACTCCCCTGATTAGCTCGGTAGGATCCGTGTGAAGTAGTGGTTAAATTCTTTCCCAAGAAGAATGTATACATGATAAGCTCCATCCAATATTGAGTTTCTTCTTCTTGTCAAATATAACCTGCACACTTTAAGAAAATAGACAAAACATTCGCGTAAAATCAGTGGTAAAACTATATATGACTCAACTACACTAAGATATAATGCTTGTGGAATGGATGTTTGCAGATTTTCTGGAAAATTAAGACCTGAGAATTTCCAAAAGTTTATAAATAGCATAGAAAACGAGAAAAATATAAGTTGTTTTTGCTCCTCCTGACGTCGTCAGGTTCTAGTCGGCAGCGTCGGTATCACGACAAAAGCGAGGTCATGCGTTTTCTGAAAAATTACACCTTTAGAATCGGAAAGGTTCACGCAAAACATACATTATGACTCGATACAAGCATTTGACTCTAAAACACACACACACACACACACACACACACACATATATATATATATATATATATATATATATATATATATATATATATATATATATATATATATATATATATATATATATATATATATATATATATATATATATATATATATATATATATATATATATATATATATATATATATATATATATATATATATCAATTTCATTAATTGTTATTCTCATGTTCACGTTCTTTTAAAACCGTGTGTAATCCTCCCTACAGTTATCCTTTTTGTAAAATACCTTTATATGTAATTAAGACGAGGTTAAAGACAAAATAAAGCATTTTCACAAATTCAAACATGAGAATAAACAACAATGGAGAGATATATGACAAACATAAAAATAAAACAACCAAACAAGAAATAGATAAATCGCACCACATACATATATACACAACAAATTATCTAAAGTCACCACATCATCACCGAGTTAAGATAGTACTAGACTACGAAATCCGCTAAGTGATTCATAAACTAATGTTCACAAAGATTACTCAAGCATTTAAACACAACGATAGACTAATTGCACTCCTAAGCCAATTACAATTAAGATTAGAGACAAGCAATCAATAATTAATAACTAGGTTTCATAGATCTAAGCAAACACACAAGAAATTTAGCCGGACATGTTAAACAAGCAAGCATACACACATTCAATGGAAGTCATAAGGAAATCAATGGAATAAAACACTTATCTTGATGAGTAAAATAGGGTTTGGGACCCTAAGATACTCTCCAAGTCGGACTACAAACGTTTAGGGTTTTTACTCCACAAGTCTACCTCCCAAAATTCGAAAATTCGATTTCTATATATAATTTTACACTTGCGACGTACCGCTTATAGGTGGGACGAGTCGATCGCCGTCATTAGGGTTTTCGTCTTGGCCAAGTCATCGTTGGGACTACGTCACGTTGTAATTGTGGCCGTCGAACTTCGATAGGGACATCGTGCGGTTTTGGATCTAAGCAAATGCGAGATGAAAAGTCTTAGTGACGCCCTTCCTCTTCAAAGCCTGACGCCGTCATGTGTCTTTTAGCAAAAAGTCTACTGAGCCGTCTGAGATTTTTATTTGTAAAGCGGGACGGCGTCCCCATTTGATTGGGACGCCGTCAGCTTCAGTTTTGGCAGCTTGAGTATCTTCGATCTTGACTTTGCCATTTTCTTCATGTATTTACTCCTTTTCGTCCAAATATGCATCATTCCAGCATTTTGCTTCCAAGAGACCTAAAAAGTGAAAAGGAACGAAATTAAGCAGTAACGGATATAAAAGTGGGTGATTAAGGGCTTAAATGACCCTTTAAAAGTGTACGTTTTAAATCCTTATCAGCAATAAAGCTCGCATTGTGGCCAAAGGATACAGACAGGAAGAAGGAATAGATTTTGAAGAGTCATTCGCGCCGGTAGCCAGACTTGAAGCAGTCAGGACATTCTTAGCCTATGAAGCTCACAAAAACATCACGGTTTATCAGATGGACATCAAGACGGCGTTTTTGAATGGAACTCTGAAAGAAAAAGTGTATGTGAGTCAGCCAGAAGGCTTCATTGACATGGAACATCTAGACTACGTCTATAAGCTCAAAAAGGCAATATATGGTTTGAAACAAGCTCCGAGAGCGTGGTATGACGAACTGTCCTCTTTCTTGATCAAAAACAGTTTCACCAAAGGAACTATTGATCCAACCTTGTTTACTCGAAAATACAACGATGACATTTTGATTGTTCAAATTTATGTGGACGACATCATTTTTGGGTCCCTAATCTGAATCTTTTAAAACATTTTGAAAATCTCATGAAAAGCAAATTTGAAATGTCCATGATGGGGAACTGAAATTTTTTCTTGGTTTACAAATTCATCAATCCCCTCATGGAATTTTTATTAATCAATCTAAATATACAATTGAGATTTTGAAAAAACATGGAATGGATAATTGTGATTCGGTCGGTACACCAATGGTAACTTCACCAAAAATTGGAGCCAATTTATTTGGGAAACCTATCGATCCGAAGAAATATCGGAGCATGATTGGTTCTCTCATGTACCTCACTGCTAGTCGACCCAATATTCATTTTGCTATTTGCTTATTAGCATAGTTTCAGGCAAAGCCTACCGAACTTCACCTCAAAGAGGTTAAAAGGATCCTTCGGTACATGAAGACATCCATTCACATGGGACTTTGGTATCCGAAGGAATCCGGATTTGATCTAATAGCCTTTTCGGATCACGGACCACGCGGTGATCAAGTTCTGACAAAAAGTACATCGAGGAGTATAATTTTGGGTGAAAAGTTAGTAAGTCGGTCTTCAAAGAAACAAGATTGTCTTGCACTTTCAACCGAAGGCACAGTATGTGTCTCTATCTGCGTGTTGTGCTCAAGTTCTATGGATGAGAACACAACTCACAGATTATGGCTTTACTTTCGATAAAATACCGATGTATTGTGATTCGAAAAGTGCCATAGCCATCTCATACAATCCTGTTCATCACTCAAAGACTAAGCATATCCATGTCCGCTACCACTTCATCAAAGAGCACGTAGAAGAAGGTATTGTTGAATTATTCTTCGTGAAGACAGATTACCAACTCGCCGATCTATTTACTAAAGCCCTTCCAAAAGATAGGTTTAACGATTTAGTTCGACGAATTGGAATGCGAAGCCTAACCCCTGAGGAGTTAGAACGTCTTCTCGAATCTTCTTGAAAATGATTTCCAAAAAGCTTCGCTGTAAATATTTTTGAAAAACAAAATACAAAATTTGAAAAACCAACAAAAGCAAAATATAAAATATAAAACTTTCAAAATATACAAAAACAATATAAAATCAAAAAATCCTAAAATATTCTTCTCACGACATGTCTCTTGTATAATCGATATTCTGTACGTTTCTAGAAATGTCATTCAACAATGATACGGACATGTACAGATGCTTGAGCGAGAGTTATTTACATGTTTTCTAAAACATGTCGTTTCTCAAAATTTCTTTCACTATGGCTTTCATATACTTCAGTACGAAACCCGGACTAAAAATGATGACTTTTGATTATTTCAAATCCAAACTCGTGTTTTGTGCTCAAAAAGATTTTTCAAAATCTTTCAAAAATATTTTGTGCTCAAGATAACTCCCTCGAAAACCCTTTATTGATTATGCATTCTTAAAGGGGGAGTATAAAACCAAAATGTTCGAATTTCATGCTAAAATCAAATCCGTTTGTCTCCCCAAAAGATTCTAAACAATGTTGTTTAATCCGTTGATATCAAAAATATCACGAATATGCTATTTTTGAGGGGGAGAAGATGTGATAAAAATATTTAATGATCGTTGTTTGAATCTCAAAAGAGCTCGACTCAGTTGAAACCAATGAATTGACGAGAAATCAAAGTTAGTAAATGTATCATTTCGAGAAACTCATGATAGACATGCACTTTCTTGGGTCTAACCTTCTTTTCAAGAAGTGTTTACAACTTCAAGTTAGTTATTAGAGCTAGTTGTCACCTAAAAACTGACAATGGAACTCTTTAACTAAGCAACATAACTGTGTCTCGTGGGGAATTGTTTATTATGAGCCGATCAATTCAAAAAGTGTGAACTCTACCCTCATTGTGCAGATTTAAGTTAAAACACTATAACCACATGTGAAGGGGGAGTATTTCTGAAAATTCAAAACTCTCAAGGTGTTAACAAAATTTGTCTTAATCATAAACACTTTGAGAGATTTTCAAGAAAAATGGTTTCATGGCAATATAGGAATAGTCATGGAGTTATAGGGTGACTAAGGATAGGAATATTCATCCTATGATCCGCCAGAGCCGGAGGGATCTACCCAAGGACAATACCCATAGTTAGTATTATAAGTCCTTAGGTATGATTGAAAAAAGAAGTAATGTGAGAAAGGAGAAAGAAGGGGTTTAAGAATTAAAAAGAAAAGTAAAAGAAATGGTGAAAAGAAATAGCCCTCCATAATCAACCTTAGGGCAGAAACCAGGTTCAATTCATATGCTACTGGTTGTCACTAAGTTGACACCGGTATTGAAGATAAAGACCTCATGGACCCAGTGACGCACTGCACCTAACCTTCTAACCACTCAATTCCTCTTAAAAGGATTTGTTTCATTCTCAGTGGGAACCCTACGTAATCTATCGACTTTCTCTTAGAGATTGTTGGTATTGAAGAAGGAGACCCTCTCCCTAGTCTCCGCTTAGGAAAACCAAAATGCACTAATCGGGTCTAGAGCCGCGAGATTCATTAAAAGATCTCTTAGGAACACTCAATGTTTCATCATTTGTTGTTCAACAATAAGGACACAAGTGATATATTCTAGAGTCCTAGGCAGATCTTAGTAATCTGCCAGAACATTTATGAGAGGATTTAAAATTGTGATCCTCAGTGATTGAATGGAAATTCCTTCTAGGGTCAACATCAAACAGCCCTGATAACAGGTCACTTCAGTAATTCTTGATGGATTACGCTTAGTGTGTCTCAAACGGTCTACAGTCATGAGGTGATGCTTCGGTGTACCTCAGCGACTCACCTGAATTTTATATATACTTCGGTATATCGTGTTAGCCTTCTTGAGGGCCTCCAGTTCAGGAACAGCCTTTGTAAGAATTAGAGATGTGTTTTCACACTATGCTGTTAACACCCTCGACATTCGAACTTATAAGTGCTGGAAATCTCGCTAAGGAGATTCCTTTCACGAATTGAATCCTAAAGACGTGGGTTATTACTTGAATCATTTCATGGTAATGATAACTGTCCCTCAATGGGATTTGGATGGCTGATTCGCCCGACCAAGGTGAATAGAATCAAGACATTCATCAGTAAAACAATTGTAGTGGTCAATTCTTTAAGAAAATTCCACAATGATCGATTGGTATTTTTCAACTAACATATTCATGCAGGTACTGATGATTGTTCCTCGGAGGAAAGATGGCACTATCTTCCCATGCTCATACCAACATCACAACACATGAAAGTTCTCACGAAAATCAAAGGCAACACAAGGTTAAAGATGATTCTTCGTTAATGTCAAAGAATCTACAAAGTTTAAAGATGAGAGAAATTCACAACATTGGAACGTTAAAAGAAGTGTGAGCATGGTGGAGAAAGACGTGGAGACACCTAACCAAAGAAGTTGACAAATGGCAGACAACACCATTAACTGATCACAAAGCATGAAGGAACAAAGAAACAAGACTATTCTATGTCGCCACACAAAGTTCAAGCTCATGAAAACTAAAGACCTTATCAAGTGGAGCATCTTTTAAATGACCACCCCTTAGGGGGAGATTGTTAGCCTTAATAATAATTAATAGAAGTGATGGTCATTCATGTTTAGGAACTTTGTAACGTGTGTTAGATATTTTACTAGAATAGTCAATGGGCTCGTGGATTGGGCTAAGCTAAACGATTAGAAGTTATGTTAAGCTAGCCTTTTACATAGTTTATGTAATCCAAAGGCCAACCCATATCCATACGAGGCCCATGCCAAGCCCATTAGGGTATCTTGTATTTAACTATAAATACCCCTCAAATGTGTCATTTGAGGGGTGTGCTTGAGTGTGTTTTGTGTGTGTTTTATTTGCAATACAAGTTCTTCTTTTCATCTTATATTTCTCTCTACACATACACGACATATACATCTTCAAGTCACCACCTTTCTTCATCTTTACGTATACGCTTAGTGTTTCACGTGTTCTTCGTGTGTTAAGCTTAGTATTCGTGATAAGGTTGATAAAAACAAGGTCCTACAATTGGTATCAGAGTAAAATGTGATAAGAAAGGATAAATCAAAAATGTTGAACAGAGATGGAGATGTTGTGATGATTGAAAATGGAGTGGCATATTTTTTCTCAGCTTTGTCTTTGGAGAATACGTTTTGTGGTAGGCGTACAATATCACAAGTGCCATTTAGGTTTAGGGTTAAAAGGTGAGTTAATATAACCGGTTTTCACTTATCAAGGATATGGATTGGGCCTTTAGGTGTGATTGGATCCGGGTTGGGCTTTTAGATTTGATCGTGGGCTTTGAATATAAATCGTGGACTGGGCTGGTGTTATATTTCGTTGAGCTGATGTTTTCAAAAGCATGTATATCTTCAAAATTGTCATCTGAATTTTGTTGTGTTTACAAAAATTTTGGATACACTTTTTGATATATTGCTTAAGAGTAGTATTTTTGGTATATAAATTTTCACGGAGGATACACAAATTCACGGCTTGAGCTAAAATTTGAGAAAAAATGACTATGGGGTTTTTGTATAGTATTACTTAACGAAATTGAAGTGACATTTCACGGGTGATCTTCTTTATCTCTGAGACGTTGGTTGTTTGATTGCATGTCATAAGATAACTTGTCTAGGCATTTTTCATAAGAAATTATGAATTGACAATCTGGTTATAACTGATGTAAGAAGTTACGTTGTAGTGCTCACAATGTATAACTATAACTTTAAGGAGTTACGTTGTAGTACTCAGTGTCACACGGCGTTGTGGATTGTTCAAAAATATAGAACAAGCAGTAAGTCACAAAGTTGGGATGTTTAATTCCTTTTCAAGTTAGTCGTATCGGGTTATCTCCATATGTGGTCATTACTATTAGTCGGTGAATCAAAGGATGTTCGATTAAAGGTTGGTTTGAGAGAACTATTGAGAGTATTTTTGCGACATATTCTCACGGAAATTTGTTAAACAAACAATGGGTTTAATATTGCATCAAGAAAAAAGGTAATACGGCATGTACTCAACATTATGATGATTCCGATAGCTCGCAACCATCAGGAAGGAGAAGTTGGTATTTCATCTTTCGTAATCGGATTGACGAAGGGAATTGTGCTTAATACCGAAGAAGGAGAAGTAGTATGTGTACATCGGGTCTTTTTACCAACCTTGATGCAATACTAAGTGAGTTATGTTGTTATGATGTTCCCAGAACGACAACCATTGTGCTACAAACAAGAGTTTACTTTCTCCGCTGCGTGTTGGATGAGAGTTGTCGATTCAGGAGGGAGCAAAAGAAAGAAAAAGGCTCACTAGTTAGGAGGGAGTAATAACCTAACTAGACCATTACATTTGAAGTTCAGAGCTACAAGGATTTGTGCCGTCAGAGCCAAAGAACAAATGTCGAGATCGTCGGAAGAGAGAACTTCAAGTTTGCCTCAATATCTAGACTACAGATGTTGGGAATTCTACTAAGTTAGAATTCTGCTGATGTTACTGCTGAAGGATTATGCTAAAGTTCAATGTTTCTGCTGAAGAATAGAATCTGTTGAAGTAGTATAATGCGTAGATAGTTTCTGCAGAAATAGTTATTCCGTGTTTTCTATAGTTAGTTAGGATATACATGAGCTTTATTAGGAAGTGATTGTGTATATCTTATTTAGTGTTATGTTTATACGTTTCTTAGGAAACAAGTTAGGGTTCCTTGTCTATAAAAGGAACACAATAGTATGAATGATGTACGAGTTGAAAAACAAAGTTTTAGTAATATAAAGATCCATAGAGGATCAACGAGTTCTTAGTTATTCGTATTTATACTTGTATTTGATTTCTGCTAAAGAATACAAGTTGTAGAGATTTTCTATTAGTCTGTTTGTGATTACATAAGCAATACTAACGATCTACGAGTGCTCAAGATCTATCAAGGTCTAACGTTTCAACAAATGGTATCAGAGCCTCGGGAGAGTCTCTACGATACTAAGAACAGTCTTTTCTATAACACCCATACAACCAACAAAACATTCACCATGCCTGGATCAGATGATGATATCGAAGTCACCAACAACCAAAACACCACCCATATGAAACAACTAAGTCTCTATAATAGCAATGCTAAGTTTCCTTATCTCAAAAAGGAGGAATACGATTTATGGGCAATGAAGATGCAGAACTGGATCTCCAACATTGATTGGAATCTATGGGAGATTGTAAGGAAGGGGAACAGTTTGAAGAGAACTACCACAGATCCTGATGGTAATCTTATTTATGTTCCTCCCAAATCTGCTAAAGAATTACTGGCGGTTCAGAGAGAAACCAAAGTTAAAACAATTCTTCTTAAAGCTATTCCTAAGGATCACTTGAGTGATTTTCACTTTATGCAGGATGCTAAGGATATATGGTTGGCAATCAAGGCCAAGTTTGGAGGGAATGAGGAGTATAGGAGAATGAGAAAATCGATGCTGAGACAACAGTTTGAAGAATTTCAAATCTCTGAAGAGGAAGGAATTCACAAGGGCTATGACATGTTTCATAAGATTTTAAGTCAGTTGAATCAGCTTAAGGCAAAGCCAGATAATGATGATTGCAATTCCAAGTTTTTGCGATCTTTGCCTCATTCCTGGTTACAAGTAAGCATTGCCTTCAAAAATAAAGGTGGACTTGATATGATTACCTTTGATGAGCTGTACAACAAGCTTAAAGCTCTTGAGCATGATGTCAGAAGTCCCTTCCGTTCATCATCCACTGCTAGTCACACAGCCTTTGTTGGGGCCTCCACCCCAAAGATGATCCATGCTCCAAGTCCAGCTTACTCATCATCATCTTACACTACCACTCCATCAAGTTCTCAATCTAAAAATAGTGGTATAATGGACGATGTGCTTGGATCCTTCTTTGCTTATTATGACCCTCAGCAGCAACTTGCATATGAGGATTTCGAACAGGTGGATCCACTGGATATGGAAGAGATAAAGTTAAAGTGGCAAGTGGCCATGCTCTCTATGGACATCAAGAGATTTGAGCGTAAGGCTGGGAGGAAGTTTGGTTTCCAGGGAAGAGATCCAGCTAGGTTTGACAAAAAGAAGGTCAAGTGCTTTACATGTCATCAGATGGGTCATTTCTCCAGAGAATGCAAGGATAGGAAGGCTGGTGATGAGGTGAGATACTCTTCCTATCAGCAGAATCAAAGGGATGTTGGAACTTCGAAGGCTGGATCCTCATCTGCTCTGGTCTCTATGGATGCCAATGTCGACTGGAAGTTACATGAGCAGGAGAATGATGAAAGTTCTGGTGCTGAGAATATTGGGTTGCTAGCAAGCTGTACTTTAGAAGATAGGCATGGTCAAATTGCCTTGATGGGCATCTCTCAGGTACAAAATTGTTTGTTTGGTTGTAGTGAACGTTATAATGAACTTAAGGAAGCATATGATATTTTGAAACCTAAATATAATCAATGCTATGTTGAAGTTGAAGCTTATAAACAGGCATTAAAAACATTAGAAAGACAAAAGGTTTGGTTTCAGAAGAATCAAATAGCTTATGATGAAAAGATTAGGGTGTTAGAAAGTGATCTAGAATGTACTAAAAACGACTTAAAAAGGAATGAGAAATTGAAAGCTGGTGTGGTGTCTGAAAACAATGTGTTGAAAGAAAAATTAGATGAAGAAATAACTAGACGTAATGCTTGGCAAAAATCTGGTCTAAATCTAGCTAAAGAGCTCTATGCTAGTCAAACTCCTAATACTTCAATAGGTTTAGGCTTTAAGAAATATGTAGGATTATAAGCTAGAGATGACACACGTAAATCAACACCAGTAGGATTAGCTAACTTTGTAAAAGAAGGTGATTTACACGTTGTACGTAGATCTATTAGAGGAATACCTATGCCTGTTGACCTTTCCATTACTGTTGACTTTGATGGATCACATCATCTTTATGGCAAAAAGTCAAAAGACTTGCCAGACCCTGATTCTTCATCTACTGATTTTGTCTCTTGCTCTGACAGTAACAAATCTTTTGATCAAGGGTCTACTTCTTATGCCAGCTGTGATTCAAGTGATAAGTCAGACCTACCCAAGACCTCACCTAAGCCTGCACCCAAGACTCCCTACAAGCCTCTTAGAGTTGCTGCTGAGGAATCATCTTCCAAGCCAGTTTCCTCTGAAGACTTGACTTTTAAGTCTTTGCATAATAATACTGTTAAAAACAATTCCTTTAATGTTTCTGGTTTGAATGCTATTACATGTAATAGAACATCTTTTAATCTGAATAAATCTTCTAAAAAGAAGACATGTTTTGTTTGTGGAAGCAAATTTCATTTGATTAAGGATTGTGATTTTATGAGCAAAGACGGGTGTATGTGCTAATCGGTAGAATCTAGACCAATGTGGACCAATGTTAATGATGTACCATCTTATGTTCCACAGTAACCCATAATAAATCTTCTTCATTCCTTGGAGAAGATCCATTAATAGACCATATGTGCAACCTACTAGTTCATATTTTAAACATGGTTTTGGCACGGATGTGTTGACTCTATGTATACCGGGAAGGGTTATAGGGATCTTCTTTGTGAAGCCCTCGTGAGTTATTCTTGGACTCAAAAGGGACCTAAACATCAATGGCAACCCAAGAACAATAGTGGATCTTATAAATCTGCATGGCCTAAATCTTATGATCCACAAGGCAGGTTCAAGTCAGTGATGACTTGAGCCTCAGTAGTGTACTAATTTTTTGTTGTTATTGTAGGATCATCCTCTTAAGCATAAGGATGTTGGCATTGTTGATAGTGGTTGCTCAAGAAGCATGTCAGGAAACAGAGATATGATGCATAATTTCATACCCATAGAAGGAGGAGGCAATGTGACTTTTGGTGGAAGTGATGGTAGAATCACTGGGAAAGGGACCATCAAAACACCTCAACTGGACTTTGAGAATGCGTACTATGTCAAGGAACTACAACACTTCAACTTGTTCTCGGTCTCACAAATCTGTGACACCAAGAACAAAGTATTCTTCTCTGAGGATGAATGTCTTGTGCTATCTAAAGACTTCAAACTACCAGAAGATACATCAATTCTGCTAAGAGTTCCTCGTACTCACAATCTTTACACATTCAACTTAACTGATGTTCAACCAGAAGGTGACCTAACTTGTTTGGTGGCTAAAGCATCCCTGGATGAGTCTACAAAATGGCATAAAAGGATGGCTCATGTGAACTTCAAGACCATAAACAAGCTTTCTAAACTAGGTCTTGTGGAAGGACTTCCTTCAAAGGTTTTCACTAATGAACATAACTGTGTTGCCTGCAACAAAGGAAAGCAACACAGAGCCTCTTACAAAGCTATTACTGCTGTGAGCGTTATCTCAGAACCTATTCAGTTGCTTCATATGGATCTTTTTGGTCCAACTCAAGTCCGCAGTATTTATCACAAGTACTTTTGTCTGGTAATCACTGATGGATTCAGCAGGTTTTGTTGGGTGTTCTTTCTGAGAACAAAAGATGAAACATCTCCAGTTTTAAGAGAGTTTATTACCCTTGATGAAAATCAGCTGAACAAAAAGGTTAAAGGCATCCGGTGTGATAATGGGACAGAGTTTAAGAATGATTGATTCGTTGTGAAGTGAGTGGTGAAAAACACAATATCAACGTATATCAAAATAACAGTAAAATTCGACAAATCAACCCTTTAGGAAAAAGGTCAACGTATCAAATCTCACGGGTGTGATAAAAGTGATACCGGAAAAGTGATTTCCCGGGTCGTGTCCCAACGAGGTGTGAATGGAAGGATTCGTTGAGTTTCGTGATTTGAACTTGAATTGGTTTTTAATGATTTGTTTGATTTGAATTACGTTTCTACAAATTAATTAACGGGAAAGTAATTAAGGCAAGGGAACCCTAATAAACTAAAAATAAACTATCACTAAGCCTAAGGAATGATAAAACGAAGCTACACTAACTCCTAGGGTGCAAAACTAAAAACGTAAAAGCAGCAACCACCCGAGCCATAAACGTAAAAGTTTTGCAATTTAAACTACGGGTGTGAAATCAATTTTCCTACGTTCTAAATGACCAAAAATGATTTTAGGAAAAAGCCGGGTAATTTTTCGACTTATATTTTATTTATTACGAATTAAAAACTAATTTTACCTAATTAAATAATTAAAAATACTAAACTAATTAAGAAAAATTTGGAAAAATCACAGAAAGTACTTTGAACAGTGTTGAACCTAAGAAAAATAACTAAAGTAGTGGTTACTTTACGAATTAAGCAGAAATTAAGCTTGGAAGTGCTTATTCACAAAACTGCCAAAAGCCCTTAAATAGTTAATAGTGCAAATATAAACTGAAAGAAGTCCCAAGGGCAGATGGTAAGCGTGTTGTGTGTGAGCTGGATGGCGTGGGTTCGAGTCCCAGCTATGCCAGTTTTTGCAAAACATTTTTTTTTGGATTTTCTTTGCAACTACTTTGTGAGATCAAATTAAGAAAAAATTGTGAAGACTTTTTTAATGAAACCTTACAAATAAGCTGTTGGAACAGCTTATTTGAACTGATTGTGGACAGAACCAAAACAAACACACCTTTTGCACACTGATTGAGTACAAATAAGCAACAAGCAGTTGGATTTTTGAACAAAAGAACAAATGAGCTAAGACATGTAAGAATAAGCTACAACTAAGCAGAAACAAAAGGAAAACATTTGGCTTATAAATGGAATCCTAAACTAATCTAAGGAACCTTAAGCTAAAGAAAATAAGCCACACAAACTACCAATAAGCACTAATAAGCTATAAGAATGGGAATCCTATTCTAATTACACTAATTATGCTAAATGGGATCTAAGTAATCAATAAGCAAAACTAAACTTAAATAAGCACTTGAAAATAAAACATGGAGAGCATATCATTGTTGTCAGCGGTGAAAAAACGTTCAAAGGGCTGTTTGAAGCTTAATTATAAGTCAAGGAAACCCCTAAAGCAATGAAAAGTCGCACAAATCAAGTTTAGCTACCGAGATGTTAGAAATAACAATTGGAGCCCGGAAAAAAGTCATTTAAAGTTTGAAAATAAGTCGAGATCATTAATAGTCATGGTTTTTTTGCACTATTTGGTATGACAGTAAATAGGATAGATTTGGACTTCAAATTAAACTAAGTTAGGAGATTCTTTGATGCATAAAACTGAGCATAAACTGAGTTGGTAACATGATGACTTAAGAAAAACAAGATTTGCTTATTTTGACCACCAATTGAACTGAAAAATAAGCCCAAGAACAAGACCTTTAGGTCATTCCACATCAGTACGAAATGACAAAAAAGAGATTTTGATCTTCAACATGATTTCCACAAAACTATTTCAAGCTAAACTCAAACTTGTAACACTGATTGGTTAGCTAGACTGAGTTTGACTTTAAAAGTCAAACGGGTAAAAAGTAGATTTATAACCATTTGCTAACTTAAAACAAACACCCCTTAACTGGTACAAAATTCTTGAAACTATTTTAAGAAAACTTAGAACTTGCAACTTTTTCAGTAAAACTAAAATAAAACTTACTAACTCTAATTTGATTGCACTAACTAGGCATTTGAAATAAGGCAGTTAAATAAAAAGAGTACTTTCATTCAATAAAAGAAGAAACATTACAAATAAGTTTTGAAAACATACAACCGATTTTTTAAAAAACTAAAATTAAGGGTGCCATTATACACTGGCTACAATCCTATTTATACTAAAACATCTAGGTCTTCACTCTTCACTCCTTGTGTTTCTTCTGTGTGAGCAGTCAAGCCAAAGACCAAATTTGTGCTTTCTTCCATCCAATCTTAGCCCTTGATCAGTTAGGTACCCATGAGATTACATCTGAGCCATCCATTGAGGTCTTTTGAAGCTGGGATTGCCATGGTGGCAGTGGGAAAAAGAGAGGGAAAACAGTGAGTGGGTTTGGGATTTGGGGGTGACTGGGTAAAAGAGATGAAGGTGATTTTGGGGAGTGGTGAAGCTGGGTAAAGAGGAGAAGGGAGGTTGAGTGTTTGGGGAGAAGGAAAAGGGAATTAGGGTATCTAGGGTTCTTGGGCGGGAAAATGGGGAAGGAGAAGAGGGGTAGGGTCTGTTATTACTTTGACCGGGTTTGGATTAGGGGTTTGACCGGGTTAGGGATGTTGGACTGGACCAAGTTGGATTTGGGTTTTATTGGGCTTGGGGTGTTAATATAGGATTCACTTATCATAGGGACTAAATGTGTTTACTTTGAATTTCCAAGGACCAAAGCTGAGAAATCTGAAATTGTAGGGACCATTCATGTAACTTCTGAAAAGTAATCCAAGAGCCAAACATGTCATTTTCAAATGATCTAAGGATCACATTTGCCAATTTTTAAAACTTGAAGGACTGAATTGGCAATTTTTCCAAAATTTATCAAAATGACCAATTTTGACAAGTAAGAATTACCAAAGGACTAAAAATGTTCATTTTCCAATTTAAAATTGTCCAGGGTGAATTGTCAATCTTTGAAATTACAGGACTAAAGTTGCCATTTTGAAAGTTGGGGGACCAAACCGCCAATTATGCAAACTTTGTTCGCTTTTCATTTGTTTTCAATAATTTTGCATCCGAAACATATAAAACACAATTTTGAGATATTTTCGGTATTTTGATGCATATCGGAGTGTTTTAGATGTTTTGCGATTCGGTTTTGACCTAAAATGATGAGTTTTACACACTCATCAATCCCCACACTAAACCATTGCTAGTCCCTAGCAATCTTTTGAGAAAACTTAATGGATTTGAATCTCTTTACCAAAAGCCATTACTTGGAGTAGCCAAATGTTTCGATTCAAGTAAGAACTATGGTACACCGATAACAATATGATTTTGAGCAAATCACCGACTTTCAACGGTTTTGATTTGTCTTTACCGAAGCCGTTGCTTACGGACTAGCCAACTCTTAGATGAAATATCTTTGGTGAGTCGATTACAATTATGGTTTTCCAACCGCCTTTACCACAAGCCATAAACTTGCGGGCTAGCCAACTCTTCACTAATTAAAGATATGGTGAGTTGAACACCATACAATTTTGGGCAAATTGCAAGCCGTCAACGGATTTGAGATATCTTTACCAAGAGCCGTTTGCTCTGGATTAGCCAATCCTTTTGTTTATTAGACATGGCGGATCGATAATCAGAATCGAGTAAGTGCAAAACACTTACTCCAAAAACATTTTGGCCAAAAATGGGGAATAGGGTGGTAATACATATGATAAAATTAGTGAGAATTCCCCCCACACTAGAAATGAATATTGCCTCAATATTCAAAGTACCGCGGTTATCTTGAAACATAGAACGTAAAGGAAATACTACGCCATTATTTGAAATTTTTATTTATTTATTTTTTTTATTTTTTTTCATGAGAAAACTTTATATACAACAATGGGAAACTCCCCACACTAGGGTGGTAGAAAATAGAAAGAAGTCGAATCGGTGAAAACCCATATAGTGTGCTACTGTTTTTGATTCCCGAGTCGCTAGCTTGACTCGGTCCCCGCATTCATTGTTTCATGGGGAAAGTTTGTAGATCCGGGACAACCATGGATGGTATGTCCCCTCCAAAATATTGTTTTAATCTATGTCCATTCACCTTGAAGTTTGGCCCGTCGGTTTGAGATAACTCAACGGTGCCATATGGAAAAACTTTGGCAATGGTGAATGGACCGGTCCAACGGGTTTTAAGTTTCCCCGAGAAGATTTTCAATCTAGAATTGAAAAGAAGGACTCGGTCACCAACGTTGAAAATGCGGTTCTTAATCTTTGAGTCATGGATCTTCTTTGTCTTTTCCTTGTAAATCAACGAGTTCTCGTAGGCTTGATCACGGAGTTCATTTAATTCATTGAGTTGAACTTTCAGGTGATCACCCGCGGACTTAAGGTCAAAATTAACATGCTTCAAGGCCCAATAGGCTTTGTGCTTGAGCTCGATCGGGAGATGACACGCCTTTCCATACACAAGCTTGTAAGGAGTACACCCGATGGGTGTTTTGTAAGCGGTACGGAAGGCCCAAAGTGCATCTTCAAGTTTGTCCGACCAAGAGGCACGGTTTTCACCTACGGTCCTCTCCAAAATTCTTTTCAAACCACGATTCGAAACTTCCACTTGCCCACTAGTTTGTGGGTGATACGCGATAGAAAGGCGGTGAGTGACACCGTGCTTAAGCATGACTTTTGCGAATTGGTCGTTGCAAAAGTGCGTACCGCGATCACTAATGATGGCACGGGGAGTTCCGAAATGGGTAAAGAGAGACTTCAAGAATTTCACAACTACTCGGGCGTCGTTGGTGGGGAGCGCTTTCGCTTCTACCCATTTGGACAAATAATCGACCGCCACGAGTATATACTTGTTCCCTCGAGAAGACGGGAACGGACCCATAAAGTCAATGCCCCATACGTCAAAGATCTCGCACACTTGAATGGCATTTTGAGGCATTTCATCTCTTTTAGAGATGTTGCTATGACGTTGGCAAGAGTCGCAAGATTTGACGAGGTCATGGGCATCTTTGTAAATCGTGGGCCAATAGAAACCGGAATCAAACACCTTTTTAGCGGTGTAGTTCGGACCATGATGTCCCCCCGTGGGTCCATTATGACAAGCCTTGAGAATTTCATTGGCTTCTTGGCCGTGAACACACCGTCGGATGACTTGATCCGCACAAACCTTAAACAAGTAGGGGTCGTCCCAGAAATAATGCTTAACATCTTTGAAAAATTTGTTCTTTTGTTGGGACGACATACCTTTCACAACAAAGTTACCCGCATGATAGTTTGCAAAGTCGGCAAACCATGGGGTACTCAAATTTTCATGATGAGATACCACATTAAGAGTCTCAAGAGGAAAAGTTTCATTTATTTCCTTTTTCTCGAGCACACCTTGATGTGGATTTTCAAGACGAGAGAGATGATCAGCCGCTAGGTTCTCGGCTCCTTTTTTATCACGGATGATGATATCAAATTCTTGTAGGAGGAGAACCCATCGGAGTAATCTCGGCTTTGCATCTTGCTTAGCAAAGAGATATTTGAGAGCCGAGTGATCCGTATACACTATGCTTTTCGACAAGATCAAGTATGGCCGAAACTTCTCGAAAGCATACACCACGGCTAGTAATTCTTTCTCCGTCGTAGTGTAATGTGCTTGAGCTTCGGTCAAAGTTTTGCTAGCATAATGTATAGGCCGGAAATGTTTTGATTTTCGTTGCCCAAAACGGCACCTATGGCGAAATCACTTGCGTCGCACATAAGCTAAAATGGTAATTCCCAATCGGGGGCAACTAGAATTGGTGCTTCAGTGAGCTTCTTCTTAAGAGTTTGAAAAGCTTCAACGCACTCACTAGAGAAGACTAAAGGAGTATCCTTTTCAAGAAGTCGGGTCATAGGCCGGGATATTTTTGAAAAGTCTTGAATGAAACGACGATAAAATCCGGCATGACCAAGGAAACTTCTAACTCCTTTGACGGTTATGGGAGGAGGCAATTTTGAAATGACATCGACTTTAGCTTTGTCAACCTCAATACCGCTCTTAGAAATCTTATGGCCAAGGACAATTCCTTCCTTAACCATAAAGTGACATTTCTCCCAATTTAGACAAAGATTCATGTTTTCACAACGTTCAAGCATCTTGTCTAAATGAGAGAGACATATTTGGAAAGAATCCCCAAAGACCGAAAAATCATCCATAAAGACTTCCATAGTCTTTTCGATCATGTCATGGAAAATGGCCATCATACACCTTTGGAGCATCGGAGCATTACACAAGCCAAAAGGCATGCGTCGGTAAGCAAATGTTCCATAAGGACATGTGAATGTGGTCTTTTCTTGATCTTGTGGGTCAATGGGTATTTGAAGTAACCCGAGAAACCATCGAGAAAACAATAGTATTCGTTTCCCGCTAATCTCTCAAGCATTTGGTCCATGAAGGGTAATGGAAAGTGGTCTTTACGGGTGGCTTCATTTAACTTTCGATAGTCAATGCAAACACGCCATCCCGTAACCAATCGAGTAGGAATCAACTCGTTTTCATCATTTTCAACAACGGTAATGCCACCTTTTTTGGGCACACAATGAACGGGGCTAACCCAAGGACTATCCGAGATGGGGTAAATCAATCCGGCATCGAGAAGTTTTATGACTTCCGCTTTGATAACCTCATGAATTTTAGGATTCACCCTTCTTTGGTGTTGAACCGCCGGTTTGAAGTCATCTTCCATGAGAATTTTGTGTGTACAAAATCTCGGGTCAATACCCTTGATGTCGGAAAGGTTCCAAGCGATGGCTCGCTTGTGTGACTTCAAAACCTTTATGAGAGCGGATTTTTCATCCTCACTCAAGTCTTTAGCAATGATGACGGGTGATTTATTGTCATCCTCCAAAAATGCATACTCGAGATGAGGTGGTAAGTCCTTAAGTTCGACCTCGGGAGGATCATTCAATTTTTCAATGGTTTTGATTTTCTCTTTATGAAGTTCTTGTGGAGGGAGTGATGAAGGATCTTCATTGAGCATCTTATCGATGAGAAGTATATCTCCCTCAATGTCGATGGGAGCGTGATCAATTTCCCATGGAATAGAATCACTAGCCAAGTATGCTTCAATCTCTTCCAAAATAAAGTCACTTCCTCAAACGGAGTGAGGAAGGGAAGAGAGCAACGATGGGATCAACCGGTGGGATTGCCACTTGAGAATCCAAGAATTTCTTGAGAATACTCCTCCGACACAATGTCAAGGACATCAATTTTGTTGACGGAATTGTCTCCATAATTGGGGAGTATTTCGTAACTTGATTGAGATTGAAAGTAATGGCTTCCTTGTTTACCCATAAGTGATTTCCCTTCATCAACGTCGATCAATGCCCGACCCGTTTTTAAGAATCACCTCCCAAGGATGAGGGTACTGGGATCGGCATCAAATTCGACAACAACAAAGTCGGTGGGAAATGAAACTTGCCTACTTGCACAAATACATCCTCGGCTATACCTAGCGGACGAGAACTTGTACGGTCCATAAGCTCGAGGATCATACATGTAGGTGTAGCGGAGGTAATGAAAGCTTTTTCCACATGGAGTGTGGCATCAAGTTAATGCTAGCACCAAGATCGGCAAAGCGGAGCATTGAACTATGCCTTGAAAATCACATGGGATGAGAAATTTTCCGGGTCTCCTAACTTTTCGGGAAGTTTTTAAGGATAACCGCCGAACAATTTTCGTTCAAAGAAGTTTTAGCCATTTCGAAATCTTTTCTTTGTTATTCAACAAATTTTTGATTGTTGGACCGAACTTTGGCATTAGAAGAAGAGCGTCCATGAAACTAATCTCAGTGCAAATCTTGAAAGATTTGGATAAGCTTCTCCATTTGTTGACTAGTTTTATCACGGAGCTTTTGGTCATTAAGCCTTGAAGGATAAGGAAGTGAAGGCTTAGGAATGGTCATCGGAACAACGGGTTCGAATTGGAGGTAAGACCACCGGAGGTTGGACTTGTCGCGGTGCCATGGGCTTGAGTTATGCACCTTGTCCTTTGATACCTCGGTTTCTCGTTCCACATCCCTCACCGGAGAAGGATTAGGCATCGAGGGTCCCTCATAAGACTTACCACTACGGTAGCAATAGCATTCAATTCACCTTTTGGGTTGGGAATGGTATTACTCGGAGAGCTCCAAGTTGAAGCTTGATTCTTTTGACTCATGAGACTAGCAAATATGCTTTCAATCTTGCTTTGAGATTGATCAATTTTGTTACTAGTAGCTCTAAGCTCGGAAGTGAAATCATTCTTCAAAGTGGTAATTTGATTTTGCATGGACACCATCTTAGCTTCATTGCTTTTGATGTAATTAGCAATGTCAATGGAAGCTTGAGGAGGCTGGGCATGCACATTTTGTTGAGGAGCTTGGAATCGGTTTTGATTGAAATTTCCTTGATTTTGAAAACCTTGATTTTGATTTTGAAAATTCGATTCGACTCGATTTTTATTGAACCGATTATTTCTATTTTGCACATTTTGATTGTTCGATTTTGATTAAACCGGGTGGTCCAAGGAAATTGTTAGAACGATAGGTGAGAAGGTTTCGGTCTCCTTGCGGTTGGTAGGAATTACCTCCGTATTGTAGGAACCGAGCGGCATATCGCTCTCTTGAGTGAAGCCACCGGAGGTGGACACTCAAAATAAGGGTGTGGACCACCACAAGTTTCACAACTCTTGTTCACGACATTCACTTGCGATTGTTGTTATTTTGACTCATTTTAAGTACTACGATGGATATTTCTTCAATCTTTTGGTTAGAGTCGTGTATTAGAAGATGGAAGGGTGGTAGATCTCCTTGACTCACTCCTCTCGGTGAGGAATCCCAATAATTGTGGTGGGCGATCACGTTTTCGATGACATCATAACACTCTTCGGTCGCCTTTTCATAAAGGTACCACCGGCGTGACATTGATTGTGTCACGATGTCTCAATGTTAACCCGTTATAGAACGTATCTATTTGGGTGACAAGCAACATATTGTGGTTCGGACATCGATCAATCGAAAGCTTATAGCGTTCCCATGCCTCAAATAAGGACTCATCGGGATGCTGCCGAAAATTACTGATTTCATTCCGTAGTTTCGTCACCATCGACGGTGGAAAGTATTTCGCCAAGAATTTGGAGAACATTTTGTCGAAACTATGGATTGAGTTCTTGGCAAGACGATCAAACCATGCGGTGGCATGAAGCGTCAAAGAATATGGAAAGAGGTATAAGCGAAGGGCGTCATCGGTGACCTCATTTTGCTTCATACTTTGGGTGATGGTGAGAAATTTGTCAAGATGCTTGTTGGCATCGTCACCCGGTGATCCGTGAAATTGGCAAAAACTTTGGACTTGTTGAATCATGTGATGCTTAAGTCCAAAATCCGTGGCCTCGATGTTGACCGGGGCAATTGGACCGCCCCGTCCATCCATCGTGGGTTGGCAAAGCTCTCCATCGTTCGAGATCGGGAGCTTGATTTTGTGGACCAGGTTGTTGGACTTGAGGTCCGTTCCCTAGGTTATGTGTCATTGTGATTTGTTCGACGATGCGTATCTCGGCACGTTTGCTTGGTTACTGTTACGTCTACGAGCTTCGGCGAGTCGCATGCACTTCCAAAACAACACTTTCAATTAAAACAAGACCGAGGCAAAACACGGTGAACTTAAACCAATAATCCCACGTGAAATGATCACTTCTATAAGTAAACGCACAAAGGAGCGGAGAGACTTTTGAGGTCGTGTGAAGCTTATTAAAACCCGTCTCTTTTCACCGCAATTTAATGTCGGCCGTCCTTATACCCTCACACAGTTTGTTAAACCGATAGAAATAAACCAAAACACGAGCGACACAAAGGCAAGTTTTAAATCTTTAGTTAGGGAACTTATAATGATAACACCTCAGTTGAGAATGTTATATTGATTGTGTCTTCTATTTATTTAAAACAACAAGGAAAATCTTTTTGTATTTTTAATCTTTTACATATATATACAAAGAAAAGGAAAATATTTTTGTATTTTTGTATTTTTAAAAAAACAATAACTTCATGAGGAAGGTTCTTCAAGTCACTAATCGCAAAACTTCACGATATTGTCGCAACACACCTCCCGCAGGCGCAAAATTTGATTCGTTGTGAAGTGAGTGGTGAAAACACAATATCAACGTATATCAAAATAACCGTAAATTCGACAAATCAACCCTTTAGGAAAAAGGTCAACGATCAAATCTCACGGGTGTGATAAAGTGATACCGGAAAAGTGATTTCCGGTCGTGTCCCAACGAGGTGTGAATGGAAGGATTCGTTGAGTTTCGTGATTTGAACTTGAATTGGTTTTAATGATTTGTTTGATTTGAATTACGTTTCTACAAATTAATTAACGGGAAAGTAATTAAGGCAAGGGAACCCTAATAAACTAAAAATAAACTATCACTGAGCCTAAGGAATGATAAAACGAAGATACACTAACTCCTAGGGTGCAAAAACTAAAAAACGTAAAAACCGGCAACCACCCGAGCCATAAACGTAAAAGTTTTGCAATTTAAGGGCTACGGGTGTGAAATCAATTTTCCTACGTTCTAAAGACCAAAAATGATTTTAGGAAAAAGCCGGGTAATTTTTCAACTTATATTTTATTTATTACGAATTAAAAACTAATTTTACCTAATTAAATGATTAAATATACTAAACTAATTAAGAAAAATTTGGAAAAATCACAGAAAGTACTTTGAACAGTGTTGAACCTAAGAAAAATAACTAAAGTAGTGGTTACTTTACGAATTAAGCAGAAATTAAGCTTGGAAGTGCTTATTCACAAAACTGCCAAAAGCCCTTAAATAGTTAATAGTGCAAATATAAACTGAAAGAAGTCCCAAGGGCAGATGGTAAGCGTGTTGTGTGTGAGCTGGATGGCGTGGGTTCGAGTCCCAGCTATGCCAGTTTTTTGCAAAACATTTTTTTTTTGGATTTTTCTTTTGCAACTACTTTGTGAGATCAAATTAAGAAAAAATTGTGAAGACTTTTTTAATGAAACCTTACAAATAAGCTGTTGGAACAGCTTATTTGAACTGATTGTGGACAGAACCAAAACAAACACACCTTTTGCACACTGATTGAGTACAAATAAGCAACAAGCAGTTGGATTTTTGAACAAAAGAACAAATGAGCTAAGACATGTAAGAATAAGCTACAACTAAGCAGAAACAAAAGGAAAACATTTGGCTTATAAATGGAATCCTAAACTAATCTAAGGGAACCTTAAGCTAAAGAAAAATAAGCCACACAAACTACCAATAAGCACTAATAAGCTATAAGAATGGGGAATCCTATTCTAATTACACTAATTATGCTAAATGGGATCTAAGTAATCTGAATAAGCAAAACTAAACTTAAATAAGCACTTGAAAATAAAACATGGAGAGCATATCTGTTGTTGCTGTGCAGGCTGAAAAACAGCCCAAAGGGCCTGTTTGAGGCTTAATTATAAGCTGAAGGAAGCCCCTTAAAGCAATGAAAAGCTGCACAAATCAAGTTTAGCTACCAGAGATGTTAGAAATAACAATTGGAGCCCAGGAAAAAGCTGTTTAAAGTTTGAAAATAAGTCGAGATCATTAAGTCAGGGTTTGCTTTGACTATTTGGTATGACAGTAAATAGGATAGATTTGGACTTCAAATTAAACTAAGTTAGGAGATTCTTTGATGCATAAAACTGAGCATAAACTGAGTTGGGAACATGATGACTTAAGAAAAACAAGATTTGCTTATTTTGACCACCAATTGAACTGAAAAATAAGCCCAAGAACAAAGACCTTAGGTCAGCATGTCACGTCTGTGCATGAAATGACAAAAAGAGATTTTGATCTTCAACATGATTTCCACAAAACTATTTCAAGCTAAACTCAAACTTGTAACATCGATTGTTAGCTAGGCGAGTTTGACTTTAAAAGTCAAACGGGTAAAAATAGATTTATAACCATTTGCTAACTTAAAACAAACACCCCTTAACTGGTACAAAATTCTTGAAACTATTTTAAGAAAACTTAGAACTTGCAACTTTTTCAGTAAAACTAAAATAAAACTTACTAACTCTAATTTGATTGCACTAACTAGGCATTTGAAATAAGGCAGTTAAATAAAAAGAGTACTTTCATTCAATAAAAGAAGAAACATTACAAATAAGTTTTGAAAAACATACAACTGATTTTTTTAAAAAAACTAAAATTAAGGGTGCCATTATACACTGGCTACAATCCTATTTATACTAAAACATCTAGGTCTTCACTCTTCACTCCTTGTGTTTCTTCTGTGTGAGCAGTCAAGCCAAAGACCAAATTTGTGCTTTCTTCCATCCAATCTTAGCCCTTGATCAGTTAGGTACCCATGAGATTACATCTGAGCCATCCATTGAGGTCTTTTGAAGCTGGGATTGCCATGGTGGCAGTGGCAAAAAGAGAGGGAAAACAGTGAGTGGGTTTGGGATTTGGGGGTGACTGGGTAAAAGAGATGAAGGTGATTTTGGGGAGTGGTGAAGCTGGGTAAAGATGAGAAGGGAGGTTGAGTGTTTGGGGAGAAGGAAAAGGGAATTAGGGTATCTAGGGTTCTTGGGCGGGAAAATGGGGAAGGAGAAGAGGGGTAGGGTCTGTTATTACTTTGACCGGGTTTGGATTAGGGGTTTGACCGGGTTAGGGATGTTGGACTGGACCAGGTTGGATTTGGGTTTTATTGGGCTTGGGGTGTTAATATAGGATTCACTTATCATAGGGACTAAATGTGTTTACTTTGAATTTCCAAGGACCAAAGCTGTGAAATCTGAAATTGTAGGGACCATTCATGTAACTTCTGAAAAGTAATCCAAGAGCCAAACATGTCATTTTCAAATGATCTAAGGATCACATTTGCCAATTTTTAAAACTTGAAGGACTGAATTGGCAATTTTTCCAAAATTTATCAAAATGACCAATTTTGACAAGTAAGAATTACCAAAGGACTAAAAATGTTCATTTTCCAATTTAAAATTGTCCATGGGTGAATTCTGTCAATCTTTGAAATTACAGGGACTAAAGTTGCCATTTTTGAAAGTTGGGGGCCA
Organism: Chrysanthemum lavandulifolium; assembly: GCA_022545495.1. Lineage (NCBI taxonomy): Eukaryota > Viridiplantae > Streptophyta > Magnoliopsida > Asterales > Asteraceae > Chrysanthemum > Chrysanthemum lavandulifolium. Next base: position 77,033,875 of record CM040241.1, on the reverse strand, counting down.
AACGCCAATTATGCAAACTTTGTTCGTTTTCATTTGTTTTCAATAATTTTGCATCTGAAACATATAAAACACAATTTTGAGATATTTTCAGTATTTTGATGCATATCGGAGTGTTTTTAGATGTTTTGCAGTTCAGTTTTGACCTAAAATGATGAGTTTTTACACACTCATCAATGATGTACTGATAGAACTCTGTAAGTCTAAAGGGATAAAAAGGGACTATAGTACTCCAAGAACCCCACAACAAAATGGGGTAGCTGAAAGAAAGAATAGGACCCTTATAGAGGCAGCAAGATCTATGCTTGCAGATTCTAAGTTACCCACTATGTTTTGGACTGAAGAAGTTGGCACAGCTTGTTATGTTCTGAACAGGGTATCTATTACTAGACCTCATTTTAAGACACCTTATGAATTTCTCTATGGGAAAGTTCCTGCTATTCACTACCTTAAACCTTTTGGATGTCAAGTCACTATTTTGAATACTAGTGATCCACTGGGTAAATTTGATGAGAAGGCTGATGAGGGATATATTGTGGGTTATTCGGCTCATAGTAAGGCGTATAGGGTATACAATTTGAATGCTAAGAAGATTGAGGAGACTTTGAACCTGAGATTTCTAGAAGACAAGCCTAATGTTCAAGGACAAGGTCATGTTTGGTCTTTTGACGTTGATTACTTAATTGATTATTTGGGTTATTCTAGACATGTGGCTAACCAAAATGCAGGTACACAAGAGTCTCCCACTGACTGTGCTGCTACCATGAATGCTGATTCTGATAGTGAGTTTGAGGATGATGAACATCCTATTATTGTACCTTCTTTCTCCCCTAATAATTTTTCAGGTGACACTTCCAAAGTTTCTACTGATGAGAGTGAAGAGGAGTCCAACTATGCAGAGGACCTTGCTAGGCTTCAAAAATAGGAGTATGTAGCTAATCTAGAAGCTGAGAAGATTGCTGGGAAGGTTGCAAAAGAAGCAGTCAGTGGAAATCATAATTCTGCTGATAGTGATTCTGTTTCTCCTATCATCACCAAATCTACTGATGGTCATACTGTTTCTACTCCTATTTCTACTAGAGTGTCCACAGACTTTGGGAAACCTTATACACGCTTTCCAAGTCCTACAGATCTTGGTAATTATCAACCTAAAACTGGCATCTTCACCTCACCTTCCTATGACAATGATTTTGAGCCAACTGTGACTAATCTTGATACCTCCATTGATGTCAACACCACTGCTACTAAAAGGATCAACATTGCTCATCCACAAACCAATATTATTGGTGATCCTAATGCACCTGTTAGAACTAGGGGCACTGTAACAAGTTCTAAATATGGTCAAGTAGCTTTTATCTCTTATGTCTCAAACCAAAGAAAGGGACAATCACACAGTTTTCGGCATTGTCTGTTGCCTATTTTCTCTCAAGTGGAACCAACCAGTGTTACTCAAGCCTGGATGATTCAAGTTGGCTTGAAGCAATGCAAGAAGAGATGCAACAGTTCCAAAATCGGCGAGTTTGGATATTGGTCCCACTACCGAGGGAAGTATGCAATTGGGACAAAATGGATTTTGAAGAATAAAAGAGATGCAAGGGTGTTATGATTAAAAACAAAGCCAGATTAGTGGCTCAGGGGTTCAGACAAGAGGAGGGGATTGATTATGATGAAGTGTTTGCACTTGTTGCTAGAGTTGAGGCCATTCGTATTTTCTTGGCCTATGCATCTTACATGGGTTTTATGGTGTATCAAATGGATGTTAAAGGTGCATTTATGTATGGTGAAATAGAAGAGGAGGTTTATGTCACTCAACCTAAAGGATTTGAAGACCCAGATCATCCAAATCATGTGTACAAGGTCGTTAAACCTCTCTATGGACTACATCAGGCACCAAGAGCATGGTATGCTAGGCTTTCATCATTTCTGCTGAAGCATGGCTATAGAAGAGGTGCTATTGATAAAACACTTTTCCTGAAGAAGAATTCCACAGACATCATTCTTGTGCAAGTTTATGTGGATGACATTATATTTGGCTCCACAAAAGATGCTTGGTGCAAAGAGTTTGAGGAGCTGATGAATGGAGAGTTTCAGATGAGTGCTATGGGGGAGCTTACTTTCTTTTTGGGTCTCCAAGTTCAGAAGAAACCTGATGGTATTTTTATCAGTCAGGATAAATATGTGAGGGACATCTTGAAGAAGTTTGGAATGGAGAGTGTTAGGACTGCCACAACACCTTATGAAGCTCCAAAAACAAAGAACAACACTGAACCAGATCTACCTGTCAATGTTCATTTATACAGATCTATGATTGGTTCATTGATGTATCTAACAGCTTCTAGACCTTATATTACATTTGCTATGAGTGCTTGTTCTAGACATCAAGTCACTCCACTTGCTTCCCATCTGAATGTAGTTAAGAAGATCTTTAAGTATTTGAAAGGCCAACCCCATTTAGGCCTTTGGTACCCAAAAGAGTCTCCTTTTAAGCTAGAAGCATATAGTGACAGTGATTATGCTGGTGCAAATCTGGATAAGAGATCCACAACTGGAGGTTGCTAATTCCTTGGAAAGAGATTGATTTCTTGGCAGTGCAAGAAACAAACTATTGTGGCTACCTCATCTCTTGAAGCGAGTATGTTCTTCTTTGCAAATTGATGTGGACGAGTTCTTTGGATACAAAATCAATTGTTGGATTATGGGTTTAACTTCATGAACACAACAATTTTTATTGATAATCGAGTACCATATGCATAGTTAAAATCCGGTTTTCACGGTCGAACTAAGCATATTGAAAGCGTGCACCACTTTATAAGAGATGCATATGAAAAACATTTGATAAAAGTGGTTAAAATTCACACCGATGATAATGTGGCATTTGTTAACAAGGCTTTTGATGGACCAAGGTTTCAACACCTTGTGGTCCATATTGGTATGTTAACCCTTAACGCAAAGTTTAAGGGGAGGCATAGGCCTCAGGGGAGGCATATGCCTCAAGGGAGGATTTATGTTGTAAACTTTGTATATTGCTTTGTATATTTGCTAACACTAACCAGCTAATGTTTTGTGTGTTTTGTTATTCGTTAAAAATATATATATATATTTTTGTATATTTTTCTTTTGTCTAACTTTTATTGCAGGTTTGTTGTATACTATTGATGCTTATTAACTCACCAGATGTGCCTTGTGTATATCAAAGAGTTGGCTAGTCCAAAGGGTACGACTTTGGTAAAGACACATCAAATCATTTATAGTCGTAATGGTTTGCTCAAAATCATAGGGTTTGCAACCACCCATGCTTAATTGCCGAGGGTTGTATGGTTATCAATTCACCATGGTTTATTCCTTTTGGAATCCAAGAATTGGCTAGCCCATATATATGGCTTGTGGTAAAGCGGTGGAACACCATATTGGGTTCTCAATTCACTAAAGGCGATTTATTTCTCCTAAGAATTGACTAGTCCCGAGCAAACGGCTACAGTGTAAAGACATTTCAAATTGTTCATGGTTCTTGATTTGCTAATAAATCGATGCTTATCAGTGTACCATGGTTTTCGAACTTAAACATTTGGCTACTCCAGTAGTAATGGCTATTGGTAAAGAGACATCAAATCCATTATTTTCAATGATTCACCTCTCACAGGAGTTAACACACCTGGATGTGATAAGAATAGTGTGAAACTAATATGTTTTGATGTACATGTTGTCATTTGTTGCTGCAAAGATTTGGAGTTTCAAAGTTTTGTCATCATAGAGATGTACTTGATGGTTCTTTGCTGCTGTTGTTGTTCGAGTACAATCCTCTGGTTCTGAAGCGTTGAAGATCTATCAAGAAACTGGAACTTAACCTAGTCAAATTCCAGTTTAGGGGAGGATTGTTGGGAATTCTACTAAGTTAGAATTACTGATGTTCTTCTTGAAGGATTCTGCTAAGTTCAATGTTTACTGTCAAGAAGAGAATCTGCTGAAGTAGTATAATGCGTAGATAGTTTCTGCGGAAATAGTTATTCCGTGTTTTCTATAGTTAGTTAGGATATGCATGAGCTTTATTAGGAAGTGATTGTGTATATCTTATTTAGTTTTATGTTTATACGTTTCTTAGGAAACAAGTTAGGGTTCCTTGTCTATAAAAGGAACACAATAGTATGAATGATGTACGAGTTGAAAAACAAAGTTTTAGTAATATAAAGATACATAGAGGATCAACGAGTTCTTAGTTATTCGTATTTATACTTGTATTTGATTTCCGCTAAAGAATACAAGTTGTAGAGATTTTCTATTAGTTTGTTTGTGATTACATAAGCAATACTAATGATATACGAGTGCTCAAGATCTATCAAGGTCTAACGTTTCAACAACAGAGACTCTGCACTTAAACAAAGTCAACCATGTTTATTATTATTGTAATATACTTTGTTTTGTATTTATAGGTCTCATTGTAACCATTCACGTGTGACGATATCTTGGAGGGAGATTGTTAGCCTCGCTCTTTTATAAAGATAACGTCAGTTACATGAATTGGACTAGATGCATAATATACTTTGCCCTCAGGGACTAGTATCGTTTAAGTGGCAAAGTTGTAGCATGTTGAGCCTATAAATACCCCTCATGACTCTCCATGAGGAGTGTGGTTAAGCATTAGGTGTGTGTTTGTTTCTTGAATTAATAAAACTCATCTTGTGTTTCTCCTCCCTCTCACTACTTTCTCTCACTAGAAAGATGATCTCTTTCATCTTCTTCCACCAACCAAGACCTCCCAAAACCACATAAATCATATAGTTCATCGATCCTAACACGGTATTAGTTGATGGACTTATTAGACGATTTTGTACTTGAGATGGAATAATATGTTAGACTCATAAAGAATTTAATATATTAGAACTGTTGACATTGAATCACTAAAACCTAAACCATAATCATTTTTACTCGACATGTTAGTAATTAATATGTAAATAGTTAGCTTTATTATGGCCTTTATGTTTGTTATTAGCCTTAAGCTTATGTAGAAGGCCCATGAGCTTAGGCCCAAGCCCATAAAAGAAAGGATGGAAACTAGGAGTGTTGCCCTAGCTTTCCTCCTATAAATACTCTTGTAAACCCTCATTTGAGGGTTGGTTGTTCAAGTTATTTCCTCTCATCACATCTACGCCTAAACCGTGCATAATATCGTGTGTGTGTGTTTGGATCTTGTTCAATCGCCTTTATCTCTTTCTATATTACTTGTGTTTGTAAAACTAGTGACCTAACAGTGGTATCAATCGCCAACTAGTTGGGTGAATCGTGTTTGTTTTTGAAGTGGGTTTCGGTCCTACGCCTAAAACGCACATTTGATACTTTGGTTCGCTTAAAAACTTGTTTTTTACACTTTTTAATCCAAGATTCTTGTACTTTCAACGTTTTGAGGTGTTAAAATACTTGTTTTTGGCAAAAAGTTTCAAACTTTATGCGTGGATAGTTGTTTTTGATCGAGTTTTTGAACGTGGGTTCTATCCTACTCAGAATCTTTTAGAGGCTTTGGTTCATCAAGTTTCACACTTTTGTGTATTTTGGTGTTATTGAAGCTATTTTATCACACAAAACCGGTTTAGAAACACTTTTGGACGTAATCAAAATTTTGAGCATTCCTACGCCGTAGTAAAACCCTAAAACTACGCGTAAGTGCTTCCTTGGTTTGATCTTCATTTTCGTGGTTTATTCCGTGTTTTCTTACTTGGATAAGTCCGAAAATACGTCGACTTTGGATATCTTTTGCACCGTGATAGTGTAAAGATCATTTGGGCAAAACCCTAAAATTACGCATAAGATAAGCTTACGCCAGAAATCCTACGCCTAAGATTTTTCCTACGCCTAAGCCTAGTCTTACGATAAGAAAATCCCACGCATAACTTTCACGCCTAACTTTTGTCTACGCCTAACTTTAGTGCTTTTCCTACTTACGCGTAAGCTAAATCCTACGCCAGAACTTCTCATTGTTACGCCGTAACTTTGGTGTTTTTACGCATAAGTGCTACTTGGTTCTTGTCTTTTCTACGCCTAAGGACACTTCATCAACAAAGGTTCATTCGACTACAAAGATCCATTTTACTACACAAGTTTATCAACATGTCTCAACCACCATACTCTAACTATTTCCTCACACTTATAATCATCAACAACAACAACAATTAACTCCACAACATCAACAATGGAATCAACAACAAGCTATTTATCAACAACAATTTAATCAACAACATAATCCACAAATTGGTGCAATTCCACCACCACAAATGGTTCAAACACCACCAAGCCTTCAAGTTCAACCCTACACAAATGATTTCAATCAACATCCATCAAGGAACACTATGAAGGAACCCACTTGGTTTGCAAAGATGTGTGAAGCTTTAAGCGACCAACAATCAATTCATGAGGTCGGATCACTGATAGACCTCCAATGCTAACTCCAAGCAACTATGATCAATGGGTGATAAGGTTCTTTAGGTTTTGTGATCCAAGAAGCCACATGGAAAGTTCTTAAAGAAGGTTATCTTGAAGGTCCATTTGAGATGCCTACCGTCATTGTACCCGGAGATCCAACCGCTGCTCCACCAAGAGATGAACAAACGAACATTGCTACTATTGCAGACTTGAATCCTCAAGAACTTCTACACTATGAAGCGTATGAACTTGCAATGGAATACATCCTCTTAGGATTACCAAACCCAATTCTTCATAGTGTTGATGCTCAAAAGACCGCACAAAAATGTGGGATCATATTCGCCTTCTTATGGAAGGATCTCAGACTCAATCGGGAGGATTTGGAATCCAAAATTTACTTGGCTTATGAACACTTCATGATTGAACCCGAGAGACACTAGAGTCCTATCATCATCGATTTTCGACATCATCAATGATTTGGATAAACACAACATCATCATGCCAAGAATTGCAAGTGAATACTAAGTTCCCGAGTAGTCTTGGTCCCGAATGGGAGAAGTATGTCATTTTTCTCCGTCAAGCGAAGAATATGCATCATTCTACTTATGGATTGTTGTACGATTACTTGAAGCCTCATGAAAAGGAAGTTGATCGGGAAAGGATTCTCCGTGCTCAAATTGCTACACAATCACATCCGGAAAATCAACAACTTGCCTTGTATGCTCAATGTAATTATCCTCTCAACCAAAGAACTCAACCAATCGCTTCAACCACACCTTCACAAAGAACAACCTCAACAAAATCAATTGGTTCCATACAACAACAACAATGCTCAAGCATATGTCGTTGAAGCGATCGAGGAAATCGATCCGCTCAAGCATTGCAACAAGGATTTGTTATGATTGCTAATGCTTTTGGCCGTTACACCAACAAATCCAACAATCGATTCGCTCCTCATCTAACACACGGACTCAAGTCATGTGAACAATGGACGTGTTGAAGTTCGTAATCGTGATTATGGTCGCCGATGGGCGGTGGTCAAGGGTTTAATGCTATGGGTAGGAATAACAACAGAGCTCAAGTGGTGGAACAGGAAATGCTCAAAATCGGTTAAATGGTCTTAGATGCTACAACCGCAATGAGAAGGACACTGG